>JAPZDV010000017.1:7995791-8028311 GCA_029814665.1 Acanthurus lineatus | reverse complement strand
CGGCTTATCTGCTCACAATATACTTCATGTTAGTCTCGCACAGATAATTATTTAGTCATTTAAACATAATTGCTTGCAAGTACTTCCTTTGTTTTAAGTTGACAGTTACAAGATAAATCTAGCGTGGCACATTATGGTCTCTGCTGCACTGACCTCCTTGTAAAGTTCCCCTTTTTTCCTTTCATCACATCACATTACTGACATATTTATATTAGGGATTTTTCAAAAAATGTCTTAATTGAAGAGAATCTTGAATACTGTGTAAATCAATTATGTATCTGTTTCTTAAAATTTAATTATTATTACTTTCTGGTCAGATTTGTGAACTTGTCAACTTATTCTTTAATCAGATTGTTTTATATTAATGTCATAATTTAGTTACAGCTGATTTTTTTGCTCCTTTTTTTTAAACAACATTTGCAGAAAAACATAGATTCATCTCAGTTTCAGGCAGAGTATATGTGAGATATTCAAACTCAGCCACAGACCTGATTCAGACCTGTCACTGCCGGCCCAGGATTTGATCCCACCAGAACGTATTTGTGCATCTCTGCTCTGTTGCACCAGTTTGCAGCTTTACCCAGAAAATTAAAGAACCAAGCTGTTCTCTAAGACCCGAGAAGCCATGTCAAGGTTCTTGTGGCCATGCTGTGCTGCTGGCTCTCCAGCTGTACTCTCTGCCAAGAGGGCAGCCGTTGCCCCTGGAGGGGTGCCAGATTACAGTCAACTTCTGAAAAACACAGCACAGCAGATTCTGACTGACGGCCATAATGAACATTACGTTATGGCTAAAAAGCCCTTTCTAAATCACTTCGTTTTGCTTCGGCCAGCTGGCTTATCAAAATAAAAGCCTGGATCTATATACAGATTGAATGCACTTGTGCACTATGTCCTCACCATAAACAATTGATTGGTTTGAAAGATATTGCAGTCATTTACTTCTGCTGAAAACTAGGCCACAAAGAGAATATACTGCAACTTATATCCGTGTTTTTAATCATATTATCCAGTCTTTCTGTCAAAACATAGGCCTGCCATGATAGTTATGTTATCTACCTGTCATACGGTATATAGACATGACCACCATCTCTTTTTTTTCCAACTTTTTGATTGCCTGTTGTGTTTACAAGCTGTACAAGTTATAAAATTTGTGAGGTTTTATGCAGGTGTACATGATGAGACACTGTTGGGAAGCAGCAGGGTCCCGTTTCTATTAAATTATGCGGTATTGGATTGGTGCATAGACTTGTGTATTCTCTGATACCCAATCCAGCATTTTAGGCATTATCAGAGGGTTTTCCAATACTGGTATTACTGTCAGAACAACCCAATTCCAGCCAGAAAGTTTGGACGAAGTTTGTACTTGGTTCCTAACTGCATTTCACAGCTCTGCTGAGGGAATATTTCGGGTTTGAATGAGTGACGAGAACCCATTCATGTAAACGAGCCTGAATGCTGAATTCATTTAAAAATGGAGGCAACAAAAAAGTGGCAGCAACTGAATTGAAGATGTTCTGCCTGTTCAAAAATTGATAATGCTTTTTATCCAAGTTCATTTTAGGTAACAGAATCCAAAAGTCTTTTATGTGTTTGTATTTCAATAATTTCCTCCCCCATTTTAAGTCACAATCACAATTATTTCTGTGATTTTATACTGTATGTCAGAATTAGTCATTGTAGTGATAGGCCTTCAGATATGTAGATGCATCACATTATGAATGTTTGCAAAAGAAAGGTCTTACATCAGTAGTTTTTCTTAAACAATGCATTTATATCCACACTCTTTAAAAGTGCTGCTCTTGCACCGCACCGAGTTTCCCTTCCTCCTTCACTCTTTATCAGCTGGCACTGAACCAGCTGGCTCTGCACTCTATCTCAGGTGCCTCACTCTGGATATAGGGGTTTTAAAAAAAAAAGAGAGAGAGAATAATAATAACATAGGAAAAGTCATGATTCCTCAAATTGTGCTTGGTATGCAGGGAAGATTCCCTCAGCTCTACAGAATGGCCATATATAGTCAGACCTGAAGCACCAGAGCCCCACTGACCTGCCTCGTTGCCTGCTATGCATCCATGGGGTGTGCCAACGCTGTGCCCACCAGTGTTTTCATACTGTCATGTCCCCATGTTTCATGTGCGTGCATGCATGTGTTTTATACAGTTGTTAAAAAATCTATGGTGAATTGACTGGGCTTTCACCAGCGAGGTCATGTAGCTGAGTGCAAACCAAGCGCAAGAACCAAAAAATGAGAAGATTATTCTTCTTTTTTATGCACACATGCACTGCAAATCTGACTTTTCTAGTATACTTATCTGATCTAGTGATATCATATGCTAAAGACAATTTTCCTCCAGCAAGCTAATCCAAGAGGAACCTACTATATTTTTGTGTCTCAGCAGCATTTTCCTCAGTCTCCTTCCCTTGTTTTTTCCTCAACCTTAGTAGCGGCCTCGCCCCTGCCCTCAGGACAAGACACTCCATCCTCAGGGGGTTAGCGGTGCCTGACAGGCACAAGGGGTGGGAGCTGCTGCTTATGAGGGAGTTGAACCTCTCAAGCAATCTGTTAAATTCCTACCAGTGCCATATGGTGTTTGGCGAGACTGGTGCTTACCTCGGGGCAGTGGTTTTTCAGTTATCACGACAGCAAGGTGCATTGAATGTTTGTTATTGGAGGATTGTGGTTTTTTATTTTGCTTTAATACAAGTGAACAATGCTCCAGGTTAAATTTCAAGTCAGTGAGGCCATGTTGGTGCATCAGTTAACCAGAGGAGGAGATGGGAAATGTTGTCTGACAACAAGTTTGCCTCTGCCCGCAGGGTGTCTAACTCTAGTTTTGTTACTGAGCAGGGTCGTTTCTAGCAGTTTGTTGATGCTGAATCTGATTATTCAGACATCATTTCAATCATCCAGTATTGATCAATCAGTAAAAAAAATGGCAAAAATCTGATAGTGATTTATTATGTTCTAACACATGCTGACATAGGAAAGATCTTTGGCAAGGATCCCTGAAATGTGGTTTTTATTTGGCAGATAGTTTGCAGTTGGAACAATAAACTATGATCAAAGTTAACTGTGACTGTAAATCAGATATTTCAAATGGTAACACTTTAGTTTGCATACATGTTCCAGCACACTTGAGGTTTCTTCATTTTTATCGTATGTGAATGGAGGGGAAGCTCCAGATAGTGTGGGAGTAAAAGTACTAAACTGAAATAATTCACACATTTTATCGCCTATAGCCATTTTTTTAGACATATTTTTTCTGCATAAATGTCAGTGAGCTTGGACTTTGTGTAAATTGTACTACCTAAATTGTTTTCAAATTAATTTGCTGTCAGATTTTTGCTTAGCTGTAATATTGAGACATTCAATATACGTTGAAAACGAGAATATTCTCAAAATCACAGCTGGTTTGTACCTAAAAAGTCATGATTTTGAGATCCAGCAGATTTTTTTTTAATTACTTTTTAACATGTAAGTGTCAAATTGAGTATATTGAATATAACTATTGTAGAGTTATTGTTTGCAGATCAGACGATTAGATGCCATTGCGGGACCTTGTGGCACTGGAGGGTTTCCCTGCTCTCCCAGTGAATGACTCTGGTAAAAGGCCTATTGGTAAAGGTCCTGGGAGCCTGGAAGCTGATTGGCTGTGGAGCATTTAGGTCAAAAACGGGGTGTTGAATGTGTCACCCACATTGCAGCAGGGGCCAAGACCCCATATTGTCCCGCACTCAGTCTTTCTTTCTGTCATCCACACGCTGTGTTAGCACACAGGCGTGCAAGTACATTAGTTTGCGGTCCTCCTAAATAGCTGAAAGGCATGTGTGATACATTTCAAGCTCAAGTTAAAGCGATAAATATTGGCTGAACACGCAAACACACACACTCCCCCACTCTGCAGCCTCCCTGGCTGTTACAGTGTGAATCTCCTTTGTCCCCCATCTCCCCCACACTGACCCTCTCCCTAATGGGTGTCACAAGACCCGTAACGTCCCCTGACTGGTCAAGCTGCCTGAACAAAACTCTCTGTGTCTGTGTGTGTGTTTGTGTGTGTGTGTGTGCTCATGCCACTGTCTGTGTGTAGCTCATTGAGCAACCTCATTACCCGAGTGGTGTTGAGATGAGACACAAAGGCGCTGGCAGACGAGACAGTCTCTTGCCTGTCTTTCTTCAGTGCATCTACTTGACAACTCTTTTCTTTTCAGGATCTCGTTTCCTTGAGAAATGTCTTGCTTTAATGTACTAATTTGTTGAGACAAACAGATCTTCTCATGTATTGGGGAAACACCTCAACCCAAGTTAAGGAATGGGAATTTTTCAAGAGTAAAATTGTCTCTATTTAAGGCCCGCTTAACTTGCTCTCATCCATACTACATGCAGGTGAAATCTATTTCCACAACAATGGCTCTTCTTTTGGTTTTATTGACATCATACCACAGTCATCCCTGGTATCATGAACTATGGCTGCACAGTCTTTAAAAGTCTAAAAGAGATATACGTCACCGTTTTTGCATGCAGGCTCCATACACAAATTCACAATCTCATTATGTACCTGATATAATTTACATTTGATTGAAAGTTAACTTTATATGAGACACCTCAATTTGTAAATTAGGAGTTTAAAGTTGTAGGTTTTGGTGTTGGCAAAGCTAAAGATGCAAAAACAAAAAGCATGTTGTCTCTGTTTTATTACAGCTGGTTAATCTTAGCTTTAAACTTGATCATTGCAGTGACATCTTGTAAACTGATAGAGACTGAGCTGCTAAAGGAGCATTGAAAGTTCAGAATTGACAAATTAAAAGTTTTAGCTTGACAAGCTCACAAGCAGCACTCCAATTTGCCGAGTTATCAGATCTCTGCTTTTTCTTGCTCTTTGCTATCAGTACTGGTGGACCTTTCTGCTGCACTGTGATCAATTAATGTAAAAACTTATTAATTGACTTCCTGTTTGAGACTTTTATTTTGCTTTCTATGTGTGCTTGGTTTCACTGTGTTGTCATCCTTTCCTTTCCCCAGCTTCTCCTCCCATCACTCCACTCACTTTCTGCCTTTTACTTTCCGTCCGGTCTCATCACTGTTTCTTCCTTTGTCTTTGCCACTTCCATCCTTACTTCTCTTGGGAGTACCCGAGCGGAGGCAGCAGAGCCGAGGCTGTACGTGTGTGTGTGTGTGTGTGAGAACTGGGTCAGTGTGCTGGTATGCAGCAGCAGTACAAAGTGCAAGAACTCAGACAGGCGTGGGGCGAGGCACAGCCCTGCATGTCATGTGCTGCTGCTTACTGCTGATTGATCGTTTCTTCCTCCAGCATCCATTTGATCCATTTGGTTGCATAGATTCATACATCTCGTGTAGCTGCATCTGCTTTTAAGTTAGAAGGAGGTTGTGACTTTACTGTAAATCACCTCCTGTCCGTTCACCTATCCACTCCGCCGGTTCAAATGTCACCTCACATCTTCACATGACCCTGTGCTCATTAACAGTTATGACCCCCAGGACACACACACACATACACACACCAGTGACCTTTTAAAGAACTAACCCATGGCGCCCAGCAGTTCTCTCCCTCTCATCCTGCTGTGTGAAGTAATAACACAAAACCAGGTTTGTTTTGCACCTATATGGCTAGTTAGAAAGCATGCTGCTCAGTTTCAGCACTGTGTTGCACGATGGCAGCGTGAGCCGGTCGTGTGGTTGGTGAACAACACCAGGTTGACCTGGTTAGAAAGCAAGCCAGCATTTTGAAACAGTCGCCCAGTGTGATTGATCTTACATTAATGTGGAAGAGCAGAGGGAGAAGTTGTTTGTGTTCTGGTCTGTCAGGATGCAGATACGAGCGCTGTGGAAAAGTATGGGAAACACTGCCCCCCCCTCCTTTGTCCACAGAGACTGTATGTGCAGACAACTAACAATGCTGCTGAGCGTTAATGCTCACTTCTGTCAAGTGAAAATCCACCCTGAAACATGAGTCACTGGTTTGTTAACAGTAATCTCTACTTAACCAGTCTTTAATCTATAAATCCTAAAAAATCAGAAAGAATGGGGAAACTTTGTGGACACAATCTGAAATGATACGACTCCAGCTGTGGGCAAGGTTTCCAGTTCATACAAGCTTGTGAAACAATCCATATTTGTATCAAAGTTCATATTCTGCAAACCTGATATCCTAATATCAGCATGCTACACTTGCAGAGTTTCTACCGTTGACTGAGATTTCTTCTCCAGAACATTATTAATTGAGCCCTCATAGAGCAGTGTATTTTGTTTTAGGGTAGATTTTAGCTTAATGTCTCTGGCCCTGAAAGCAATAAGTCAGTCAGTGGTTTAGTGGTGAGCTGGAGAGAGGCCAGCAGCACATCTGGCCATGGTTAAGAGAGGAGCTGCGATGGGAGTAGCGGAGATGGAGGCCAGGGAGGGCTGAGTGATAGCTCAGTGCCTTAGATAACCCCTCCACAGACACACCCTGCTGGCTGCTTCAAGGGGACCCTCCAAGGCCTAACTGAACCCTTCCTTAGATCAACCCATGTCTGTTTCAGGGACCTGTGGGACGCGGGCACAACCGCAGGACAAGAGCTGAAACAAGCAGTCGATTATCAATGAGTCTAGCATCAGAAAATTTAACTTAAGAATGAACCTTTGAGTTTGCCTGCCACCATCAGTTCCTCTATATGTTTTTGTCGGTGGAGGGTGAGGCAAAGGGAGGTGAATCCTACACACTGGACCTTTAAATAATGACACTTCTATGACCAAAAAAAACCTGTGAATCTACATTTGATCATTTGATCAAATACCTGGTCTGTTGCCGTTCTTGTAGTTGTTCTTGCTATGCTGGAGTTTCTTCTCTTAAGTCAGCCTTTAAATGTTATTATTATGCTCTATGCACGCTTAAAGTGATTTTATAGATATATATTTATATACCTGTGATATAAAATGGCTTAATTTACGGCTCAGAGGCCTATAAGTGGTCACCAATGTCTGTAATAAATATATAGTAGTGTAGTCAGTATAGAAAGTCGTACTTTTCTACAAAACCAAAGAGTTCCAGGTCTTTGTAGAAAAGGATAAAGGTCAGATTTGAAGAAAAATAAAGAAAAGAAAGGAAAAAAAGTAATATTAAGTGATAAATTAAGATTTTTTTCAAAACTCTGAAATATCGATACTGAAATCAGCTGCAATTAATAACACTGGAAATATTCCTAAGCCATAAGCAGAGCAGATTTGCAGGAATAGTGTTTTAGATTTTTATGTTTCAGATGCTTAAATTGTGGTCTTTTTGAGAAAACATGGATAAGAAATATGCCGAATCTGATGTTGACTTTGGTGCACTCCATGATTTTGTTTGCCAGTCCTTCCCAGAATAACCTTGTTAATAGTAGATTTGTAGGATCTATTGAACAGACTTGGCAGCAACAGTTTTCCAAACACAACTTTCCAAAAACTTGCATGTTTAATTTATGCATATTCACATAATTTATTATTACTTGTCCAGTAAAGTGTCAGTCACAAAGTAATTGCTCAGTGTTTTTCTTATTTCAGTGACAGTGAAACCGTCTGGTATCTATTACAAACCACATATTTTAAATCACTTATAAACCCAATTTTAAACAGACGTTTGTGTTATTCTGTCATGGGTTTACACATATTTATCTAAGCACTGTCAACTTTAAAATGGCAAGAATTAACAGCTTTGGTGCATCAGCATCTAAAACGAGGGATTAATGGCATTGTTTGTGAATTAGCTGTAACCCACAAATATCTGGATGGCCCCTCTTATTGTCTCCTCTGATCAGAGAAAGCTTTCTCTCAAAAGAATATTCACTACACAGTGAGCTGTAGTGCTAATAATCGATGGTCGCTGGGGAGGAGAGACACATTTTACATCTTTATTATTCAATTATCAAGTTTTTTCTATTTGGCATGTTTTAAAGATTAAGACCTCCACAGGTACAGTGTTTACTCTTGGTGTTTGTTGTGGGCCAGAGGGCATTTAACAGCATTGCTTCCTGTTATATGAGAGAAAGGGATGTGGTAGAGATGAGTCCTGAGTGTCTAATCTCTGTTTGGGGTTTGTAGCTACAAACAAAACGGTGACTCACGCAGTAAGATTATGCCCATAAATTTCAAATTATTTATAAAGAGAAGACTTTATGACATGCAGAAAGCCAGTGTGTGTGATGAAATCATTATTGAATCATTTAAGGTGACTAAGAAATGTTGAGTGTCTTGGTTATTATCACAGTAGGCGTGCAACTTACCTTTTCTTGATTTATCAGTTATTTATTTAATCTAAAAAAATGATGATCACATTTCCAATCATCCAAGTTGGTGCCTTTTCTTCTTTTATCCAACTAGAAGCATTGAATTAACCTGCAAAAACATGCAAATATTCACGTTTTAGAGCTGTAAACGGTGATGACTCTTGAAACGATCACTTATCATGATGGTTGCTTAATAACTTCCTACCGTTAACTAATTGACTAATCAATTAAATGGCAGATTCAGCTTAATTTAATATAGTTGTATCATGATATAATAATTTAATATTCTTCTGCTTGCTCTTCATATGACTGTTCCAGCAACAGCAAAGGATGGAAGCATTGTTTCTCTTGAAATTGGGCTCAGAGGATATATCCAAAGGGTCAAAGGTCAACTTTCCTGTGACGTAATGCCCTGCAAAGCTCTTTTCTGGACGGATAGGAGATGGGATTGTGATCATGTGTACCAAATTTTAGATGTCTCTCAGCATGACTGTTCAACTGCAGGGAAAGAAAAAACTTTTTTATATTTAAATCAATGAAGCAGATAGTTTGATAAATGAATCCTGTGAATCCAAGCTGAGTTTTTTTTTTCCTGACATACAGTCTAAGTGCACTTAAGGTGTGGGATGCGGTCGACTACAGAGATCCTCCTGCTTAACCCCTGTGAGCAGTGAACCCAGCAATGCGAGCTGCATCAGCGCTAGTAGCTAGCACACGGGGAGCTGACAGCCATAATGTCAGCCTCGACGTTGTTTTTTGTGGTGGCGACCTCTGGGATCAAAGTGGAGAGGATTAAAGGCATTGTAAAGTGTCCCTCTCATCCCCCTCTCCTGCCCTGTGAAAAGAGAGGGCCCCTAAGCCTGCATGGCTTTTATTGTCATAATCCATACAGTTTCAATTGACAGTGGAATGCACTGGTTAGGATGACAGCGTCGGTGGGGGTCTGTGTGTCTATAAGTTGCTGTGACTGTGCATTTACGTGCGTCCTCTGCAGCAGTGCACGAGGTCTGCACAGTGTATTGATGTATATGCCCCCTGACACAGTTGCTGCAGAGACCAGCAGAGACACAGCAGCATTATCACTGCAGTGTCGTCCTAAAGACTCAGAAGGGGAAATACCCCTGCAAATATGTCCCATGTTTTATCTCCTCTCTGGAGGTGGGGGGATATTTGGGAGGGGTTGCATAGAGGCCTCTATTTCAGTCCTTTGTTTATGTAAGGAGTGGCAGTAGGGTGTTAGGAGAGCAGAAGGGTCTGGGAATGCTGGAACTTCATAGCTTGGGAATATTCTCATCTGGGGCATGTACTTTATTTAGGGGGTTTATTTATACTGTGGGATACAGATTGTAATCTCTATAATGGGAACAATTAAATTGCTATCAGTTGATGAATTGATGGGAATTTTTAATCTGAATTTATTCAGTATGTTATATCAGCAAAAATACTTAAGTCTGTAACTCACATCAGTGTTCATTATCAGTTATCCTGTCTATTACTTTCTTGATTAGTTGATTTTTTCTTTAAAATTACAGAAAACAGTAGAAAATCCTGAGCCTGAAGTGACATCTTCATATATTTTCTTTTGGTTTTGCGTTTTTTGGTGCTGTCAGTCCCCCAAAACCAAAAGATGAGATGATAACACTGACTGAAGCAGCAAATTTTTACATTTCAGGAACTTAAAGCACCAAATGTCTGTCATTGTACTCGTACTTCACAGAGACTGAGCTTAAAAAAAATGTCCTTTGTCACTCTTTCACTCTGGTGCAGTAATCAGGAAAAAAGCTAAATGCAGCAAAGGAGGACTCCCACACAGAGATTAAAGAAGCTTCAGACTTTAATCTTGAGTTTAGATATTATTTAATTCATTGCACAGCTGTGTACGTACTATGAAAAATGTGAAAAGAGATAACAGTGCAAACTTGGCCTGAGTAATAAATGGCCTAATGGTACTTCGGCATTCATTTGTATTTGACTTATAGCTTAAACACTTAGTCTTTTGGTTATAATTTGAAATGTGAAAACTATTTGTCTGATTCAGCTAATCCAAAGTGAGGATTTGCTTTTTAATATTATTATAAATGGATTTTTTTCGGTTTTGTGCTGTTTGTTAGAGCAAATGAGAGATGATGAGACCAAACTGGAAAATATAGCAATTAATCAATGAACGTTTAGATTATTTTTTTGTTCTACATTCATAAAAAATACATAATCTATCATCTCACAATTGGAAGTTAATTATATCAGAGTCAGTTTTCTGATTGGAGGGTGGATGCTCACCTCTGTTTTGTCTCTTCGCAGGGACGTCATGTCAAAACTGGACAGCTGGCTGCCATCAAAGTCATGGACGTCACAGAGGTAAGGAAAAACAATGCACTGTTCCAGCTTATCTCAATCCAATATCAATCATATATCTGAATCCTTTTTTGATAGCAACGACTCTCCATACTCATGTTTTAACAGTCAGCTTTTCAAGCTGTTTTGTATGCAGGTGGTTATAATTTGTAAAAAATGTGACTTGGTGATGAGTTTCAGTTCCATTACTAGCATTTACAAAACAGTGAAAGCATTAATGTGTCAATATTAATGTGTGTGGTTGAGTGGGAGAGACAGTGAATTTAGTGAAATAAAGGAAAAGCAGTGAAGTTGTCTGTTCAGCAGTATATTTAAATTTACAGTTAAGTGTTTCGTGCGGACATTGCTGTTCCTCGAACAAATTGATGAGGTGATACTCTCCTTCTTCCATCCAGAACTCTACCATTAAGACCAGCTGACAGTAAATGGAGGGGCTGGTTGAAAAAGGAAGGGAGGGCATTTTGATTGTGTTTTGAGTACTGGGCAGGGAACAGTATTTTATTTTGACACGGGGTGGCAGGTAAAGTTTTTGTATTTTCTGTTTTGCATGTGTTTGCTTTGTATATTTTACGATCTACCCCCCATGCAAATAGACAAGCGCTTCAGTTGTCTTTTTTTTTTTTTTTTTTTAAACACCCTGGGTGATTTCTGATTGGCTGGAGGAGTGTTGATACTGCACGGCTTGTGCAAACGCTCCTTTTTGATCGGCTGGACAGGCAGTTTAATGTATGGCGCTTGTTGGGTTTTCCAACAACAAAAAAAAAACTTCTCCCTTATGCCATGGGCAATGACCCAGAAAGCTATTGCTGGCAAGCTTTTTCTCAAGTGTATGGCCTACATTGTCAAACTTTGATGTAATGTATGTCACAGCCGAAGAAATGTGCTAAAAATGATCGCATGTTCAGCTGGAGAACAGCCACTATACCCACATGGATTTGCACCATCGGCTCCTACTTTGTGCTCATCACATCTGCATCTGCATCTGCATCTGCATCGCCAAATGCCTTGGGGGTCCTTCTCAGGCTCCCTCTCCTGAATTGAACCCTGATTCCCCGTTACCTGTGGTCACCGTGGTAGACACAGAAAGTACCATCGAAAGTTGATGGGGCAGACATTCGAATGAGACGTCGCCGCCACGGGGGGCCAGCGATCGGCTCGAGGTTATCTAGAGTCACCATAGCGGCTTAAAAAAACCTGAAGGCAGATTTTTTTAAGTTCAGAATAAATCAATGGGACTTTAAGTAAAAGACAGTTGTTAGGGTGAGATTGGTAGGGTCTTGTTAAGTCCAGCATTGATGTTATGTAGGGTGATAAAAGTTCAATAAGGAATTAATGGAAGTGAAGAATAACAGCTTCAGAAAATTGTTCTAGGATATAACTGAACTTTTGCTCTTTGTCTGTTAAATATTAAAATCAGCAGACATTCCATTGAATCTGACGTCTAAATGTTTTTGAGCTTACAGAGGAGAAAATGCCATCCTCTGTAATGAGCCCCCTCTCCCCCATAATAAACAGCAGGGGAAGGGTAGAGGCAACAAGATGCTTATTGAGTGAAGTGCGTCATTTAGCGGCCAGCAGGCTGCCCTCAGCTGTGGGAGGTCTCGTCTGCAGATGACAGAACACACAAAACCACACATTGCACATATGCTGAAACACCAAGCAGAAGGTTTCAGAGTAGCAGCGAAGACCAGCACGGCCAACCACCCACATGGCCGTAATAATGATGGAGGAATATGGGTGTAACTGTACACATGCACGCATGCATCATTAACAAGCCTTAGTACTCTGAAGATTTGTGGTTCATCATTGTTTTGGGGGTTTAAGTCATTGGCTAAATCTGTGCATCACCGTCTTTATAAGGACACATTTACCACTATTGAATGTTCCTAATATTCACTGGTATTGTGATCAACGCAACCTTGACAAGACTGAAAAGGGCTCCTGACGTAGCAGCAGCAGCCCCAACTTGCCTGCTGCCACTCCCGACATCAGCCTACGTCATGATGAGTCAGACTGACACGCTTATATGATCTGTTATCATGTGTAACAGGTATATAGAATATTACCCAACGTTTTCTCGCTCTGTGTGACAGGACGCTGCTGTAGGTGCGTCTTCTAGACATGTAGTAACTTATAAACAACCCTTCTTCTCTAAAGTTAGTCATTTTATCACGTAAAGAGGGGGGCCGACTGAGACTAAACCTGTTCTACCATATGATAGAAAAATAAGTGCAGCTTGTGTCTTCTCTTCAAGTTAAATATTCCATTATTTAGTATTTATGGTAACAAATTACAGCGAAATTGTTAATAAATAAGTTTAAAAAACACACTTTATGCAGGTGTTTCTGTACATAGTTCAAAGTCTTACTGATTGATTTATTGATATGAAGGTGATTTATTCACAATAGTTTATCAGACTGGTAGAATCTGTGCCAAAGTGAGTTGAAACTGCTCTGAACACTTTTGGCGGCCCATCACTCAGACACTTCATGTTCATTTCCTGTGATTTATCACTTAATCTGCATCTTCTCGGCAGTGTACCTTGTGACAGAGCTCGACTATACTTGGTACTGTACATAACAATGACTAACATTGGGTGTGTGCCTTTAATAACAGCTTATGCTGCACTTAATGTCTTTATCATAAGCCAGATGTTTATTACCTGCACACCACTGAATGATTCATCGTGTATTGTCCTCACCATCAAACTGATAAAGCTTACCTACCAGTTCATATCTATCAACGGTTTTGAAATCAGCGAAACTGATTTTATTTGCATATATGAAGTGTTCCTTAGCCCATACTGTAATATCCTTTTGTTTTTTATACAATTATGTGTTTCACAGAGTTGTGAGCCTCATCCCTTCTTACATATGAACAGCTGAGTCTTTTAAGGAAGCCCCTAAACAACACTGACACTCCTAAACAACATTATCAATTATTAATGGAAGCACAAGTAGCTAGATACACAGAATATATACTTACAGATATATCATGAGTTAATATCCAAATTTAGTATAAAACAGTGCTTAAATGCTAAAACATCAGTGTGAACCTCACCTAACGAGGCTTTGGACTTGACCTAACTTGTTGTATCTTAATCACACTCGAGTGCTTTTCCATA
The DNA here is from genome assembly GCA_029814665.1 of Acanthurus lineatus. Classification (NCBI taxonomy): domain Eukaryota; kingdom Metazoa; phylum Chordata; class Actinopteri; order Acanthuriformes; family Acanthuridae; genus Acanthurus; species Acanthurus lineatus. The sequence goes on along the minus strand of JAPZDV010000017.1, from coordinate 8,014,576 downwards.
TCTTGTGATCTTCACACCAACAGGCACGCTGGCCTGTCCAGTGTCACTCTGACCCACATTCCCATGCCCAAACACTTCTCTGCTCCTCCTCTGTGCCGCTTTACAGCCCTGAAGCTAAAAAAATGCATGCATTTTGTACTTTTGCTCTGTTTTGTTATATACTTAAACCTTAATCCCACGAGTTGACCAGATATCTGCAGCATCGTGGCTTTGCTGTGTAGCTGCTTTTCAGTCCTTCTTGACATTCTGGTAGAGAATTTCTACTAAAGATAAATTATTGAGTGTGTTATACATGGCCATATTGTTTCCCTTTCTATCCTCCCATGCTGTCATTTGACAAATCTTCACTCCTCATCTTTCCTCTCTGTTTCTGTCTCTTTCTTACACACTTGCCCACATGAGTGTTTCGGTCTTTCCCTCACCTCACCACCTGACATGTGGCAGCGAGGCTTTCACTGTCGGGAGTGTGATAATCCAACAGCTGCACAGCAGAGAGGGGGGTGGATGGAGGGAGGAAGGGTGAGGGTTGGGGGAGGGACAAGGCTGGGGGGTTGCGCACAGCAGAAAGGCTTACGTCAACTCAAACAAGTCATGCAGCAGCAGTATGGACGCCTGCATAGACAACTAACTGCAATTTCACCATAAAAGATGCATAAACACATGTAAGTGTAGCACTGTAAATACATAGCATCCATTTCTTTTACTTTCATTTGATTTTAGTGCTGAATATACTGGTGATAATTGAAATAAATCCACAGTTAATATGAGAAGGCAAACCCCACACTTCCTCTGCAGTAACAATGCTAAGCAACCCCCACTCCTTTAGTTACCGTCCCCCCCTCCCGTCACTGTAATTTCTATAGGAGAAGCCTTGTAACCATAAAGCAGATCACTTGGGCCTGATCCCTGCAAGTGTTCAATTAGTGTGTCACTGTTAATCATTGTCAAATTGCTAGCGGGTGCAAGGAGGGAGTTAGTGCTGCAGCTAGCTGTGACCTTTTTATCAAGATAAAATACTGGGCAGGTTGGCTTCTTTTACTTGCACTGAAAGCTTTATTCAACAGAGACTCAACACTGCATCCAAGCTACATCTGGCAGTTGGTTTAGCTTTTTTAAACTTTGGATAAACTCACTGATTTCCCTATTGCACTCTATTATCTACAGGCTCTCTGTCTCTGGTTTAACATTTCATTTTATATTTAAAACCATTTATTATTACTTCTACACCCAGCATTTGTGATGTTTTCTGTTTTTTGTAGGTAAGTTTTCAGGGCAGATTCTTTTAACTCTATAAGATAACTTCAGCCCGACACTAATGCATATCTGTAGGGGATTTGCCATTGATCTGATGCATAGTCAGTTGTTTTTTTTTCCTTTTTTTACAATGGATTACAGATAATGGCTACTGTACACATCCAGCCACAATGAAATTCACTCATGCATCATTAATCTCTAAACAAAGGAATCATTTGCCAGTAGACAGACAAGTGCTGCTGCATTGTTACATAGCTGAGTCCTAGACGCACATTGTTATCATATGAGCCTGGAGAGGCTGAAATGAAACCATAGCAGGGCATTGTCACATAGTTTGACCCTTGCTGTGACCCTAAGTATGAAATTAAATTGATTTGGATCTGAAATGAAATGTCTTTTAAGGCCAAATGACGATTAAAGGCCAATGTGCACATAGTGATCAATGTATTCCCTCATAAAGATTCTCCGGTTGAAGAATAAATACCTGCTCGTCTTTTTCTACCTCTGTAACATGTGTATGTGTGTGCATATTTTTTGTGTGTCTAGGATGAAGAGGAGGAAATTAAACTGGAGATCAATATGCTGAAGAAGTATTCCCATCACAGAAACATAGCCACCTACTATGGTGCTTTCATTAAAAAGAGCCCTCCGGGACACGATGACCAGCTGTGGGTAAGTCCTTTAATCCATTCAAGAAATAAGGGTTGAGTAAGAAGTGTGGAGGGAAGAAAAATATGTAGCAGCTTTGATTATTTCTTCTTCCACTGACTTTCTTTTTATAATTACCTTAAACTCTATAATGTTTCCAAAAAAAGGCAGTGTATTCAAGACATTATTGTTTGGTGAAATATCACTGATTTATCTCCTGATGATTCATATTTTGTGTTTTTTTTAGTTGGTGATGGAGTTCTGTGGAGCTGGTTCGATCACAGACCTGGTGAAGAACACCAAGGGGAACCAGCTGAAGGAAGACTGGATCGCTTACATCTCCAGAGAGATCCTCAGGGTGAGCTCACACTCCTCTCCTCTCCTCTCCTCTCCTCTCCTCTCCTCTCCCACTCTTTCTCATGTCCTGTGTTTCTCTCTCAGGGTCTTGCTCACCTTCATGCCCACCATGTTATCCACCGTGACATCAAAGGCCAGAACGTCCTGTTGACTGAGAACGCTGAAGTCAAACTTGGTAAGAACCTTGTTTGTCACATCAGAGTCGGTAGTCGTGTCTTCCTGCTGAGGATCTACTGTCAGCTTACACTGAGCAATTTTGGGCTGCCCCAAACAAAAATTTACAGTCTGGCCAGAAATGTGGTGAAATTTTTTGGTCTGTGATCACAAACACTGGTCTCAGATTTAGTGTGAGTCAAATCCCTTGCTGGCTCATTTACAGGCCAAGTCCATCTGTGCTCTTTTCCTGGTGTTTAAAATGGAAACTCCCACTTAGCCGCTGGCAAAGAACAATCAAACAGCGGCGTAAGTTCCAGCCCTGATGCACTCCTTGCTCGACCCATTCACAAAATTTAAGACAGTTTAAACATGGAGCATAAAAAAAAGTGTCAAACTGAAAGATTTGAGCCTGAAGGTATAACATGACACTATTTTTTCAATAATAAACCTGATTTAATGGATCACTATGATGAATTTTCCAGTTGATCAACAAAGGAGACAGAGAGAGCAGCATTGTGCAAGAGACTGAGAGATTGAATGAAAGAGGGAGCTGTGCAAAAAAAAAAAAGGGCAGTGAATCAGAGAGATAAAACTTATTTTCTGATTGTTTCACTGCGGTCATGTTCCAAACCACAAAAACAACCCTTCTGGCAGATCTTGCACTGCCAAGCCTTGTATGAATTCAGCCAAAGTGTTTGCTTCATACTGCCATTGCTGACTGTATTATGTGTCTCTGTATACCAGGGATGATTAATAAGATCATGGCTGAAGGTAAAAATGGATGAGAAGCTCTTGTTATAAGCTTTTTTAGTTCAGCATTTCATGTGTTTATGCGTTAAGTTTAAAGAAAATAACTTAAAATTACAAATAAGCAACTTGTTTCACCAGATTTTAATATGAGCAGAGTGTAAAAGGAGGGTTATCATGTGTGACTGCATCTGTGTGTTTGGGGTTTTTTGTTATTTCTCTTTCAATTTGTTTGTTTCTATTTACATCCCAGCACTGTTTCAGCTGATTTCCTCTTAAAATCTGACAAGCCTCAAAATTTATTTTGTCCAGCTTTGACGCAGATTGTGACCTTATCAGAATCACCCAGTGTGACATCCAGTGTTTGTTGTAATTACAAAGGCTAGGCGACTTTAGTCTGCCTCCATAACAGGAATAAAGACATGTGACAGTCATGTGAATTGAAATAATTTATCACTATTTTAAAAAAAATCCTACAAAGAAATACAGTGTATTATCTTTGCTCACTTTTAGTTTTTTTAACTATTTCGTAGCACTCCTGACAGTGTTTACTCTGATTACTCCCTGTAGTTGACTTTGGCGTGAGTGCTCAGCTGGATCGAACAGTGGGGAGGAGGAACACCTTCATTGGGACCCCTTATTGGATGGCCCCCGAGGTCATAGCTTGTGACGAGAACCCAGACGCCACATACGATTACAGGGTAAGAGCCTCGGGTGAAGTTGCGTGCAACAGGTGCATTGTACCCGCGAGCACCTTGATTTGTCTGAGCTTGTGTGTTTGGTTTGGTTTTAATTAGCAGGTGTTGTTTTATCTTTCAGAGTGATCTGTGGTCTTGTGGTATCACAGCCATTGAAATGGCTGAAGGGGCGCCACGTGAGTACCTGTTTTTCTTAATATCTGTGTGTTTTTCTGCTTGTTCAGTCCTTAGACTTCTTATTGATCTGTATTAACATGTGTGTGTCTTCTTCTTTCAGCGCTTTGTGACATGCACCCGATGCGTGCGCTCTTCCTCATTCCTAGAAACCCTCCTCCAAGGCTCAAGTCTAAAAAATGGTGCGTAACACCTCTTATGTGTGTGTTTGATTATTTCCATCCTTTCCGGTCCTGTTTTCATTATGATAAATCCCGACACAAGGAGGTTTTCATATTATAATTTGTCTCTAGATTTCCTACCTGGTCTCTTTGTTTGTTGTCTCATGCGTTTAGATTTTATCTCTGATATCAGACCAGCAGTTACTCAGGTTTGAGTCAGAGCTTGTCTTTCCTCTGTGCTTCACTGCTGAGATAAACATCTGTGGTACACCTGCCTTGGCAGACTCAGTCTCCTCTGGCATTCACTGCAAAAAAAACCTACAACCTTTGACCTTTTATGCCTCTGCATAGCTGTGGCTGGAGTCATCATGGTTTTGGGTTTTCTGTCCATCATATTCTCATGAACATGATGTCGAAAGAACGCTTTGATGGAATAATGCACAAATATCAACTATGGGCAAAGGTTAAGGTCAATATGACCCAAGAAAACTCATTTTGGGCCTTAACTCAAGAAGTCATTTGCTTAGATTATGACAAAATTTCCCAAAGTGTCAAACAGCATTTAGTGATTAAATAAGACCCTTTTCTATCAAAAAGTTCAGCTGTGGTTGTAAATAATACTTGAATTGTTGTCTGAAGAGATAATTGTACTTTATTTGTTTGTTTTTTAAGTTGAGATGAGTTAGTTTCTGTTTTTAGTAGATCCTATCTTGCATTGAATGATAAATAGTTTTGCTGTGAGATAGAACTGCAACTACTGATCATTTTAGTAATTGATTCATCTGTAAATCATTTTCGGTTACTGTGTCAAATAATTACTCCATAAAATGTAAAATCTTGTGAAAATGACTCATTGTTACTTCACCAGAGCCCAGTTGTTTTCATGTTTTCAAATTGCTTCTTTTGTTTAACTAAGAGACTAAAACACAACAACTATTCATTTACTATTATGTACATCCGCGTTTTACATTATGTTGTAACAGGGCATTATACATTTTTTTCCAGCAGTTTACATTGATATATATCAAGGAAACGTGCAGTCTTTCCCCTGCAAACAGGCTGGAAATAACATTTTTTCAGTTTATTGAAAATAAATGATGTTACTTGTCTTTGCAGCTTTGCTGTTAGTTTAATTCAAATGAAAGTTAAATTAACAGAACACACTGGTGGTTCAGCAGTGATGAGAATTTCATTGTGCTGCACCCCGTATTTCAGACTTTGCATGAAATATACGTGATGAAAGGTTCAGTGCTGCCTGTCCACATGTGTAAACCTCAATTAGCTCAGAGAAACCAGAGGCTGTTGGGCTGTGCAGCGTTACAGAGACATGGACGGATGGAGTGTTGTTTAGACTGATGGCTAATTTGGAATCAGCGCTTGTTTGCAGGGACGTCCATTTTATTTAGTATCCTTGGATCCTTTCATGGCTGAAATATTTGCCTGGCACCCGCTGTCTCTTTTTATATGTCAGCCTCTCTGCCATGAATTGTTTTTCCTCTGCTGACTCTTCCTCCTTGCTCTTCGTCTGCAATCCCCCACAGGTCCAAAAAGTTTTTTAGCTTCATCGAAGGCTGTCTCGTGAAAAACTACACGCAGCGCCCCCCGACAGAGCAGCTGCTGAAGCATCCCTTCATCCGAGACCAGCCCAACGAGAGGCAGGTCCGCATTCAGCTCAAAGACCACATCGACCGAACCAAGAAGAAGAGGGGTGAAAAAGGTGCGTGTGTCTCTTCACCTGACAGCTTGTTACTTTGCTCCTCTTGCTGTTTTTGACACATTAAACCTTGAAAATCTTCTGATTGATTTAACTGGTCTTTTTACATTTTTTACAGATGAGACAGAGTACGAGTACAGTGGCAGTGAGGAGGAGGAAGAGGACCCCCCAGAACAGGAGGGAGAGCCCAGGTATGATCTGGTACAAAACGCATGAGACTTTAAAATTCTGTTGGAATTTTTTTGGTTAAATGAAGATGTGATCACTTAATGGAATCTGAATCTGACCGCTGTGTCCCATTTCCTTTTATCATCCAGTTCAATTGTCAATGTACCAGGAGAGTCAACTCTGCGGCGGGACTTTATCCGCCTGCAGCAGGAAAACAAGGAGCGATCAGAGGCGCTCCGTCGCCAGCAGCTCCTCCAGGAGCAGCAGCTCCGGGAGCAGGAGGAGTACAAGCGCCAACTACTGGCAGAGAGGCAGAAACGCATTGAACAACAGAAGGAGCAGAGACGGCGGCTTGAGGAGGTAAGATGTTTGGCTTCTTTTGTCACAGAGCTTTAAGGAGATAAGTTTGATCACACTGCTGACAATTATGTGTTTTGTGTGAGAAATTTTAAAAATTTCTTCGCCCCCACAGCAACAACGACGCGAACGAGAGATGAGGAGGCAACAGGAGCGCGAGCAGCGCCGCCGTGAGCAAGAGGAGAAGAGGCGTATCGAAGAGATGGATCGTCGACGCAAAGAAGAGGAGGAACGTCGACGGGCCGAGGACGAGAAGAGAAGGAACGATCGAGAACAGGTCAGATATTTTTCAAGTGTATTTTACTTCCACATTTGAAGTGAGGAAGCACAATATTCTGGCTTACTGATTTTGTTGTTTGGTTGGTTGTGAATTTGAGGAAAAATGACATCGTTGGCACACTGATGTCGACTCTGTTGTGCACTGCTAGTTTAAATTTCCCCTGTGAGTCTTTTAAAATGTTATTCGAATAAGAAAGGCAACATTAAGGCATAAAATCCAAAATGGAGTAAACATAAAAGATATAAAGCTGGAAATCATATTTCCAGTCTTGATTTTCTCTCTTTGGATGCCCCTGTAATGACATTGGCTGCTGTGCTTGGCTTTGATTGAAAGGAGTACATCAGGCGTCAGCTGGAGGAGGAGCAGAGACACCTGGAGATGCTGCAGGAGCAGCTGCTCCGCGAACAGGCCATGCTGCTGGTCAGTCACACACACTCTCACACACTCTCACACACACATACAACACACACCGCCCCCAGAATATTAACACAACCGTCTCAGCTGCCAGTTATGGTCAAATTCAGATGAGTCTGTTACATAGTTTTCTTCAAAGACTCATTTCTGATGTTTGGTTTAATGACATCAGTGTTTCCGGAGTTTGATTTTATGGCAAGAAACCACTTAGTTTTTACACTTATAAAAAATTATTGTGGGCATCACAACACAACAGTTGTGTACTTATTTTATACTGAAAGCGATTTGAGTCATATTAAGACTGATGTTAAATGTATGTACTGTCTACTGTATACATTTTCTTTAGTAATGAAAACTAAGGAGTCACCGTTTGATTTAAACTCCTTGAAAATCAGATTTTCTCCAGATCCTGGAGTTGTTAAATCAAAAAAATCTAGAAGCAATGTTTGTCTTTCCACTGCACTAAGTTTTGTTGGTACATCCTTTTTTTTTTAATCACATTTTGTGTTGTTTTTGTAAAGTTAACAGAATTGGAAAACCAAGCTCCTCAAATTCAGTTATATCATTTCTTAGATTAATTTAGTATCGTTCAATCTGTACCATGTTTTGTCTTTGAATCATGCTTAAGAAAGTCTGAAAGTCAAACTATATGGCTACAACTTTAACTATAACTTAACTTCAGAGTCTAAATACAGAGACAAAGTCAAATAATGCTTAAGCTCTGTATGTAAATAAAGGAAAATAATGGATTTAAAAGATGCCACTAACTTTAAGTTGAGTCTTAGCCTAAGTTTGTCAGACTGCTGGACTGCTGGCCGTCTCTTCTCACCACCTTGAATCAACCCAACACTCTGCAATAGGAGTTCAAGTGGCGGGAGCTCGAGGAGCAGCGCAAGGCCGAGCGACTCCATAAGCGCCTGCAGCAGGAGCAGGCCTACCTGCTGTCGCTGCAGCACAAATCCAAACAGCAGCCTGGCGACAGGACCAAACTCCCTTCAGACCATAGCAAACCTCCACAGACCTCCACCCTGCCCCCCGACAGACTCCTCCCCACAACCCCTCAAGCTCAGGTCCTTGACAGCGCTGTTTCTGTAGCAAGAGGCGCTTACGAGTCCTCCAGAGCCCTTCAGACAGTCCCTGCTGATAGCGCTAAATCCCAGCTAGCGATGCCAGAGAAGACCGACTCTGATGAGACCTCCGCCATCTCAAACTCCCCCAGCCCTAGTCCCCCTCCGACCGACGCCCCCACTGACTCTGAACCTCCCCAGGCTGAAGGTTTGGAGCCCGATAGGCCGGCAGAGCCTGTCAGTCAACCTCCTCAGCCTATCAGAGAGGTGAACGTCCTCCTCGGCTCTGCCTGACCCGCTCCTTCGCTCTTTCCAGCTTCTTCTTGCTTGTCTTCACACAGCCTCGGTGACCGTGCGTTAGAGGTGGCGCGAGCAGCAAATAGTCGCGTTAAATTTGGCGTTTTCTGTCCCCGGATGCGATGCTGTTGTTCCAAAGATAACTAATTTGTCACAAGGCAGGCGCTCTCAGACAGATCCTTTGAATGAAACTAGTGGGGAGTACGGTGGAGAATGGAAACCCACAGGCTCGCAGCCACCAGAAACCAGCCCTTTTATGTCCCGAATAAAAACCGAGCTGTTCTCCTCCACTCTGTCTTGGCACTTGTTCTCACTTGCAATGTTGCTAGTCTCCTTGACTACTAAAACCACTAGGATGTTTGAAATGCTTTCGTCTTAATTGTTACTTGATGCAGGCTGAGCAAGAGAAAGAGAAATTATGAATTCGTAGCTTTGGGATTAAGTGAAAAAATAAAAAAGCACAACATCTTTTAGGCTCTTTTTCAAATAATTTGTTTTTGTTTCTCCATCGTGATATATATTCATAATTAATTCTTGCTTTTGTGAGCATTTTTTTGCCCTTTTTTTGTTAGTTCCAGTAATTTTTTCCTCTTGTATCTACAGTCATTCGATTCCTGTTAAAAGTCAAGTGCCCCCTCATCCCTCTCTCCTTAGGAACCACATGTTAGGAATTTCTCTTAATCTTGGAGATCTGACCTGTGATATTCTTCAGTATGGCTGTTTTGTCTCTCCTTTGTGGATTGGGCCGCTGCATGTGGATGACTTAGGCCCAGACTAACATGTAGGATGCCAAAGCAGTGTCTGACCTTGTCGAAGGAGCTGTTTCGTGTCATTAACAAAGATCTTCCCCACCGTTTAATGCTCAAGTTTGTTTTCCAGGATGTATTTGTCTCCATCTCTGTCTGTGCACATACTGTATAACAGTGTCTGTATGGCTGCCTCGAACGGGCTTCAAGCATGTTTAATATCATCGTCACCAGATGTCAAAAGACTCCTGAGGGATGTTAATACTATAGGAAACAAGGAGATGGGAACCATTTTTATTTTAGAGTCTCTAGAAATGGTTCCCTTCTACTTGATTTTAATGTCTGTTGTTTCGATCATTAAAATGTTTCCCCTGACCCTCATTCCATCTTTATCCTGCAATTCCCTCATCCCAGGCCGACGAGCGGTACCGTAAGAACATTCAGGGCTCCCCTCAGACCGCCCCTCCTCCCAAGCAGCCCCCCCTGCCTCCCCGCTCCTCTGAACCGTTCTCCAATGGCGGCTCCTCCGAGGCCTCCGCCATGCATCGGCCCATGGAGCCTCAGGTAATTATTTCCTCCTCCCTTGCCTTTTCCTCTGTCTATCTGTTGCTCTCTTCCTCCCTCACTGCTGGATCTATATACGTAGAGTTTCGTTAAATAGCAGAGTAAAAGAAAACAAACAGTCCAACTGCAGAACCCATGCTTGAGCCCATCATCGAAGCATCGAAGAAATAAGTTATTAAATCATGAGCCCCAGTCAGAAAATCTGATGCTAGAGAAATTTTTTTGCATACAAAAACTACACAGTGGTCAACAGTGAAAGGAATTACATTATGCAGACGTGCAGGTCAAAATCTACAGAAAGAGGCGCAACAATTTCAAACTTTATTCAATATTTAAAGTTGCATAAATAACAAGCCAAGGCGCTGTTGTTATAATGGCGTTACATATAGTGAAGAGAGCTTGTTAAGGATTCACACATAAGTGCAAAGACTTGAGACCTACTTGTTCCTTGCTGAACAATGACTTGGCCATTGATACTGATCACTGATAGAATAAAGTAAAAACGTAAGTGTGTTTGGGAGGACGGTAAGTATGTTAATAGGACGTTAATAGGACGTTTTTAGGTATTCGACAGTCATTTCTGTCTGTGGATTGGCACAGTAAGCCCACCATTGTAAGTGATTAGATTGCAAATTGATATTTCAGAGGAAGAAGTCTTGACCAAACTTAAAATTCAACATTTTACTGTCCCAAAGTTCTCTCACCTGCCTGAACCTGCATCCATCATTTTTCCTACATTTTTGTGTATCTATGAGTGTTTAAAGACAAAGTTCATCATCACAAAGCAGTCAAAGAATAGATCAAGGTTATTTTCACTTCATGTCACTAAATGACATTGTAGGTTTTCATACTTCTGTTGAGTAACTTCTTAAAAAACTATACTTATTTATTAAATAAAGGAAAAGTAGCGTGTGCTGAATATGAGACCAGAACCAGCAGCTGCTTAGCGTAGCATAAAGATTGAAAACTGGCATTGAAACAGCTCAACTCTGTCCTTAGATAAGAATATCTGGCTGCCAGCACCTCTGAAGCTCATCATTTAACACAGGATGTTGCAAAACCAAGTGTAAAAACAAGTTGTGCTTTTAGATTCATGCTTGCTGACCTTGAACTATTCCTTTAAGCATTAGTGTCAAACTTTGTCTGCTTTATGCATGTGTATGAATCTAAGCACATGTATGTTAAAAGCCACACACACATCTTTCCCTCATGTCTCACTGTGTTGTCTGCTTGTTTCACCTCCCCTCCTCCTCCTCCTCCTCCTCCTCCTCCTCCTCCTCTTGTCCCCCACCACCATCCCTCACTACCTAAAAGGTCCAGTGGTCCCACCTGGCTGCTTTAAAAAGTAGCAACAGCGCCGCCCCCTCTCCTCCACCTCCGCCCGTGGTGTCTCGCTCCCAGTCCTTCAGCGAGCCCGGCGGCGTGACCTCTAGCTTTGCACAACTCCACCTGCGTTCCCAGGACCCCCACCATCACCAACACCAACACCAACACCACCACCACCACCACCCATCGCCTGCACGCTCTGACCCCCAGCCCCCACCTCCCCTACACCATCCTCAGGCTCATACCAGGCCTGACCACCAGGCCAGCAACGAGGAGGTGCCTCCCAAGGTAAGGAGCCGATGAGGGCCTCCTTCCCCACCCGTCTACCTGATTCACTTCCTGTCATGAAAATCACTTCACTTATCATTCTGCTCAACTCCAACATGTCTGTTTGTGTCTGTCCTGCTTCGTTCAAGTCTCATTTCCTAAACATCAACATTAAAAACTATTAAAATAACTAGTTTGAAGTAATAAATTAATGTATTGATAAACAAAACACATGCCAACCACTGTCGAACAGCTGTGAGTTGATCAGTCGTTGTAGATATATTATATTTACCCAAAAACAAAGAGTCATTGTTGTGTTAAAGTCTCAAGTGCAACCAGCAAATGATGAACTAATTCAGGTGGGACCAACCTGGGGTTTGGTGAAATAGCGAAGGGTTTGATTGGCTCTGAGAGGTTAAGCTTGTCTGAACTGTGCTTACTATTAAAGTGTCTAACAACATGACTGCTTTCTTGCAGGGGAAGCAGGAGTCTTTTCTTCTCTAAATACCTTTAAGTGTTTCTTTATTGTAGAAAAAGGTGGAAAGTGATTGTAAAACTAAATCTTTTTCTGCTCTGGTAAAGTATTTCAAGCATTGGGAGTTACAGCCATGTTTCTTTCTGCTTCTTACTGCTTACTGCTGCTTTAGCACCAGCAACTGCACATTTTTTAAAGTCACAAATGACAAATATGACTGGTTTACAACAGCTACCCACAGCGCCCCCTGTTGCACATCTGCTGTACTTGAATGATTAGTCTGCAGCAGATGTGCAGCGTCTGTGCTTGATGGTGCTGCAGTGGATCACAATCTGCTGTAACTGTTGATGTAAAATACGGATTTTGACATTGCTCACTTTTCAATTCGTTAAATGTTTGACTGGAATGATATTTGTTTGTCGGTGTCAGTTTATCAGGATCATCACACACCAACACACACACATATCTGCCATAATGTGAGAGCCTTTTGACTCTGTGTCCTCCAGGTCCCAGTAAGGACGACATCCAGGTCTCCAGTGCTGTCGCGCCGAGAGTCTCCTCTGCCATCGCAGCCCGGAAACCAGGGCGGACAGAGGAGCGCTGGCAGGTAAATTTAAAAAAAAATCTTGTTTTGCAACTCAGTCACACACATTTAAATATTTAAACTGGGTTTTACAGGAACATTAGTCCAATTTCTGGTGACAGCACAGGTTGGCAGGATTAAAACAAAGTTGCTCAGTTATCTAATTATATATATTGAGAAGTCATAGATTTAGCAAGTTGTACTCACAAATGTCTGTTCATTTTAATACTAATATCAAATTTTTGGGGGGGAAAAAACTCTTATGTCTGCAAATACGAAATAAAACCAGTTCAATAACTTTGATTGTTAAAATCAATTCAATCTTAAAGGAACCCCTTTTGTTTGAAAATCCTGTAATACATTAAAAAAGCAAAAAAAAAACATCCAAGGAGAGTGCTGTTAATGATCCCCATTTGTTTCTACTGCTCTCTTTAATGTTGTCTTGTTCTTTCTGACAGTAATGTGGAGCAGCGCCCCCTGTGGGACAGAGTGGAGAAGCTGCAGCCTCGGCCAGGCAGCGGCAGCTCCTCCGGCTCGTCCAACTCCAGCTCCCAGGCCAGTCCTGGCGACCGCTTCAGGCCACGCTGTGAGTCTCCTGGTACTGTACTCGGTTGCAAACTGCTCATTAGCACATTATCAGCATCACCACAATAACTCCTTTCTTACATTGTCATGCTGTGCTATCTGCTCACGCTCCAGTACATTTTCTGCCGTTTTTATGCAGGCAATTTGAGATCATTTCAGAGCCAGCTCCTCTTTGCCCAATTCTGTTTCCCCTCACTAACGCTGCTTCCTTTTGTTCCCTCAAAGCTTCCTCCAAATCTGAAGGGTCGCCTCTCCAGCGGCCTGAAAACATTTCCAAAAAACAAGATGAAAAGAACCTCGCCAGGCCTACTCGACCAGCTGTAAGTCCACTATTGCTAAAGTGCTGGTTAAATTTGTTTGACGCTGAATAGGTGAAAACTGTTTTCTTTCTCCCATTTGGTCTATTTTCTACCACTCTTATTATTCACCCACCTGCTGTGTGCAAACTTCTCATGAATCCAATGGTTGGTGCTTGTTGGGGGAACCTCTTAGGGTGATGCGGTAAGCCTCTTAAATGAGATTACATAATCACACCTGTGCTGCTGTGCTTGCACCACTGCCCCACTCATTGCATTATGTGATAAAAGGTCGGTGATAAAAAGAGCTGTTTCTCTTTTGTGATGATTAATGCACTAATTCTTTATAGTCCTGTTTGGTTTCTGTCCTCTCTGTCTGTGATGTGACCGCCATCTGCTGGCATCTTTCTGCAGGCCTGCAAAGCTCTTTCTCACTTTATTGCTTGTCATTAAAAAGCACCAGAAGGGTTAAAACCTCTGCAGCAGCTTTCTGAGCCTGGATTTGAATGCGAGCACATTTGAATGCAAACACACACCTCCTGTTTCCTTGTACTTGCCAGAATTGCTCCAAATCTCAAGTGGCTTTGTTGTTGGATAAAATGTGGCCCATTTGCTTTGTTGAGCATGTCAGGGAAGAATCCCTCCACCTTTTTCTTGCTCGTCACTGACCTAACAAGACTGCATTATTAAGAGTCTGCAAGGGAAAACAAGGCCAGAGCAATGTGGTTACAAGACATGGACTCTAGAGGGTACAGCACTAATTGAGGAATCAGAAAACAGTGCAGCTATTATCTGATTTCACTTACAATTCATCACTTAACTCACTGCATCCAAGCACTTGGACTCACTGAGACCTTAGCACAAGGTTTTAAACTGGCATAACCTGAGATCTGAGGCACTAGGTTTATGTAAGTTAACCAGTTTATATGAAGCGAGGAAGGAAGATTTAGAAAAATGAAAACTTAATATTCAGTGATGCACTTAGTGACCACTTAATTTCTTAGAGAATGAAAGGATTTTTAAGTTACATAAAGTGATAAGACGAGGCTAGACATTCTGAATTCTGCAAAAGTGTTAAACTCAGAACTTTCTAAGACTTCTTCACTGTTCTTCTCAGGATCTAACAGCTTTGGCCAAAGAGCTTCGTGCAGTTGACGACGTGAAGCCTCCCCACAAAGTCACCGACTACTCCTCCTCCAGCGAGGAGTCGGGCACCACCGATGAGGAAGATGACGAGGAGGTGGACCAGGAGGCGGGAGAGGAGTCCACATCTGGAGCTGAGGACTCCAGGGCTGGGTAGGTAGAACTGTGCCGATGCAGGTTCAGTGTTTGCCCTGCTGTCTGCTGCATTCATCTGTCTCTTTTAAATCTCTTCATTTTCATATTGAAATTTTAAAACAGGATAAGATTGTGTATTGTGCATGGTCAGATCCATCAGTGTTGCATTGCTTTTCTGCATGGCTTTTAACGCTGGTCTGGTTACGGACATCAGATATCCCCATGGCTTCCGCAGGAGGCTGAGTAACGGAGAGACGGAGTCAGCCAAGACCATGCTGGTGGAGGATTCGGAGAGTGAACAAGCCACTACGCCCTCCAAGGACGGCACGCTGGTCATCAGACAGGTAAGAGGCGGAGGAGTCAGGACTGGACTTCATCCGATTACAACCTTGTTTAGTTAGATTCACATCCTGTTTGTTTGAAGTCAATAGAAATGTTGTTTGTCCAGCATCCGTGTTGTTTTTATCCACTCATCCTCCTTTCTCATTTCCCGAGCCTTTTTTTATTTGTTATGTTACACTCATTACAGACTTGCTGCTTCATATTTCACATTTCTAATCTAATACATCAGATAGTTACAGATTGAATTCAACACCACAAGCACAAGATGAGTTTTAAATGTGTGGGGAAAAAGAGGATCTTGTTGAGAAATTGTGACACAAAGCAGCCAAACATACGTCTCCCTCTTCTCCACCTCCTTTTGCACGAGCCCAAGTGTGCCTGTCTTTGCTTCCAGAGCACCGTTGACATAAAGCGGCTGGTCAGTCTCTCCTCCTCATCCTCATCCTCCTCTTCCTCGGCTGGCCCTGGTCATGTCCACGGCCAGCCCCCGCCCCCCGGCCACGGCCTCCCAGAGAAAAACGGCTTTGCGAGCCGCATTCACCACCACCTACCAGACCTTATCCAGCAGAGCCATCACTCCCCTTCCTCCTCCACAACCATCCCTTCCTCCTCCTCCTCCTTCTCCTCCTCCTCCTCTTCCTCCTTCCTGTCATCATCTAGCCATGCCAGCCCCGCCATGTCCCCACAGAACCCCCTGGACAAGTTCACTGCCATCGAGGTATGTTGCCCTCACGTCACCGTGACAAACAATCGAGGGACGGACTTTGGCAGAACCTGCAGGCTTAGACATGCAGATTTGGATCCAACAGCTGGTGCAGTTGTTTGTTTTATCCAGTTTTTATCCAAGATGGTGAAAGATTTAATGCTTAAAAACTAAGTTTCCCACATTAGAGATGCATTAGTAAGTGTTTTGGATGACACAGTTTCATCACCATCGTGTCCCTGGACTTGAAACTAGGTGAAATAAACTTGCAAAAGCTGTTTGGTTTAGTTGTTTTAAGCAGGATTGGGTAATAATAATCTCTGCAGCGAGCACACCTGCATCTCTAAGCCTGTGCGAACCTGCCATCCAGTCCCTGATTGTCTGTCGGAGCCTCCCTGCGCCCTCTGTGTCCTCCTGGCTTCACTCTGGTTCTCCTCTGCCTCCTTCTGGCTTGGCTGACACCTGGTTTTGGGCTGCAACCTCTTTCCCTCCTGCAACTCTCTGCATTGCATTGTATCACTGTCAGGCTAACACTGTCGCCTCCTGGTGGCAAAACACGGTCATGGCATGGTGGAAACTAAACTGGTGCTTCTTTGGGTAAATTATCAACAAGCATCTCTGAGCAGATCGTTGCATTAAAACCTTTTCTGGTAGTCTTAGCAGTGTTGGGTGATGGCATGTCTGGTGTGATGGTGCATTAAAATGGGGACAATATTTTAAGTTTTTTAGTGTGCAGACTAAAAGATGAACAGGAAGTTCTCAAGCACACATGACCTACTTATAAAGAAGAAATCTGCCTCTTTTGCAGTGCGACTGAGTTGCAAACAACTTGCATCTTGGGTGGTGGAATTCCAAACCTCCTCTGTGCTTTATTAGGAGCAGCTTTTCTTTTCCTCTAACACTTTACAGCAGCTGCCGTTTGGATCATTTCTCATTTCCTTCAACACATTTCCTTTCTTGTCGCACACGTTGTTTGTTTCTTTCCTAACAAGTCTGTCCTCGCTGGCTTCAGAACAACTAACATAAGTGCACGTCATCGTTTTCATTTGATTTGTTGTTAACTTGAATTGAATTCTCAGTTGTTTGAGTCATAAAAATGTAGTTTGACTGAACACAGTGAAGCTCAATGTTGTTTTATGAGCCCCAAAAGGTAGAAATGTAACTTCTGTTGTTGTAGTTTCAATCAACAGTCGTAAGTAGTTTTTTAGATTGCATCAGGCAGTGTAATAACTCTTTGTCATGCTTAGCAGCAAATGATACAGATTTTCTTGAGAAGCCATTTCATACGAGCTTAAAGTCTCTGTTTTCTAACCTTCTTAACTCTCTCAGTCCCAGTCAGAGAGCAACTCCATGTCCAAACACAAGTCTTCCTCTTCCTTCACTCCCTTCATCGACCCTCGTCTTCTCCAGATCTCTCCATCCAGTGGCAGCTCCCTCAACAACATGGGTAGGTCACCAACTAACCAGGTTAATGTGTTTAAAAAGGGGCAACTCAGCAGTTAAAAACTGTTTAGTGGCTCGCTGCAGTTCCTTGATGACATATGGATGCATTTTGTCTCCCATTTAATCACATGATGGCATTATGTCTGACCCTTCACCACCCCTGTGCCTCCTCTCCAGCAGGATTCGGGCAGGATGGACGGTTGGCGGACCCGCTGAGGTCTGACCCGTCACGTAAAGGCTCAGTGGTCAACGTTAACCCGGTCAACACTCGCCCGCCGAGCGACACGCCAGAGATTCGCAAATACAAGAAGAGGTTCAACTCTGAGATCCTGTGTGCTGCACTCTGGGGTGAATATCTCTCTGAAAACAAACATGTGGCAACGTGCTGCAATGATCTCGATCTCAAACATCATGTTTGTTTTTGCATGTGGCTGTTTCAGGAGTGAACCTGTTGGTGGGGACAGAGAGCGGTCTGATGCTGCTGGACCGAAGCGGTCAGGGGAAGGTTTACCCTCTGATCAACAGACGACGAATCCAGCAGATGGATGTTCTGGAGGGACTCAACGTCCTGGTCACCATATCAGGTACAGTGCATGTGCTGCCTCAAGCTGCTGGTTTTTGATTCATCTTCAGTCATGTGGAAGTAGAGACTAAAGTTTTGGTGATAGGAGAGTGTTTTTTTGTTGGACTTTTAAGAGCTGCTGCCACTTTTTTGATGCAACTTGGAGAAACTTATTGCCAAACTCATCTTTGAGAAGAGATGCATATTTTTTATTGTTGTCATTTTCAACACAAACAGAAGAAAATTTCAGTTTAGATGCAGCCCAAACTGTATAAATGTGACTGTAAAGCTGTGGAAAAATAAAACTGAAACTCTTTCACCACCTTCTCTCAATCATCCTCCACCTCCTGCAGGTAAAAAGAACAAGCTGCGAGTCTATTACCTGTCGTGGCTGAGAAACAAGATTTTGCACAACGACCCTGAGGTGGAGAAGAAGCAGGGTTGGGTTAACGTGGGCGACCTGGAGGGTTGCGTCCACTACAAAGTTGGTATGTTGCCTAATCTGTATAAACCTTGAAAATGACCTGGATTTTGTTAATAAGCTACACTTTAATCACTTAATCGATCCTTTTTCATTACAGTAAAGTACGAGAGGATTAAATTCTTGGTGCTAGCCTTGAAGAACGCTGTGGAGGTGTACGCCTGGGCGCCGAAACCCTACCACAAATTCATGGCCTTTAAGGTGAGCGAGTTTCCTGGATGAATATGAGTCTCCTTCTGCAAATATACTTACAGTTTTCTCTGTTTGTTGGTCTGACTAACTTATTTTTTCATGTTGCCTTCAGTCTTTCGGTGACCTGGTGCACAAGCCACTGCTGGTTGACCTCACAGTGGAGGAAGGTCAGAGGTTAAAGGTCATCTACGGCTCCTCCTCAGGCTTCCATGCTGTGGATGTGGACTCCGGTGCCGTCTACGACATCTACCTGCCCACACATGTGAGAGCTCATCACAGTCTGATCACAACCTTCTTCTTCTTCTTCTTCTTCTTCTTCTTCTTCTTCTTCTTCTTCTTCTTCTTCTTCTTCTTCTTCTTCTTTACTCTCCTAACTCTTCCTCCATTTTCCGCTTCAGATCCAGACAAGCATTAAGTGCAATGCCATCATCATCCTAACCAACACTGACG
>JAPZDV010000017.1:7932134-7971255 GCA_029814665.1 Acanthurus lineatus | reverse complement strand
ATGAGTATGGGGGTGTGGGGGATGTTGAGCACCCCACCTGTCCTGGCGTCCTGACTCCTCCTTGCCGTAGCACATATAGGATGTCGGGGTCTGACGGGATTCGTACCTGGGTCTGCCACTTCAGGTGACAGGTGTCTTTCTTGACGCGTACGAAGCCGCTGCTCCACCGACAACCTGGCGTTGCAGAGACGTGTTGAGGATTTCACGTCACTGCTGAGGACAGGTGAGTGTGAAATGGAAAAGCAAAGCCGGGGATCGAACCAAGAATCTTTGAATCCGCAGACCGATGCGCTGCCGCTGCGCCACTGATTATATACACGAGCATGAATCAGACAGGTTTTCAGGTAACTCCTGATGACGTCAGCCTCGCTTCCTGGCCTGATGTGTGGTCATTGAGCGGATGGCAGCTGGGATGAGAAACGGTTTTGTTGTTTGGTTTCTTTCCTTTTTGAGAAGATGGAGCAGAGAGATCATGAAATTAAACTAAATGAAGTCAAAGTTATAACAAAGTAAAAAGTTTGAGTCACCTGGACAGAGAAATCTTCCTAATGTGTTGTCATTGTTTTTTCGTAGCAGTAATTAGCTTCCTCATATGGATTTTCTTCATCATGTTTTAAGGAGAAAAAAGAGCCAACAATAATTAAAAGAAAATGTTTTATTCTAATGAGCAACAGCAAATCTACCAAGTTGTTTCTGGTCACACGTCATGCGCTGCCTCTGACAGGTTTTCAGGTAACTCCTTATGACATCATGATCACCTCATGTCACTGCAAACTGATCCGCAGCTTATATTGAGCTATTCCTGATAAAACTGCAGAAACTACACACCTGTCTGAGCCTCAGCAGCTCTGTGATGAACCACACTGACAACATGTTCATGAACACACTCCACCCAAAAGGAGAGGCCCAAACCTGCTTTCTTACTCTCGATCTGTAATTAGGAGTACATTCAACATGATACAATATTTATCTCTTACATCTCCTTTTGGTGCAGCGACAAAGAGTCAAGAGTAACTAATCCATATATATGTGTATGTATATATAAAAATATAGCTTTGAATTTATTATATGTCACCTTGGACAAGTGCTGGGCTTTTTTTTCAACAATTTACCAGTCTCTGATGCTTTAAAAACCAAATAATATTTAATTGATTTTAAAAAATTACCCCACTGAGGATGTAAATCTGACAAAGGCGAATAATCCAGACAACTTGATTTAATTATTTTGTGCATGTTATAATAAATAGTTATGTGATAAGAAAATTTCTAAACCTCTAACATATTTGGGTGTATTATGAAGAATTTAATATAAATGTAATGTAGAAAAATAATGATAAAAAACAAATCGAAATCAATTTTATTGAAATGAAAGATTCATTTTGTTAAAAAGCAAGAGTCCGAACAGTCTACAGTGCTTTTAAAAACATAAAAGAATAAAACAAAACAGGTGAAAACGCTCAAAATTTAAAACTTTTATTTGTGAACAAATGTAAATCCATCTGTGCCTTTTATCTCAGAGAATGCTAAATGAACATAAGGAGAAAAAAAACAGAAAAACATGACAGCTGGTGGCAGCGCAGGCATCATCACAGGCACCGGCTCCATCAAAGGGGACGGGGGGGTCAAACTGCCGCCCCCCTCCTTCAATGAAGCTGTCCATTATAGCAAATCGTGCTGCTGGTTTTTGGGTCTTTGAACACAATACAAAAATATGAGCTGGAAGCACAAGATGATTTCTTTCACCTGCTATGGCAAAAAAAAAGCAACACTAACACTTGACACTGTGAAGTTCAACGTAAAAGGCAGGTTTCAGTGTCTCGTTTCATACAAGTGCTTTAACTTTAAAAACTCTTCGACTGTTAGAAAAATAACCAACCTACACCAGCTGTCAAGTATAGCTTTAAAAAATAATAATACCATAAACATTTTTCATCGTATTGTTAATGAAAAGGAAAAGAAACTTCATGTTCAGTCATTAAACAAACAAACAAAAAAAAAGCTCCCTGGAACATTTATTCCACACAACAACAGATAAAGACATTTTTTTTTGTCTGAGCATAAACAATGTTGTTACATGAGGATTATGATATGATATTAAGGACAGAAATTGGCCTAATCTCCATTTGATTCTGAAGACATTTGATCACAATAGCAAGGTCCCTTCACATTAAGAAATGCTAATTACTCATCTCTTTTCAAGTCTCCCATTCCCTTAAATCCATTGCAGGTTTGCAAACTGTCTCCTTAAAGTGAAATTGTAACAGAAGAGACAGTTTTGTGCATAAATTGAGGCCCAGTTTAATAACAGTAAAGGAGTACTGGCTTCAGACGGCCCTGTAGTCCCAGTCTGCCACATACAGTACATCTCTGTTTTAATATTTGCAACATAATTTATTTAACCCTTTTCATTTAGGACAAAATTCAGAATAAACCAAAACATCTGAGCCAGGCCAAGGGTAGAAACCAATTTGTTAATCTGGCTTTAAATGCAGGAAATAACACTTTTTAAACCAAGATCGCACTTATGAGGTACGTTTCAAAAAAACCAGCTTTCTTTTAAAACCTTTAACCAACTTACTGCCACTAAGCGACTGAGATGAAAAAGCAGATAAAAAATAAAATTGTATGTTTTTGTTCTGTTTTGTTTTTTTTAAAGGGAGGAAGGGAAGGAAGGAGCGCCCCCTAGTGTTTGACTGTCAGTCACCACTGCTAACATTACTGAGGTAGAGATTTGTCCCGGGTTGGGGACTGATGTTTTCATAAGCTCTCCAGCCAGAGAGGTGCCAGGTCTCTGCTTTCACACCTTTACACACACCTACACACACCTACACCTTTACACAAACACACACACACACACACACAGCTGGACAGACAGACAAACAGCCTGGACATTGTTCTCGTCTCTCTGTTCCTCTGTCTGTCCCTTTAAAACCCTGGGTTCCTTTATGAGCTGGTAGGCAGAGAAAACCATCGTTGGTGACTGGGAATGAAACACTGGGGTGCTTCTGGAAACATGCGCGTGACTACAAAACTTTAGCTTATCTTCAGAATACGTTTAAGCTTAAGGGCGACAGCTCAGTGGCAGAAGCTCGTTATGTGCCATCCTATCACCTCTGCCTGTAAATAACACATTCCCTTTGTTACCTTTGTTACCTGTGCTACATTGAAACCTGCTATGTGACGTGTTAGCTGGCTCTTTACCCTACAAGGTTGATTTGCTTTATTTCAATTCACAGAAAGGATTTTCATCAAAATTTGAAAATACTGCTTTTCTTGATTATCAGCCTGAAATTAAACGATTAAAATACTGCAGCATAATCTTTTTATACAACTGTAACATTCAAACAACTTTTTTAAATTGACTGAATAGAGTGAAACGACCTCAGCTCTTATATGACTCACAGATGCGAAGAGAATGCGAGTAACTAGCTTGTGATATGTACTGACATAACATAGCAGCGCTTTGACGCTAAATGAAAATAGTGCCTTATTTTATCCCCAAACATCAGTCTTTATTCATTTCTGGGATTAAACCCAGTAGTATTTGTTCGTCAGAAAACTAAAAAGAAGGGAATCATCGATAAAAAAAAGTAAAACAAAAGCAGAAAGAGACAATTTAAAAACAAAAAGAGGACAGTTAATCTTAAACTAAAGACATTGAATAATACTACACCTTTGCATACAAGTCATCAAGCAAAACAAAAAAAGTAGCTTTCTATGGCCATGTTTGCTAAAATAAAAAATATATATATCAAATTGTCTCATTACGGTTTTACAGTTTCTCTGAGGCATTACAAATGATCTCTGCTGAATGACAATATCTGCTAGTTCAAAGTGGCGTGTAAGCAGCTCCTTTTCCGTAGCTTCGAGGGTGGAGATTAGGGGCAGGACTTTGGCAGTTTTTGACAAGATGATTTCTTAAAGATTGCCTCGGGGCATCGAGGAGACCTTGGTTTGATTACAAGGACGGCAGCATGTGTTGTCCATGAAAAATCGAGCAGCTGCTGAGGGGAAAGTTCAGAAGCAGAAACCTCTTAGAGGAACAGGGGCGAGTGCTGTTTTCACATGGACTCAAACTCATCGATGCGCTGCTTCGTGTTGCCCTGTCGGATCTGGCGCAGCGTTTTGTATTTGTCTCGGCCCGCTTTCACGTTCTCGGCGTGTAACACGTCGTTCTGCGTCTTCTTGGTTTCGTCTCTGGCCTGGGCCAACTCTGAACTTAATGTCTAAAGAAGCAAACAGAAGGAAGGATAAGAAGGTGGTGAGTATAAAAGAAAAATTCAAGAAAAGCAAAGAAGAGAATAGACAAAGAGAAAAACATTAGTAAGGCAAAAAAAAAAAATAAAAAAGGTTGCATAGAAAAATAAACAGGACACAGATGCAGAAAAGAAATTAGAGAAAATTCAGCTGAGTCATTTTAAAAGTGAACACCGGACTGACGCGAAGCAACTTATCTACAGCGACACTTATCTGACAGCACGTCTTAAATGTTTACTGAACAAATAAATCCTTCCAACGAGGCGCAGCAGCTTAAATCATTCGACACTCTGAAGCGGGTCTCTGGTTCTAATTCAGCATTTTTTCAGTGCTGTTCTCGAAGGTGCAGTGGACACACAGTCTCTGTTTTGATTTGTTTGTAAGCTACTAAGTTGATGTTTGACCTCATCTTGCCATAGCTTCAGGTCCTGGTTTATGCAGTAGCCCAGCTTAGATGTGCAGCTCCTCTTGTATATGATTGTTGTTAAAGGTATAAAGAGGTTTGATTTTATGACTTTGATCAGTTAGCAGGTCTGCTTTAAAGTCAGGCTACAGTCTAAGCCAGCATGTTTACTCCTGTAAAAAGCAGGAGTTTAAAGATGAATGGACAGAGATGTGCAGTATGCCTTATCTTACCCTGATGTGCCACTGCTTGGCTGGTCTTTCTTCTTTGTATAAAAACTGCTGCTAGAAAATAATATAATCTTGTTGTTATTTGTTTGTGAGACACTAATCTCTTTTGGTTTTGCTTAAAAATGTACCGCTTAATTAGAGAGGTGGTTTTATTTAAAATATTTAATTCATCTGAATGCTCTCTACATGAGGTTTAACTAATTATATTTACCTGTCAATGTCTTTAAAGCTTTAAATGAATGTTATATTGACTGTGTACATTTATTTGAATTAAGGAAAAGTATTTCCTAGATCATTATCATTTATTAAGTTACTTAATGTTGCTGTATGTGCAAAAGGCTTTGATAAAGTCCCCACACGACAAACTTCTGACTTCTCTCAGATCGCCATTCTCCAACCCTGACAGGAAGCTTGTGACCCCTCCCTCTCACCTGCAGCTGTTGTTTGACCCTCTCGTTCTTCTGGGCTTCGGTGACTCGTGCCTCTTCACTGCGGAGGTCGAGCTGGCTGACGCCCTCATTGGAGAGCTCGGCGCTGTCCTCTGCGTGGTTCTCATCCTGCTCATCATGCTCGCTCTCTCCGTTGCCGCCAGGAGGTGCTGGCACTGTTGTCATTGCATTCTTCAGCTCCTCCTTGGTCTTTTCCAGGTCCTCCTGAGCTGAAATGGCCTGCAGGTAGGAGCACAGAGACATAAAATGTAAGACAGAAACACTTACTAGCTTCACATTAGCATGTGAAAGTAAAATGTGCTGGTAGGCAAACAGTGTTATAAGACTGGGCGCTGTAACATCTGCTGTGTTGGGGTTCAGCTTTGAACAAGACTTAACTGTAATGTAAAGAAGTTTGAAAGACACATTTAATCTTATTTCTGATTTAGGATGACATAGTTAAGCCCATATAAACTAATGTGAGATAGAAAGAGAAGTTCTGTACCTTGTGCTGCCATTCTGAAGCCTCTTCATCCTTCTTTCTCTTGGCATCTTCAAGTAGAGCAATCTTAGCTGTGAATTCAGCAAGTTCTGCAGCCTGGTAGAAGAACAAGGACTCTGCTGTTACATTTAATGTACATGTAAACACACACAAACGACAACAGACTAACACTCATCCTAAATTTTCAAACACACCATATTTCTGTGCAATAGTTTAACATACACATAACTCTGTCTGTATATGCTCACACATCAGTTTAGATTAACACACACCAGTTGTTCCTGGTTCTTCTGCTGGTCTTCAGCCTGTTTGGCGAGCTCTGCTTTGGCCTCCTCTGCAGCTTGCCTGTCTCTCTCCAGCTTCTCTGCCTCCTCCCTCGCTCTCTTTCTCTCCTGCTCCAGCTGCAAGGCCAGGCGGGTCTGCTCCTCAAGCTCTGCAGAAGGGCCACACATAATCATATTAGGTATAATCTCTATTTTAACTTTATTTTTTATAAATTTTAGATTCAGATTGTGAGAACAGGTCAGATACTATTCAGAATTTGCATCTTAACAAATGTTTGACCTATGTTGTATATGATCTGATGTATAATTCACCCCTAAATATGACACTGAACATCAGAAAAACTGTAAATCTAGAACAACAGTAAAACCACTCATGAGATAATAATGGGTTAAGGATGATAAATGAACTTGATTGTTTTTGACCCACAGCCCTACAAAAATTCTCTAATATGAAACGAGGAGTAGGGAGGGAGGCAGCAAAACTAAGTGCACAGATTGATCAATAAAATAGAAAAATAGTTACCTTTCTGGGCCTTGGTAGTCTGTTCTTCGATCTGTCTCAGCCTCTCCATGAGCTCCTCTTTCTCACGCTCTATTCTCTCCTTTTCTTTCTCTGCATACTCACGCTTTTTCTTCTCATTCTCCAGTTGAGCCCTGAGAAGTTTTGCAAGAACATGTTTAACATTACATTAGTATTTTTTGATGTGAAACATGTTGATTTACAAAAACACAGAAAATCAAGCACATATCCTGATGTGCAAACAACCTTACTGAAGCTACAGCACCTTTAATTGAATAATGTACCCAGGCACTCCTTAGGGCTCAGATAATATGCTAAAAAATGTAACACTGCCCTCCAGTGGACAAGTTTTACCAGCTATTGTCAACACATACACTCGTATTGTCAAAAGTAAGGGAAGTAGAGAATATTTACCCTAAAAACTATATGCAAGCAACAAGCATCATCATATTTTAAGGTTAGAAATAACTGCCAAATTTTTTAAATGATAAATTGGAATTTATAGATCTTATTTTGGCCATATAAACTTTTCTTTCAAACATTTTAAGCTGGAAAAACAAAGTTAGGTCCAGGATTTAAAGAAAAGGTCTTAACAGTTTAAAATATCTACAAATCTTTGGACACATAATGTTTAGTTACATTATTACACCCTCCAGGGTGAAATAATGACATGTTTGTGGGTATTCCTTTGCAGTACCTCTCCATCTGTTTGTGGTGCTTCTCCTCCCGGGCCTGAGCCTTCATCTGCTGCACCTCAATGGTGTCGGGTTTTCTCCTCCTCATGTACAGCTCATGGTTACCCATACACAATGCCAAGATCCGCTTGTTGATGCGCAGTCGAGGGGCGTAAAACACAAAGTCCTGCATGTTTTTAAGACAGAGAAACACAAAATATATCCTTAAATACGATACAGAACATGTTCTTTGTGTGCATTAAGAAGAGGATCAATCAATCGACTTTTTACTTTTGATGAACTGGACACTCACAGGTGCTTTCTTGTCAATAGGTTTGATGACGAACTTCTTGTCATTGAAAGAGATGTTTCGGATCTCACTCCAAGGAAAGCCGATCTTGGGTGTCAGCCTGAAAGAAATAAATGTCCAAAGTGGTAAGCAATTTACAATTTATGCATTTCAACTGATATGAGAATATACACTCCAGGATGTTTCACATTTGGTCATGAAATGTTGTTTTATAACATTCAGCCAGCAGATGGTGCCTAGTATAAACAGATCACTTTTCAGGAAATCAGGGGACTGGCTGCTCTTTTCAGTTTACATTTCATCGACATTTTTTTCTAGTACGGGTTAAGAATAGTGTCAGGAAAGAAAAGGAGACATATGACACTCAAAATATCACTTCTTGCCAAGAATTAAAGGACTGGGGGTGTTTTCTAATCACTAAGTAACAGACAGAAAGAAAGGAAAAGTAAGGATAAATTGATAACAAAGAGGTTACTGCATCATGAGAGGGAAAGGAACTATCTTTCACTTCCTTCCTTTGTCACCTGGGAAAGAGAAGGAGGATGGCTGTGATGACCAGAGATAACGTACAGGAAGGGGAAAGCTGTGACAGGAAATGCTACAAGAGTTGTGATTAGATCTATTCTTTCTTCCACAGAAGGGGAAAAAATCCCTGACCCGAGGACAGGAAAGACTCAGTCGTAATGGACATACAGCCTTCCTTTCTCCACCTCTGCCTCTGTTTACCATAAAAAATCTCTTTGCTCTCTCAGGATTGGCTTAACAATGTGCCTCTTAAAATACTTGGCTGGTTTACGCTATTGGTTAATGTTAAAAAACCAGAAAATGCAAGGCATAAAACTATGATTAGTTCAAGGTAGTTTAAAAACAGAGTTGCTATTCCATTATCTGTCCACAAGACAGCACTAAATCACGTTTTACTGACAATAACTACTAGACCAGCTCTGTGGACACCAAATAAACAATATAATAGAATAATACAGACATTTCTGTTTGTGAACACTTTTACAGCACTGATTCTCATCATTTCCGAAGAGTGACTGAGAGTAAAATGTGTCATAATTCAAATTAGCAATGACTGTCAGAGTTCAACATCTAATAGTTTACAAGTCTGATCAATAAAGGTTAAGTGTCTTTAGTTTTTAACAGTTTGCACTCAGCTGTTATAAAACAAAGAACCTGCACAGAAACAATATAAATATTTGTCCTTAGAGCAATAAATTACTTCAATCTGAAAAATTAGGAAATCTTAAAATGTTGTCCTAATTTTGTATTATTTATTCAGAAATAAGGCTTATGGCTCTTTGAGTATTTTGTAGTGAGATTTATGGTACAGCAGGTAACACACAGTTAGGACCACTTGTGTTGACACACATTGGTTGCAACACACTGTGTCAGAGGCCTCCACCTACTCACTTGTACTCATGTCTTCAGCTATTTTGTAATAAACTGCAAAGCAGAGCTCTGAGCTCCTGTCAAGCAACAAAGACAACAAGCAGCAACAAGTTACTTAAGTAAGAAGTATAGCTTTATGTTCATAAGAAAACCCAACAAACTACAGGGAATGAAGCAGAAGAGCCAGAGAACAACAGAGGCAAAACCAGAAAACATTATCTGCACAAATTATGACCCATTTGGACCAAAACTAATAAAGCCAAGTTACAAAGTCCACAAAATGGTGACTTGGGAGCCGAGTAACTGAGACAAAGACAGTATCCAACCCATTTCAAGCAAATGTACCATATGAGTGATTTGAAGATGTTACTTTAAAGCTTAAATGGTGGCATTAAGTTGCCTTTTTGTGTCTCAGCCCTGACAGTAACTCTGAAACAGCATCACTTTCAAGTTAGCAATGCAATATTTTTTAAAATTAGGGTAATTTTGGGATTTTTGACAAATCATGTATATCATTAATATGTAAATAAATTCAACAAGTCCATTTACATGTGCTCTTGTGTCACTTACTTGTCTTCATGTTCGTAAATGTTGAGGCCGAGTGCATCCACGCCCAGCCACAGCTGTGTGCCCTTCTTGTTTTTGATCTCAAAGTAGTTGACTCCGTACATCTCCAAGTCCTGGGCGATTTTAAGATATTCCATCATAGAGTCCTCTCTAGAGAAGAGGAAAAGCAGGCGTTAGAAAAACATGTTTTATGAGAAAATGTCCATATTAACATAGAATTAGCATCCATTCTGAATACTTTACATCAATAAAATTACACATTCTGATAACTGTAACACTTAGATCAACATTTGGCCTAGTTAGCTGTTTAAAGAATGTTATTGCCCATTCAGTGACAAACAGTATCACATCCTAACATGACACAACAAGTGGAATATGTGCACTCAGACACAGCTGTTATTCCAGGGGGTTTCAAGTTATGAATGTGAAATGGAAAGTCTGACACACCTGAGCATTCCTCTGTGCTCCTCGTGCCAAGTCTGTATCCTGTCCTCCCACTGCTCCTTGGTCAGCTTGTGCTGCTCCAGGACTCTGCGAACACAAACACAGGCGGAATGACTTCACCTGAAGGGATGTTGAACCGAACAGAATTGTTTCCTCAAGAGGAAATCATTGAAAATTCCAACAGGGAATGAGTCACATTCCAAGTTTCAAAGGATCTAGTCTGTGTGTGAAAACTGAACGGGACACCTCCCACACATACCTCTTCACAATCAGTACTGTTAGCTCACAGCAGAAACATGTAGGCCATAAATTATTAGTGTTTGTACCTCTGAGGCAGCAGTCTGTCGTGGGTAAGATACCCAGGCTTGTGTGCATCTTTGCTGTAGTCTCCATGTTTGGCCTGGACAGCATATGATGCTAGTAACACAGCTGTTTCTGGGGGGCAGTAGTTCTCGTCATTCAGGATGGCTTCCTTCACCTGGCAGAGTGGGAGGGAGGAAAGGAGTTCACAAACCAAACTTAGCATTGACATTAACACACATTTAGTCAATGAAAATAAAAATATTGAATAAACAAAAATAGGCATTTTATTTGCATTTAGTAGGTGAAATATATTCCCACAAAAATAGATTTTTTTATTCCTTTGATTAGGAATGAATTTACAGCCAAATGTCTCGAGTCAAACATTGATTTTCCAAATCTTAGTTTATACCTTGAAAGTATGGAACGAAAAAGGCTGGACTCTACTGAATATTTTCATCTTTACTGTCATAAATCATGTTTACTGTAGTAAGCAAGACAGCCAAAGTGTGCTGTGAACTTCCTTTGCTGTCAATCAGACATTAACAATAGCAGAGCATAGCAGCAATGAGTAGTAAATTAAATCAACCCTGAGGCGAAGGAAAAAATCAATTTCCAGTCTTCTTAACCTTAAAAACCCTGCACCCGTTCAGCTTTTTATATGATGGCTTTCAGCAGAGCTTTTTATGCAGCAAAGAGGCTGTTCTCCATTACTAGAGACACAACGTTAATAACACATCAGAGCCTTCTAAATCATTTTATATATTTTTAAATATTAAGCGCTGTTTAATCAAGTCCAAATTCCATTTAATCTGAAATGAGATTCGTGAGTGGGTCATTACCTGCAGAAAGAAGAGTCTCTGAGTGATCTCCTGGATTAGTTCCTCTGAAACATCCTCAGGGAAGAACTTGGCTCTGAACTTAAACTGCAGAGGGTTCTCTTTCTTTACATCTTGCTGGGTCACCTGAGCAATAAAAGACATTATTACAACATTATTAACCATCCATCTAACTTATATACCATGAACTTTGAGTTTCAGCTACGTGTCAGTAAGTAAAATAAAGAAAAGACACAACAAAGCATGTGTCTTTGATTTGCTGCATGAATTGTGCACTTTGAATTGCACTGTTCATAAATTTACATTAACCCTCATGAAAGCCCAAGAGACTGTAATAGACAAGCATATTCATCACATAACAATGCTTTTATCTTGTCACATTGAGTCTGAAGAGATCCAGCTTGATAAATGGCAACATCTGCTACTGGGCTGCACACACAAAATATTTTCCACTGTTGGAAAAAAAAAATCCTGTCACAAGTCACATTGACAGCCCTAGGATTGGTTAATGGATTGATAAAGTAGACTTTTATTTTGAAGGATGTTAATTAAAGAGACGAACGAAGAATGGACAAGGGATAGGAGGATACAGACTACCAGAAGGGGACATCTTCAAAGTTTCCTCCAGTCCTGTCAACTGTTATAAAGACTGACAGGAGCTTCCATGTAGTGTTAAGTAGCACGTTGGGGGTCATTATGAGCCTTTGGTTAACCACCCTGTGTAGGACCCTGACATTATTAGCGGCTAGTGTGTTTGTGCTGCCAGGCGTTCAAGGAGTGCAGTCTACCAATTACTGCACATTGGTGATTTTTAAGTTGTAATCCCCCTTTTCAGTGAACAATCCTGTTAGAGTTTGAGGTATCTTCTTCAGCTTTGAAGGTCCTTCCCTTGTTTTGCTTGCAGTTACGTCCAGTTACATTACTGAAGCTTTTATTAGTGCTATGAATGCACTGATAGATTGTGCACATCTCATTCAGTGCTATTATATGTCTTTGGTAGCGATAACTTCATCTTCTCCTATGTGCAAGTATATGTTGGTGTTCCAGAAGTCCACCTTCTATCAAGTTGTCTTCACTGATAAATGTGTCCCCTTCAGGTTTTGAATCCTTCACCATCAGTACAGAGGCAATGACACTGCCACTGAACTATCCGACTGCACCACTGTGGTTCTAACATTAACAATCATGTTTTGTTTGTTGTGGGGATGAGAGAAGAGAAAGCACGTAAAGGGAAAATGTGTGTTCTGGTGGTTATGAGAAGATCAAAGCGAAGGAAGACAGACCTTCTTATTAAGTTTGAGCCAGGTGATGTAGCCTTTACTGTCCACATACTGTAGGCCAAAGAACCAGACCTCACGTAGTCCCACTGTCTTCACCACCTGAGAAAAGAACAAAATCTTTATTCTCACAGATGCTAACAGCATAATTTTTAAAATCATATTTTACATGCCTTGATTTGATAGTGAACCATATAGACAGACAATTGCAGAAAGTGCCTTATCCTCAATAATGGCAGATGTGATGGCAAAATGTGATGATGACTAAAAACACATGCGCAATTTTACACTGGGCTAAAAATGTGTGAGTAGTTATTTCACTCAACTCACCTGGTCAAAGAGCTGTTTTCCTATGGTATTAGGTTGGATGGCAAACTCCAACTCTGCATCCATGGTGGTCACTCGTACGTTGATCTAGATAAACACAAGGAGAGGTTTACTTTGTTTGTCTTATTAAAACTGTGGCAAATATCAGATACATCATCAGATATATTACAGCTGCCTGACTCATTAAAGGGGTCACAATGTTCTTTCCTGTAGTAAATAAAGAAATATTTCTTTAACTGCATCTTGTTTTTGTTTAAGAAAGAGACTTTCAATTACGATAATGTCATAATAACTCAAATTTCATGAAAAAAAGTCAACAAAACATGCTTTATAGATTTAAAGTAGTCACACCAATTTGTCACGGCATATGTCTCCACCCTAACTTTAAAGCTTTTGGCACTGTAAGGGGTAAATTCACACCTCATAACTACAATTTCTGCTGCTTAATTTAGGGCAAGGACTCTTTTGCATGTCTTTTCTCTCTCTCTACTTGCATTTCCTGTTTGCATCTCTTCTATCAAGAACATGTGAAAGAGAAGAAAGAACATTTTAAAATTTATCTGTAGAAAAAAAAAACCCTTAATACTTGAAGATATCAGTTGTAATTTCAGACCTGAACTAAGACAAATGTTTTCTTTGCTTAATTCTGATATTGCTCTCCCTGTTGTCTCTCATGAAATAATAAGTTAAATATATACATTTATATATTCAGATACCAGTTTAACAACAATGCACTGGAGTCTGCTGTCTAACTCTTTCTAAGTCTGAGTGCTTTTTGGGGTGGTGCAGAGGATATAACTCAGTCATTGGCTGTGCCTGTTAAGTGGCACTGGCAGCAGGCCTAGCAGCAGCTGTAGCACAGAACAGAGCGGGGCTGACCTACCAGGCATCTGACATCCTTCCTCCCACACCTATGCACACACTGAGCTGCATGTAGCCTCAGTAGTGGTTAACAACATGAGAAGACAGATGGAGGGAAGACAGAGGAAGCTGAGAAAAAAAGAGAGAGGCAGAGTGCAAAAGCAAAAAAGTTTAGCATGAGTGCAGAGAAAAAGAAAAAAGCGAGAGAGATAGAGCGCAACAGGAAGAATGAGAGATGATCTAGGGTGTACTCCCTTTGCGATTAAGTTACAGTGAGGTTGCTGCATAAACCAACCATGCAAAAAAGGAGGGAAAGGAGAAAAGACACAGAAACTGAGGAAAAAGAGCACTCCTTTTCCTCTGAGCAATAATGCATAAAACCTCAGGAATGCTTACTTTGCATGTCTCTCCCTCTACATGCAAGATCTTTTCACTGTCTCTCCTGCAGCCATCGCTCTCTGTTTCTCTCAATATCCATGCAATGAATAATCCATGAAACTTGTGTCTATACAGCACATAGCTGGACTCTCCAACGCCACATGGAGCTCAGACCACAATGTATCTGCCTGTGCGCCCTTCTCATTAATTACCCATGAAAAGTTGAAGGACTTTCTCCATACCATAGGCATCTCACTTGAACACGTCAGCATGGCCTTAACTATTATTATAATGTGCATCAGGATATTTATATAACATTATTTTAAAGGGACTAAACTTTATCTCACTTTATAATAGCTCATAATCTAACCTGCTTACAGTCAGGCTTTTCTCTTTGGTGTTGGAAAATGTGGGCAGCTTCCTGTGTTGAGTCTTAAATGACTCAATGATTGTATTTTCCATTCAGTCCTTAAGTCAGGCTCAATTTTCAATTGATTCAGTTGCTGTCTAACAGCAAACATCTTGTGCTCTTTGAGAGCAAATCTCCCTGACAAACTTGCTGCCAAAGTGTCTTTCAATGAAAATTCCACACAGACGAGCACTTTATTTTTAGCCCACATCAAGACCAGGGCCTAATCCCTGATCCCTGTCTGGGAATCAACCCAAGACAATGAATGCCAGTTATCTGCAGGGGCGGTAAAAGAAATGGATTCACCAAAAAAAAAAAAAACAAGCTTTCCAACAATTAAGGGGAATTTAGTGTGTGGTACAGGAGTAGAGTGGGGGACTCATTTTAGTTTAAGCCTGTGCAAAATTTTTCTTTACTTGTGTGGATCAAGTTTTTCATATCAATGACAACACAAGAAATCCATCAATTTAGTTCTAATAAAAACTTTTACACACTGCTGAGTGTGTGTAGTAAGCTTGATAATCAAATCAGTACTACTCTGAAGGTTTGAGAATTTCAAGTTCCAGTTACGACTGAAGAATGTCTAGTTCCTACAAGTGATTCTGAAATGCCTTTTAAATGCCAGTCTAGATCACTTATGTCACTCTACATCAATGACACTGACATCCAGTAACACTGGCTGCTTATTATAACACAGACCTGTCAACATGAATTCACTGTTGATGAGAATATTGTTACATAACAGAACAAGAACAGCTAACAAGAAAAACCAACTCTTGATTCAGTTTAGTTTCGTTAAGATGCTTTTGGATAGGTTTTATTGAACTATTATCCATACCCATTATACTTTATTTACTAACTACCTGTGGGTCTCCTTCAAGGATTAAATAGTTTCCTTTTAACATAAAATAGAGATCTATTACATTTCTCTTAAAAATCAAGAATCAACACAACAATGCTCTTGTTGCACAACATGGGTAGATAATCACAATCAACTAGTACTCCTCCAATGCCAGATTCTGACAAAGGAGAATCTCACAATTTCAGATGTTAAGTGGAAGATAACAACATAATGAATCCAAAGTGTTGCCTTTGGTGACCTTAAAATAACTGAAACAAACAAATCTGCAGCGTGTAATCCAGGTGATGAGATCTTTGGCAAAACTAATCTGCAACATATTCTATGTTGGTTTCAAGATAAGCTGCCTCACTGACTTTCTGAAGACTGTATAGAGGATGCAGCACTAAGCAGCACTGAATATTCTTTCCCCTTTATTTGTATGGGGTTCATCTTTGAGTTTAAGTGTTTGCCAACCCACAAAGTAGAAAGAGGTGGAATCCAGTATCAACCAGACGGTCAGCTAATCCTCTCTCTCCTGCAGAGTGAGAGGGGGAGGAGAAGAGGAACAACATGCCACGCACTGACACTGCTAATCACACACACTGACAACTGAGACATCCCCAAGGAGTGACTTTTGCAAGCCTGTCCTTATATGACACCCGCTGTCAGGTAACAGTAGACACGCTGACTGGCAATGTGACAGTTTTTGCAAAGACCTGATTACTGTCTTTAAAAAGAGACCATTTATAGCTAGAGGTACTAGTAAGTTAGAGGTACATAATGTTAATGATTTTTCAACTTTATTCAAATGCCATCAAGTGAATGGTTTAGTTTATTTGCTTAAAATGCTGTTGCCATAGCTCCCCATTTAAATTATGTTTTCATAAATAATATTTTGAAAGTGAAATGAATTGCCAATTCCATTAACTTCAACACACTCTAATTTATTACACTGCAGACTATATGAGTTGTAGCTGCAGTGGTAATGGGCCAATTACATCTTGCATTGAATACAGGAAAATTTGTGGCGAGTGTAGCAAAGGATGTTAAGTTCCTAAAACCATGAGCTTAAACCTTAAAAGTACTGTAACACTGGATCTTTACTTGAAAAGGCTGAGATATTTATGCCTTGTTCTTCGACATCTCTGTCATCATACAAATCTCTACTGGAAATGATTCAGGGGTAGACCATCTATTCCTCACATTTTTAGCATCTTTAAGTATCTTCATCTACATTTTTTTGTTTGCGAGCAGAATAAATAAACTTATTAAAACGTGGGAAAGATGCTTTGTGGCTGTTATTTACTCAATTTAATTAACTGCAAAACTGCAGAAAACTGCAAAAATACCAAAAAATCATCTATCCGTATTTCCTGAATAGTGCATAATGACAGAAGGAGAAACACCCACCTCTTTTTTCTGTCTTTTTCTTCTATTTTGTCTAACTATTTACTTAAAAAGAAGTTATCTGTATATGTGTTGTGCTATGTGTGACAAAGTCAGCAAAAAATGAAATGCATAAATTAATATTTATCATAAGTTACATGCCAGTAGCTTTGGGTATTTATATGCATTTTACTGGCAGGTTGATTCCACAAACATGCAGAAGTTCCCCAGAAAAAAATCAAGTGAATTGAAGACAGAGAAACAAGGAAGAGCCTTTTCACAAGCCAAGCGTGAGAATCTGCGATCATGTGCCTGGTGAACATTGACACACTGGCAGTGTGAACTTTGGGTAACTGAGTGTTCGTCTCCAATTACATTACACTGAGGCCCAATGGAGGAAAGAAGTTATATAAGGTATTTCAACAAGCTGTTAGCTTTTTTGCATGTTCTGTGCTTTTACTAATAGGTGGATTTTTGGTTTTCCACCTCCCACCAGCTATTTTCTGGATGACAAGATGTAAGGGGGGACTATTTTAAACTTTGTATCTCCTGTGATCCTATACATTAATTACACTACCATTTGCTTTCTCCCAGGCCTAAAGCTGTACTTGGTATAGTTCCTGATTGCACTAAAGCACTAACCTGGCCAACTTACATGAGAGACCAATAAGTCCCATTTACATGTTTTGTTTTTTCTTTTTGCACTTTTGGGATGTTTTTAAATCCCCATATCCATTTCAGTTGTTAAGACAAGTTCCCACTCAGACAGCCCCCTTGTTAAATGTGCAGCTGTTTAGTATTGTAAGCTGTTAAGAGGAGCTTTGCTGAGAGAGGCCTAAAGAAACACACACACACACACACACACACACACACACACTCCATTATCAGAGGAACTGCTAATCTGACCCGCTGGGCTCTGAGCAGCTGTCTGTCCTTCTGATTAACCCCCCTGCAGGGTGAGGCAGGCTGCAGAGGGAGGAATGGGTGGAGGAGTAAGAGCAGAGGAGAAATCACTGCTACCTACATATACAAAAATGTATCCTTTGGGAGAAGGGAAGATGAATATTGTGCTGGAAGTTTTATTTTCACAAGAGGTAAAAATAAGTGTGTCCATGCCAAGTGGCTGATGTACAGACAGGACCTAAGAAGCTTCTGGTGATCTTACAGGATACTCTACATTTATAATAAAGAGCAAAAAGAAGGGCCTTACTTACTCTCCTTGACTGGAAACATTGCATTGGTATTGCAAATGGTAAAAAGACCATTCACCCATTCACATTCTCACTACTAAGTGTTAACCTGTTCATGAACTCACATACACACATTCATACTCCAATGCTTCAGCAGTTTAGGTTTCAGTATCTTGCTAAAGGACACTCTTACTGGAGAAGCCAAAGTTTAAACCACCAACTTTCCTTCTGAGCTACAGGTGCCACAAATGCCAATGATGTGAGGTTTAATTAAAACAACTTGCAGAGTTTTAATGTTGCAATTCCTCCCTACCATAACCCTCAAGGTTTTTCTACTTCTTCTTATTCCTATGGAATATCTGCTGAGCACTATGACACATTCTCCTTTCTGCCATAGTACAGTACACTATTTCCAAATTTAATGTTATCCATCTCTCAGTGAAATCCTCTCTTTTCACCTTTCTTCCACAGAACTTCCACTTACTTCCACAGAAACAGGATGTTAACACAGACTAGGCACTGATATATACGGCAAAAGCACTCTCTGGCAAACAGGAAGACGGTCACAGGCTTGGAAGTCCTCTTCCTGTGGCACACTATCACCTCATAATTCCCCCGTCCTCCAAAGAGGACACCAACAAAGAAGGAAATGACTTCTGAATAAATGAGAAAAAGCATATTACTCCCGATTGACAAAACTGCATATTTAACACTGATATTGATGCAAACAGTTAAAGATTCTAATATCTGATTTAGATAGAATAATCTTAATTTAGAAATTCATTGATCAGAGATTTTTATCTAGTCAGAACGATTCATAAGCCAGCAAGGCAGTCTCAATAAATGTGAATAAGACAGTCTACATAAGCCAAACATTCACATAAATTTTTAAATCCCAAGAGTTAAAAATATATATTCAGAGCTCTCCTTACATCCATGCTTGAATCAAAATGGACCCCCTTATCAGCAGTGACTCAGGGGTATATTCATCCAGAAGTCCAGCTTTTCTTCCAGGTCACTCTTTTACAAATACTGACCAATTAACCACTAGTGGTGTCAGGAAGTCTGGGTCGAACACAATCTGCGGCTAGATAGCCGGCTGCCAATTTAAGTTTATGTAAGGCAAGTTCATTGACCAGTTATTGGCCAGTGACTGAAAAACAGATACTCTTAAAAAATGCTGCTTGAAAATTGAATAGTTTTTATTAAACTTTATTAACTGATCAATGGATACAACATGTTTTATAACAGTACTCTATTTATTGAACAGTCACAGTTACAAGTGGGAATGTTACAGTAATCAGATTGTGACACTACTAGCAAAAAGTAAATATATGAAAACGAGGGTTTTAATTCTATTGGAGTGTACTGGCCTGTATAGTTTTGTGATATTAAGAGCACAGGAGGTAGTTCACGATAACTTTAACAACCTCTCAAACTACGATTACTGTTACATTTAATCGAGTAATTGGCTGCCTGCTAGTTCTGCTGCAAACACCGCCAAACAGCAAACTAATCATGTAAAAAAAACTACCCAACAACTTAACCAAGACAAAACCAGCGACAAATTTACGTAAACCACTTTACAAAAACCAAACACAACACCAAAACACTAGCTTGGTTTTAGCTAAGCTCTGGGCGGAGCTGACAAACACCACATGAAAACGCTGTTTGACTGCCGTCTCGATCGTTTACCAAAAACAACCCGAACAAACAAACAAAACGATTAAACACAACGAAGCACACAAGAGCTTCGCTAAACCTCAGTGAATAAAAAGCCAAAACAGAGCAGATAAAACACTCGATAGAGCGACATTTCGAATAATTTGTCTCTTACCTTTCCCGTTTTCTCTTAACGCATCCATGGCTGTGGCACGCAAACCAGTTTCGCGGGCAAACATTTCTAATGACCTCTGAACTCAACCGCATTAGCCAATCAGATTGGAAGGATTAGGTCCTGTGATCGGTGACCTCATCGCGCTCGTACCATAATAATACGTAATACATTCAGTACACGCATGCGCTCTGCACGCTATGCAACAGTATCACCATCCATACTAGAACACGGTGCGTTGTATAGATCTATTGGATTAAACGAAGTTTCGAAGTTTTAAAATCGGTTTAGTTTATTTTCAAAAGTAACGTTTCAGCCCCAGTTTCCAATATCACCATCTATGGCCGAGTGCACTTCCAAAGCAAACACTACCGGGAAAAAGAGCGATGCATTCCAGAGATAATTCCTGATTCTTTATAATAAATGCCGAGCTTTGTATAACCAAGATAGCGCCCCCACTTGACTTTATATTATATACCAAAAGGAGGGTGTTGTACTGTAATCGATACTAACTGACATATGCAATAAAATATATATAACAAGAAGAAAATTAGGCCAGTTTTGTTTGTAAGTGAGCCTCGAGGCATCTGAACAGCTAGCGTCATTTCACAGTAATGGCAAGACACACTTCCAGGACAGAAACACAGCTATGTACACAAATGAAACACATGGAAACATGCAGAAAGCAAAAGAAATCAAAACATGCATAACAGTTAGCTGAACATAGTTCAGAGTATTGGATGTGTCATAAGCACAATGCCATGAAGAGGCATTACTTTGGGCCCACGCTCAGGTGCCACACTGACACACAGTGCCAGGAGGCCAGAGAGAAGGCGCTTCTTCAATACACACAAAGGTTCTCTCATCAACAGCACGTGTTATTGTACAATTATTCATTGTTTGTACAATGTGACACGTTAGACAGGAAAGAAACCAGTGGGCTTTATGTAGCTGGCTTGTGATGATATGAATTACGAGCTCACTCTGTAGACTTGGGCTCCCTGGTGGCCGTTTTGAATTGACGTTACACTTATTGAGTTCAGCCAAAATATGTCCTGCTATTAATAAACAATTTTTTATCACTTAAATATTTAAACAAAAAATGCACAAATTGAATTGATGCTTCATTTAGATTATTTAAATTTCTACTGTTACAAGTGCAAAATATGTCCAAATTACAATTTTTTGTCCCGATCCCAGCAAACTGAAAATCCTGCACAGGTCCTGTCATCATACAAGGATGCCAGCATAAGCTTTATTTAAGTGCTCAGTTAGCCTCAGCTGGTACATTTTTAACTGTGTGTGGTCGGTTTTAAATGCTTCATTTGTTTTTATGCAATCAATTTTCACTGTGGCCAAAGAAATGCAAATATGTTTTGCTTAAGTTAGTGAGAATTTTGCCACATTTGTGTCTGAAAAGTAGCTAGCAGCCAAGCTTCCTGCTACATTTAGGGAGTTTTGAAGAGACAAAAATTGCAAATACTGCCAGTAGTGCTTCGTCAGTGTGTTACACATATCCAAAATGGCCACCATGGGATATGGGACTGACCCACATATAATTAAAAGGTGGTTGGGGTCTATCCACTCAGTTGTATCAATTGAGAGAAACTATAGATTAGTTTATGATTAAAAAAAATTAAATTTCTATCATTTCAAGCACACTATGCCATACTTACTTTAAGAGAATTTCTACTTCCTGACTTGATAATGAAGCTAAAAACTTAAAATGAACTGACCCCAACCAAACAGGGAGTTAAACAGTTAACCAAAGAATATTTCTAACGCATGATTTGATTGGAGCTCCTGTTGAAAATAAGCCAGCTTCAAACCCAAAAGCGCAGATAGAAAAGTTGTGACACCTAAACATAGTAGGCAGACAACTCTTTCTGTTTCATAACATATGTGAAATAATTGTCTCAAAGCAATTTCCACAAGATTAAAAGTGGGAACATCTCAATTGGAACAAAACTGTTGTCAATGCACTTCATCATATAGCAATACATCAAGAGTGATAAATACAGATCAACAAGTCCATGTACTGTATATAACATCAGCGACTTAGTTAATGATACAATTTGTATCAAACAAGGTTTTTCTCTGTCTAGCACGGATTCAGCTGGGATCTGCTACAGACAACAAGAGACGCTGTCAGCCAAGAGCACAGCAGAGGGAACCTTTT
This sequence comes from Acanthurus lineatus, assembly GCA_029814665.1. NCBI lineage: Eukaryota > Metazoa > Chordata > Actinopteri > Acanthuriformes > Acanthuridae > Acanthurus > Acanthurus lineatus. Next base: position 7,949,420 of record JAPZDV010000017.1, on the reverse strand, counting down.
GAATATATTTACAGTACATACAAGTTTGATTAACTGATGTCCAGATGTTCTGTGTCTGCAGCAGATGCCAGAGTTGACCCAAAATAAAGGGCCAGAGAGAGAGAGAGAGAGAAAGAGAGAGGAAAAGAGAGAGAGAGATGTCCCTTACTAAAACTAAGGTACACACGACAGGGTCACCCATCTCTACAGCTACAACTCTGACGTCATCTCAAATAAGATGACAATCTTTCACACACCCATTTTTTTAATCAACGTGGAAAACCCCCCACAAATGGCCGCACAAAACACACATTAAGATTAATATAATACACAGACCTCTGCCAGATAGAAGTTTGAAACTGTCATGTGATAACGGATCACCAGATTGGGAATTACGGAATTAAAAAAAACACAAATCAAGTGAAGTTTGAAAACTGATCTACCACTTTCTTTATATTATAAAATAAAATAAAAAATCCCATCCATCTGCATGCAAGAAAACTTTGCATGTGGTCTCAACAAATCAGAATCTGGCAATAAAAGTGATGTAAATCATTAAATTATCCTTCACATCAGTCATCTTGGATGCATGTGATTCAAGCTAACTAGGTTAGGATTTGGTGATAAAACAAAAAAAAGTGCCTTCTGAATTTGATGCATAACAAGTTCTGCATGTGAAAGTGTAAAAAAATATAACAAGCTACTAAATAAATTAAAAAAGAATAACTGAATAACTGGCAGGTCTAGAACGATCTCAACACGTCGCACTTGATATCAAGGTCATCGATTTCGTCAAATGACTCACTCTCTCCACATTTCTTAAGGTTGAGTTGATTTAGTTGTCGCTGTGCAGTGACCAGAACTGGATTTGGATTATCATCAGCATTTTCTAACCCCAAAGCTATACATTGTCTCATTAATGTCACAAGAAAAGAAGAAGCCCTCCTTGCAGACAATCCAGAAGCGTTCCAGTGGTTAACATTGCACCATCCAAAGGCTAATTCCAGTTTGCTCTTCTGATGCAAAACACCAAAAGCTTGTGTTTTCCTTTTTGTCCTGCTACAGCTGCTGTACCTTCATTATTGTAGATTAGTTTCTCCTTCATCCTTAATAGCCTGTTTGAGCTTTCTCTGCAAGGATGGCAGCTGCCAGCTGCTGAGGGTCTGTGATGTGGGGGCTTCGAGCCATCACCCGAGTCACAAGCTCAGATGGAAAGATGTTGCACAGGTTGATGTATACTTTCTCCCTCACATCCCCGTAACGGCTGTGAGCATGTAGGAGGGGGGAGGAGCGTGGGAGGGCCAGATGAGAGAGGCGATCCCAACATATAATCGATGTGGTAAGTCCAAGTTAAGTTACATTTAAGAACTACTGTCAATCTGCTAATGCAAAATACTGTGTTTAGACCCAAAATGTGACTGATATTGAGGGTATAATATCATACAACAGTCTAGCTCCATTATGAGACACTGTCATGAGGTACTTGGGCCATTTAGCTAGGTGCTACAGTAACTTCTGAGGCTACTTAATGTTTGATCTCAAGTACTGATAAAAAAGCCTCAAAATACTGACATGACAAACACCTGTATATTGGTAGCAAAGCAGTGCAGCACCCTTTTTGTTTTTTATCCTCCTAACATGAAAAAAAAACACTCATCCTTACTTCCTATGGCTACTGTGGGTAAATATATCATGCTATACACTATACTTTAGTCAGGGAAAAGTATTGATATATTATTGACAAAAAAGTCAGACTTTCCTGTATCTCTAGATATAAATTCCCCAAGCAAGAGTAGAAAAAGTCCTAAAGCCTACCATGTCACTATCATCAGTGTTCAACAGAAATACAACACCTCCCAATACACTGTTTCAATAAGTTTTAAGTGTCTGGTCTTCCTACTAAAAACTGCATGTAACACTTACCTTTAATCACACACATATGTTCACTGCCTACAAACTACTAAGCCTATCCTTTGCCAAGAGTCATGATAGTTTGGTTTACAAGCTGCTGCAGACCTCAGCTATTGAACAGCTCTTTTCTTGTAACTAGAAAGATGTCTTAAGCTTCTACACTGCTTCCTAAGCATCAGTCTAATTATTCTAATTTCTGCAATCATACTTTGGATAAATTGTATTTGAGCTTTTCTTAATCACTGGCCCACTTCCTGAGTGAGCGCAATTGGACTAGAAACAAGAGAAGCTGTATTAGAGGAAACAGCAGCACAGCTTCATTAGATAATTAGAAATGCTTTAATTCATCATTGAAATCATATCAAGAAATTTGTCAGAGAGCTTTAATGCCTTGGTGACTAATGAGCGCTGATATTGAGACACAAGAGGCCCATTCAGAAAGTTTGAGGTCTGGCACCAAATCCAGAGAAGTCATGTCTGATGCTTCCTCTGTTTATTATGTCAGTCCCTCCCTGCGATAAACTGTACTATCTCAGTTATTGTCTGCAACAGAGATGATTATACATTAGAGAAGTCAGCTCTGTCTCAGGAGCTGTTTTTGGGATGGTGCCCTGGTGACTCAAGGGACAAGAGGGGGAAGTAGAGGATGACATCAGTGCCTGGTTCTTCCTCTTCTGTAGCTTGAATCCTCCCCACCCACAGACACACACAAACACCCGCGACCTCAGAAGCCAGACAGGAGATATGCTTCACTTTTGAAGAGGCCTGTTCCTGATGTAATCTTTTGCAACTTGACCCTGAAATCTTTCCATTAAAAACATCCTAATTAAACATAACGTAATACCAACTAGTCAGTGCTGCTGTGTCATACTTTGATTGCTTGGAATAACAAGTGGCCAAGACAGCTTTATACTTTAAATCTCTTACTGTAAAATAAAACCTAATTGTGTAACAAGCAATGTACCCAGACTAATGCTGGAGCATTACCTAAGCTCATTAATGTTGAGACAGCAGCCTGGGATGCACAATTAACTGAATAATAACCACATCATTTTGGCTTCTCACAAATATATTAACATAATGAACTTACTTAAGTGTAAAATACATCTTTTGCTCATAGAAAACTCTGCTGCATATCAAAATCAAGCACTTCCCAAACTAACAGTCAGCCACTCAAGAGGAACGAGATATTTTTTCTTTAGTTATGGGGTCATGCTACTGGGTGCGCACTCTGTAGCAACAATTCAGAATAGAAGAAACCAAACAAAAATCAAATGTCTGGAACAGAAGGCTCAGAGCTAGTCCCCTGAGAAAGACCATTATCTGTTGTTTGGAGGGATTCTGATTAAGAGTAATTGATGTTTAAAAAGAATTTATCATTTGCAAAGAGTGCATGAAACATATCTGTGCCAAAAACCACCTAAAAAAACACTTTTAACTGCAGTGCAGTGCAATGCATTAAGGCCAAGGAGTATAACGTCTTTGAGTTTTTGTATTGGCATTCACATCCCAGGACTCTGGCATTCTCTCCACCCTTTAAGCAACAATGGCAGCAGTGTTGCAGTTGTTAGGCCTGTGGGCCAGGCAGTTCATTTCACACTCTGACTGTTGTTTACTTGGAAGAGGAGTATGAGGAGTGGGAGCAGCTATAGGGATGAAACTGTCTCTTCCCAGAATGCACAAATGTTGCTTTCGGCGGCCTGCGTGCCGATTATTATGACATCTAGAGAGCAGTTCAAAAGAGCCAGTCTATACAAGTAGCCCTAGCAGGAACAACAAGCAAGTTTCAGATTTTGATTCACATCACTTATCCTGAGCTACATGGCCAATTTAATAAGTTGTAACACTGCAACTCCAATTTGAATCAATTGGCAGAGAAAGTGCTTAACTACAGTGTTTTTTTCCCTGGCGTTTCTCCCTCAGAGCTTAATATCTGTAGAACACCATTTTTAAAACCTCTGACACAATGCCAACCCTCATCTAGCTCCTTTCGGCCTCTTACCGGTTTCGGCATCTTTGCTTCCTCTCCTCTTTACACCTGACAGCTGAGAGGGTAAATCCGTCACAGGACGGTAACAACACCAGTATCACAGGACCTAAAAGAAAATGAGACATTATTTTAGGCACACACTTTACATGAGTGGATATATATGAGCTGCCGCCTAACTACAATATCTTTTACTTGTATTTTTGTATTCTATCTATAACTAAATGATTTTACAAGCAATATATATATTAATTTCAGTGATTAGTTTTCAAATTTGGCAGTGGGCAGTTTTCTATCATCATGAGCTGAATTCACTGCTGTGGGAAAAATAATGAATACAGCAGTACATAACAGAATAAATAGATTTAGGGGAGAGTAAATAAGACAGTAAGTGAAGTGAACAAAAGAGGAGAAAGAAAAAAACCTAAAATGAATCTCACTCTGTAAGCCATTATGACTAAAAGGCACAGAAACCTCAAACAGCCAGATGCACAGAAAAGTGGTACTGCATTCAAGATTAACATGTGCAAACACTTTGCTGTACAAAGCACACATACGGTAAATATTTCAAGTGTATACGGGGAAGCTACTTAAAACATTATTACTGTGGTAAAAAATTATGAGTGTGGCAGAGAAAACTAAGAAGTAAGAGTAAGACATTATGTGATATGAAATTTAATGAAAATAATATGAAAATAACAGATTTTTATGACAAAAATTTTCAAAATAAATCAAGGAGAAGCTTCTTGGGTTACAAATTTAATTATGTTTCACTCCACATCTCTTCATTGCTTGACTAAATTTAGCCTATTACTGATATCATGCCAATTACAGAAAGGCATTCAACAGCTTCATGGTGATTTTCGGCCACACCTTTATTCATCTAACACTTACATGACCCTGAATCACTTCAGGCTCATCCGGTGGCTATTTTTTTACAACCTTGAACTGATGTCATTAGTCTCTGCCACATTTTTTAAGAAATACAAATCACAGTTTAGGTAAATTCTTGTTGAAAGTTTGGAAATAAATTGTTTGACTGCCATGTGGTACTTTAATAAAAACCAGAAAACCATGTCACTCTTAAATAAATGAGCACAACAAACAAATGTGTAATCTATTTTAATTCCACACAAGACATTTTGCTTGTAATACTGATACAAAACAAGGACATGCAGTTCCAGTCTAGTACTGTAATTGTAAATATATATGGAACTTCATGTAATCCTCTTTCACAGTCATTTTCATGTGTATATCTACATATAAAACACAGCCAACAAAGGACCATACTGAATATTTATAAAAGCACAATGACTGTTAAAATGCGTTCAACAACACTCAAAAATTACAGTTCTGATTTAGTAAAATATAGAAAAGCATAATGAAAACATGTGAGCTGTAACGTTAGCGTTTGTACTCCAAAAATGAAGACGTGCCCACTTGTAGCTTTAAAGCAATTAGCTAGCTAGAGAGTTAGCTTCCGTCACAGCGTAATTTATCCACAATCGACCGTTACTCGGATGCTACACAACCGTTAACGTTACCGTTACCTACCGTTACACCGATGCAAACACGTTAGCCGAAACACCGTGACACGACGAGGGAAAAAAAATTAAATTCAAACGCTTGTAGTTACAAAGAGCCACCTTTTTCGAGTTTAAGACGCAAATGTTAACAGTTGTACGACTTTTCAATCCGAAATAGTTTTCACAAAGTCAAGAGTTGGCCCGCTAAAAGGCTGACATTTTTTAAGCTAGTGGGTGTAGTCAGGCTACATAACGGGACAAGCCTAGCCGAGGTTTGCCACGCTTCAGCATGTTAAGTTTCGAACCTGAAAAATGTTTGCCATCAATAATTCAACACATTTAACACCCCCCAAAAAACAGAAATGTCTTAAAATTATAAGTTACGACTACATTAAAGGAGCTAAAATTCGTGTAGGTGTTTTAAGAGGTAACTTCGTACAAGTCGTACGTTTGTGTAGTGTGATATAAAAATGTGAGCTGGTCGAACACGAGGATTTCCGCTATTGCATCAAACTTAAAAAAGGAGCTCATCTTTTTTTTTTTTAGGGAGAGGCAACTCACCGGTGTGGCGAAGTGGCGTTTTATCTTTAAAAATTTTCCCACAAAAGTCTGGTATCTTCACACGCGAAAAAAAAATATCCCACGTTGATAAACTCCGTGTTTGGTTCTCGTTTCTTATCTGGTGGTGGTTTTGCCGACACAAATTCCCGCAGACATGAGAAAAACCGTTGTAGTCTTAACAAACATAAGGCGATTTGGGGCGCTAACGTCAAGCTAGCCGGAAAGCAATATTACTGCTTCCGGTTGCACCTTTAAAAGTAAAAGCCTCGTCAAAAGCGTGGGCGAAAAATGTGTTACTTAAGACTTTTATTACCTAATCTTAACTTAATCTATAATAAAAAATCGACAGCAGTTATGGATACTTCCCTCTTAACTATAAGCAACAGTTAAAACAAAAAAAGCAGCAAGTTAAAAGTGTAACTGACCCTCTGAAAAGTCCTATATGTTATAATATACATTAAGGTTTCTATCACACTGACATACATATTAAAAAATAAGACAGGGTACTTTTAAGATATTGTTTTACTTTGTCTTCTCATCTTCCGACCAAGAGTTCTGAGCTAAGTTGCACCTTTTTTTTTAAATCAGTGCACCAATAGTTTTCCACACCCAAGATATTCACGTATTTAAGTTATTTTGAAAGAAAAAAGGGCTCGGCTTCCGGTCTTGTCTTTCGTTCATGTCGCAAACCTGACAGAGCTAATAGTGGAGATGTTCAATATGGCTGTCAGTTGGCGTGGAGGGGATACAACGCATGTATGAGGCATGCATCGTGTCATGACCTGTATAGGGGGTAATTAGTATCACACTGAGCATATTTTAATAGGCCAAATCGGCCCCAGAGCTCCCCAAGCTGGACCCTCCTGGCAGACTGCATCCATGCACTAGCTTGCAGTGGACGCAGCATTTTGCATATAATCACAATCACCCACTCTGCAGTTGTACCTTGCATCAGATCTTGTGGTTTAAATCAGAGTTTGATTTAACCTTGCATGCATCATTTCCAACAATTCAAATAAAATAATGCATTCGATGCATTGAAGTAAATATTCCACCTTAAATGGATTTACTGCAGACCTGTTTTTCTGATTGTTCCTGCACTTTGCAGAATGAAGCCTTGAACAAAAGATGATACATCTAACCGTTGTGCATTGATTTCCTAATTACAAACGTAGACTTATGCCTATGTGAATAAAATTAAAAGAAAGGTTTTACTATTTTTTTTCCCAAGATATCTTGATACTAAACTGTCAGAAACAATAAACGACATTTGAATAGTTAATCATAAATAATCAAAAAATCATTTAATTCGTTAAACTTCAGTACCTACCATGTTAGTGGGCTGAGGGTAACATCCTGACTGCAGCAGCCTCTGTCCCCTCTGCTGCTCCTCCACACACAGTAATATCCTGGATAAAAACACACACACACTCTTAGTTGTACTTTAGTTTAGTTGCACTGCTACTAGAGAATAATATCAATGCTCGAATAGTCACAGTTATGCAGGATAAACACAAATACATTCAGATGTTGCAATCCCAATTCAAAACACTTATAGAAAAATAAAACATTTCAAAATTGTTTTTAGAGGTGTAGCTATATGCAACTGAAGCGTTGTCATCCTTTTTTTGCTGTAGTATTAAAATTTAAAAAAAGGAATCTGAACTTTGGGTCAATTTCTCCACAGATGTTACAGCAACCGAGTTTAAGAGATAACATAACTTATAATGAAGAGAAATCCTGACCCCTGGTGGCAGCGCGACGCAGTTGCAGCTTGTCGAATCACCTGTGTTTGCGTTTTTCTCTCTCGTACAATAAAGTGGTATTAAAGGCCAGAACTTGCTGCCTTTCAGAGTGCTCGAAGTAAAACTAAAATGAATGTTAAAATAGCAGACATGGAGCTTCTGTTTGCATCATCACACACACTGTTTCTACTTCCCCACGTGCGTTTCTGTCGCTTTTTTTTAATTATGTAGGATTGGAGAGGTGTTGTGTGAGGTTCAAACAGAAAAACACCTCCAATTCAAAGACTGCTATGTAATTTTTCTTTGAACAAATTTAAACAAAATGCTTTGCTGTCGCTAAATAAACCAGATATGAAATCAGATCACAATTATCTTTTATTTCTTGCAGCTGTTGATTGATTTTTAGGTCTAATTGAGCGGGCGGAGCTATTTGGCTTTAGGACATGTGAGGCATGTGAGGACACACCGTTTCTGACCAGCTAATAACCTGGTGCTCACAGCACAATAAAATATTTACAGAACAGCATCAGCACAGATATTTAGATAATAAATATCATATATATGTAGTTTTCTAAGAGGACGCAGGGAGGCAGCGCAGCTCTGTCGGTCACAGAAACTTAATTAACCTTCAGACTAAACTGGGTTCAACTAATTATGAACAGAGGCTCTTAATGAAGACGAGAGCACGCCATCTGAATTAATCTGGTAAGTTAAATATTTTCGTCAAAGGGAGGCCAATCACTCCACACTGGACATTTTAATTAACACAGGCTGACAATTTGGCACAAAGTGATTCACTGATTTCAGTAATTAAATGAAATATTGGACAAATTTGAATAAAACTCGCTGAAGAATTGCAGTGTGAGAGACCAGACTTTAATTAGACACGCTGCTTGATGTATTGATATCTAATAATATGATAAATTACGCTATTTATGCGTCTCTGAAATGCGTTTTTGGTATAATATGACCGGGTACAATGATAAGAGATGAAGAGGAAAAAACACCATAACTTAACATTGTCTAAGTCTTTGGTGGTTTTAACATTTATTATATAAGTTGAGATGTCAAATATTTTCTTAATTCTTAAATTTATTAAATTAAAGTTTAAAACTTTTTAAAATAATAATAATAATAAACAAATTTCTAAATAAAAACCCAGAACGTCCATGTTTTTAACACAAAAGATGAGCAGGTTTGTCTGCTGTTGCAGCCTGTTTGAGCTTATTTTGGTTGAAATAAAAGCAAATATATGAAGTGGGAACTTCAAGTTACTCGAAACAGAAAGTGAATTTGTGTATTTTCCTTAGAAAACACATCAGAAATCTGTCGTCCTCTGTGTTTCCACGCGCTCAGGACTTCCCCCCCGGGCCACCTCTGTGTGAACTTGGCCAACAGAGGTGTCACATTGTGTTGCATGTGGACCGAGTCTCAGTCTTTATTTAGCCCAACATATCACAACATCACAAGACCTCTGTTCATATGACTAAAGGCAGCTCTATTGTCAAAGCGGTGAAAGGAGCCACTGTGAAGGATGGGGATAAATTAGCTTTGTTTGTTCTTTAAGTGTGTGTTATTGTGTGTGTGTGTGTTATCTGTACATGAGAGGACCAGGTCAGATATTAAATGACAGAGTTTGACACCATGTGGGTCAGAGTTTGACTTGTTTCATGGCTTCATGGACTGACTGAGACTAATACGAACGCTATAATCATGATCAGTTGACCAACAAACAAAACGTTTCCATGAAATGTGAATCTACCTGCAACAATTGGCTTAAAAACCTACTGATTGGGACTTTAACTCAGATCATTAAACAGATTTTGGAGGATTTGATCTGCTAAGTTTGTATCTATTATCATAAATGAACAGGTTGACCTCAGCTGATCCCACATTTCCAAACGCTGAGACAAACTGTTGCACATCTCAGTTTAATGAAAAGATAAAATTAGCGCCTCTCGGTAAAGTTGTTAACACCACTGTTTCTGTTCGGTGCACAGAGGCGTGGATGCTATGTGTTATGCAATTGCCAGAGTGCCTACAGTCCTGTCCTATGTGTGCGTCTGTCTCTTCCTTCCTCCCCTCTCTCCCTCCGTACGCTGCTGACCAAGTTAAATGGACTGTGCATCAGATTTTCAGTTCTCATTCTTCCTGCTGTGCTCTTTTCAACCGAGCCTTCCGCTCAAGTATGGTCACAGTTTAGTGTTTTGTTCATTTATATCCACTCTCACAGTCGTTTTAGTTAAAGCTGGTGTATACGCTCTTGTAGGCGCTGTGCGAAGAGGAGAGTCTGCTGAGTTTTGGTGTCCAGGGGCATGATGGGAGGTCAGCATTCGGTACCAGAGGACGTGGAGCAGGCGGTGGAGGTGCTGTCGACAATCAGCGGTAGGCATCCCTGCAGCATCTGTTGGTTTTGTGACACAGCGCGGCCAGAAAGTTGTCTTGTGTGTCTGTTTGATGTCCTTTTAACTTGCTGTCATGTGTCAGGAATGCAAAAAACGTCCTGCATTTCCTGTCATTTGCATGCATCTCTTATCTGTTCTGAGGTTTTGAGAGTTTAGCGGCTTCATTTGCACACAACATGAGACGTCTGCTGCAAATATTCAATCTGTTCGCCTTTGACAAGAAATCCAAAAGATCCTAATTTTATTTAAATATATTTTTCTGTGTTTTTTTTACAAGATGACGCAAAATGAAATAATAGATTTGGCTGAAACTTGGACAACAGATTCGTCCAATGATCAGCTGATTGAATTTTGAAGGCATCTGAAATCACAAACTATGCTCTTGTCAACAGTTATGATTCAATCAGCCGGCACATGTTTTAATGTCACACAGAAGACAAATCATGGCTGTGTTTTTATTTTATGAGATAATGTCATTTTTTTAAATGAGACAATTTCAGTTTCAGAGATCAGATCTCAGACATTAAGCTGCTAAAGATGTTTTCAAGCCTTCATATCAGATACATAACACAGAAACAGCTAATAAATGAGTTTTTATTTCTCTTTTTAACAAACAAATTATGCTAAGTTATTGAACTCTGTCGGTAAAACGTGACGCTGCTTTCAGACAGGCGGCGTCAATAAATCCAAAGCAGCAGGTGTTTGATTTGAGGTCCTGTTTGTTAAAGGTGATTTGTTAGTGCTGCTCACAAACAGGCTTCAAATGCTGCTTCTGCTTCGATCATCACTTCTAAGTTACAGATAAATAATTGAACCATGGCTTTTAACAAATATGATTCGCGAGTGTTGAGTTTGATATGCCAAAGTGAATCCAGTGAATGAATTCAAGTGTTCAGTTTGTTGTCAGTGTGATCAGTTTTTGAAGCAGGTTCAGAATTGGGAGTCTGACTCTTTTACCTGATTGATTTCTGAATCCAATCGTGCAGAAAGCAGCATAATGAAAAGTGCATGACTGTCTCTGATACCTTCGAAGTTTAGTTTGGGAACCATTGTGACAATAAATTAGATTAAATAAAGACAATGTTTTGGTTTGTACTGGCACCAGTGTAATTTAGTTTTTCTTCACATGCCAACTAACGTTATCTAATAAGTATTAAACTCACTGATGCCAGAGTCAGAAACTCTTAATGCTGAGCTGCTGCAGAGAAGTTAGAAGTTACTGACTCATGAAAACTTTAAAATTACGAACAGGTCTTTTTAGTTACCTGCAATATTTGGTAGATACTTCATGTGACTTCTGACAATCCTTGACAACATGTCACAAGTGTTTTTGAGTTAAATTCACATCTTTCTGTAATCAGCCATGTTGTGTTTATTCTTTGAAAAGTGTGTCAGGACTAAATTGCCAGTAGGAATCAGTTTTTATCTAAAGTATACACACAGAAAACCACATAATTGACATAAAATGTTCCATTTCCTCTGTGTCAATTAGAAAACTAAGGCATTTTTTTATATCTAAAGTTTCTAATGAGGTTTTTAAATGAACCTAAAAAGCGAAAATAAAAAAAGGCAAACTTTTTCGCTGCAGTCCGCTGGGATCATTTGTGTTTAATGGCCCTGAACAGTCAGAATACAGTTCATTAGCTGTAAGAAAGCTGGCAGCAGCAGCAGGCACAGAGGATGTGTTTGTTTGCAGTCTCGTCTCTGACTAAACTCAGCACTCAGCAGACTTTGATTCTTTTAGGTTATTTCCTCTTAATCTGTCTTTCCCTCCCTCCTCTTCTCTGTATGTTCATCAGGTAGAGCACATTTCCCTTCCAGTCAGCAGTCAATATAAAAAATCTAATTAGAGTTTAGACTGGCACTCTGTGGCTGACTGCTGCAGACAAGAAGAAGCAAAAACGAATCATATTTTAATTCTAAAAAGTTAAAAAACCCCATGCTCATACAAAAATTAAAGCCCTGTGACAAACGTAAGTGTTAATGATACGAATAAGGCTTCATACAGCTGTGGGACTCCTATAATCACACCTGTTTTTGTGCTTTTAAGCTGAAATTTGGGGTAAAAATCAGTGCAGCTGTATCTCTCGTGGTATCTCCTGCTGAACTTTGGTGCTGTGGTGTAAAGTCCAGATTCATCCTCAGTTGTGACATCGGACAGCAAACACACAAACACACATTCGCCAAGTTAGTATAATTAGCTCCAGAGGGCTTTATGTCATAGCAGCCCCCTCTCTCCTCCCTCTCCATCCAACCCCCCCTCTTCCTGTGATAAACACAGAGCAGACATGAAGTGAGATAACAAAACACACATTCACAAGAACAAACACTGCAGCTTCACAGAGGAGGAGGAGGAGGAGGAGGAGAGGCAGAAGCAGCTCTAACGTCAGTATGAAGACGCCTCTGATGTGACCATGTCTCTTTTGGAGTTAATTCAAGAAGGTCAAGAGGTGCTAAGTCGCCTTCTTTACAATCTGTCCCTGTCGGTCAGCGTGTTGACTCGACACACACACCACAGGAGCCGCGTGCCGATCTGGAGAAAAGGTCAGTGTTGGTTTTCTGTGAGCTTCAGGTGTGTGTGTTTTATTTTTGTGTTGATGCATCTTTCTTTCACAGTGGCTGCACATTCATGTTCAAAGAGCATCCTGGTGTGTAATGTCTGCTGTATAAATCTATTAACCAGGATGTCCGGACACCACAGGGTGACCCCCCCCACCCGCTGTGTTTCCCCGTCATTATTCAAACATAATAGAAAAACCTGACTATTTAGTTTCCTGCTGATGCTTCAGCGTTTCTGCCGCAGCTCAAGTTACGTGAAATTTGACCAAAGAGGGAAACTAAAATGAAATGCTGAACTAGTTTTTTTTTTTTGAAAAAATGCTAAACTCTTAAGTGCAAACCTCTGATTATAGATAATATAAGTTCATGATATTTGATCATTTCAGGTGCAAATTTAGGGAGCTACTTCCAAACAATATTCAGGTTTTGTTTGAGATGCAGCTTTAACTTTTAAAAAATAATTGTGTAAATAAATGCATTATTTAATGACTCTTAATATGTGAAGGAAAATTAAATGTTTTTCTGCACCTTTATTGAAAAATTAAAGCCTTTTTTGGAGGCAAACATTCAGCAAATCCATTTTATTTATGCAGAAGCCCTACTTTCTTGAATGCCACCATTAATAAGCTGAATATATAGCTGATGATTTCTTATATAAATCAACTTTACCAATAAAAATCTACTGTTTAAAACCAAAATAATCACAGATTCAATGTCCTAGTGTCTTAATCTGTTGTACCTAAACTAAAGTTTTATTCATATCCGTCATGATTTGTACGTATTTGTTCTGCTGAAATCTAATTTTATTCTTGACGAGTGGAGGAAATAATTCAGTTTCCTCCTGCTCAGACTAAAAAGCCTCGTCTGCTGTGGATGCAGCAACACTAGAACAACTTAGAAGCAGTTTTTAAGAAAACCAACCCTTGTTGATGTTGGCCTCACATGAGCAGATGTGTTTTCTTGTCAGACATGTGATCCTGATGGCTGTTATGTGCAAGTTTCTGCAGGCGGCTGCATTTCTCTTTCAAGAAATGGGCACAAACACCAGATCTCTTAGTGGAACTGAGTACTGACCTATATTAACTTCTGGTTATTCCAACATGCTTACTTTTAACTTTTAAGTTCAAAATACAGAAAAGAAAGTAAATACCAGTACAACAGCAATATCAGTCAAGTCAATGCTATGATAAGACAACAAATAACAACATATAAATAAATACAGCAGCATCAAAGTTGTATAAAGACACTCAAAGGAAGCTGAGCTCACTTTTTCTCCCTATTTTTAGTCCTTGTGCTAAGCTAGGCCCAAAATATCAGACCAACCTGACCTGCTCAGGCATGAAATTCTCAATATTCTCATCAAACATCCAATAAAACAGTAAATAAAAGTACTTTGACAGTTTATTTAATTGTCAAGAGACCAGCAGGGGGACTAGCTGTCACTTTATGCAGCGTAACTCTTTGAACGCAGCCCTTCTTGGTGTTTGACCTCAGTAACTGATTACCTGATATATAACCCCAGTGAGTAGCTAATTGATAACTTTCCCTGTGTCTTAACACAAAGGCAATAAAAATGTCAGTTCACTTGTCGGAGAGTTGAAGGGCAGACGGGACAGATAACAGAAAGACGAACAGAAAGTCAAAGGAGAAGCAGACTTTTGGACGTTCGTTCGTTATGTTTGCTCGTCTGTGCTGTGGCCATCAGCCAGCACAGAAGAAACCGAACCATAAATGCACGAAGCCTTATAGTCGAGGTGAGTGTCGTCTTTTTGTATGAAACTCTGTTTTTCTTCTCGAGGGAACCTGTTGAACTGTAAAGTCCAGTGTTTGCTCCTCGTAAACAGGTCGTCTTAGGGTTTGCAGGTTAAAGAAGCTGCAGTGATTGTTCAGAAACTCACATTAGTCACGCGGCACTGCCTAATCAATACGCGTGTCTCAGGGTCAGAAACCAGCCTGGTCAGAGGATTAATCTGTTTCTGGTTTGTGGACATTAGATGGGAGGTGGATTCTGTGTTTGAGCTTTTCTATCCGAACAATAAGGACGCCTGACCTACAACATGTTGCTGATTCATGTGTAGAAACTGAAGCTGCTTTGACACAGAAACTTTGGAGGGAGTTTGCAAAAACAGGTCTGCATGTTGAAGTATTCTGTGTGTGTTTGTGTGTGTGTGTGTTTCTAGTAGGCAGGTTGACACTTTGTGCAGAAGCTGTGTTAGTTTTTAATGTTGTCTGTTGTTTTAAAGGCTATTTTACACATTTGCAATGCTTCTGCACCACTTGATATCCATTATAAAGAGCTTTGATGGGTTAAAAACTAGAAAAGTGTAGTAACGCAGTCCATGATGCACACAAATATGCATCATTTACATCAGACGCGTCCTCACATACTGGAAATACTATACTGGGGTTAAGCGAGAGGAGGTGTCTGGGTGAAGCATGCAGGAGGCAGGAAATGTGTCTTATTTACAGCACGATGACGACGCCAGATGAGGCAGTGATCAGGTGAGCTGAAAAGTGCATAAAGCAGCTGTTCTCTGTTTACTTTTGATCTCAATGCAAAAAAAAGCTGCAGCGTTTTTGGATCTGTGTCCAGCAGCAGTGTGAGAACAACAACAACACACCTGCTGGCTTCACATGCTCCACAATTACGAGCTGTGTTTACACATGAGCTCAAACACGCGTTAATCGAACTTATGAGCAGAGAGCTGGCGGGTTAAAGTAAGGTTACTATGATCGTAAGAGCAAAATGATCCAATAAAATGCAGCCCAGCATAAGAGTAAATCACTGTTATGCAATTTTAATGTTATAATAAAACCATAAGCCACCATGAGTGTTCGTGTAGTTGTGTTAATGCTGCAGATAAACGTCTTTCCTCAGTTTAAGGCAGGAAGTTGGAGACAAAGCAGCACTTTAGATCTTTGCTGCAGGACAATCAGGTCTTTTCTGGACTGTGAACACTTTTATTTTATGTTACTACAATGCTAAACATTGGAGCTCCTGTTTTAGATCTGAGTTTTATTTTGCAAGGACATATTTTATATCATCTGTTTAAATCCACGCTGACAGCCTTTACGTGACAGCTCCTGTGGCAAAACTGCAAGACGTGCAAAATGCAAGAAATCATTTAAATCCTGAGAGGGAGGGGGATTATTTTTTAAAACCAGGTGAGGACAAACTGTCAAAGGGAACATTTCTGTGGGCTTATAGTTTCTTAGTCTCTTGCTCAGTCAGATATAAGTATGCAGATTTGCACGGCAGGACGGAGGGAGGGGCACGGAAAAGAGGAGTGGTGTAATCACTTAAGAAACTTTGACAGGTGTGTTTTTATGTGCACGCCACAGAGAGAGAGAGAGAGAGAGACAGACAGGGAGGGAGAGCAGGATGAGGCGGGTGATACTCTTCTCTCTGCCTGTGGAGATGAAAATGGTAGAGGAGGAAGAGGAGAGCAGACGGAGGGACGGGATGAAGGGAGACTTTGGAGGAAAGAGGTTTGTCTGCATCTCGCTGGAGGAGATGGAGAGCTACTTCAGATACACCCAGTGCTGTCAGCGGCTGCACAGTGAGTTTTGCAAGCGTGTGTGTGTGTGTTATTGAGTTTGTTGTGGTGTGTGAGAGGTGTGTGTGAGGTGTGTCGGGCTCATGTTGACACAGTATTAAGACTGAAACCATGACATTTTTTTTAAATAACTGTCTTGTTGAACATTAGATTTGAACAAAACACAGTTTCTTCGTCTCCTGGGCAGATTTTAGATGAATGATGATGAATGATATCATCATGAGAAATGTGCAGAATCTGCAGAGCTTTTTTGATTATTTGCCACATTATGACCACAAGTAAATTTCCATTCTATCAGCTCTTTCACAATGTTATTTTAAGCAGCTTTTCTGAAAAGCAAACAGGGAAATTCCCGATCAGATTCCTGGCTGATTATTCAATTTTATTTAAATCTTTGATGGATTTTCCAGGTTTGGCTCTTGGTCTTGAGATGTGCATTTTATTCCCATTAAACTCAAGCCTCATATAGAAAGTCTTCTGTCGCCAAACTTGAGTCATGAAGAAGTAATTCTGGTCAAATTGAAAGAGTATGGTTGAATTGCATTCTGTCCACAAGCATCTCTTCCAGTCTGCTTCATAGCCTCTGTCCTCTCTGCAAAGAGTGATTATCCGATTAGTTCTCTTTGGAATTTCTTCTTGCTTGATAATAAACTTTCTGTTCACATCAGTTGTGCACAGAAAGTTAATTTTCCCAGATGTTTCAACCATAAACTAAGTTGCTATTCGGCTCATATTGTCTTTGAGCTTTGCCGCTCACGTGTTTCCTTAGTTTTCCTTTGTATCCTTATTCTTTTAAAATTCATTTAATTCTAAGTGTGAATATAAAAAAGCTGCAAAACAAAACAGTCTGCCTCTGATAAATGACTCCTGTTGTCCATCAGCTGGGAGTCAAGAGCATGAAAAAGTGATATAGTTTACTACTACATCCTTATTTACTCAAGGTGGTTCAATAAAAAGGAGGCTGAATTACCTGACTGACTGTGTGTGTGTGAGTGTGTGTGTGTGTGTTTCCAGCAGAGATGTCTATGTGGTTCACTAGCAGTCACATCTAGAAAG
>JAPZDV010000017.1:7837629-7901957 GCA_029814665.1 Acanthurus lineatus | reverse complement strand
GCTACTACTGAGAGATCTGTGTTTTCTTGATGACTATGTCTGTGTCACACACACACACACACACACACACACACACACACACACACACACACACACACACACACACACACACACTACTCACATGGTGCAGGAAACACATCGCCAACACTTTCACCTTTGATGCCCCCTTGAAGCCATATGGTTAATGATATAATCAATGTCATGCCCTGTTCATCCCCTCACTTACTGGGAATGAGTGGGGAAAAAGGTGTGTGTGTGTGTGTGTGTGTGTGAGAGAGAGAGAGAGCACTTACATGTGGGTGTGTGGATTGGACCATGATGGATAAATTAGGCAAATATTAGCTTTTTATTTAATTAGATCCGGTTTCTATCTCAGCTACGAAGGTCATTATTGACTTTGATAGATAACAGATTCACTGATAGATTAAGACTTCACGTCATTTCTTTTTAATGGATTTTAGTGATAAAATATTTGCACCATATGATGAACTAAATGCTGTTTTAAAGGGGAAGTTCAGTATTAACTGTCCAGGTAAAAAATACTGACACAGGCCTTTAATACCTAAAGAGATTAAAGGCTCAGTGTGTATAATTTAGCAGGATTTTTTGGTGGAAATTATATATTTACACGTTGTGAAAGAGTCCAAACTTCATCCTGAAAGCTGCTCATGTGCCCTGAAGTTGATTCTCACTAACAACAGACATCTTCGCCGTCTCTCAACAGGATGTATTAGACCGCGCTCTCGCTCTGGCCAGTGAAGGTGACAGGTTGATAGAAAATTCCCACTATGCCGAGGACTCCATCAGGCCGAAGTGCAGCGAGCTTCGGGGAGTGTGTGAGGAGATCAGCTCCACGTTGAGGAGCAAGAAGAGCCTCCTGCTCAAGGCGATGGAGCTCCACCACGCTCTGGAGAAGGTACGAGAGTGATACTGATTCATGTGCATAAAGGATGAAGACAAAAGGACCTGCTGAGCTTATTTTAGCATCCACAAGTGCTCACTTTTTACAGCTGACTGATATTCTGCCATTGTTTCCTTCAAACAGGCGTCCCGATGGTGTGAGGAGGGCATCTTCCTGTTAGCCAGCCAGCCGGTGGACCGCTGTCAGTCTCAGGACGGAGCTGAAGCAGCTCTGCAGGAGCTGGAGCGATACCTGGAAACAGCACCGCTGCACACCCTCGCAGACCGCAGCGCCATCTGCTGCCAGTATGAGGCGACACTCACTGCTCAGCTCAGGGTGAGTGGGAAGTGGACAAATAAATTATTTCCTTTTTTCTTACAGTGTTATTGATTTGTTATCTGTTTGTTAATATTTGATATTTGTTTTATCTGCTGGTGTGTTTTGTCTCCTTCAGGATCAGATAGAGAAAGTTTTCCAGAAGCAAAGCTCCGTCCAGGAGATGTTTGAGAAGAGACGTGTCAGCCTGAAGAAACTCGCCGCCAAGCAGACCAGACCAGTGCAGCCAGTAGCTCCCAGACCTGAAGTGAAGTCCCCACTCTCCTCTCCCAGTGAGTCCAGACTGAAAGATCAGTCTGATATCAAAGACCTGATATTAAATCAGGGCTTTTTTCACCCCGTTAGGCATATAAAAGGTTAAAATATTGTTTCTTTCTGTCCCTCAGATCAACAGAGAAAAGAGAGAAGATATTCTGCAGATAACGCCATCTGCAAAAAGGTAAACACATGATCACCAATCAGTTAATGGTCATGAATATTATCAATGCAGCAAATATTTATAATAATAATAATTTGTGGGTGTCCAGGTGGAGTCTCCCATTCATAACGGTGGCACCAGACACGCTTCTCTCTCAGAGGAGGAGGAAAACCTGGCAGTACTTCGGCGGTAAGGGGTCAAAGGTCACCCTCAGAGCCTCAGATCAGAACGCAATTAATGAATAATGATACTGTGACAACTTGTCTCTGTTTGAATTACTTGTAAGGCAAAATATGAAGATTTTTATATAAACCAGCATCTTAAAACTTGCAGTTACATGTTAAGCAGTCTGCTGATAAACAGAAACATTATGAAAATGTGTTGTTTTTCTGTTTTTCAGCCACGTTATGAATGAACTGCTGGAGACGGAGCGAGCGTACGTGGAGGAGCTGCTGTGTGTGCTGGAGGTCAGTTTTCCTCATGTCAGCTCATTCATAAATGCATAATTTCAAAAAACTGCTTGTTTCTAATCTGAATCTGCTGAATGTGGCTGTAAACTGCAGGGCTACGCAGCAGAGATGGACAACCCGTCCATGGCTCACCTCATCCCCAGCAACCTGCTCAGCAAGAAGGACGTCCTGTTCGGCAACATGTCTGAGATCTACCAGTTTCATAAGAGGTGCACGTCAATCATTTAGTTCATCTATCGATCAAAATAAATCCTCTCAAAGAAGAAGCACATGCTGCACACCAACATGTTCAACTTTTACTTTAAGTTCACGCTCTTAACACTCGTCATGTCGTCTGTCTTCAGGACGTTTCTAAAGGAACTGGAAGCTTACACCGACTGTCCCGAACTCGTTGGCCGCTGCTTTTTGGAGAGGGTGAGCACTTCCTGTTTCCACTCTGCTCTGGATTTATTTCTTATAAAAAGCCTGAAAAAATCATAAGCGGGTCATTTGATTTCTCCAATCCTGCACCTGCTTTGTTGTAGATGGAGGACCTGCAGATCTACGAGGCTTACTGCCAGAACAAACCTCGCTCTGAGAGCTTGTGGAGACAGTGCTCCGACTGTGCCTTCTTCCAGGTCGCCCTCTAACCTTTGACCCCAGAGCATCACCTGCCTTTTTCACTTTGCTTTCCAGAACAATTTAACTCTAAATCTTGGTATGGTTTGTGTTTTGTGACTCAGGAGTGTCAGAAGAAGCTGGAACATAAACTTGGTTTGGACTCCTACCTCCTTAAACCTGTCCAGAGAATCACCAAGTACCAGCTGCTGCTTAAGGTGGACTGAGTTCATGTTCTGTGTCTGCTGAATGTCCATGTGTGTTTATTTAAGTCAGGAAAGACTCACTGTTTTCTCTACTGACCTTTCCTGTGTGTTTGCAGGAGATGCTGAAGTACAGTAAAGGCTGTGATGGCTGTGATGACCTGCAGGAGGCGCTCTCCTCCATCCTGGGGATCCTGAAAGCTGTAAACGACTCCATGCACCTCATCGCCATCACAGGATACGAGGTGAGAGAGACGACGCTGTTTAAGTGATTCTGATGCAACAACCACATGGACACCTTAAATACATGCAAACAAACAAAGAGTTCATCTTTCACTGTGTTGACATACTGTGATAAGATTTAATAATTGAAATAAATGATAATTAAAAATGAACAAAATTAATTTGCCAAACATCATTCAAAGCAAAATTATTAAACAGTGTTTTTTTAACGAGCAGAAATGAAACATGATTGGTTTCTATTTAAGAATAAAATTTGGACCTCCAGAGTCAAAGCCACGTTGTCCACGTGGGTCTGATCCAGATTCAGATTCACAGTTTTGAATTTTAGATCTCAGAAGTTAATTAGTATTTCCAACATGAACCATAAAAACTGTCCTCGTCCGTCCTTTTTCCTGTTTTTCAGGGCAACCTGTCGGAGCTGGGCCGCCTGCTGATGCAGGGCTCCTTCAGCGTGTGGACGGAGCATAAGAAAGGTCACGCCAAGGTCAAGGACCTGGCCCGGTTTAAGCCCATGCAGAGGCATCTGTTCCTGCACGAGAAGGCCCTGCTGTTCTGCAAGAGGAGGGAGGAGAACGGGGAGGGCTACGAGAAAGCTCCGTCCTACAGCTTCAAGCACTCGCTCAGTGTAAGATCACGTTCATCAGACTCAAAGAAGATTAAGATTCATAAAGATTCATCAGGATCAGCAGCTGTTGTCAAAGTTCAGGACTGACTCTGTGTTTTCTTTGATTCTCCTCATAGATGAGTGCGGTGGGAATTACAGAAAACGCTAAAGGAGACAACAAGAAGTTTGAGATTTGGTGCAACTCCAGAGACGAAGTTTTCATCGTGCAGGTGAGATGCCTCAGACTTTTCATAGAAGAAGAAGAAAAGCCTGTCACTGTTAATGCTAATTGATGCTAACTGTCTGTTTTAACTCCTGCAGGCTCCGACACCAGAGATCAAAACAGCATGGGTGAACGAGATCCGCAAAGTTCTGACGCAGCAGCTCAAAGCCTGCAGAGGTGCAGCGGACACACAGAGACGCATGAGCATGTTTACACTTTCTTCTTCTCACCTGCTTTTAAATGTAGTTCACCGTCATCGTCTGTTTCAGATGCAAGTCAGCAGAAGAGCTCCGACTCCGTCTCCCCGAGTCCCACCAGCAACAACAACACCACCACCATCTCCCTCAGGTCGGCATCGAACCTAAACATGCAGACAGGAAGTAAACCTGCAGATGAGATGATGTTTATCTAAAGAGATGTTTTCTTCTTCTTCTTCTGTTTTCCAGCCCCTTTCGCAGTAGTGGTCAGAAGAACCAGAAGAAGCAGGAGGAGAAGAAGGCGGAGGTCAGCAGCATCTCTGAGGTCAACTCTTCTCCGAAACACAAAGGTGAAAGTTTGTAAAAAGCTGCATCATCACACACAGAATATGAGAAAGTTTTATCTCTGCAGCGTAAACTTTCACTGATCTGAACATCACCTGCATCTTCATGGTTACTCCTTCTGTCTTTACTCCTTTATTTTTGAGCTACGTTTATTTTTTTCATGCAACTCTCTCTCCTCTTTCCTCCTGCTTTCCATTTCAATCCATTTGTTTTCAGATGAACCGGTGACAAGTCCGACCACTGACAGGTCCTCAGTGGCTAAAAAGCGTTTTACTTTGCAGGGTTTCAGCAATCTGAAGAGTCCAAAAGGTAACAAAAGCAAAACAAGGGATGATTTAAA
The DNA here is from genome assembly GCA_029814665.1 of Acanthurus lineatus. Lineage (NCBI taxonomy): Eukaryota > Metazoa > Chordata > Actinopteri > Acanthuriformes > Acanthuridae > Acanthurus > Acanthurus lineatus. Next base: position 7,897,080 of record JAPZDV010000017.1, on the reverse strand, counting down.
CAAAGAGCTGAGATCAGTTTAATGCAATAAACTTAACATAGACCATCATCCTGCATCTTCAGTGTCATGGCTGATGTTAGATAGTCCTTGAATTAAATATATTGTTAAATATATAATAAAAAATTATCTTGACCATTAAGATTTAGACCTTACCAGTTGTTTTAAAGGATTGAGCCAACACCAAAATTCTGATTTTTATCATTTAGTTGATTTCTATTTTCACCTCCTGGAAGAATTATTTTATTTTGAAGGAGGAAAAACATCAGAAATAATTTAAGTATAAAGATAAAATTAACTTTTTACAGTATTTTAGTAATAATGATACTTTTTAGTATAAATTTGTGTCAAATCCAAAATGATTTTTATAAAAGTAGATAGAAAATGTTGCGACACTCTGCCCCCTGGTGGTGAAAGTCTAACACTGCCACTGCTCATACTTATATATTATTCAGGCCTCTCTCTGGTTTATGTTTTTAATTCAGTTTTAAGCTCTTGCTTCTCAAAAGCCGTTCTCTTTCTCACCTTTCTCCTCTTTTTCTTCCTTCTCTTTACTCATTCTTCCGGTGTGGCCAGGCTCGGCCCTGAGCCCCGAACATGGCTCCAAACGCCACTTGGTCAAGAGTGACCCCACACCGTTTGGGTTCAAAGGTATATTGTTGTCTCATTATAGGGGCCGTTTAAATCTAGAGGCCATCGTTCATCCTCTCATCCCTCATCACTAAAGTGGACTCCAGTCTTGTGATTTCATTGTGTAGATTTCACCTGTGACTCATAAATCCGGATCTGATGTGACACCAAACATTCATCCAGAAACAGAAGTTGTTCCTCATCCTGTCGCTGTGTGTTTACAGAGGGATGTGTTATGTTCACACATGGTATCTGCAGGTCCTAAAAGTCCTAAAATCAATGATTTGAGGGAATTAAAATGTGTTAAAATATCAAAAACCAAGCTATAATTTGATCATAATAAATTTCTTTGGCCCATTTTACCAAATCATCACAATATGTATCCAGTTTTCTGACTTTTAGGCCAATGAAATTACTTTAATAGCCTTTTTTTTGGCTTTTTCTTGCATGCAGATACTCTGTGATGTACATGTGCAGTTACCATGTGAGCAAAAACATGTTTTCACTGTTCATCTTCATCATCACTCTTTGTAAATATTGTAGACATTTTGAGAGATTTGCTGACTTACTTTGACTTGCTGTTGGTTAGTTTAGCATTAAGACTAGAAACAGGTGAAACCAGCTTGCTTTGATTTGTCCGAGGAGACAGGAAGACGTTCCAGTTTTTATGCTAAGCTAAGCTAACAGGCTGCTGGATTCAGCTACATTTTTTTTATTGTATGAACACGAGAGTGGAATAAATCTTCTTAATTAACTCACAGCAAGAAACAAATGAGCATATCTCTCAAAATAATTTTAGAAGATGCTGTATCACTGAGGAACTCTTAACTGGATGAATGATTTATGCATTAAATGACTAAATATCTGATTGTTTTATTAATCATATAAGAGTGATGGATCGCTGCGAATTTTGGTAAAATCTTGAATATTTTCTTATCAAATTGTTGAAATTTTAATCTAAGGGCACATGATTAGACACTCTCTAATAAAAAATGTGCAAAAATCTTAAAAGTTTCATCAGAAAACACAGACTCTGATAACAAAAGACCCAACGTGATGCTCTTACATCCACCCCCCTTCACTGAGCAGCTGTCTAACTTCAGCACCGGTTCAGCTGTCTCACTGATTTGCTGGCTGTTTTTCCTGTTTAGAGCCGTCTCCCCCCGTGACTCTGAGCAGAGTCCGATGGATGAGCACCTCCAGTCTGTTACTGGACAAACGGCGAGGTACAGAGCTGCTCTGAGGCTCGCACACTGTGGGTGCTCGCTGTGCTTTGTGGTTGTCATGATTGATTTTATTGGAGTTTAAGCGAAGTAGAAAAATCACTGACTGTCATTCAGCTTTGTGTTGAAGCTTATTTTCATTAGTTTTGAAATTGGCAGTAACCTTATAGCTATTTCTGCTCATTTTACTTGTAAATCTAAGACTTTCAGTCTCAATTCCAGGCTAAATGACAAGGTACCGACTCTGCCTCAAATCAATCAGTTTCTCCTCTTTATTTGGGGTTTTGGGCTCGTGGTTGTTTGGTGTGGAGAGTAATAAGAGTCAGAAAAACTCACAGAGAGACTCATTTCCACAGCTTTCTGATGCTTTCTGAAGCTGTGAAAGTGAGTCTCTGTGGTCTCTGATCGTGATTCCCTGAAGTCTTTTATCGAAACCTCTCTGCTGCCTTCACTGATCTCCTCTTGGATTTGTGAGGAGTTTGGTTTGACCTCTGTGTGTTTGATTTTCCGGACGGTTCTTGATCTCGAAAGTTCTTGTGGTTTTCGAGTTCTTTACTTGAATTTAATGTGTAACTGCACCTCTCCTTCCAAGTGGCATTCAGTTTGCTCCTGGTTAAATCCACACTGACAAACATGTCACCTCACTCCCCTTCAACAAGTACGTCACTCCAAAACATTAGTTTAAATTTCAAACCTGTCTGATTTATCCAAGTTGAGACCCAGAAAGCATTTTAATGCCACGTGGTGTGTGAGTGTGTTTCACAAAGATTCATCTCTTCATTTCCCACAGATCATCTCTCCGCTTCTCTTCCTCAACTTTACCTTTAAACCCCCTCACCTGTCTGTCCTCCTGTCTCTCTGTCCACCTTCAGGCTGGAACAAGGCGTCTTTCTCGGTTGATGCCTCAGAAGAGAATGATGGGTACTCGAGCGGCGAGGACCCCATGAACTCTGACCCCGAGGAGGACGTGGGAAAGAAGCTGGTGAGCCTGAACAGGAGGACGTTATGATGCACATTAGTGTCTTTTTTTTTAAGTATAATTCTGTTTATTATCAGTGTCCTTTAACCTCTCGCTGACCTTTGACCCTTTAAGGCTCCGGGAAAGTACACAGTGGTGGCAGACTGCGAGAAGGCGGGACCTCAGGAGCTGTCTGTCAAGAGCGGAGACATGGTCCAACTAATCAAAGAGGGAGACGATGGACAGTGGTAAACATCTGGACTTTCCTCCAATAAAAATACTCTCAATTTCATTTCATGCACACCTTAAAAAACCTTAATAATTAATAATTGTAGGTGATTCAAAGAACAAAATGCATCAGAAGGAATCAACCTTGTTGGTTAAAGTCGCCGTTTGTTCGACTCTCTGCAGGTTTGTGAAGAACCTGCGCAGCAGTAAAGAGGGCTGGGTGGCTGCAGCAAACCTGCTCAGCCTCATTTCAGAGTCCAAATCATCCCAGTCGCTCAGCAGCTCAGGTCAGTTTTCCTATTTAGACATTTTTTTAGCACTTTTCATTGATAATGTGTCTCCATAAATGTTTTATTCTTCCTTTGCATTTGTCTGTATGCATGAGGATTGTTTTTGTTTGACTCTGCATGATCTCAGCTGCTGTGACTCTGCAAAACACTGTTGCTGTTTGTGTGTTTGTCCTGCAGATGGCAGCGTCAGCGGGAACCTCAGCACTTCCTCCAGCTGCAGTGAGACCTACACCAGCTTCTCTGACATCAAACCCTGACCTGCCAACACCAACCCCGCTCCACCTTTTAAGCTAAAAAACTATTTCCAGACGAATTCAGAAACTCAAGCCTCATTCTGAGCGGAGGACCGAATCAACGTGCTCTTTTCATCTCACACATCCACCTCACGGCTTGTTGGATCAAAAAGCCAAAGCTCTTATTGCATCTGCAAATATTACCAGTGTTTTAGCTGAGTCTTTGCTATTTCCATCTTTTCTATTATTTACAGTATTCACAGTCCTCTGTCAGTCTAATTGCAAATGAAAAACAGCCTTTTTGCACTCGGCACTCTCGTTTTAAATGATTTCTATCTTCAAACTGATCTGTGTGCAGGTAAAGTTTAAAGTGTAGGTATTTTTACAGTTAATTCCAGCAACAGAAATACAAAAATTTGACATATCAGTGAGGAATATCTCCTCAAAATCATGTAATAATTAAGTGATGCATCACCTCCTGTCAGGCCTTCTGTAAAAATCACAATCTCTGCAAACTACAGAGAGAAGCTGAACATCTTCAGTCTGAACAGATGTGTTTAACCTTCCTTATTATGTAGCATTAAAGCGGGAAAAATTAAATATCTGCACTAAATGTGAGAACTGTCAACACAGCCGGCTTCAGCCCCCCTCCCTTCAAGCCTGCGACATGACGGCCCAGCGACAGATTCTTGCGTGAAACATCTGCAGGTGCAGAAGCTTCAGGACTGGTATTTCACATGATACGTCGGCTTTAGTGTCAGACTTTAATCGCACACTGTGAAAACTGGCAGCTGGCTGCAACAGGAGCAGAAAACGCTCTCAGTGCGTCTTGGAGCATCACCGAGCAGGTCAGATGTTCAGGGCGCGATGCTGGAAGTCTTGTAACCCTTTTTTGTACGTGAGGCAAACGCAGGTCGATGTTAAAGCAGAACAGAGATATTCAGAGAAGCTACTGAAGTCAAACTGGGTGAACGTCACTGACAGCATCACCTGGTGGTCGGATGTCTTGCACTTCTCCAACCACACGTACAGTTTACTTGAACAGAGAGCGGCAGCTTGGGACAACTTCTGAACCTCTTTTTCTTTTTGTTTTGTTTTGTTTTGTCTCACTCAACTCTGAACTGCTCTGGATTTTTACCTCTCAGGAAGTTGTGCTGGCAGGCAGGTGTGACTGCATACCTGCTTTTGTCAACTACATGTCTTTGTATGTGTGCATTCACCCTCTGGAGAGATCAGTCACCTGTTTTTTAACGCTATTTTTCAAGTCACGAGCCCCCCCAGCAGCCTCCAGGGTCCCATAACACCCAGTTTAAGATCCCATAAGTCTCAATATTCTGCATGTAAATCTTGTTTTCGTGTCACAGCCAATGTGCTCACCTATGTTTGGTCTGCAGTGCAGCAACAAAAGCAGGCTTTGTCCCCCCTCCCTGCGCTCCAAGCCCCACTCAGGCATGTGACAGTAGCCACTTCTCTACAAGCAGGACTAACTGGGGCCCAGGTCTTCTGGACATGCCTGCAGCACCAGCCTGAGAGCGGCGTTTGTTTACTCGACCCCATCATGTAGCTGAGTAATCGTCACGGTCAAACAGGAAGCTGCAAAAAAAGAAATAATGACTGAAGATTAAATTTCAGCATAAATTTCACAGCAAAATAAGGAGTGATTGATAAGTTTGTGGTCCAGAGTAGAAGGACATGAATTATGCAGATCTTTACTCTTTCATATGTGTGTTTTTTTTTTGCAGGAAGTTTGCAGTTAATAAGGCTAAAACAGAAATAACACAAAAGTTTTTAAAGTAAAATTTTCTGTAAAACACTCAGAGTTGAGCTGCAAACGCACGAAACAAAAGCTGCGTAACTCATCTCCTTATTTAGGTCACAAACTTATAAATCACTCATTGAAGGCTCCTAGTCTGTTTGGTTTTTGATGTTGATTCAAGTTGATTCAGTGACATCCTTCTTTACACACTCACACACACACACTCTCACACACACAGGGAACCTGAATGACATCTTTTCTTACTTCCTGTTTTAAAAGGTGAACATGTTTTTTTTTAATCGCAAGATTTCTACTGTGTTCATGAGGCGCACTGCAAAACAATCTCTTCCTTTTTCTCTCGTCATGTTGAATGTGTGACTCTGTTATTAGACAGAAAAATACCGAGTGCAGCATGCTATTACACTGAAACCAGCCCCGACTCTTTATCACTCAGAATGGGTTTAAAAAGAAAACCCCAGTTTTGTTAAGAATCTGCCCCAACATTTCTTTTATTTAAACCACAAAAATCATGAGAAAAGAAAGATTTAGTCTTTTCCAGGTGAAGAAAGAGACGAGTTTCTGTGTTAAACTGTAAGCTGATCTGTGGCTTTACATGTTGATGTGTGTGTCGAAATGTGTGTTACACTTGTACAGGTGTGTCCTCTGCGCTGCACATCGTTTCCTGTGAGAGCGTGTGTGTCGTGAAGAGGATCATGGGTTTTTTTTGTGAGTCTCTTTGTGGCATGTTCCCTCTAATTGTAAAGCTCTCGTGTACAAAGTCCTGAACATGGCAAGTATTTTTTACCGGGCACTGTTGTATTTTGTGAGAGTTTATTTTCTGCCCTCTTATGAAAGCTGACGCGGGCACTAAACTTGTCAGTGTTTTATCATGACCACACAATAAAGCTTATTGAATTATTTGTACTTTCGACTCGGCGGCCGGAGAAATGAGAAGGGTTATATATATTTTTTTTAAGTTTCTTTTTTATGCAGCACATTGCAGCAACCACTGTCTTTATTTTCCTATTGTATCTACTGAGTATGGTGTTGATATCAAGATATTATAATGAGACATATCTGTATATTTTGTAAATATGTAATTCTGAATTGTATGTAAAATTAAAAGCAGCTTTAATAAAGTCTGAGATGGTTTCCTCTACGGGATGTTGCTTCTTATTCCATCTTTAATGCTATTTTTAACTTGCATTTGAAATTAAACCAGTGATGAGTCAAATCTTTTGGCGAAGCGCACTTTAAAAATTAAGAAAAAGTTAAATTAAAAAGGATTTTGAATTGTATTTTGTTTTTAAAGGTGTAATTTATTCAAAAAATACGTGAAAAAAAAATCCCATATTTATGAATTATGTATTTTGATCCGGTAGCGTAATTTCAACCACGTGGTCTATGACCTCCAATGAGCTCTTTCCATTTTGGACCGTCACTATTTGTCCCGGGGCTCGTTCCAATATGTTCACTGTCCGACCTTCAGTCTCTTTACCATTTTATTTCCCCCTTATAGTCGTGTAATAAAGTATGACTCTGACAAAAAATGTGTCTTAAATGTAAGCATAATGAATAAAATTCTACTTTTTGCCTGTTTGGATGACATAATGCAGTAATACTTTAGGGAAGGCGTTTAGAGGAACGAGACATGAGAGGAAGTGAACGAGACTCATCCGCGGCTGGAAAGATACAAATTTGTCAAGTTTGCAAACAGCAGCCAAACTTATACAGGAAGTGACGCAATTTACTGTATAAAACGTTTTTTTTTGTGTGTGACAGCACTATGGTGCAAGACAAGGAAATTTAGTGGCTAAATTCATTAACTGAAGCAATATTTTGATTAAATTAAACATTTCCAATGTGTAGTTCAACCTCGCTTCCTTTTTTTCTGTCATGAGCTTAAACAGAATAGCGTCAGCGCGGGCTTTACTTTGAAAGTTCGCACCGGATATCCTGAAGTTCGTTCCCGCTAGCTTGACAGAAGACTGGAAAGCGACCAGATGGAATTCTGCTCTGCCTTCTTAACAGATTCCACACATTTATTTTGTATCGGACACATTTTTAGCCGACTTTCCTGCTAACAAACAACCCTGGCGTGACCACAGAAACCTGTCTGGGAGGCTCGGCTGCGCTGTGAACCGGGACAGAAGCGGTCAAGACATTTAAAGAAACCCCCAACCAAACATCTTCCCACTGAAGGTATCATTTCTAGCACACAGTGTCGAAGAGCAATAGCTTGTAGTTATCCTAATGGGGAATTACTATTGCCCTTGACAGTCTCTGTAACTTCACACGGGGTTGATCCGCAGAAATGTGTGTTATGTGAAGAATCAGGATCTAGCTAACATCCTTTTCACCAGTTGTTTCTGAAATGATGCAGACAACTGTGATTAGCTTTGGAAATCTGTCAAACAAAAAGGGAGTTTAGCCGGAGGCGAGAGGGGTGTAGCCTTGTTAAATCACATTGTCTGGGACTGTTTATGCGGCCTAATGTGTTATTCACTGCCGACTGCGATACGAGATCTGCAGCCTCTCAACACCGCCGTTCACTGGATCTTTAATTCTTCAGCTGCACAAATACAGTGGGTTTTGTTTTTGTTTTTTTTTTCCCTGCTTGCTATGTTACTTTAGACGACTAGCGTCAGTCTAGCCAGAATGAAAACAATTCAGCTTCCGGTTACGTATTTCAGAATAAAATCTGTCCGACTAGATAACTATTAACCTGGACTAGATAATTGTTAAAAATATAACCATAAAGTAAATTTGCTCTGGTTTTGCTCTCTGTTATAACTATTCATTTAAAGCTGAACATTAAGATAAAACCTAATTATTTTGCAGGTGTTTAACCTGCACAATAAGCTATCTGAAGATGTCACCTTGCATGTCTGAAAACCTTTAAAAAAAATCTTCAATAATTTTATTACATCTTTAAGATCAAATGATTAATGAGTTAAATAATGGTTAACAAATCAATCACTGTTAAAAAACAAGTCATCAATTGTAAATCTGTTGTCACTGTTGATAAGCTGAATGGAAAAAAACAGTCAGTGCTGAGTAATAATTCACCGGCAGTCTGACTTTATTCACAAAAAATGTGACTTCAGTTGATATTAATAATGCAATTTACTTCTGCTTAGATTAGACTCTGATTGCTGATGGCTGAAAAAATTAAATCCCACTTCTGAGCATGCATTAATGTCAGTGTTCAGAGCGAGGCTGTGATAGATGATATGTAGATGGGTTTTACACTCTCAGTGCATTCGAGACTGCTTGATACTAATAAGCCTGACAGTTCTGAATATTCTTATGTTTTCTTATCATTTGAAATAATAAACTCGTTATCTTGAGGCTTTAAATTTTGGCTGATCGGCACCGAAGATATTCCAAATCTGCTCCACTTTAATTTGACAGCAAACAAAGCTGACATCATTCCTCTGACTCCCTTTTGTTTGCCTTGACATGTAGACAGACCAGAATCAGATACAGTTTGCTCTCATATCCTGGAAGGTAAGGCCCGTCTATCACAGAATATTAACCCTTAATAAACCCGCACACGACTGCAGCAAACAACAAAGCCTCCTAATAAAGCACATGAATATGGGAGCAGATAGCAGCTCAGTACAGTCCACGTCTGTCAGTCTGTGTGAAGCTGCTGATATCATGTTTTACATCACTTAGATTTTCAATGATAATAAGCTGTTATAATGTCTGAAAGGTGGTGTCACTATTTGTGGCGTTTAAAGCTACGGTTGGATTTAACATCTGTTAGCAAAGGAGATGAGATTTGGTTGGAAAACTTGCCTGGAAACGTTAACTCAGAGTTTTAACCCTTTTTTAAAAAAGATGTCTGCTGCGTTAACCTCCTCACTCAGCCATGATGCAGTTTGTCAAAGCAGCTGGACATGACAAACTGCATCATGGGTAACATAAGTGAATCCTTACCGTTTTGTGCATCAAATACAGGCAGGTGTTGCGGTTCAGAGTAACACTGGTTGTTCCCACGTCGTTTTTGGCTCTCAGGAAATCCTTTTGTTTTTCGTTCAAAGACAAAGAAACTTTCACATCATTATCAATCACAAGAACGAGCCTGATGTGCTGATGTTTGTCCTTTCAGAGAGCGTTCCTCCCAGGTTGCCTCGGAGAGTACGAAGCTCCTCGTAAAGAAAACACCTCTGCGAAAGACGGGCCGCGATCAAACACTTACATCCTCATTTATCTCTCGGGGAACTGACCCTGTCGCAGAAAGAAAGAGAGAGAGAACAAATTAAACTGCTTGTTTTCAAGACAGAACTTGGAGTAAAAGAGTCGGTTTTAAAGGACTTTGAAGGCGTTGAAAGGGTTTGAATTTGATCACCTTGATTCAAGGCTCTTAAAAAAGTCAGGTTTTGACTTTAAGAAGTACTTAAAATGTTGCAGCTTTTTGATGCACAATTTACGAGTAAGAAAGAACAGATTTTTTTCTTTTTATTTCACTTTTTTGCAGCTTCTGCCAACAGTCCTCATTAATGCTAAGTGAGTAGGTGAGTGTGTGTGTGTGTGTTCAGGGTTAAAAACCCTCCTTGCTCCTCCTTGAACGCTTAAATTCCAGTTGTGTGTGTTATGTTACATTGTGAATGACAGCTTCTGCGTTCCAGACAGTCGAGGAGAAACGCTGTCAAATTACATACATCCACCTTTTCTTCTCTTTTCAAAGCCGGAGCGTTCGTCACATTGTTTTACGCCACCATGAGTTCATTAAAGAGATCTATGAAAGGTTTCATAGGAGTGTGCAAGGACGTAGAAACTAAATTTATAAAAATAAGAGTTAGATTTACGCTTCTGCAGGTATCTGATGCTACCTGCTGCAGACTGCATCTGATTAGGTGCCTGAGTCACAGCGTGGAGAGCAATCTTCCTGTATTTTCTAATTAAAAATGCTTCAGCAGCCGTCTGCAGAGGTTGGAGACTGTGAGCTCTTTGTTGTTGTTTTTTTGGACCAAGTCTGCAGAATGTGAAATCAGGTGCACACCGAGCGACTCTGCAGGCCGATGTCAAACCTCAAACCTGCCGGACGTGTGTTCACTCCTGCAGCAGAGTGACATGTAGATGCGACGAATCACCGCGTTGCTGCACTGCAACGACTCTGAGTCATCAAAGCCACCTACTACAAGTGTGACTACGTCTTACGGTTAACGCTGCTGTAATCTGATACTGGAAAAGGCAACTGTGCTGTTTGAGTAGGGACGTGACTAATAGAACTGTACTGGTAATTTATGGCAAATAAAATTGAGCGATAAGATAAAAACTTGTTTTACCGTCTAAAGAATGTTAAAAAATATATTAAGATTATAGCTTTAAAGTGGCACAAGAGAAGGAAGAAATGGAAAAGAACATACTGATACTTGAAAAATAAAAAATAGGAATGTATTGTTCAAGAACACAGAACAACGAAATGAACCTCACAGTCGGTCGAGCGGCCTTAATGCATTTTGTGTAGGACGGCTTGAATTATTCAGGATCCTCTGAGCGACTGGTGGACGCAGATCTGTTAAAGACGGAGGTAAAAGATGCTTTCTCTTCGATGTGTGTGTGCTTTTACATTAAGCCTGGATGTCACGGCAGAGGTCATGCTTACAGATAATCCAGGAGAAATCTGCTTACAGCTGAAATATGTCACCATTCTTAACATCTCTGCACCGCTGAGGGGGGGTTTCTATGAATGTTCCCGGCAACATGAAAAAAGATGACTGGCTGGTTTCCATTTGCTTCTGACGTCACCAGATTGTCAATATACTTTGATGTTTACGTGTGACAAGACGAGACACATCTGTATGGAAGTGTGTGTGGAGTGGGGGGGTGTGTATGTGTGTTTGGTTTGCATTTGAAAGAATTAGACTATTAATCCAATAGTTTTCAGAGGTGGGGCCCTTTTAGGGCCACTGGGGGCCTTGACAAATGTAGTAAAAGTCAGAAAAAATGCTAATTAAATTTTTTTTTAGACTAAAATTGAGTTGCTATTATTATAATGTGTATAATTATAAAATATAAAGTATAACTGATCATATTTGCATTGTTTTATTTTCTATCTGACAGTCAAAACCTCATTCTTCATGTTTTGCACCTGCAATGAAGCTGCTCTGCTCATGAAATGCAGCTCGTTAGTTCGCCTGAAAGCATCTCAAACAGGTTTTTGTAAAGAAAAGACCTGAAAAACTTACCAACAGTCCAGCAGATTGAAGCTCAGCTGCAAAAAATCTGAAGAATTCCAAGTAAAATTCACAGGAAATGTTGATTTACCGCTTCAGGTTTCTTTAAAAAGCATTTTTAACATAGTTTTATGAAGAGGGTTTTAATAAGACATCCTGAAAAGGGGGAGCCCCATCAATAAGCTAATGTCATTCAGGTGCATGAAAAAGTTGAGGAACACCTGATTTAATCAACCTGGCTGTCAAAGTAAAGCAGGTGTCAATTATCTTAATAATTGTTTGTTGTCTTTCAAAGTAAAATGTCAGTCATTTCCTAGTTTGAGGCTCTTTGTCTTGATGTTTTTCTGTCATATGTTGCAGTGAACTAGTGGAAACCTTATATTTATTACTAAAAGACACATTTTGCAGCAAGTTAGTTTTTCTTAAACATGTAGATTACTTGTGCCTCTAAAATTAAATGCATTTTTTGTGTCCTCTCTGTTGATGTCTAAGTGTTAAACTCAACATTTATTCAAAAAAATAAAAATAGTAGCAGCTTTACAGAAAAGAGAGAGTGAGTTAATACTACATATATTACTTATTATACCAATTAAGAGCTAATTATGCCTTTAAAAATCTCATTTTTTGTCTTAGAAATCTCAAATATCAGTGATTTAACACAAAGCAGATATAAAGTTGCCTTTCCAGGAAACCACAGCAGTGATTTTGATCAAAATAAGATAAAATCTTATTATTTACAGCTCAATTTTAGTGATAACTGTTTGTACCTGTTTATGTCTAAGAGCATAATTACTTTTATAGTCATTTCACTGCATCTTTTAACCTTTTCTCCACAAAAACTTGTATGATATATCATAATTAAAGCTGCTTTAAATATTTGGGGCAATGTGAAGCATTTGTGTTAGATTAAACCCAAACAGAGCAGCTGGCTGTGTGTGTTCGAGCCCAGCGGGCAGCCGATTAATTCCATTACATAACCTTTAGTCAGTCATAAGTAGGCTACAAGTGAGAACGAAGGCTTCAGTCACCTCGAGTTTAAACCTTTCCACCGCTCAAAGACGTGTTATTAGAGGATTAAAACGGACCCTTTAAGTTTCCGTTAATGATCAGAAACATTTAGCCACGGCTGCAGCAGCGAGGTCGGACTGCAGGTTGGGAATATTAGGTGTTTTATTTGACACAGTGAGTCCACAATATGATTGGATTAAAGATTAAAGAGCAGGAAAGTTTGTGCAATGCAGGTCTCCTGTTTTGATAACCACTTCCTCATTGCCTGCTTATCCTTCGACAAATATTGACCGGCCTGCAGTTGTGTAAGCATGACGTAATGTGATGTCGAGGCGAAACAGGAGCAGCCTTATTGTGTTTTTCTACTTTTTTTTTTTTTTTTTTTTAGCAAGAAGTCACACTTCAAATATGGACTTTAAACCACTTTGACGTTAACTTTGCATTTGATAGCGTCGGGTTTTTGAGGAAGTGTAATAGGTTACAGATTACTAGCTACTCAATTCAGAATGTAATCATTAATATCTTAAATAATTTAAATGTATTAGTTGCTTAATCAAAGTAATGTAACTTATTACAGTTGTTTTTTTTAAATTTCTTTCATTAGCTTTAATAGTATTTTTAGGTTTATGAGGCATCGTTGTTCAGTGACCATCAGCAGTCTGTGACTCTGACTGATGTAAATGTGTCTTTTTCAGAATTAAATCATAAAAACTCAGCAGAAAACAAAAAACCTGACCTTGTGTCTTTGCTCATCAGAGCTGAAATCACTTCTCACTGCCTGAACTAAAGGCCGAACACTGCAAGTCCGTGTTGAGGGAAGTGGATTCACTCAGCTGAGATTTTGTCTTTGTCAGGTGAAAACCTTGTGATTCCAATCCGAGTTGTTTTCTTCGTGTTGCGGCATCAACAAATCATCCTGAGCGTTTTCACAAACCTTCTGTGTTAGAAAAATTACTTCCCTTATTATTAACAAAAAGCATTTTAAAGTTATTTGCTCCTATTTTAGGAAACTGATATTTTAATTTTCACCCACTTGCTTTAATGTTTAGTCCCTTTTCAAACATCTCAGCAGCAGATCTTCAGTATTTATTTGTGGCATCACTGTTTATGTCCTCTGGTCACGATATCTTGGTCAAATCTCCCGATAATCTTTGGGCAGCATGTTGGGTTTTTATGTCCTGTAATTACATTTTTGTTTTTTTTAATGGAGCCAAATTGATGTAATAAATCTAACGTTACCACTTTGTTTTAAGATTGTCTGAAGAAATCAGTGAGACGTGAAGCTCTTTGCTGTTTCAGTTCTTCTCTGTTAAAAAAGTTCTGACCCTGGAAACAGATTTAGTGAAAAGTGAGCGTCCTCAGACGTTTTTCTCTGATAGAAAATAATATACAACCCTGAAAAAGGTTGGAACAACATGTAAAAGATGATGTGATCTCTTCAAAACAGTACAAAAAGAGTCTATTTGAGTATTATTAAATGCAATCAATGTCTTTCTGTTTCATAAAAAGCTCTAAAAACACCTGTTTGGTGCAAACAGGTTCACTGGTGACAGGCTCAGTTATTTACAGGCGAGGACGGGGCGAGGTTCATCATCTGAGACACGTGGTCCCATAAAAGACCAAAACTGTTGTCCTTAAACACAGTTTGTACACAAATGATAGCTTTCACTTTTGTATTTATGTCTTAAACAGCTTCTTAGCTTTTATTGAGCAGCTTTTCTTCAGTTCAGATTCAGAAACTGGTGGTAAGTGTGGACTCTGCATGTGAAGGGCTCGGTGTGTTTGACTTCCGCAGGTTGTGTGTGAGTCTTAAAGAGCACTCCGATGTTTTAATGCACCTCCATAAACTCCACACCCCTATTTTATAACAAAGGCCATGTGTTGATGAGGCGAACAGTCTACAGCCAGCCGCTCTGTGAGGCACAGTGGGGTTTAAAATCATCTAGTTGTGTCCTAAAAATATTACTAAATGTTTCATTGACACCTTACATGATCAGCTTGGTCTCCAAACTGGGAACTTGATCTCAGCAGTGTTGCTTCCTTCTCTGACAGCAGGAAATGGGAGAGATGCACATGTGCAGTTTAAACCCTGTTTCAAAAAAAACAATAATGCAAAGAGTTAAAATCATTCTGAACAAAAACATGAACAATTCAAAATGTAGCGTCTGTATTTTTTGGAGAAACGGGAGGATGAGATGAATGAAATGAGGTCGAGCTGGAAAGAAGAAAGCGAAAGATGCCGGAGGTGGATGGAGAGGAATGAAGGTGGGAGCTGGACTTAAGGGGTGGGGGGTGAGGGGGGGTGTAATGCCCTTGTGCATTCCCAGATGAGGATTAGCAGTCACAAGTTCTCTGCCTGTTCCTGACCCGGCCTGGATTGTGAAGGCCACCGCTGCCTCCTGGATGCTTCAAGTGCTCACACACTCCGTCACGGACTTGACTGAAATTCCTTTTCACACTCGACCAGCACAAACAAAGCAGGATATTATTTTTATGTCACTGTTATTGAGCATTTAAACTTATTTTTGCTGTCCTGTTTGACACTTCTTGTGTCAGACTGTCTTCTGGCTGCAGAAAAGTGCAGTAACCTTCATGTACTGACTCCTTCCTGACTGTTGATATGCAAACACTTCACGGCTCTTTAACAACGTCGGGGCCAGCACAACCTGAAGACTGCTGGGATCTTATGAAATGAGGCAAAACTCAATGATATGGATCATATAGAGTGAAGACAGAGGCTTGTCTGTGTCTGCATCAGTGTCTGAATGTGACCTGCTGCACATGAGCTGGACTTTTGAGTCAAACTGCAGCTGAGCTGAGCCAGATTTCAAGTTTTTATTCTTAAATTATGAGTTTTCTTTAAGGAAACTAACCTGAGTCATTATATATTTACTGAAACTCCTGCTTTTACCTGACTTTTGGTAAGAATAGACCTTTGTATGTTAAATTCACGAGTTACCAGGCAGAAAGATGCCTCCTTTTAACCATTAAGCATCGACCTGTCAGTGTTTTGAGACAAGAGGATCTACTGAAACTTCAAATATCTAAAAGTCTTTATTAATACGTCCTACCAGCCTGAACAGACACGGATGTAAAAAAACAACTTGACTGCTTATTGTAGTTTGAGAGTAATTGTGCAAAAACTGCACAGTGTTGTGACATAACTCCTCTAAAAACTACTTTAACTTGAAGTTTCAGTGATTTGGACGAAATCAGGTTTCTAATCTTCCCCACGTGTTTGACTTTGACCGTCTGAAGAGTCTCGGGTCGAAGGGGCTGCAGCTGTCGCTCATGTAGACTAAAGATGATGTTGGAATGTATCTCTAAGGTGCTAAAGTAATCTTAACACACACACACAGATACACACACACATGCTTTCGTCTCTCCTGGCAGCCTTTTATTGATTCTCCGGACTGTGATCGAGCACCAAGATGATGTAAAACACAGAGTTCACCTCCATCTTCCTGCCAGTCCTGCACTCTGTCTTATAATATTTTATATGACATTATTAAAGTATTTGTCTCATAGTTTGGTGATGATTCTTAAAAATCTAACTCGTTGTGTTCTTGTTTTAAAAGAAACTTGGTTCATATTTTGTTTAAGCCGAGTTTCTCTCAGGAATAAAAGTCTGAGAGCACAGAGCTCGATCGCTGCTGCTGTGGAGAAAAGGACGACTGACGCATCTGATTTACATTAAATCACTGTTATTTTAATTACCAGTGTTGTTCAGCTTGTTATTGACGGCCTGCTTACGTGTCTTACGTGTGTGTGTGTGTGTGTGTGTTGTTGTTGTGTTTTCCAGGACCTGAGGCGGGTGTGTGTCCACTATGCCGCTGTTTGGTAAATCCCACAGGAGTCCGGCGGACATCGTCAGGATCTTGAAGGAAAACCTGGCCATCCTGGTCAAACAGGACAAGAAGACAGACAAGGTGGAGAGCTACTTTGTGTGTGTGTGTGTGTGTGTGTTTCTGTGTGTGTGTGTGTGTGTGTGTGTGTGTGTGAGTGTGTGTGTTTACATTCCTGGGTGTCTTGGGGCCCAGGGGTGACAGCCCTCTGTGAAATGAGACCATGGAACAGCTTGGCTCTGTCATCTCCTGACACTTCACTGTCAAGATGGTTTACAGTCTCTCTCTCCCTCTCTCTCTCTCTCACACACACACACACACACACACACACACACACATATAACACACAAACAAGTCAAGTTCAGACTGAAACCTGTCGCTTTTTTCCTCAGTTTTTCTCTTCTTACCAGAATAACTTGTTTGTTTTGGGTCCACATTCACTTGTTTGTTCCTCAGTATTTACTTCCTCCCCTCCTTCCTCATCTTCCTCATCTTCCTCATCTTCCTCGCCTCCTCTCTTCCTCCCCAGGCGTCTGAGGAGGTGTCCAAGTGTTTGGTGTCCATGAAGGAGATCCTGTACGGCAGCAACGATAAGGAGCCTCACACGGAGACGGTGGCCCAGCTGGCTCAGGAGCTGTACAACAGCGGCCTGCTGATATCGCTGGTAGAAAACCTGCAGGTCATCGACTTCGAGGTGAGAACGGCCACATTTGGAGAAACGCAACTGTGACATTAAATGATGCTTTTAAACAATTTAGAGCATTGAGTCAGAATTACATTCTTTACAACACAGCTGTTGCTTTTTTGCAGAGATTTTTAACACATATTAAACTATTTCAGGCATCTTTGTCCTTATATAAAAACTGTTTGGCAGAAACTGGAGTTGTAACGGTGAAGCATCAGTCTGCGTTCATCGTGGACTTCTGTTTACACTCGATCTGCATCACGATGCGTCACATTATCACATTTTCAAGAAACACTGAGTCACATCTCTGCCAAGGTGTGTTTTGGGTGTGTGGGTGGGAACAAGAAGTGCTGTTCAAGCTGTGTTTGCATAACGCAGAACTGGAGTGAACGGAGACAATATGCAGATCTGAGAGTCATTAAATCATCATTTTACAACACAAACGAACAGAGTAAAATGTCAGCTTCAAAGCTGTGTCAAATTTTTACTACAACAACTACTTTTATCCAAAGAATTCATGATAACAATAATATGCCTCTATTTATAGACAATATATTAAAAAAAATCAGTTTATCTTAAATGAGTTTTTGAGTAAATAAAATAAAATTAAATTACCAAAAGAAATTATTTGGTTAATAAATTTAAATTATATTATTTTAATTTGAAAAATTTTACATTTTTACATTTCTTAAATGCCAAAATATGAGTTTATGGTGGTGGAAAGTGGATCTGTAATTATTACTTTGCAAAACTATACAAAAGGAACAATTAGACTTGATTTTTTTTTCAGTTTATACCTTTAACCAGCTTTATCACAGACGAACGACAAATAATAAATAGGTTAAAGCTTGCTAACACAATAATGCATGCACAGTCCAAACTTAAAATCCCAAGTCTGATAACTACGTTGGTTTTAACAACATGGAGCTGCAGAAAGAGAGTTTTAGAAGACATGACTGGAAAAGATGGAGGGATGGACGACTGTGGCAGACGGCAGGATGAAGAACAGCGAAGCAAAGCAGCACGGAGTGTTTGTTTGTCTAATTTGTGTGTGTTTGTGTGTTTTTTTCAGGGGAAAAAGGATGTGTGTCAGATCTTTAACAACATCCTGAGGAGGCAGATCGGAACGAGGAGCCCGACCGTCGAATATTTCTGTTCCCACCAAGAGGTCCTCTTCATTCTGCTGAAAGGGTGAGACACACACACACACACACACACAGTAAACACTGTACTTACACACTCTGGAGACGAGATACGAATCCTCTCCGTCTGTGTCTGAAGGTACGAGACACCCCAGGTAGCGTTGAATTGTGGGATCATGCTGAGGGAGTGCATCCGCCACGAGCCGCTCGCCAAGATCGTCCTTCACTCGGATAAATTCAGCAGCTTCTTCAACTACGTGGAGATGTCCACCTTCGACATCGCCTCCGATGCCTTCGCCACCTTCAAGGTATCCTGGGTCTCGCCGCTGTAGTTTCTGTGACACGACTCGTCAGCCGGAATGAAGACTGCAGGAAATATAATGTCATGACATGAAAGCACAAATATTTATTGATAAAATCTGCCATTTTTTTGTTCCACTATGACAAATCTTTTCTGTTTTTGGACATTTTAATTTTCAAACAGATAAAAATGTGCTGTTTCATTACTTCTCTGACATTTTATGGGCTTTATTATTGTACCAAAGTGGGAAATTTCTGCTAAAAATGGTCAGCAGGAGCCATTTTGTTGATTGATAGCGACTCATTAGTTTGATAAAGTTGAGTTCTGTCATCTGTTCGACTTATTGTTTCATTAATTTCTCTGTTTTTATTCCCAGGATCTCCTGACAAGACACAAAGTGCTGGTGGCCGAATACCTCGAACAGAACTACGATGCTGTGAGTGATTTGAGTCACACACACACACACACACTTTTCCCAATACTGTAACTCCACCACACAGAGGATTCATTTTGAAAGCACATGATTGATGACTGCTGTGTTATTTTGAACCAGAAACGGTGGTTGGCATTCTCTGATCACATGGATAAACACACACACACACACACACACACACACACACACTGACAGGTTGGTCACGCAACATCAGCCACTGAGTTTTCTCTGGAAGCACAAACATAAACACTGACGGCGGCTCTAAATGAGTGTGAGACCGAGAAGACTCCCAGAGAGGAAACACTCAGACTGCAGATACATAACCAGATTAGACATCAGTGACCTCAGAGCTCAAAGGCCCAGTCACATGTCCGAAAAGAAAAGTGTGTGTCATTAAACACACTCTGACTGATACACTTTAAGTTCCAGGAAAACTGAATCAGTTAAAAGCTTTCTCAGTGTCACAGCTCGTCTCGATACAAAGCTCGGCTCTATGCCGTCAGTTTCTCCTGGAAAAGTGGTCCCTTTCATACGGAGGGTCTCCGGTGGTCACAGGCTGAGGAAAGTCCTCACAAACCTGCCTTTTTTTACCTGGATGTTGTACGTTGACAGATGTCACTGTGAAGCCTGTCAGGAGACGACGCTCAGCAGAGTCGATGTAATCCAGGAGCCTGTGACACGACTAAAACACAGCACTTTGATTAGAACGTGTGTGTTTTTCTCAGGTAGTTTAAAGCTGCAGAAGTTTGTTTTTGGTTTCTGACCTTCTGGGTTCTGGTTCTTTGAGCCTGTTTTCCTCCCTGGTCCAGTCCTGTTCACTTGAGAGGCTGCTTAGTTCCAGTTTCTGTCCGTTTTCCATAAGGCTCTTCATCAGCATCCTCCACTGGATCCCCTGATCCGGGTCTAAAAACCTCCTCCTGGGGGTCCGAAGCTCCTGTGTAAACACAAACACTCCCCCAGCTGCCCTGAACTCCCAGTCTGAGTCCAATAATGGGACCATCAGCTGCACCGCTGAGCTAACTAGCTAATGGCAGCACTTAACAGCAGCGTTACTTCCAAAATGTAATCCATTACATATACTTTCATTTAAAAGTGATGAGTTACTTTACAATATTACTGTCTGTGAAAAGTAATAAGTAACTGATAACACTAATTTTGCATTACTTTCACCAAAATAACAGCTGAAGTCAGTCTAGGCATTAAATAATAGAAGCGTGTAACGTTCTTTAACAGCGAATAATCAAAGCACTCAAGTTCAACTTAATTGCAATTCAGTGCAAATCCAGTGGGGGGCGACATTGTGGAGCCTAATGAAGGCTCACTTGCATTCATGAGCAGTTAAAACCAGTTAAAGAACGATGAGTTTGACTTCACTGCAGCTGTTTCGTTCGAGCACTTCCAGGTGATGTGGGAGATTACTAGTTCTTACATATGTTTATTGTCATCTTAGATTAAGGATTATTGTCTGTTTAATCTCAGATTTGAGGGAAAAAGAACAATGTTTTTTTGAGGAGGAAGGGACATTAAACACAGTATAAAGAAAAGCATCCTCGTGGTCAGTGAGATTGAGATAATGAAGTGTGTCTCTGATGTTTTTGCAGGTGTTTGCAGACTACGAGAAGCTGCTGCACTCTGAGAACTACGTCACCAAGAGGCAGTCTCTAAAGGTTTGACCCAGATATTGATTAATGATCAGAAGAGCCAGACAGTTTCACTTCGACTCAGAATTCTTAAAAAATTAAACCTAATATTATATATATACAGTCCAAATATGCTGCTTCTGCTTCGAGTGTGTTTTACCTGGCGGTGTTTGTGGGTGCAAGGTGCTCCTCAGGCCAGCAGGGGGAGTTATCAGTAATTTTATATCATTGTTTTTGATCACGTCTCCTCCAGCTTCTTGGCGAGCTCCTATTGGACAGACACAACTTCACCGTGATGACACGCTACATCAGCAAGCCCGAGAATCTCAAGCTGATGATGAATCTGCTAAGAGACAAGAGTCCCAACATCCAGTTTGAGGCTTTTCATGTCTTCAAGGTAAAAAACGTTGCTGTCACGCATCCAACGCAGCAAATATGGATCCATTCAACTCTCAAAGATCCAAACAGCCGCCAGTCATTAAAAAATGCTTCTGTTTTAATGCATTTAAAAGCTTTTGACCCATATATTTAATATATATTTAAGCCAGAGTTTCTCAGCTTTTCAGTGGTATTAAATCATTGTTTGTTTCCAAATTTGCAATATTTTTATTTTGTTGCACATGTGATGTTTATATTATTTTTATATTGGACTCATTTACTTGACTGGAAACATGTGAAGACAAAGATCCAGCAGTGTTTTTCTTTAAAACTATTGCTGAAACGTCTGACTTTTCCCCTCTGTTGTATCTGTTCTAAGTAAAACTTTGTTTTCTGTGGTTTCGTCCTCAGGTTTTCGTAGCGAACCCCAACAAGACGCAGCCGATCATCGACATCCTGCTCAAGAACCAGACCAAACTAA
Organism: Acanthurus lineatus; assembly: GCA_029814665.1. NCBI lineage: Eukaryota > Metazoa > Chordata > Actinopteri > Acanthuriformes > Acanthuridae > Acanthurus > Acanthurus lineatus. The sequence continues at coordinate 7,875,664 of JAPZDV010000017.1, read as the reverse complement.
TCGACTTCTTGAGCAACTTCCAGAAGGATCGCACGGACGACGAGCAGTTCAACGACGAGAAGACGTACCTAATCAAACAGATCAGGGATCTGAAGAAACCGGCCTCTTAGAGAAGCGCCCCCCCCACCCCACCCGCCCTCTGCCCCGACTTTTTATCAATAGGAAGACATACAGTAGAAAAAAAACACATTAACAGTAATGGTTATTCTATTTAAAAAAAAAAAAATCTTCAAGACGTTATTTGTCTTTTTTCTCTTCGTTGGTTCATTTAAAACTCGTGCAGCAGTAGTTCTCAATCACTGATCTTTCTTTTTTGTAAATTTTTCTCATAAAAGTTTTGTTTTCTTTTATTTTTTTTTCATCTGTAGCGAGTAGTTAGTGCCACAACTCATGGAGGTCATGATGGAGGCAGCTGATTTGCTGTGTTTGGGAGAACCAGCGGTTAAAAAACGGACCATGTGACCGTTTTTGTAAAGTCAGCACAGTCACCTGTCGCAGGTGCTCCGTTAGTCGCAGCACACGAGTTCATTTCTGTTTAATAAAACAGCTGCAAATCGGTAACAATGAAGAATTTCTGTTATTTTAAACTGGGTCAACATGTCAGGCAAAAAAATACACTTACGAGTAAAAAAGTCTCGGCTAAAAGCTTTGAAGGCTGAATGGAAACATCACTCCTCAGTTGCCAAACGTCCCTTTTTTTGTAATTTGCTGCCAAAACCAATGATTTCTCAAATTTTCTCTCTCTAAAACTAAAAATAATATATAAAAGTAATATAAAGTGCCATGAGTTCACACCTAATTAAAGTCTGGTCTTCCTCAAAGCTCATTTTAGTCAACAGGTGAAGCAAAACTCAACATCTCTGAACATATTTCCAATCATGATAGAAAAAAAAAAATCTTACGCCGTCTCCTCCTGATTTAATCAATGAGCTTCAGTAAACTGAGAATAAAAGTTGATTTTGAAAGAGTTGATTTGAGTCACTGTTGACCAGAAATTGCCAATAAATGAATAAGTAGCACCTGTAGGAGTATTTAAAGTATTTGAAATGAAGGATCTCTGTAATCGTATCGTGACATCGGGCTGCTATCGGTACATTAAGCTCCAATCGTTTTGATCACTGGTTCTCTTTGCTGGTGGCTGATAGCACTTTCTGTATGATAAACAAAAAAAAATAATAATATGATGATGATGATGATTCAAATGTTTGTTTTTTCATTCTTTTCTTTTTTTTTGGATTTTAAGCTGATCACCGTTTTCACACTTGCTTGATGGTATGTTTTTATACATGATTTCCTTTTTTTTTTTTTCTCGTCATGTACAGTTTTATGGTTTTTTGCACACCGGAAGCGAGTGCCATTGTGAGCGAGAACATCGAACATGAACAGGAGAGCAGCTGTGAACGCGGCTGTGTGTGTGTGTGTGTGTTTGCATTTTCACTCCTTCTCTTTCTGTACTGTAAGTGTTTTTGCTCTCATTTGGATCTGATGTTGGTTTTAGTTTGAAAAGAAGATTCAGAGGTGCCTTTTCGGTTTGGTGTGGTTTTTTTTTCCTTCTTTTATCATCTTTTTTTTTGTATTTTTCTGTATCTTTCTTGGGGGAGCTTAATTATTATGTTAATGAAAATATGCTCTAGATAGAACATATTTGTTGTGATTAAGCAGTGAACCTCTTAACTCACCATATTTGAGTTATGCTGTCGAAGAAACGTTTGAGTTCTTTTGCAGATGATGGGTTGCTGAAGTTTCCTTCGGACCAGGGTCGCGGTTTTTCGCCAAAGTAGCACTGATCTGATCTGTGAATTACAAACTGTGTCGGCTGAGATTCATTCGTAAACTTGTTGCAGATTGAGGCCAAAGTTGAGCTCTAAAACGGTTCGACGGTGAAGTTTAACAATGTGGAATCAAACTTTAGTTAAGAACAATAAAATGCAAAATCCATGAGGTTTAACTACTTTTTTTTAAAGTTGTGTTAGTTAAAGTTTTGATTTGGAAATAAAATAATTAGCACTTCAGTCAAAAATTCAAAAATGATCTCCAGTTGAAATTTGATGTGCATCTGCAGACATTTTTTTTTAAATTAGGGCTTAAATCTTTCCTTTTAAACATTAAAAAAAACAGGAAATCGTTACAGAAATAAAGGTAACAGTGGAGCTCAGTTGGAAGACAGTAACAAATGTAAACTTTTAAATTGCTATTATTCTTTTTCTTTTTTAATTAGCTGCAAAAAAAAGATGGGAAATAACTTTCCATGCTTGTCTACATAAAAAAAAAACATACCAGCTTCTTTTCTTGTTCTAAACTGTGACATTTTAGATCAAAACATCAGATGCAAAGTGAACCAACCAGCTTCATATCAGACTTGTCGTTTGAGCCAAAATCAGCTGTAACTTTCTTTTGATTCAAATAAAAAAAAAAAAAAGAGCAACTTTGGTCTCAGCAGAGCTTCACTTCATCTTCCCAGCGTCCTCTCTGAAAGCAGCCACTTTTTTTCCACATCGATGCTATTGTACCACGTTCACGACCAATAAAAAAGATGGGAATGCATGTTTTCTGTGTGTGTGTGTGATCATTTTGTGCTCATCATCCAAAAGACGCAACTCGTGTGAGAATTTTTCAGACATTTTATTTTCATTTTGTGTGTTTACAGAAATCTGCACGTCAGACTTGAGAAATGGTTTAAAACCGTCTTTGAGCTTTAAAGGCATCACGACTCGAACCTCCGTCACGGAAACATTTCAACCAGAAGATTAAAGTTTGACGTAAAGGCGAGTTAAACAGATCTTGTGTTCAAAACTAAAGCTGGAAGCTGAAATAATCGATCAACACTGGATCATTAAAGAGGATTCTTACATCAGAGTCAAGCTGTTTGATCCACTTCCTTCCCTTCTATCGTACCGCTGCTGCATAAAGCTTCTAATAAATTATGATTGCTTGATTTAAAAGGAGAGACCACCGTTAGCTTCTATACTGCTCTAATACGATCAATAATCAGTGATCAGTATAAATCTTCCTGTAATAAGGAGGATGTTACTGCCTCTTGATCTTCATCTCAGTGAGACTGACAGTTTTTTCTGCCTCAGTGTCTGAATGAACGAGTCCAAATGTCTTTTGGTTCAGCAGTCAGTTTTTTTATTGATCACTTGGATGTGATCTGGATCCATTTCAGCTGTTAATCACATCTTAAATAGACTTTTATGGAGTTATTGATTAACGGCTGTGTGCACTGTGACATTCTTTGCGGTCTGCATGAGGTTTTTTTTGGTGGCAAATGAGTTTCCTGGCAGATTTTCATAAAACTGTCTCATATTCTCTGATCTGATCTCTACTGAGAAGAGGAATCTGTTGGAAGAACGAGTGCGTTTTGATTGATTCCAAATCAAATTAAAACACAACATATTTGTCGTACAAAAATAAATAATTCTTAAAGTATCGGCCTTTCACATAAAATGTATGAAGCATCTGCATTTTTTTAAGCCTCATTCAACAGGACGGAGGCTGCAGCCGAGCTTCTCTGTGCAAACATTCACAGACCTCAAACCGTTTAAATAAACTATTCACCACTTATTTAAAACATAAAACAACAGGAACAAATTCACGTCACACTTATTATTACTATTTCAAATGTATTTACTTTGTGGTTTCCCTATTTCTCGCCAATTTGTTCTTCATTCATTCATTCATTCCTTCATCCATCTTTCCATTTCCATCCATCTGTCCCTCAATCTACCGTTCATCCATTCACTCGTCCTGTTTCAGAGGAAGTCTTCGCCTTCACCTTCAAGTTTCTTTTTTCAGCAGTTCAAGTATTTTTATGTGCCTCTTCACGTAGCAGTTTGACCAAAATCCGGCTAAAAAACAGCCCGAACCGTCTGCTGTTTGTCTGCTTTCACTCTGCATCACGTGGATGAGAAACATGCAGAGGCAGATTTAACAGTCCACACAACAACATAATAAACACACAGACTGACCTACGATCAGTCCTCCCAAAAATATGCTTCACAAACTCAAAGTTCGGATTGGATCCTCAGTGTCATCATTCTCATTGCATTGATGAAGCCAGAAAGTATAAAACCTTAAAGGTGAGCTAAAAAGCAGTTTTTGTGCATTTTTTTTTTTTTTGGTATGACCTTTTTATCCGTCCTTCCTTTCCTCTGCGGCCGGCGTTCAGTTGACAGAAGGTAAATCAGAAGGTAAATGGTGCGATCTGCTGGTGCACAGCTTCTTGCTGCTGTGGTCCTCGACGTCAGCCTGCCTGCTGTGTTTCCCAACGCAACCGTCTGCAACAGAAGACACCAACATCACAACGCAGCACAGCGAACGCACATCTGAAGACATGAAGATGACGTGAGGGTACTTACTGGCTTGGTAAGGAGAAGACTCGGAGCAGGGAGGGGGGCTCCTCTGCCACTGTGGAGACACACAAACATCACTTTCTTCTATTGCAGCGAGACGTCAACAAGCTGCTGAGTCATGTAACTGTAATTTCATCATGTAACTGAACAAATTAGCACATATTCTTCCTCTAAAGACGTTTTCACTTTCCGGCATTGAAAGCTTGAGTGGAGAATTTCACCTCAGATCAGTTTGATGACCTAAAACATGATTGAAGCTGGTGAAATCAATGCAAAGATGTTGGCTAATTTTTCTGCTTTTGTACAAAACAGCATGTAAAAACATAAAGTTATCACAGCGTATTTGGACCATTGGAAGTAAAGAAAAGAAACCAATGAACCATGAAGAAGAATAACAGACTGAAAAGAACCTCAAAGATTAAAGTTGTGAGTTTATGGGGAAAAAATTATTAAAAAAAAGTCATAAAAATACAAAATAATAATAAGCTGACCAACCTGATCACAACACTGACACCACAGAAAGCTGAGCATAATAACAGCTGCAGTGGATGATGATCAAATCAAGCAAAACCTTGTATTCAGGTTTATTAATGAAGAAAAATCTGTAATTTCATCTGCCATCACTGCTTAAGTAACTCGAGCAGAAGTGATCTGTGTTTGTTTGTCTCCTGTGTTATCTGTTTGGTGATTTCTGTGAAATTGTGTTCAGGCTGTGAGAACAAATTTTCCCAATGAGGACAATAAATATGAATCTGAAACTGAATCTGATGAACTCTTGCGTCCTGTTTCGCCACAAATCCGATTTGAACTGTTCAAAGTTGTAACCAGTGATATTCTGCTTTTTTCTGAATATTCCAGTTTCATTCCCTTCAGAGTCCAGATGTGAAAGATTCAGTTCTTTCTTGCAAATTAATTTATTTCTCATCTCAGATTTTCCTGATTTTTGTTCCTAAATTTATCATTTTAATCTGAGAAATTCAGAGGTTTTTTTCTTAGAATAAGACCCTCCTCTTCCAGTTTTTTTCTAAATGTACTCACGATGAACTTGCTGATGTTCTTCAGGCTGCTGAACTTCAGGTAGGAGATGTCGCCCTTGTCCTTGTCCCGGTCCTGGTCGGAGGTGTAGATGTGTGTGATGCCGGCTCCTCTGATCAGAGTCACACACTCGTCACATGGACATTTGGTCACAAACAGCATGGTGGGCTCCTCCGGTTTGATGGCTCGAGTCCTGAAAGCAGCAGGAGGAAAAAAAACGTCTTTAAAATGTTGTTCAGACAGAAAACACGTCACTTCTTTTGACTTTGTGATGGTTTTTTTTTGAAACCTTCGACTCTGCTCTGACCTGAAGGTGAGGGCGTTCTGCTCTGCGTGAACGATGTATCTGTATTTACGTCTCTGTCTGTCCTTCTGTCTGTCGTCCATCTGAGGATACTCGACGTAATGCGAGCCTGTCGGGTAAGCGTTGTACCCACAACCCACCAGGAACAGACAGCCTGTCCCATCGATGCCGGCCTATTGGACACGAGAGACGAAAAGCTCCATCAACAGCATCAGTGATGGAAGGAACACAGCTAAACAATAAAACACCACATTCTCTGCTTGTATGTTCCTCCTATAATCACAGTTACAGGATTAGTTTGATGTTTTGGGACCATACTTGCATGTTTTCTTGCTAGGATTCACATGTAAAGCTCAATATCTTTTTCATGTATTCAAAACAGTAAACAGAAATATTTGCATAAATTCAAGTTCAGGCTCTTTGCTGCATATCAACCCTTCTCTGTCTGCCTCTGTTGTCTCTCTCCAGATGACACTATCATTATTATTATAAAGTAAAAATGCTACAAGAAATTTAAAAAACAAACTTCTAAAATAAAAGGGAGGAAAGGTGAGCTCACCGTCTGTCCTTTGGCCCAGATAACAGCCCCCACACCCACTTTAGGATCCTCTGGAATGAAAATGATAGTTTTGCATGTAAGAACCTTGTTAATAATATGTTTCCAATGAATTTCACCTTCAAACCCGTCATTCAGAAAAAAAGTAATACTTGTTGCTTCACATTTCAAAAGGCTTCAGAGAGCTGGTATGCTGTTAGCGCAGTTTAAGTCTGATGATTTAACAACCTAAACACTGACTGGATCTTCCTGTTACCTGGTCAAGCTCGAAAAGTCAGACAATTTCTCTTCAGTTTATAACATTTTACTAATAACTTGCTCCATCTAAGTGTTTTTTTTCTTTCCATTATGCTGTTTCATGTATAAGATTCTCATTTGGAGCTGAACATTTTTGGCGTTTTACTCTCTTTTCGTTCAGTCTGACCTGAAGCAGGATGTGTGCTAACATGCTGAACCCCCTCTGGGCTCTGTGGCAAACACAGAAACCAATCAGACCTGTTCTGTAAGCCAGCAGTCGGGCCTGGATGATGCAATGGCGAGCCTCCTCTTGGGACATCCCTTCATAATGAGGAGATAGCAAGGCTTTTGATGGCTCGGGGGTTGGATGCTGCTCCCTGGATCACAGATTAACATTAATTATCGAAATATAACAAATGGATGGTAAAATTTGGAGCTCTGAGTGCTTCTGACCTGTGGAAGCCGTAGTGTTTCTGCGGCAGCCCGGCAGCCACCGCGGCCAGAAGCTCCACCAGCTCCCTCATGTTGTCCCTCAGGCTGGAGAAGTACGGCTCCATGCAGAAGCTTTCCAGACACATTTTGGTCAAAATGTGCCGGTGCTGCTGAGACGTCTCGACCAGGAACTGTCTGGAAAAGTCCTTCAGGTGTCTCCTCCACTCACTGGAAAGCAGGAAGAACTCTGCTATTTCTAAGCAACACGGCTGCTTTTAAATTGAACTTGAATGCAGACTGAAAGAAAAACACCTGCATGATTTAACTTTGCACTTCAAGTCCCACTTTAAGCAGATTTCAGTCATTTTGAAACTTTGAGTTTGTTCTCATTTGAAATCAATTTAGCATGTGAAAAACAAGATTTGTGTGTTTCAAAGGAAAGATTCTCCATGAAAGAAGCTCTGAGTTTTACAAAAACGTTAATAGGTCCATTTTACTTCTCTAATAAAAAAAAAAGATCATATTTACAAGCAGCATCCGGTGGTTTCTTATATTAGAATTTGCCTCACATACAAAATCCTCTGTTTGTTGCAATGAAGTCAGGAGCTACGATTTTTGAGACTGAACCAGAATTTGAGTGATAAAAAGGAAAAGAATCACTGAAACTTTTATATGAAACTGAGACTGAGAGCCGGTAACCTTCTCTTTTAACTGCTGTCATAAATGTGTTGAATGTGCATAAACGCTGTGAATAAGACTCAAAGGTAGAATCAGTTATTCTCAGCACAGCCGCAGTAACGCAGGTGGGCAGTTACCTGTTAAAAAGTTCCTCTGCATTGATCTCTGGCCGGTCGTTGATCACTTTCTGCATGAAATCGCACTCTCTGGACGTCTCATTCACGAACTGAGCGAGGCCAGGCGCCAGCGGCTGCAGCAGCACACAGATGTGAGGACGACTGTTGGACTTCAGCTTCTCTGTCACCACGGCGTCCAGCGCCGCCTCCTCCGTGATGCTGTCAGGCGGACTGCGGGAGCGAGGATGTGAATGGTTTGCAGAGGTGGGCTTCAGCATGCTGACCTCAGGGTCTGCCGGCCAGAAGGAGATCTGACTGACTCCAGCTGGAGAGGAGCAAACGAAAAGCATCATCAGAGTTTCATATTATGAGATAAAACACTACGAGACACCAAAACAGCTCAACTTTGATACTGATTCTTTCATACTCACTCTTATATGCTAAACTTTTAATCTGTGTTAGTGATGACAAATATGTGTTTTAATGGATATTTTCTCGTTTGATGCAAAGAATTTTCCACATTAAACATGTTGTTAATGCAAAATGTAAAATATTAAAGATCTGTTGTTTTTTATCACGTCTTTAATGTGCAAGTTGCACAAAACTTTACAGGCATGAAGTCAAGATGACAATGAAGGCCAAGTTTGATGAGACGGGTGAAATTGGACCAAGTAACACGGAGTATTCATCCAGTAATGCAGTAACTACTGACTGCTCATTGGTCGGACCGTCAACAAGAACCACAAGATGCTGCAGTTACTGATGATTCTACTGTTCAGCTGCAAAAAGTAGCATGATTGCAACATATTATGCTCAAGCGTCCGCTTTAAAGGTTATGGTTTTAGAAAAAAAATGGGTTCTGAGTTTGGAAAGAAAGCAAGAAGAGGTTAACATCTGCACAAAATAATGAAAATTACTTTCAAAATTAGAGCAAAGTGACTGTAGAGGCTGAGATGAACAAACATGTTGTGATGCAACAATAAGCAAGTGTTTTCTTCATGAAAAATTTATGAAAAACATCTGGAACCAGCTGTTTTTATAAGGTCAAACACAACCTTACTTAGAATTGACTCTATAATGACTCTATAAAATCAGATGCACGAGAGAAACTGGTCGTTCGGTCGAGATAGTTGCTTCCAAACATTCACTGCCTGCCAGCTGTGAGTGTTATTCAGCCGACTGAACCGACAAAACCAGCTGACTGGTGTGTGACTCCTGCAGAGAGGAGAGTTTCAGAGGAAACACACCTGAACTCACACTGTAAATGCTTCTCTTTCTAACAAATTAGAGATGTGAGCTGTAATTCAAATGTTTAGAGTCTGTTTGAGCCTGTATGAATGAGAGGCTGAGCTATGAATAGCCGACTATGTGACATTGATCCAAGCTAAATACTTTTCCATACAAAAATAAACTCTGACAGCACATATAAATAACGTGGCTTTTTAATTTCCTTTTTTCAATCTCTCCACCTGCTAACTTCTCCATTAACTTCTCCAAAGTCCCTCCCTCTCTCCTCACCGTTTATGATCATCTTCAGGCAGGTGGCACAGGGTCTCCTGGAGAAGTAGAGCTGACAGCCAGCCAGGCAGGCGCCATGTTGGATGATGGCCGCCTGTCCCGCGTGGAGCTCAGGTCCTGAACAGTGGAGTCCCACCACCCTGCTGTCCCGCACCACCACCAGCCCCACCCTGCGGATCTGGAAGACAATGCATTAAAAACTATCACTTTTAAGAGAAAATGCTTAAACACTGATAAGAGTGCAATAAATGTGCAGTAGATGGTCTTCTTCTGTGGATTTCTACACCAACCTGACTGAGATCACCGGCGTCTTCTTCAGGTCGCTCCTGTGGAAACAGCTCCATCCACAAACTCAGCAAGGTGAACAGGTTCACCTTTGATAACCTGGGGCCATTACCTGCGGGAGAAATCAGTGAATGAAAAGTCATCGTGTGCCTGTTGTTTGAATGAAGAATGTGAGTGAAGCAGAGGAGGGGGGTCGAGGTTTGGAGGGGGTTTCAGTTTCCATTTAAACAAGTTCTTTGTCCCAACATGTCACCCATTCATTTCTACTGAACTAAGCAAACTTAGAAATGATTCCTGCTGATATCTGATCGCCTTTGGACGATGACTGACAGCTCATTCTTGTATTTGTGTCTGAATGAAATATCTAACAAAGATGGATCCTTCCTGAGGTCTTTAAGATGATTTTTAAAAGAAGTGCAACCATAAAAAATCTTAGAGAAAACGAAGCTGTTGCATTGAGTTATATTATAGGAAAAATCTAAACAGAAACCTGTGTGCTAACCTGTAACATCAACTCCCGTTCAAGTGGCTCACCTCGTGTTTTGCTGTCAGTCTGAGTGCTGCTGTCTCTCGTATCTGGACCGAGCCGGAACTGGCCCGGATCGGCTCGGTTCCGAGAGTCACTCCCCTCCATTTAACCCGGTAACCACACAGGATCTATCTGTCCAGCTTCTGATTACACTTAAACAGCTGGCAAGATTGTCAGGGTTCAACCAGTATAAATATTAAACCGGTTCAAGCTAACGATACGAAAAACCATTTCCGATCGTGACCTTCAAAATAAAAGTCTGGCGGATGAGCAAAATCAGTTTTTTGCAAAAGGAACAAGTGCAAGTTGCACTTAATGTAGATTCCGCAATATCAATAAAAGGAAAAAAACGTGTTTACATCTAAATTTGCTCTTTCCTTGTTATTTGTAACGATATAAAGGCACATTAATAGAACTGACAGTAGCTTATAGGTTTATGTTCAGGTACTCTGTATACACGACCAAGGTCAGAGAATTTGACACAAAAATAACCCATAAAAAAACATAAAACAGCCAGAATTACGCTTACTTGTAGTTAAATCTTGCAAAATTCATTATATTCCGCCCATTTATTCCTAATGTCGTATTTTAAAGCAGAATATTTCTACCTCTGTTTAAATCGCTGCTCACGGTCTGAAACTTTTTCCGGGTTACTTCCGCAAAACATCTGACGTAAGCAAGTAGGCGGGGCAGTGAGACATATTTCTTTGATTCCTATTTATTCCACTAGATGTCAGCAAATCACTGCTAGTATTTATTATATTTTAATTTTTATTTCTATTTAGTACCATGTTGGTTACTTCGCACTTCATCATCCTTTAACTGCTGCTATAAAACAAAAGTTAGGGGCAATATTAACCAAAAAAGTAGGTTATATATAGAAATAAGAATCATTTAAACACTCAAATGACAAGTTAGACATGGTACATAAACAGGTACTTGTGTGCACACTCATACAGTGAATCTTACTCTAGTTTTTGCTCTCCGGTCAGTGTGAATAAATGGAAAATAGACAGTTATTAATCACGACAAACAAAACTGAACAACTGAGTTAAGAATGGTAAAGAATAGAAAATGGTGACTAGTCAGGACTGCTATAATTGCATATAAATAGTAATATGTGTGTGCAATAGTATATACAGTATCTGAAAATCACAAATTAAACACAAGTCACTTCTACTCTGTGCTGTAGCAGTACAAGTAGTGCAAGGAACCAAGAGGAGCCAAAGAAATTCAAAATAAAAATCAGAAAAATACATTCACACGAAGGATTAAGTTCATTATGTGCATGTACTGTATAGGTCAATCAATATATTATGTACTTCTTTATGGATACTGACAGTGTGTGATGATATATACTCACACAAGTTAAAAACTGTGCAACATAGACTGTGAAATATACTATAATATGCTGTGTTAAGGTACTTGAGAGTATTGACATGAAATGAGCGATTTAACTGTTTGTTAACAGGTGGAGCTGAGGGAACAAACTGTTCTTGTGTCTGTTTTTTTTTTTGCTTACAGTGTTTTTGGCACCTACAAAGGCAATAAAGTTGGAACACTACAGACACAACCTGTTCTAACTACAGCGATCCTTCCTGTCTGATTCCTTATTCTATAAAAGTGCAAACCTTGACCCTGAACTGAGGACAAGCTGAGCTGAAGGCGACAACAGGATCATCTCACGTCCTTGGTGAGTTGACGGGTTGCAGGAAGTGGTGCAGTCCCACTTTCACTCCATCATTTACTAACCTGCCTGCCTGTTATGCAAACCGAGGGGGTCCAGCAGGGTCCTGTGATGTGCTTCAGGTCAGTCAACGCCAGCCTCTTGACCACAGAAGTCAGGGCAACAGGCCTGTAGTTATTTGGTCCTGAGATAAACAATTTCTTAAACATCGGAATAATTTTAACTCTTCTCAAACTTGACAACGTCCGCAGTCTAACATAGTGCAAAGGCTAATGTACACAATAATAATGAACCAATAAAGGACTATATCGGTGCTAAAATATCTATATGAAAACCAAGCAGAGTTTGGATTATTTATTTCTTCACAGGAACGTGTAATTATCCCATTGCTAAATATAAAAACAAAGTAAAATAACACGTCACAGTTATGGACCAGCATAAAATTCTTACAAATCCCACCACAGTAATGCTGACTGCCTCAAAGTAAACCACTATGCTCAAACTTTATTAATTTGTCTTATGTAAATTAAAGCTTAACAAAGCACAATATAAATATATATTCTTATCTCATTACAGTAAGCAAATTTTATTTTTTTTCAGTTTACTTTTCATATAAAACAAGAGGAAAAACTGTAAACCTGGTCCTCAACCAACTAAAGCAATACTTGCCACAGAAACCTAATATGTAAGTGTTTTCTAACCTGGATGAAACTTTTTAATTAAGCAAAAAAAATCTTACTGGAGTTCAAACCAAATTAAAATGGCTCTTTCAAGCATCTGAGTGCATCAGGAAACAGAAACCTACCAGAGGAAAACATGAACTGATGTCTGTGCTGGCAGCTCACCTGGTCAATAACAATCTTCTGTCTCCATCAGATCTACAAAACTAGGACCTGTAGGCAGTTTTTGGTCTTCATTCGACTCAGCTAACACAATATAAACAAAAACATCTCACATGTCACAGCAGAACATTTAGAAGTGTTGCTATTGCTTTAGCTCGCAGTGGCTTCAGTGCAGTTCATTATAACTATGACAAACCCTGCAGGAAATGTGATAAATTGCTAAGGAATGAAAAATGAATCATTTTGGTCTCAAAGAATTTGCTCCGTTTGTTACAAATGGGTGAATAAAAGTCACCTTGTATGAGGAAATTAAGGTTATTCCTTGAATGTAAAGCAATTTTAAAAAAATACCACCTGTCTTAGCTACATTTTACAACTTCACCCAAGCAAAGAAGCAAATAATGGCTATAAATGTAACAGTGCCATGTTTTTAACTCAGTTTCTAGTCTTTCAATCTGCAGCATTTTAAGTGATTTAAACTATTACTGCTCCACTGCAAAAAAAGAAGAAAATATTGTTTTTAAAGTGGCTTAGAGCAAATATTTAAGTCAGGCAGATTAAAAATATCTAAATTAAACAGACTTAAGTATAAAAAGGAAACAATTATTCATCCCACATTGGTTTTGAGCTAGAAAAAGGAACATAATATCAGCTAATGGCTCGTTTAAAATAACCAGCAAAGTGACCCATAACAGCCCACAGCAACATCTGGATGGATGAATGAAGGGAACTCAGCTTATCCGCATCACCTTGATATCTTCAACACACATTAGATTTGAAGGCCCAAAACATCTGAGAGTTACTTTGCCTGAAAACAGGAACTACAAACCGAAAATGATATTAAAAAGTAGTCATAACACAAAGATGTGTTTCATTAAGTGGTATTGGTGTTCTGGTCGGTGTAAGTCAGTTATCTAACCCCTTTTTAACAAAACATCTCTTTCAGTTTCCCAACAAAGACACACACTGTTTCTTTGAACTAGTTTCCCATCCTTCCTTGGATTTTGGTCTCCTGTTTTAACTTTTCCTGAAGTAAAAAAGACGACATGTCAGTACAACTAAGCGCCGGCATAGAAATAACAAAATAAAATTCAAGTATACAGCATAAAGAATACAATGCAGTGTGGCAAAAAAAAGGCGCCATGACTTTGTCGAGTGACTCCACAGGATTAGCCAAAGTGCTGATTTCAGATCTGTGGATAAAGCAGCTTAAATTCCAGTCAAACACCCTCAGGAACGACGCTGCTTGTGTGCCAATATGTCAGTAAATGTGTAAATAAACACTTCAAAAAAGAGCCTTCACCTTCTTGCAGGAAGCTGCTTAATCCTGAAGCAGTGACACAACCCACTCTGAGCACAACCGCATCCATTTGGTCAGAATAAGCTTTGTAAATTAAAAAAAAAAAACAAAAAAAAAAACACAAGAGCATCACTCAGTTTTTAAAGGCTCCGCAGCGGCTCGCTCTGCTGATAAACTCCTTGAGCATCGCTCCGTCCACCTGCCAGAAGGCTTCAGTCTGAGTCACCTGAGTCAGATGGTTTACACAAAACTTGAAACAAAACACTTCCAGGTCCTAAAAAAGACAAAAAAAAGTTTAAAAAAAGAGTTAGAACATACATGATATATCATTATGTATATGTATAAAAAGAAAGGATGAGAACAGGCATGACATGATGCCTGTGGAGAACACAAAGCTGCAGCAGCGACACATTGAACAGCACAGAGCAGGAGCTTTTTCTAGAATAGAGGTGCATGTAATATTGTTCATGCAGTCCACTGTGTGTAGCTTTACTCTGTGATCCACACAAGGAGCTTTAAATCAGGGAGTGCAACATGGAGGACAAGTAGTTTTTGATCTCTCTACCAGGAAAAAAACTACAGTGTGATATTGTGGAGGACTGGTTGCATAAAAGGAGTGTTTTCACTGTTACACACATTTATCACCAGCTCATTAATAACACCCATCAGTTGCTTTAAGTGTGTGTGTGTGTCTGTGTATGTTGCACCTCTGCGTCATATCGTATGGCAGCAGACAGCAGCGTGAAGGCGTTTTCTACAGTGATTCCTCTCTTGATGATCTGCTGACACAGTCGTTTCAGGCGGTTTTCACAATAAGAGGTGGCCAGATCCAACAGGCCTGCAGCCAACACATGAACACACAGATGCTTTATAAAATCTGAAGCCTTGGAAAGCTGACAAATGAGAGAACCTGGTGTGTGTTTGTGCGCTAACCGATGGCGTCCTCCGGTGGAAGGTCAACAGTGTCTGTGTAGAGAAACTGCAGGAAGGATCTGTAAACAGGGTAAGAGAACTGGTCGATCTCGATCACCTTCTGCTGATCCTCCGTCCACTGGGAGCGAAACATGGAGCGGAAATGCTCACACCTGCTCCAAAGCAGAAGACGATTAATTATAATATTTATAATCTGGCAAAGTCAGACGTGTTTCCAAAGTACTGAGTGAAGAAAATAGAGTCAAGACACAAAAGCCGTCATTGATTGTCTGCTAACAATTATCTTCTTTTTTCTGTTTGATTAGCTGGATCCTGATTTTAATCATTTTATTACTGTGTGCACATGAACACACACACCTGATCTTCAGCACAGCTTTGTGGACGTGAATGCATTTGCCATCAACGCTGAATTTTAAGTCAGATGTTTCTGGACTGTCAAACTCTTTCCTCAGAGCCTCACCGACGGTCAGGAAGTCATCTTGCTCTGAAATGAAGCAGAACACAATAACCAGCTTTTTATCCTCCATTCAGGTCAGGTGTTAAATAAAAGACATTTCAAATCCTCCTTCTCTCTCTTACCCATAGACATGAGCCTCCACATGACGGCGGGCGTGGCGAAGCAGGCGAAGACGTCATCAGTGTTAGTGAAGTGTGTGAGGTGCGGCATGCAGATGGATTGACCTCGACACTGACCCCACATATACACCTGGAGGACAAACACTGTAACTGGCATCACATCTTAAACATCTTTGTTAAAGAGTCGTGACTTAGAAATTTATTGTGTGTGTGTTCGTGTCTTTCTCTTCTTTTTCATTGGAATTAAAAATGACAGACAAGTTTTCAAGGTCCTCAGAGACACAAAAGGAAAAGTACAGAAAGAAAAAGTACAGCTCCTGCAGTCTAGAAAAATGCCAGAATGTACACGACAAGGTGCCACCGACTGGAGTCAAGTCCTGCTTGATATTGGGACAGAGCTTTCGGTCAACAGCTGAGCACGCCGGCCAACCCCACTACCTTCTTCCAAATTCAGTTCTGTGTCTGTCAGGCCGAGTCCTTATTAAGTAATTCAGCTTTCCTTTCTGATGGGACTGATCCTTCAGTCTGGTGCTGATCTAACAGCTCACCAAGTCAAAGATGCAACAGTTCTGTTTGTTCTGTAAGTAAACAATGTTTCTTGATGCTTTTATGCTTTCAGCCACAGTACATTCATTCTGTGATGAGATAAAACTTTTGAACTACCACTTATTGCTGCATTGCATTATGGGATATTTATGCTGGGTTAATAAGTTAGGAGCCCTGCACTCACATGTAAACAAAACACATTGAGCCTTTGCAGATGAGATGAATGTGCAGTACCTGGCCGCTTTGGGTCTTGGCTGCTGAAGTGTGTGTCGAATGACACGCTGCGACCTCCACGATCCTGTCAAATGAAAGATTTGTTCAGTGAAGGACACCTTCTCATCTTCAAGCAATATATATGTCCAAAATTATCTACAAATGTATGTATATTTATTTATTTATATGTATAAAACTGCATGCAAAGTGGAAACCCTGAGTTAAAGTTACAGCAAGATAAAACAAGTCAACAAATCTGTAAGGAAATGGCAGAAAGTTGAGTGAACAATGTTTTTTCTGTGGCTGGATTTTGTCTTTTGTCATGTTTGTGAAGGGAAACAACTCAATGCCGAGTTCCTTCTGCCTGCCGTCATCCACAACACACAACACTAAACACTCGAGCGGAAATGTAGGTACAGACAGAGGAACTGGGGACAGGAAACAGGAAGTCTAAGACTTACAGGATGAGAGGAAACGTGCCTGTCTGTTCTCTAAATACAAATACTGCTTAAAAAAAACAAAACAAAACAAAACAGCCTCACCTCTCTTTGTCAGCCATGATCTGCACCGGGCTGAGCTGGTTGTTCTTGTTTCCAGTTCCCAGTTGTCCATATGTGTTTGATCCCCATGCGTACAGCAGCCCTTCATCTGTTAGCGCCAGACAGTGTCCGTAGCCGGATACGATCTGGAAAACAGGGAACGTTTGAGTCGTCCATGTGCAGAAAGAAAGATTATGTGACGTTCATCAGTTCCATGAACCTCAGCTCGAGTAAAATCACCAATCAGCCTCACGTTTCATCAACTCGTGTCTCACCTGTTGAATGCACAGGCCTTGGAGAGCAGCGATGCGGCAAGGTGTCAGCTGGTTTCCATGGTTACCGAGACCCAGCTGTCCGTTTCCATTGTAGCCCCATCCATAAACCTGGATACACACAAAACAAATCCTCTGTACTGTGTGAAGTTCAGATTCCTCACTGCAAAAAGTCACGATTTCATGTGCAGCGTGTTCACCTCTCCGTTGTCGATCACAGCTATCGATGACGTCTGTCCGCATGTGATGCCGACGGCCGTCTTTCCCTGCAGGGAGCCGGTGACTTTCCTCGGATTTGGCTGGTTGGCTGTGGAGCCTGAGCCGACCTGGCCACAGTTATTATAACCCCACGCGAAGACCTGAAGGAGCAAAAGAGGCAGGTTTCAGTTTGCATTTATGATGTCATTTAATATATGAATTTACATGGGTTTTAAATTTATGTCTGAATAACAAAATCACATCTATTTATCCTATACTTACAATAGGAGAGCGGTTTGTGTGAGTATGTCATGTTATTTTAGTTTATTTTTAATTTTAAAAACAACCTCATACACTGTTTCACCTTTTATTTATGAGTCAAACCAAAGAAATGGATCAAAATGTTTTTATGTATCTAAGATCAATTTCTTTTAAAGCATTCAGTCCACTTTAGGCACATTATACAGTTCACAGTTTCTGCATGTTGTGCCATTTCTTCATGTTGCAGCATGATAATACATGGCCTCATGCAGCAAGGATCTATGCATAAAGCTGGAAACACACCGGTTCATGTATTTCCTGCAGACTCACCAGATGTGTCGCTCATTGAGCATGTTTGTGATGTTTTGGATCAACATGTTTGTGTTCGACTACCAGCCATGTAGTGAATGAGGGAAAATGGTGGCATACTGACATACTGACTTGGCATACTGGCTTGTCTCCATCGCTCCAAAAGAAGAAAAATGCAAAATGAAATGTGTGCACAATTATTAAGAAATAAGCATCTTCCGTGAGTATAAAACATCTTTTACTTCAACATTGAGAAAATGGGAGCAAAAACCAAACTTGCTGTGATTAGGTTTTTGCTGAGTGTATTCCTGTGCAGGAGGTGACAGCCGTCCCTACTTGCCACTCACACAACCTGATTAGCTTTAATGCCTGAGGGTTAAAAATAAGCTACTTAGTCTGACACTGGTGGAGCAGGGGGTGGCTATGTCAAGGTGTTCAACTAACCCATATTAACATTACAGTACACATTTGTTAGTGTAAAAATGCTGCTGTTGTTCACGGTAAATTTAAAGTCAAATTGTCATGTTTTGCTCTATTTAACTGATTTAAATGGTCAATTGTGTTAAATCAAGTCTTATGTGACCTTTAAAGAATCCTACAGCACTTTCCCTTTACTTCATGCTTGGAAACGACAGCATTTATCTTAATCTGTAACCAGAGCTCCAAACTGGGAAAATTTACTTGCCTTTTGCAACCTTTTTCACAGACAGTGTGACAACATTTAGTAATTAAGAGAGCAGAGCAAGTTGCAAATTAAATCCCAAATAAAGCTGAAAACACATTTCTTCATTTAACCTTTAAACATCTATAATTTACCTGATGCAAGCCTGAAATTCCTGCTGTGATTTTTTTTGTTGTAAAGTACTTTGAGCTACATTTCTTGTATGAAAGTTGTTTTATAAAAAGCCAGTGTCCTCAGTAAATATGATCAAACACATTTATTAAAAAAAGAAGTAAATGATGATGATGAAAGTGTGGATTTATGAAGATAGCAGTTACCTCTCCGTCATGTGTGAGGGCCATCGAGTGATGCGAGCCGCATGCCACTTCTCTCACTTTCTTGTTTTGTAAGTTAGAGGTGATCGGAACTGGAGACATCCCCGGGTTCGTGCTCCCGTTCCCCATCTGACTGTAGCCATTATGGCCCCAAGCAAACAGCTGTCCATCTGTAACAAATCAACACAAAGATTTCACAACAGATCAGTGGCCTGTGATTTCAGACCTTCACCAGGCCAAAGTTTATACACCAGAAAAGATCAAAAAGTGGCAAAAAAAAATCTAATAAAATGTGTTATGAACTCATTGAACACAGAGATGATTCTGTTTATGAGGTGGAAATCAGAAAACAGGCCAAAGATGATCCAAACTTTACACTAAGGATCATCACAGGTGAGGAGAGTTGTGTCTGCGATCATGAGCCAGAGATCAAACATCTGTCCTAACAGCAGTTTACCGTCTTTCAAACCAACAATAAACCAATTAGTTACTGATCCAATATCCAATATATCTATAACCAAGCTGATGCAAACACAAGTAATTCAGAATTCTTTCCTTTTGTTAAAACATTTGACTCAAATTTTCCTGGCAGCTGAAAGGAGGCACAGCTGCAGCCCATAAAACAGACCCTCTTTCTCAAAAATTTAAAACCATAAGGCGACTTCACAGGGTTGAAGGTGATTCTTTGAGTACATGATGTACAGATAAAATGATTTACATTGCTTGTGTAAGTGTTAACGTACCATCCGTAGCCAGCAGGATGTGAGGCCCGCTGCCATAGCTCAGACTGACTACCTTCTTCCCCCGCAGGAAGTCCAGTTTCTTTGGCACGATGGTGCTCATACTGTCTCCGGTGCCAAGGCAGCCACTGCTGTTAAATCCAAACACAAATACCTGGGAAATAACACACAGTAACGTAAAAGGAAAATTAAATTACAGATGATTAATAACGTGGAACAAAGCCAGGACATTTCTCAACTGCTTTAAATTTTTTAAACTTCAGTGTTTTTTTATTACGAGTAACTGTACCTCACATAAAAGTGCTGAGAACTTTCAAAAACACAGCTACAACAAAGGAACAGGGGAATCTGAGAACATAATGTGTTTCACACATAATACAAAAATGTGCAAGTACAACAATGGAGGATAATAACAGACTTGTGTTGAATTACATGGTTTGAAAGTGGCTCACTGGAAGCGGCATGCTGACATTCCTCTTTTAAAAAGAGAAGAAAGCCATGTCATGCTAAAGAAAAGAGCAGAGATGCTATATCAAATGAATGGCATTTGCTTAATAAGAGAGGCTATTTCAGGCCTCATTTGCTAAACAAATGCATCACAAGACAAGATGTATCACTATTTGGATTTTTTACTACCTCTGCTAAATAAAGTGCAAGCCACCATTACCAATAATTGTTTTATCAATACTATCCCTCAGGACGGATGTTCTATGGAAAACAGCAATGACTCAGATAAATAAAGACGTTTTAAAGAGGTAGGATATTCTGGCGTCTCTCACACACACTCTCCTCACCTCGTTGTCATGTGTGATGTAGATGGCTTCGTTTGCAGAGGTTCCAAAGACACAAGCCTGTCGGACGCTGGCCAGTTCCTCACCGTTCAGCAAAGAGAACATGGGCCACTTGCTGACGTCCACCATGGCTCCCACAACGCTGATCCTCGCCGGTCGTGGAGGAGGAGTCAGGGCTGACGAGGGAGAGGAGGCAGGAACGGGAAGGGTGTGATGAGGAGAAGGGAGGGCGCTGGGGGGGCGAGGAGGAGGTGATGCTGGAGGAGGTGGCGAACAAGGAGCAGAATCATCCCTGCTGACGCTGACAGAGAGGATGAGATGAGAGGTAGTTAGGAACACAGGGAGCAAGGTAGGGACACACACTAGGAAAAACGATATATGGACAGATAAAAACACACAGATGTGCTCAGAATCACATGCAAAAATAACTCACTGGCTCCTCATTCACAAGTGAAAACCAGATATTAATGAAAAAATGAAGAATCCCTTTTTAAAGTAATAAGTACTTAACAGAATTGAGGCATCACATGCAATAAAAGCAGCACAGGTGATTTATTAGAACCATATGCTTATCTGCACTTGAAATAGGCCAAATTCTACATAAAATCTGTCAATTTAATTTACTATCACTTTAAGGATAATGTAAACATTTTGTTTAATTAGCCATGACTCATTACTTTGCTTAATTAGAATAAATCTCTTTAATTCGGGACATGTGCCAACTTCACTTAACACTTCCAAATAATGCAGGGTCATTTAACTTCCTATAGCTGACCAAATATTTATATATATATAGTCATAAGTGCAACTCTTAAATTGTCCGTTTTCTCAATGGAGTTCGGCGTCCCGTTTCCTCCATTTGGACAAGTCAGAACACATTATAAAACACTGTCTGCATGCTAAAAAAAGCGGGTACCTAATAGGTAAGGTGAAGAAAAATAAACATTTAAACAATTTAGCAAGGCACCATAGCAAGCTAGCCGGCTCTGAAGCATAATGTAAACGGAAGAAGCTACTAGCTTAACGTAAGTTAAGCGCTTTCTTGTGTTCTTCATACCTAAAGCATCGCTCCATGACAACGAGTCAACTGGAAAGGACAGACAGACAGACAACGACATATAATTACAACATCACTATAAATAAAACAACCACGTACACAAAAAGTAACGGAGGAAGTTACCCGACTGAAATCGTCCACCCGGTGTTGTCAACAATACCTGAAGCTGCCTGCTGTCAAAACTGCGTCGATTCTTCTTCTTCGTCTGTTTAATTTCCGGCAGAGTAAATGAGCCCTGGGAGTATTGCTGCCCCCTTTCGGTTAATTGATAAACAACCAAGAATTTGCCTTTTACCACTTGTAATCTGTGATTATTGAACCAAATCACGAACAAAAAAACATACGTGAAGTGCATCATTTGTTATTATTGCGTTTGTGTCAGTTTGAGAAGGTAAAAGTCAAGTCAAGGCAACGAAACATAAGATATATCCAGGATAGTTTCTCATTAACAAATAACAACCTGTCTGATAAAATTAACCAAGCAAGTTGGAGTCAGTTTTCCTTTCAGTCACTCAAATCCAAAAAATTATAATTAAAATCCTTTTTTTTGTCTTATGATATAATTTGATGTGAAGTATGAACCCTTCATCAAATGCAGTAATTAAAGCCAATTACTTAAATTACCTGAGCAAACCTAGAGATAATAATACCACTTATTTAACTTTTTTATTGTGTACACACCTCATCAAATTTCTTGAAGGTAACAAGGATGCATCTTATTTAAATATTGTCAAATGGTGTCCTGAATACACAGCGCCATGTTTGTGATCTTGTCATGTTTTTCTACCTCCTTATCATGGATCATCCATATCATCTCTTCCTCCATCAGGTTTCCTACACAACACAAAAAGGAGATCTTTCTGTTAATGTGTCTTGTTATTTAACTCCTCTTTAAAACAAAAAAAACCCCACTTGTGTAAACTAATTTTGGTTAAATCAAATTTTAAACTGATAAATTTGATATCCTATTTGTTTTTATTGCATTAATTTTGTTCATTTACTTGATTAAGTGAATTGATATAAAAAAACATGAATAATTCTTTGTAGTTATTTTATTTATTTTGATCCAAGTACAATTGTATACGCTGCTTATGCACAAAGATCACAAAAACTCTGCAGTGGCCACCACCTCTCAATATTCATGTAGTTTCCCAAGACAGCCAGCAGGTGGAGCACTGCCTCATAGATCCAGGCTTATTAGCTTGGATGTGCTGCATCATTTGAGATGCTCTTAAGAAGATACAGTGCCAGAAAATTAGAATTTAAGCTGAAGGGTTTTAATATGGGATCAGTTTGGTTGTCATGACTCAGGATAAGAATATTATGATGGTTTGTAAACACTGAATTTTACTGAAAATCACAGTCATACAGTCAGAAGATTAAACTGTCAGTCTATTAGGTTGTTAACTATTAATAGCAGCTATTCTGGTTCAGATGAGGTAAACATGCTCAGAAAAGCTTTTTTTTTTTTAAATTTATTAGCCTGATTGGAAGTGTTTTATTGATTCATGAGGCAAATGACACAATCAGAATGAAGTCAAAATATTCAAAGACTTTCTCTTTGTTAAATGTGTCAAAAAGAACTATTTAATTTTGTTGTTTTTTTTGTTTGGATTTGTCAAACATTTTCATTTCACAGGGGATTAGATTAAATGTGAAGGCTTGCAAATCAGGATAATCATTTCCAATTTGGCTTCCCCCCTTTTGTCGCGCTGCGCTTGTGTTGCAGTCTGTGGCTGAGAGTGCAGTTATATGATATTCCCTGGATGCAAGCCATGTTGTGCTTTTCTCTCAGAGCTGCAGCCTGCAGATCAATGCATCAGCAGGCTCAGCGCTAACCCACTTCTCCACATCCTGGTGTCCTCTACACACTCCTACAGGCATTCAGTCCACAAGTGGAACACTTTTTTTTTTGGTTCACAGTTTGTGCAAAGACTTATAAATCACCTTCAGTCAAGGTGTTTGAAGTAAAGTGTTTGAGAAGTAAGCAGTGATTCATACCAAAGGCAGTTCATGGAGAGTTTCTTTACATTCACTTTTTGCTCACATTCACTGAGAAAATTAAGCCTCCTCTGCAACCTGTCTGGGTCGTTTTTTGAAAGGAGGCTGCAGAGGAAAACAGACATTATATACATATATATATATGTATATTCACAGATTAAAAATATCATGTTTCCAGAGGAATAATTCAGACTTCAAATACAACAAAAATCTACATCCTGTAAAAGTTTTTCTTTTGTATTTTCAACAATGGAGGAGAAGCAACAGGCTCCATTCATGTTACAAAAATAAAAAAAATACACCTCAGGCAGCACTTTCAGGGGCCCTGAACTTTCTGGTTACACCCTCCTTTCTCTGCAAGTACTGTTATTAAAAATCACCTCTTTTGTGGTTCATTTTCTTTTTATCATTTCCCACTGACTCACTCTCACATTTCAGTCTTTAGCTGCTTATTTTCTGCCTTGACATCCTCTTGTATCCTGCTTCTTCCTGTACCATCTTTCTCTGTGTTCCTGCACCTTCACTCCTTTCATTTTTCATATTTGTCTTCCTCTTTCTTCCTTTTCCAGCTACACCATTTGATTCATGTGACAAACACACCCATGCTTCACACACACACACACACACACATATGCAGCTGTGAGTGTGTGCAGTTCTGTGTGCACATGGAGGATATTTTGCCCCTTGTTGACAGCATTTCCATGCTGCAGCCTTGAGCTCCTCAAAACAATACAAGTCATGAGCCGTGTGTGGAAAAAAAAATCTGCCAGGCGTCAGTCAGTCAGTCAGTCCTGCAGTAATGACTGTGTGTGTGTGTGTGTGTTTATGTGTGTGTGTGTGTTTATGTGTGGTCAAAATGTCACAATCTACAGGACCGGATGAGCAGGAGACGTGGCTGATTGTGTGGCCCATTATCCTGGACTCATTTGCCAACACTGCATTGCAGCTGAGGGCGATGTTGGTTCCAGGAAGTTCAGCGTTTGTCTGTAATTGGTCATTTGTGCCACTGCAGAGTTTCACTCATTTCTGACTGAGTCTGACATCTTTTAAAAATACAGTCATCTGGCACCCAGTATTTGTCTGTATGGTGCTAGTTAAATGATTAAAAGTGCTACATATTGCAATTTTAAACATAAAACAACATCAACATAAGGCTGTCAGGTTGATATTGATGGAAAATATTGATAAAAGAAACATAACAGTAGTAAAAAGAAAATTATCAATGTATTGTTTTTTTTATAGCAGCTGTTGAGGTGATTCTTGTCTCTTATGCTTTCACACACTTTGCAGTTTAGTGAGCTCACTGTTTGCATTCGTCATTGCACAGGATGCATACTGTATTTTATTGAAAACAATACATTTTTAACTACAACTCAACACAATTTCTCCAGGAAATATAATTTCCTGTTCTTGTTGAGAGTGGATGTTTTTTTTATTTGCTGAATTTTGGTCCACAGAAAGCAAAGAGGGGATTTTATTACCCTGCAAAAATCAAAGGCACTGTGCACATAAAGGTCCTACAACGAAACTGCTGCTTTGCTTAATAAATAAAATGCAGCAGGCAAATGAGCCAAAAACCTATTCAGAGAAAGGATGGTGAGTTTATAGCGTCTTTTAAGGTGCCAAAACGTTCTGGAGGACCGGATTATGTCTTCTGTTTTCTGTTTCTTTCTGTCACTGACGTTTTTCTTTCGGTACATGAAGACTTATAATATATTAGCTTGCAGGTGAACTCATTAATCTGTAAAATCTGTAAAATAAAGGGGTCAATTTGTTCCTTTTCGTTGTTTAATTAATATATTCGGTCTTATGGGCGCTGATAAGTCCGCAGACCTCACGTGCGTTTCATGCGCGTGTTTGCGCAGTGTGTTTGCGGCGCGTGTGGATTCAGCACTACGGACAGCGCCAACTCTCCTGATGAACCACTGCGGCGTTTTTCAGCCCCGCTTCAAACCGCAACGAAGGAGAGTCAGTCTGTTTTTTTTTTTTAAATCATCTCTGTGGATTTTAAATTAAATAAAGCAACAGCCAGTAATTCAACAAAATCTCAGCTCTAACAGCCAAATTTAATCATTTGATTGACGCTTCTCCGCCCACAGGGAGATGCAAATGAAGCTATTAATTATTATATTTAAGAGTTAAAAACTCCAGATTAATTGCTGTTTTTTTTACAGAACATGTTACACAAGCACAATCAACCAGAAGACCCCAGTGTTACACGGGAGTCACGCAACAGGTGTGTGCGTTTAGCGATAGAATAGGCGGCTTTAAGCTGCTACATCTTTGGATGAAGTTTGGAAAAACGCACGACCCGCAGGAGACAAAGAAGGATGCGACGGTAAAGCACCGAAAAAAGAGAGAGAGAGACAAAGCAGTGTGACGGTTGTTGGCATCTCGCCGCCGCCCCCCTCTTCCAAATGTTGCCGGTCACGGTTCATATCCAGTCAGTTCAGATACTGACGGTGTGGGAACCACGTGTCTACCGCAAGCAGCTCCTCCAAGCGCGCGGCTGCAGTCAAGCTGCGCAGGCAAACCGGAGGTGAGGCTTCAATTCAGAACAAAAGCCGAATGCAAAGCGAGAAACCTATGGATCCATGTACAGCTCCGGGCTGCTTACTGAGAAAAAAAAAACGTTTTCTGGATGTAAAGACAAGAGAGTCAGAGTTTATGCAGGAGTCTGTGTGCCAAATTTCCGTTTAATCTAGCAATTTTATTGATAAAGTTATGTATTATTCAATGAAGGCTATTTTTTTGCGCATGTTCTTTTACTTGGAATTCTTGAATCTTGTTTCAAACATGTTTTGTGCTTAGAGTTTAAACGAATAAATACATATAACTAATAAAGACTGACGTGTGTGTGTTGGGGGGGGGGGTACTTTGTTTCATATATCGTCTCCTATGTTCAATGTTTTTTTTCTCTTCTAAGGTTTACTAAAGGGCTCCTACGATCATCTAGTCATCTATGAGTTTTAATTTCAATTAATTCCACGTTTCTCGTTTAATATTTATTCATATTGTCTATTTACCAAAATCCATTGATAAGAATTCATCATCAATCAATGAAATGTTATAAGAAAATAGACAGACTGTGGGCTGTAAAGAGATTTAAAGAAATATGTTTAACTTACACGTGAAAATGAAAAGAGACGCGCACATTAGTTTGCTTAATTAAAAGTTTGACTGTTATTTTATTTTGAAGGTGCCAACCGGAATGGGTGCTTTGATTAATTGCTCTCACTTTGGAGCTGGTTGGGTATAGATAGTCAGTGCACCTCCTCGCGCCGCACCGGCCGTCGGTCGTCTCGAGCGCTGCTGTAGAAGACACTGAAGCGCCAGAGGAGCACGAGAGGACCACGAGCCGCATCCGGTCTTCTTCTTCTTCCTCTTCTTCTTCTTCTTCTTCTTCTTCTTCTACTTCTTCTCCATCTAGTTTCTGGAGTAGTGGGAGGCAGCAGAGCCGGAGTCCAGCAGCGTCTTTTCATCAGCAAGGTGAGGAAGGGGAAGAGGAGGAGGAGGAGGAGAGAGGAAGAGGAGACAGACAGACAGCAGCAACAGCAGCAGCAGCGGTATCTTGGCGCATTGGAGCTTATGGATTATTGAGAAGTGGAGGCCGAAACGCGGATCAAATATTCATAAGGACTTTTTAAAGAGAAAAACACAGAGTGGGATAGTGCACAGATTCCCTGCAGTGATTCACCTGCCCGGTCCGGCGCTGCGTGCGCTCT
Organism: Acanthurus lineatus; assembly: GCA_029814665.1. Lineage (NCBI taxonomy): Eukaryota > Metazoa > Chordata > Actinopteri > Acanthuriformes > Acanthuridae > Acanthurus > Acanthurus lineatus. The sequence goes on along the minus strand of JAPZDV010000017.1, from coordinate 7,848,636 downwards.
CACTGACCGGAGACCGGAGACCGGAGACCGGAGACCGGAGAGCCAGCGCTGCTGCTGGAAAACAGGATTCTGCATCTAGCGCGCGTGTGTGTGTGCGTGTGCAGTGTGTGTGAGTGCGTCTGAGAGAGTGTGTGTGTTTGGAAAGGAGCCCCCCTGCTGCAGTACTTGCCTGCTGTACGCGTACAGGGATGCCACCGACTTTCTGACGGACACCCGGTATCCGCACCCCTCCCCTCCTCCTCCCCTCCCGGACGGACGGACGCACCGACCCCTGCGATCCCCACTAATATGCAATGGTTTTTTGTGCAGAAGCCGACAGCTGCCGCGTACCGCCGACTTCACGCTAGCGCCGCCGCATGCCTGTCCGCCGCTGCCGCTCCTCTCCCCGCGCCGCGCGGCAGACGACGCCATTTGAAGAGGAGCGCTCGGGGGTTTTTCACGCCGCGGCGGCCGGGCGGCAGCAGCAGCGACCGATCCTCCGCCGCTGAGGACCACCGGCCGCTGGGGCAGCCGGAGGCGGAGACCGGGGAGAAAAGCGCCGCAGCGGTTGCTCTTTTCCTGCCGCACGGGGACGACGTCGACGCGGAATACGTGCGGTTGCTGGTCTCTGGGCTTGTGGAGGAACCGGGCGAGAAACCGGGCGACGAGCCGGGCTTCCTGCTCTTATTCTTGTCTATGGTGCAAATTGGGGGGCCGAAGCACCGCCGAACTGAGCCCAACAGCTGGCCGGCTCTGCTGGCATGCAAACAGGGGGGCGGATCAGCCCCCATGCGGTGGGTGAATTTTAGGCTGCCGCATCCGGAGCGCCTCCCGTCTCCCACCTCCTCTTCCTCCACCTCCTCCTCCTCCTCCTCCTCCCCCGTCTCGGCCAAATCCATGCGGTTTATTTGGAACAACATTTTCAGCAAAGGATCGCATATGCTGCAGTGTCTTTGTGGCAGGAGCCTCAAGAAAAACAAGAACCCAACTGGTGAGTTTGTTGTGTGTGTGCGTGTGTGTGAGTGTGTGTGTTTCTTTTTTTCTGTATATGTACGTGCGGGTGTCATAGAGAAAGACTTTGTTGCGTGTTTTTGTGCGTGTGCGTGCGCGCCGGAGTGTGTGTGCGTGCGTGTATTCGCTGCACTGTTCGCCTGCTTGCTGGTGTTTCTCTGCAATCGCAGTTGTGCAGCAAGTGAGTGCACTACGAGGGAGGGGGAGAGGGGAGGGAGGGGGGTAAAGGGGGGTGGGGGGGGTTGGCAGTGGAGGGGAGGCGGGGGTGTGATAACTTATTAGCACAGAAACTGACTACAGTGGCAGTGCGTGCAGAGAAGAGTGCGTGAGTGCTGTGCGTGGCAGAGACGCTGCAGAAAATCAAGTCTAATGCAGCATGCAGACCCGTTCAGGCTCCAGTAACCTGCATGATTAAACACCATATGGCCTTATTTAGACCGCCACTGGCTACCCAGTGTATAGCGTGGAACAGGGGGGGAAAGTGTGTGTATGTGTGTGTGTGTGTGTTTTGTCTTATGGCTGCAGACGTTTTCAGTCAGACTGTGAGAACACAAACATCTCTCCTCCTGCAGGGCTCCTCTCACTTTAAGGGGGTCCGTCTGTGTTTATTCCAACTTTTTCATTCAGGTGAACTTCTTTGGTTCACTTTAACGTCACATCTTCTAAATCTGGATTTTGTTGTACATTTTTGTAGATGAAACTTCAAAGATCAGAGCTGCTCCTTCATCTGCCACATGTCTGCTTGTCTTCATCAACAAACTTCAGGGTTAAAACTCAGTTTGATGCAACAGCAGCTCCCAGTTCTCCTCCTCATGCTCATGACACATTCAGATTGGGCCAAACTGAATAGTTTGTTTTGTTTTCCATCAGATTTTTTTCTTCTGCACTGGTCGGACGGAGATCGACATTGGCATTGCAACAGGAAGTGAATATTGTTTACATTATTGGCATATTGACATGGCGTCACAGAGTTGGCCTCTGCACTCACAGCACAGTGTTTAGAGGGCAACTGTCCCATGAGGCGACTTCATAAAGTCAGATCTGTTTTTCATGATCAAATGTGAAACCACCACACCAGCTGATAGTGACAGTCACTGTGGTCCTGACATGCATGACTCTGCAGCACACACTGACAAATCTATACCAATTCACCATAAAAACAGCTGACGCATGGAGTTTGTTGCTCCAAGTTTGCAGCCACAGAAAGCGCTGATACTTTTTGTAGTTACATGAATTATAAGAGAAGCTTTTTTTCTTTTTACTCTTTGCAGTTTATTCACATCACATTAACTGAAAGATGAATAGATTTCATTAGCAGGTCAGTGGCCTGCACTTGTTCGCAGTGTCTTGCTCAAGGGCATTTCATTGGCCTCAATTAAAGGACGAGTGCACCAGCACACCAGCCAAAGGTCGGCAGAAAGTGGCCCATTTGTGAAGCGAGTAGTGATTTAGATGACTGTAACTGTGTTTTCCTGTCATCTTTTATAAACATGCACCCAACAAGGTTAACATTCGCTCGGCTGCATAAAAAAACTTGTTGTTTGGAGCCAAAAAAACACATCTGGGCAGAGAGAAGAGGAGTGCTGAGCTGGGATCAGTGAGGACAACCATCACATCTGACTATGAAAAGCTGAGACAGCTGCTAATCAAGCAAACACACACAAAGCAGAGTTCATCCCGAATGAAAGCAGCTTTCTCTCAACCAGCATCTAGTGGCATTCAGAGGAAATAACAACAATGAGGTTTCTGCTGTTTAGAATGAAAAGTTCAGATTAAAAGAGGATTCAAGTCATGTTATGCTCTTTGTGATAAGACAACAAACCAATTTAAACTGCACTAAGAAAGTTCAATAAAGCATCATATTCGTTATATTGACACTTATTGTCCATTTCTGCATTTTTTCTGCACTAAAATTACTATTTAGCATTGAGGAAACCACAGACCAGTTAAAAAACTCAGCACTAAAAGGAGAACAGTGGATATTTGGATGGTGTGATGAGGTCAGAGGCATTAATGCTGCGTTTTCTCTTTGTCACCAAATGCTGAAAAGTACTTTTTTTTCGTTGTTTGAGTGATTACAAAGCACTGTCCCTCCTCTGAGTTTGGAGCTGTTGTGTAAAAAAGGACAAAAATGTCATAAATCAAGTGTGTTTGAACACTGCAGCAAAACTTTGGTCGATGATGTGACTGTCTCGTGACTGTAAAGACATGTAGAGCAGAATGTTTTCTGCAGTGACACACTTAACAACCCTGTGTTTGCACGAGGATCCTGACTGAGAGCAAAAACTTGCAGGAGAAAAAGAGTTTTAGTTGTAAATATTTCATGGAGAGTTCATCAAAACATCCGATCTAATCCATGATGTTTTATTCTAAACATATCTGTTTTTTTTAACAGTTTATAAAAGGCTTTTTAGGTCTTTCCTGGGAAATACTTTCACTTTGTCTGCAAACATTTTCAAGAAACAAAGCTGCCACATGTGATCGACGAGTAATCTGTGGGAAAACACTGCAGCAGTGAGTCTGAAGCACCTAAAATAAACCGTTAATCTGGCAGATTAAAGGTGAAATCAAACCAAACAAAACCAATATTGATGCTCTGGCGCAGGTGAAAGCGCTCATTTACTTCACAGAACCGAACAGTCGTACTAACTGTGAAATTTTCCCAGTTTCTCTTCACTGCCTGCCAACAAAACCACTGCCTGCAATTTACAAAGAGTCACATGACTGCTCGTGTTTTTCGGGTCCTTCGGGCTCCGTGTTTCTGCTTTAATTCCTGTTTTATATTGTGCTCCTCTTTTCTTATTTGATGAATTGGCTCGGAGCGAGAGTTGCCGGGTTTATGAGCGAGTGTGTGCAGAGTGTGTGCACTCCTGTGATACATGAGCGTTATTATAATCATCGAGCTGAACCTCCAAACTCACACTTACCCTGCAGTTTAAACTCTTTCTTTGGGTTAAAAACGTCATTTCATGGACAAATTTTTTGAGCAACCGTTTTTGGTTTTGTTTAATGTCCTAAATCAACTGTAATGTTATTGAATGAACACCTTAATATACTATAAGTTTACGTCTTATAATGCTGGTCACAATACACTAAGTGCTGAATGGTCATGTAAGTCTCAACAAAATGAATCAATAACTTTAATTCATGATCGAGGCTACTTACCAGCTTTTAAAAGAGCTTTAAAGTTCAGCTTATGTTTTTCACCTGCAGGTTAAGAATCCTATAACTGATATGAAAGTTGACTTTCAGCCACTGAAGTTTGAGTCACATTTTCATGTTTGATGCAACGCACACAGAAAGGCACTGGGTTACACGTTGCTAGCCTGAAGCTCGGTAAACAAAGCAGCACACCGACTCAGGACTCATCTAGGAAGCAAAGTTAAGGACGTTGGTGAGCAGAAACTGTTTACAGTCAGAGTCATGCATCCGGTCTGTAGGTTTAAGTTGTTGTATCTCAATAGGAGACTCATCAAGTTGTTTCTTTTCACTCAGGCAAAGATTGTCCACTGGATTTGAGCCCTTTGTTTGGACTTGAATGGCTCAAGATTGTTAAATTTCTGCTCAGGAAGCGATGAACTAGAATAATAGTAGAGAGGTCGTGGAAAAATCATCATGTCCTCTGCAGAAATATGTGATTCTGAGGCTCAGAGAAGAAACGTCCTTCTGGATTTGAGATGGAGATGATGCTCTTGTTAGCTGGTTTCCTGAAGCTCCACTGACCCTTGTCTCTGCAATGGAAGAGCCCTTTTCTATGATGACTGTGTTTGTCTTCTGCTAAAACTAGGAAAGGTAATAGGTTTTTGTTGACAATAATGGATTTTACCTGCAAACAGGTTTCTTTACAACATGACCAGGAAACCAATTTTGTGTTTGCAGTCTTTCAGGATGTTATGTTTGAGCTTAATAATGCACAATTTGTCTCTTCCACATATTATTCAGTAACAAAAAGATCTTAAACCGGCTCATCAGACTATAAAAAACCATGTTAATGACCTTTAACATCCAGATTTATGGTGATAAGGATGTTGTACTTCTGTTTTTGCTGCTGCCATGTGAGAATCTATAAGCAGATCTACAGGTTTCAGCCCTTTTAAGCTGATTTTTAAAACTGGATCTTTTGTGGTCCACTTGCAAGGTTTCCAGGAAATAACTTGCACCGAGATTAGAAACATAAAAAGGCTCAGTTCAGTCGGAAAGCTGCTGTTGTTGTTGTTGTGACGCCTGAAAAGTTCAAAGCATGTGAGCACAAACAGGAGTTCAGAAACTTGGCTTTCGCATACGTTGATCCTTCATGTGAGGACATTAGCTAATGAAGGGACGTCTCACCTCCCACACACACACACACAAACACACACACACACACACACACTCGGTGGGGATGCAGGGAAGAAACGGTACATACTGTTCACCATCTTTGAGAGAAACAAGAAAGTTCCCACCGGCGTTCAGCAGCCAGACTTGGAGATATTTTAGCTGCAGGGACAATTTTTAACCGTCACTTTCTCTTTTAATTAACGAAAAAACACATGAATCCTCTCCCTCTGCGCTTTAGCGTGCGTGTGTGTGTGTTTATCTGTACTACACACAGCAGTTGGTGGTGAAATATTGATTACTAGGAGGCAAGGTTTTGCTGACTCAGCTTTTGTTGGCCTTTTTCTTTTTTTTTTTTCCTCTGAATTGCACTATTTAGTGAAGGTCCACTGGGGAGACAGAAACACAGCGTTGTGTGTGTGTGTGTGTGTGTGTAGTGTGTGTGTGTGTGCATCACTTTGTCCCTGGGTGGTTTAAATAAAGAGAATAGTTAAAAAGTTTCAGTTTCTTCTCTCCATACAGTTGCTGTCATGAGATAACTGCACTGTAAGTTGACTTTAACTTAAAAATCTGTATTTGGGGATTTTCGCTTCAGTTACTAAAATTTGCGATATAACAAGATTAAATTTTAAATCCCTTCCAGCTCCCAGGATACTGCAATATTCATTACACTTCACAGTATCACAGCGTCGGATGGAGCGAGCTACATCAGTGATTTAGCTATTTTTAGCATCACTGGGATTAAAAACGTTTTGTCCCAAAGATGACACCAAAAAAAGAAAAAACCCAAAAAACAGAAAGGCTGCAGCCTGCAGGTCATTAAAATAAATGAAGAGCAGGAATTAATTAACTCAATCAATCAATCAATCTATTAGAGTCTGATGTTTGTGGAAGTTTTCTGATGGTGACCAGAAACTGAGTCAATGATTCAAGATATTTCTTGACTTTAGTGTTTATTCAGAGGGATTTTTAAAAAAAAATTGGTTTATTTGTGGTGGACAGAGTTAATATACTTACAGGTGTTTGATATATGATAATTAATGTCACAGGGCTCTTTGAAAATAACAAATCTATCAACTATCAGAGCCGTCAAATAGGCCTTAAGTGGCTCACAAAGGGGCAGGATTTTTCAATATTTCCTAGAAACTGATTTGTAAGTAATTTAACTGATTTAGACACATTTAAGTGAAAAATAACTTTGATAAAAACTAATCAAAAACTAATGGTGGTGAGAAATAAAGTGGATTTTCTTGAGGTTTCTGTTGGTGGCCAAATTAAAAGCCATGATTTTTTCACTTGAATGTTTTAATGTGAATCGTTTTCTATGAATTGCTCGCGTGGGCGAGTTGAATCCTGTGCATTCGAGACAGACTTTGTTATTAAGAAAAAAATGGAAAAAAAATTGGGTTAGATGTAAAAAACACAGTGGGTGTAATTAAATCAGAACTGGAAGGCAACCTGGAAGATTTCAGTCAGAAATTTGAAGCAGGCAAAACAAACTACTGTTGTTTAAATTAATTAGTCAGGCAATAATTGGCCTTTTTCCATCGTGTGGGCAGCTCTGATCTAATTTAGTGCCTCTTAATGCTGAGCGTCTGAAAGCAGAGAGCAGAGGAAGGAGACGGTTACCTGGCTAAGAAGTTGGAGGATGAAGCCTGCAGCTCCTTAATGCTCCATTCATCTTAATATGCAGCTGAAAAATGGTCCAAAAAATGTCCTAAAATGCAAAAATAAGGGAAAAACATGTTAAATTTACCGTGAAAACTTCATAATAAAAGCCAATAGAGTGTTTTGCCAGATAAATGCTTTTAATGTGAAGCTGCAGAAGAAGGAATTGTTTGGTTTGCACAAGTCCTTTTATTAAAGATTCAGGATTAAAGGAGATCTTTCAGTAGAATCTGACAGAAAAGGATTAAAATGCACATAAATATGTTTTTCATTAGTGTTTAATCACCTGATATAAGAGTCAATGTGTTTTATATTTACTCCTTCATGTAGTCGACCACCATGTTTCTACAGGAACTCAGGATGGACAAACAAAACACTGGCTTTAAAATGAGTTTTTCACTGATTTTACTGCCACCTTAAGTTCTCCAACATGCTTGGAAACGCAGATTAATTTGCATTCATACTGAAACTAAATCGACTAAATCCAACATGCTTGAGCTTTAATACAACGTTCTTTCCCAAAATGTGACCCTGCTAATATATAAATATTGCAATGTTACCTCAGTGTTACCTCATTGGGTGATAGATTGTGACTTAACAGATGTTTATCTAAATTAAAATCTTCAAGATTAGCCTATCGCTGTAAAGATGAGATAACAAGCTGATTGAGCTTCAAATTAGCCACATTACATAACAAAAACTCCCTTTCCTGTACTTTTGTGCTCAGCGATGAGGTTTTCTGTTCAAAAACCAGCGAAACTGTGTGAATGGGGGTCCAGTCCTGTAAATAAGACCCTCCAGATGTGGCTTCCTCCAGATGTGACCCCCTCCAGATGAACCAGCATCAGTATCATTCATTGTTAAAAGGAATAAGACACAAAGTTACTCAATGTCTTGTTTCCCATGAGGCGTGACCCAGATAGAGACTTTTACCCTTTTTATAGCACACACAGACGTGCACACCCACCCACGCATGCACACACACACACACACACGCACACACACACACGTGGGGGCTCACCTTCTCTTGAGAGTTGCCATTAAGGCATCGTACTTTATATTTTATTCAAACACTGGAGTATTGCAGTGGGGTTTGTGCCAAGTCGGATCTGTCTCTGCAAGTTAAAGGCCCTCACACACACTCACTCACACACACTCACACACACACACACACACACACACTTACGTTATTTATATAGATTGTATTGAAATGTTATTTTAGTTTCCAGCCCGTTCTGAGTGAAACTACGCAGACGTTTGCCTTCAAAACGAACACCGGTGGATCAGAGACAAAGTGGACTCATGTCCCGCTCTGACTGTTTCCCAGTTGCGTGCTGTTTCATCGTGCAAAGGTGATGAGTTGACAAAACAGTGACAGTCATCATGGTGATGTGTGTCCTCCAGCTCACATTGAGGGTTTTGGTGCAGTACTCTAATATGCTGCCTTTACGTGTCGTGCATGTGTGTGTGTATGTGATGTGTGTGTGTGTGTGTGTGTGGAGTCATTAGCTCACAGCCTCGATGTCCAAACGCACTGAGTCGACAGAAACACATTACGACTTCGTCTGCTTTCGTCTGAACTCTCGCGTACGTCATACTTAACACACAAACACACACACACACACGCTCACACACTCACAAGCTGTCAGCTAATCACACCCGTCACACACACATGCAGGGCAAACACACAGGTCATTTATATAATCAGACCAGAACAAACCAAATTTAACTGAACTTTGCAGGTGAAAAGGGCAGAAATGACGCAGTGCCTCTTTTATGTAAGATTCATGGTGGTTTGTGCACTTCTGCTCAGGTCTAAAACAAACTTTAGTAAAGTTTAGTTTGCTGTTAAAGCTCCTATAATCAATATTTTTATAATTCTGATGGATCAAATGAGCGTCTGTGATGCTCATAGTGACAAACACTCTGAGAATTAATCCCAAGTTTCCTCTCAGTGGATCTTTTAGCTCATTTTTCAGTTACAAGGCTGCAGCTTTACTTTTACTCTCATAGCATCAATGTGGCTGCAGCAGGAAGCTGATTTTATGGAAAAAGCTCAGATAAACTCAACACACACTGCCTGTAAAGCAGAAAACCGCATACAGACACAGTTAGCAACATATGGAGGCATCTAGCAGCTTAAGATCCAGATATTTTTCCTAAATGTTTACAGTTTAAAATAATGTAAAAATTAAATTTAAATTCATCAGGTGGACTTGAACACAACATGAGTTGGCCTGACTGCATCAGCACAATAAAAATGAGACCAGATGCTGCACACCTGTATGAATATGATTGGAAACAGTGAAGTAAAGAACTTTTAGCCAAACCCAAAGTGAAAACATCAGCCTGTTGTGACGTTACGCACCACTACTTTCGCACATCTGCTATTCTAGTTAATGAAATCACACTGAATTAACTGAGTGGTAGTAAACAGAAAACAACCAAAGAGGGAGAAGAGGAACACTTTTATAGGAAAACAGAAAACTTGTTGTCGATTTTAGATGTGACACAGTTAACTGTTTCATGTGAGGAACTATTTCTTTGGGAGGAAGTAGACGACAGCTTGACGCAGAGCAACTGGGACGTTGTTTTTTGGAAGGAAATATACTTTTGAAATTAGTATTTTTTCAATGCTGGTATTTTTTTATTCAACACAAGCTGGTTTTTCTGATGTTAACCTGCATTCTTCTTGAGCGAGCGCGCCAAATAAATTTCACTCCTCTCAAATCTACAAAACCATCCGACACACTCGAGCTGCTTTTAAAGGGCAGCGTTAATGTAAGTGAGTGCGGTTATTGAAGGGCGTCAAACACACAGAAAACCTGATGAGAAGCCAGCGCTGTTGATTACAGTGTGACTCTGCTCAGCAATGGAAAGACTATAATTTTCAAAATGAAGCAATGAGGAAAAAATAGGAAAGGTGAACGTGTGTGTGTGTGTGTGTGTGTGTGTGTGTGTGTGTTTGGACAGCTCTCGCTCCAGGTTTCTGTCAAGAGAGAGTGAGTGCCGAGTGTTATTTGTCCAAGTGCACTTAAAAAGCAGCAGGGCATCAAAGGCTCCAGTAAGAAGTGTTTTCGCAGACTGAATGATAAGAAGCAGAGAAACTCTCGTCTCTCCGGCTCGCTGCATCAAATGTGTTTAATTAAAAAAACAGGCTGAAGATGCAGGAGACACACAGACACTGTGTTATAACTGTATTATAACTGTATTATAGTGCTACAATTCATTTAAGATGCTGCACAGGTGTTGCAAATATTCGTTTTTGGTCGTTTTTTGTCATTGAATCCATCATTTATCAAACATCCACCCACCTGAACTTAAAAACAACCATTCAGCTTTATGTTTTAGTCCAATCCTTCGGTTTAATCAGCCAATCACAGCACTTCTTCTCATGGCCTTGGTGTTGTTTACTGTTATGTATCAAGATATGGTTCTGCTTTGTGTGCAGTTGTGTCCTTTTCCAGCATTTCTTTGCTTTACGGACACATTTTGTCAGTTTTCACCAGAAAAAAACAGCTTCCTCTGCTTCTGCGTCTTTGTTTAAATACTTATAACAGCTTCTCTACTTGTTTTTCTGATTATTAACTCTTTAAATTTATTCTAATTATGTTTTTCTGCTCTCTGGAGCAAAGACCAGAGTAGTTAGCGGTAACATATCAGCAAACACTCATATGTTTGCACCAAATAGACAAAATATATGGAACTAGATGGTGAAAATAGAAGAAATATTAAATAATGATGTTAAAATAAAAACCTCAGACTTTTCTTAGCTCGTATCTGTATAATTTTAAAATAAGTGACCTTGAAAGTTGCTCATTGTAACTATATAGTTACTTTTTGGAGCCCAGGTGATCATATAAGAACAAGAGGGCGGAGCTGCAAAGGTAAGCCTCACTGTGGCCAATCAGGGAACTGCAGCTTCAGACATTTCCTCATTAGTTTAATTTATCATCCTAAGAAGTTGCTGCTCAAATTTTAGATTAAAACTTAAATTCAGTTGTTCAAGAGAAAAGCTAAAGCAAATGTAAACAC
>JAPZDV010000017.1:7770308-7803965 GCA_029814665.1 Acanthurus lineatus | reverse complement strand
TTGATACCGTCTGTCTGGGCTCGAGGACGTCCTTACAAGTCCCCCCCCCCCCCCTCAAACCACCTCTCCTCTTTTTACTTTTTTGTTTCCATATCCCAACGCTCCACCTCCTCCTCCTCCTTCTACTCTGTGAGCTTCTTTTCTTTAGAATGATTTGTTTACCCACAATTCCCCTAGGTAATTAGTGCTGTGATAATAACTGGTGTTGGAAACAAACACACCCACTCGCTGAGCGGTGCACACAAACACACACACACACACATACTGTATATACATCCTCAACGGGATGAAAAACAACTTCCCTGAGCTTTGTCGCATTAAGTACTGTTACGAGTGGAGCAGCTACACTTTGCTTTCAAATGAGGGGGAACAAATCTGAGCAGTGTCTCCACTTTTTAGACAATAAGACATGATTTTATGTTGTTTTAAACAAATATACAGACAGAAAATCAAATCAAAGTGATAAATCAGTATTACTACTTATGGATTTATGGATATTATGATATATTACTGATATTTTCATAAACTTTAGCTAGAAAAAATGACCTCAACCAAATTGTAATTAGAGACAGAGTTGTCAAAAGCTTTTTCAAACAATAACATGGGGAAAAGTTTGTTTCATTTAATGTTAGTTTTATAATTTATGTGTTTTTGCAGACATTTTCCATATTGTTACATTCATAATGTTCTTAAACAGCTTTCAATAATCATCCTTGAACATACAAACACTCAAATAATTGCTAATGTGATGATGAACTCAGTCACATCTAATGATGTTTTTGGTATAAAGACAGGAAAACAGTGACAACCAGGTGTCTTTTCAAAACAAGAGGAAGTTCATTTCAAAAAGCTGCTAAATTAGAAAGTTTGACGACGACTAGAATCATAAAACTCTTCTTTGTGGCATCGCAAGCATGGATGAAGCTGCACAGTGGGGGGGCTGCTTACAAAAGGCACCAAAAAGGCACCAACCATGAGCTAAATGATGCTAAAATATGTAAAATATGTAAGTGGCTTCTCTCACAGGCAAATAAAACAATGGTAATCCACTGAGTCGTCATTAATTTTGAAATAATCACTGTCTGTTCGACCACCGGACAGAAAAATAGTTTGCACACTGGATGTTTTCAGCTTTGCAGCTGCAGCAAGAATTAAAAGTATTTCAAGGTTTTTTGTTGTTTTTTTTTTTTTGTTACAGAAGTGACTCATCACTTCTGGCACCTTAACAAGCAAAAAGGATGTTTGGAGACGTTTGAACAAAAGAAACAACAGGATTTGTCATTCGTTCCAAATCGCTGATCATCCTTTGTTTGCATATGTTTATGTTCACCTGAAAAACACCTCCAGTCTGCCTGCAGGGCTGATGTGGCAGGACTTCATAAAGGACTGAAGGTTGAAGGTTTAGACCAGCAGTCGGCTTTGTCTTCTTTAAAATAATTACATGTCCAGCATCAGTTTTCACTCTTTGGTATCATCACTGGATCATTAGATGGATGTGTTGTTTGCTGTCGGGTCGTATTCAGCTCTAATTACAGACCATAAAGAAACTGTGTTTACATTGTCTGCAGGTTTTGCTCGTCTTTCTGCTTAATAGGAAACAATTTCTTGCAGTCATTTCCTTTTTCATTCACTCTGATAGAGAAAATCGATTGCAACAAGCTAAAAGTGTCTTGAATATGAAATGAGAGATGATTGATTAGTTTGTTATCTGAGGTGGCAGAAAATAAGTCAAACAGTTTTTGTTACATGAACATGCTGTTCAGCTCCCAAGACTCAAGTTAATAACCTTTTTTATTTCTGTTTTGGTCGATTAAAAATTGCATGTCAGCACTTAATCAGCCCTCATGCAGTCATCCAACACCTTCATCTTAAAGACTCACCTGAGGAGGTCCATGAAGGCATCACAGGGAGAGAGTGGCCCCCCCAGCAAGGTGAAGAAATGAGCTGCTGACCTGAAACAGAAATACTACAAAAGTTATTAACTTAAAACTTTCTGCATAATCACGTAAAGAGCTGACCTGTTGCTAAGCCCCGCCCTCAAATGCAACGAGCCAATCACATTTCTTGCAGCTAAGCAATGCACTTAAACATCCTGCTCATAGATCCTCATAGAGAAGCATCAGAAATTTTGTTTTTCCTCTGGTTTCACTGAACTTTACACAGTTATAAGTTGACATTTAAGTAAATGAGTTAATTTATTTCGAATGCAGGTAAAAAAACAGCAGATTGATTCCTTTTTCATCGCCAGTAAACACATTTGCCTTCCTGTTTCTTTTTTTCTTGCATGTTACCTTCGACTTCAGGAACACGTTGGAGGTCAGAAAACAGCAGAAAGCAGCACTTAGGCTGGTGACAATTGCAAGAGTTAATGTTTTATACATTTCACTTCAGTCTCTCTTTCAGTGGCTGAACAATGTCTGAGTTCTGCTTGAAAGGAGACGGATTGAATATGGAACATGTTGCTGTATATCGCTGCGTCTCCAGAGTGCAGTAACCTGTTTTCTTATTTCCTCTTCCTGTCAAATCAGCTGAAGCTCTCTCGGCTTGTTGTTTTGCAAGTTGTTGCATGTTGTTCCCACACTTTAAAAAGTAATAAATGATGTCGAAGTCAGTCATAACAAACTTGAGCAAAAAAAATTAGCATGTTCAAGTATCATGTTTCCATTTCTGCTGATCACAGCTGAAGAAAGAAGCCAGAAGTTGGTGGGTGTTTGTTTGTCCAGAAAGGAGTTTTACTGACGATTGCTCCGCCTTAAACACATTGATGGATAAATCTGGCTTCAGAAAGTCATCGAGTTGGTCTCCAGTGATGAGTCTGAGCAGTCAGATCTTGAACTTGTGGCCTCACAGTCATTCAGCAGCTGCTTCCTCGTCCCCGGCTTCCTCCGGAGTGTGTTGTGACGCCGTTCATCCTGCACAGTTCGGCAAGACATGGTCCTGATTGTCTGTGGATTAAAGGCTTTGGTAAATTACAGGGAGAAATAAAACACACTGGCACAGTTTTTAATCAACAGTTGATTGTTGCTCACACTGTGAATTGCCTTGGACTGGGAAGCTCCCAGCAGCCAGCAGCTGAGCTGTGGCAGCACTGGGCAGCTCTAGTTGACAAAAGTGAGCTCTTGTGTTGTGCCAAGAGCTGAGATTTTTTTTTTTTCTCCCACTCTGTGTTTGAGTGTCTTATTTTTAGGTCTTTAATGAACGAGGGACAAAGTGCCGTCTGTATTAGTTCAGCATGTTTTTGGAGCAGCGTGGATGTTTCACATGTCAACGGGCTCCTCTTCCCGTCTGCAAAACAGCCGCCATTCAGGCCGGGACGCATGCATGTTCGCCTGCGTGTAATTCAAAAGATAACAACATGCATGCATGTGTGCAGCGTGTTCGCCTCATACCGAATCTCTGCAGAGTGTGAAGAAATGACAGAGTGAGAAAACAGAAGAGCGATGAGAGAAAAGCTAAGATAAGAGAAGGGAGAGAGAGAAACCCCTGCTGTTTTTCCAATCAGGAGGCGTCGTCCTCCTCACTGGGTGATTTATTCTCTCTCTCTTCTTCTTCATGTCCCAATTTTCAACCCCTCAACCCCACCCCGACTCTCCATTTCTTTCATTCATTCTTTCATTCCCTGTCTTCTTTCCTGTGGGCAGCTTGTGAACGCAGCTATTTGGGAATGACGACAGAAACAAATTCAGGCAGCCGGCGTCGTTGAAATGACTCACCTGTAGGACTGAGCTCCTCATGCAGAGTCATTTTTTACACTTCACTTTCTTTTCGCTCTGAAACAGATCAGGAGGAATGCTCCTTCCTTAGCTGAGGAAGAGGGAGAGACGCCCCCGACATCAAACATCTTTTATTTTAAAAGGAGGGGGGGGCTTTTAAATGATGTATGACCTCGCTGACCAACATTAATAAGTGTCTGGCACCGCTCTGTGCAAAGATCACTCTCCTTTACTGATGAATAATGAGTCTGAGGTGCAGGTCAGGACTAAATATATGTTCAGTTAATTTTAATCCTGGAATTAAAAAAATGTGAAGCTTCTCAGAGACCCACCAGGCTGTTATTACGAATCAAAACCACGGGCACCAAAGGGGGAACGTTTGATTTGTGGATTTTGTGTCTGTCTCGCTGACATCGCCAATAAATAGAGCATCCATTCATTATAACCTGTCTTGTTCATTTAGTCACATTTAATATCCTCCTCCACCACCTCCCCCCCCCCTCTCCATTCATCCCCCAGAGCCACAAGTGTGCGTTAGTGTCTGCCAGCGTCTGATCCCTGGCAGCTGCGTGCCGTTTCCTCCCATCGCTGCCTTCGCTTCGATGTGTCAGAGCGCAACGTAAAACACAATATACGATAAGTTACCAACACCAGCGTCTGTGCATGTGTGTGTATTTTTCTGTCTCAATCCAACCCCCCCCCCCTCCAACTCCAAAACACACAAGCACTCCCACCCACCTACCCGCTGACCCCTCCCTCTCAGCGCTGGTTGGTTGCCACGGCTACAGTGTCGCCTCTCTTCCTCATGTTGCTATGAGACTCGGACCGACAGACCTGAGCTGAATGACAATGTGTGTGTGGCTCTGGCAAGAGGCCCACAACAGCCAATAAGAGACGGTCTAGACAAACACTTCCCAATCTGGGGGTCTGGGGACCTCGGGGGTGATTGTTTGGGTTGGCAGGAGCCTCCTCGGCCATATGAGGAGCAGTTTATTAACACTTATTTTTTTTTATTTCTTTAGCAATTGTCTCAATAAGAAAATGTGTCAGTCACTGGAGACGAAATGATGAGAGTTCCCGGTAAAAACGTTGCCTCGAGAAATGAAGGTTCTTGTTAAACAAGAGGAGACAATAGTGATGAGATGTTACAGTAATGACATGAAATGGGGATATTTCAAGCAACACTGATCAATATTTATTATATTAACAGCAGATCAGTGACTGTGTGTAATGTGAGAGATGCTTCTCAAAGAGAATTATCAACAACTCTGCAAGATTTCAGCCCATTTTAGCTCTTTGTTTCTGCTTTCAGGCCTGCAGACTCCTTTCATTTCCAGCATCTTTTAGCTAGAAAAGATCTGAAACCCAACTAATCACCAAATGCCAAACAACAAACACACAAATTTTAGGGATCAGCAGGTGAAGACTTAAACATCTGAAGAGGAAAAGGATGAAAATCAAGCTGGGGCTGAAAGAAGAGTGAACTTTTGGCTCAGGTGTGTCTCGGTGATGGAGACATTTCAAACCAAATCATCCAAATGCTAATCTTGCAAAAATTCTTAGCTAAAGGTGCTAATTTGTTATGTGGATTTTCACATGATCTGATCCCCAAAAGTGTCCAAAAATTCAATTTATGCATCTTTAAATAGCTGTATTTCACTCGTATCTGGTGTTATTGGAACATCGTAATCAAATTTCCTACAAGGATCATCAAAAATAAACTTTGAGAGCCACATTTTCTCACACCGGCTCAGTAAAGACACTTAAATGTGCCTCAAATGTTAGAAATGTCACAAAAACAGTTGCTCAATTAGTTGATTACTCGACAGAAAATTAATCAACAAACTTTTTGAACATTGATGCACTCGTTAAGTAAATTTCTCTGTCACCTTTGCTGACTTGCAACGCTCAGATGTTTTACTGTATTGCAACATATTAATTACTGTATTTTTTAAAGTTTATTCCCAAAATTATTCACAGATTAGTTGATAATCATTAGCTGCAGCACTGGAAGAAAAGCCTGCTGTGCTTAAGTCATATAATAAATATAAGAAAATTAAGTATTTTCATATAGAAAGATCCTCACTGAGCATCAAAAACAGTATCACTGACCGAAGCTTCAGCCTCTTATTGTAAATATTGCCTCAGAAATTGCAGCTTGCCGATAAGTAATCATAATTCTCGCCGCCCGGCTCCTCTGACTGCCTCGATTCTGACCTCCCCAGAAAGAGATTGTTTTATGTCAGGCTGCCTTTTACACTTGCTGTGACTCAGTGGTGCAAGCGGACACCAGGGAGAGACGATTTTTTCTCCCAGTAAGAATAACACCTTGATTCTGTGCTGAAATATGCTCCGCTGGAGGCGTCGGCAGCCATGGAGAAGAGTTTTGACACATAACAGCCGAGCCGGCGTGGGTGGGAGGGTGAGCTCTTTTGGGCTTTGTGTCACCAGAATCAATCTGCTTTTTTATCTGTTGGGTTTGTTGTTCATGAGCTCACAGAGGGAGGACGACATGCGTGAAACCGGCACGTCGCCGCTCCTCCCAGGATGCTCTGGTTGTTGGTTTTTAATGGAATTTTGCCCGACAGGTTTGATGACGTTGGTTTGAGGTTCAGGTTGTTCACACGTACGAACTGACTGATGTCTGCTGATATTTAAAAATCAAAGAAAATGTTTTATTTGTATGTTTTTTTCCCACCTTTTTCTTTTAATTTTTCAATGAAGCATTTTAAATGAAGCCATTAACAACTGAACAGGTGCTCTGAACGTCCTGTGGAGCTGCTAACATACCTGCAACGACTTCATCAGTCCTGCTTTATTTCCTCATTGCAAAGGGGGAAAAAAAAGGGTTTTAAGGTTGAAAAACCCTGAATATGTGTCACATTAAAAATGTCTCTTCACTAAAATTATACGTGGACGTTTGAAATATACTGTATAGAAAGACATCGTAAATGACTAAGAGCCTCATGTTTTCAGAGAAATAATCTGATCGATCACTTTCTGTGTCTCTGTTTCTTCAGGAACTGTTTACAGCCGAGTGTAAGTTCAAGGAGTCGGTGTTTGAGAACTACTATGTGATCTACAGCTCCATGCTGTACAGGCAGAAGGAGTCGGGCCGGGCCTGGTTTCTGGGCCTCAACAAAGAGGGGCAGGCCATGAAGGGCAACAGGGTCAAAAAGACCAAACCAGCTGCACACTTCCTGCCTAAACCTATAGAAGGTAACACTTTCATAACAGATGCACGCGGGATTTGTTTTATTTCCATTTAATTTGGGTTTTTGAACAGATTTTTACTAAAATGTTTGCAGATGTTAATCTTATTCTTTCATTTACTTAACTTTTCTTCTCCATAACTCATCTTTTTAATCTCTTGTGCTCTTTCATTCATTAACTCTTCCTCTCCTCTCTTTCCAATGCATCTCCTTCATCCACCCTTCTTCGTCCTCCTCCATCCTTTTTGTCTCCTTCCACTCCTCCAGTCGCGATGTACCGAGAGCCTTCGTTGCATGACGTAGGGGAGGCGGTGCCCAAACTAGCTGGGGGCCCGCCTTCCAAAAGCACAACCAGCGAACCGGTGGTCATGAACGGCGGAAAACCAGTCAGCAAACCGGACAAAGAGGAGACATAACCCCGCCTCCCTTTTTTTCATCCTTCTCCTGGCAAATCAGACGTCAGGAAACAAGCCAGAGACCCGCCCCACTGCTGCACATCTCAAAAACACTGCAACAAACACCAAACAAAACAAACAACAGCTGACTGGTCAGCAGTGGGGCCGCACGCCCCGCCTCACCTCTCTCCCTATTGGACGGATCCGGCGTTGTGGGGCGGAGCACTGCGGCTGGTGGCGGGTGGGGAGGAAGAGGAGGATGAAGACGATGAAGCCAGGCCAATGCCAGCCAGATGTTTTGGACCTGGGACGGTGGCATGCGCTCACACGGGAGACAAAATGACTTCTGAAAAATATAAACAAAACAAAGAAAAAACATGGAAAAAAAAAAAAGTCGTCCTCACCGGTATTTTTCTGTGACAATCTGTAAGAATGAGGCCCCCCCTTTTTTTCCTCTCCTGATAGCACCATTTTCTGTTGCCAGGTATGTTTGCTTGCTGGTGGCTACAGACACACACACACACACACACCTCCCACCCAAAATCGACCACTTGAATTCGATCTTTGAGTAAATAAAGAACAGATTAAAAAACATCAGCAAACATCAGGCAGAGAGAATGCTTTAAATACCAAACAGTGATGATTCAGTGGCTGCTTAGTCATCGATCAATTAAGATTTGGGAAAGGACATTCTGTCCTCGGCTAACGGTGATTAAATGAACTTAAACGACCCTGTAACACACACGAGGAAACGCATCTTTTGACCTGTCCTTAGTTTGAATCACGTACTATTTATGTTACAAACAGAGAGTTCTTGTTTGACACGGCAGAGCTTAAAGCATGTTTGTCTTTCCAGTGTTTCTTTATTATCTATCTGTCAGGTGGTTTATTATTCTGCACACACAGAGCACTAGTGATTATCCAGCTGCATTGTTGTACAGATACAAAACAGATTTTAGTCTCTCTGTCTAACATTTTATTATTTTTCTCCCCCCTCCTCCTTTAACAAATTTCCACAACACTGACACAAGTGTAGCTCAGGAGAGGAGCAGGAAGAGTTTGGGCGTTAAGTCGCCTAAATAAAAGTGTAGCTGAGCGCTGAAACCTGATTGATTTGGATGAGTTACCTGTTTGTAGCAACACGGAGGGTGCAGGAGGCAGCGTGGTAGCAGTCGGTGTTTACATGGAGTAGCAGAAACAGCAGGTTGAGGTCCAGCAGGGGGAGGGCGAAACCTCAGGAAAGGGCAGGTGGTGTTCTCAGCTTTTATTTCTGTTGCCTTCCCAAGTACTTGAAATTAATGGTAGAAATAAGATTAATGGTGATCAGGGTAAATGATGTTTAAGCCACTCTGTGTAGAAATTGACTGGTTTTATAGATCAGTGACATCAACAAACCTGTCAAAAAATGGCGACCGCTGAGCTTCTCCTTCATCTTGAGGAGGAGGTGTAAGACTGAAGGTGCCACATCAGGTGATGGGACGAGTTCAGATCCACGTCGTCCCTTTTTGACTTTTAATTTTAAAAGACCTGCAACAAAAAGACCACAAAAGAAATCATGTCCACACTTCCTGCATGATCGCTCGAAGAGTTAAACTTCATGAAATCAGAGCTGTGTAACTCCACAGACTTTTCAATAACCAACTCTAAGACTCCAAACCTGTCTAATTAGATTAAATAATGTCTCATTGCACTGTTGCAGGTCTCAGGCAGTGGTGAAAAAAGTACTTGGATATATTATTAAAGTGAAAGTACTTTATTACAAGTGAAAATCCTTCGATGCTTTCGTCAAAGTTTCTGATGTATCAGAAGTTAAAGTCCTCGTTCTGCATCTTTATGTGTTACATTATTAGATTAATACTTATAAGTCAGTGTTACTCTGTCTCTGAGCCAGTTTTAATTACTTTACAAATAGTTAAATACTTGAGTCCAGTGGTTCCCAATCTAGGGGTGGGGCCCCTGTAAAGGGCCACTTTTTAAATTTGAGGGGTCATGTGATTATTTGAAGAGGAAAGAAAAAAAACAAAGCACTGATAGAAAGCAGATAGTCTTTACTTTATTTCTCATCTTTGCCATTTTGTTTAAAAATATTGTTCAGTTTAGTGAAATTTTGTTTCATTTAAAGACTGAGTACCTCAGATTTATAATTTGGCTCAGTGCTTTGATGAACATTTGGTTTCCCTCCAAACTGAATGCAGAGAGGATCATCTCAGATTTTATGCAGAGTCACTGTAGAAATAAATGCTGTTTTTTTGTTGTTTTTACTAAAAAAAGAGTCTAAACTGTAAAGTCCAGAAATAAAAATGCAATTACACAAAGTGGCTATGAATAAGTCGGCACAGTGGCCTAAAAAATAAGGTAAGGTTATGAGAAAAGTATTAAAAACAGGGTTTTTGTAGAAATCAAAGTCAACCACCACCAAAAAAATACAGCGCATATAGATTCCAGTGTTACGTAAAGATGTCAATAAGTCATCCTGTAGTGATAAATGTGTTTTTGTGTGAAAAATTCAGAACTGCAAGGCATAAAATCAGATGCCTTAAAACGAAATAAAACCAAATAGATTCCCATGCTTTGCCCTCTCACTGTGACAGTCAACACGGCGCCAATCTGTTTTTGGAAACCAGCTCAACACCCTGGCTTTCTGTTTACTCGTCCTCTTTAGAGGGGAAGAGTAGACGCCAATTAACTCCTCAAAAAAGTTACAGCAGCAGTCGGCCAAAACCCGGAGGAGATATCGATGCTGTGATCCCACATTTCATACTGTATCAGTGTCAGAAAACGGCGATGCAGACACAATGTATTCACTTAAACACAAACTCTGCATCTCTTTTCCTTTGAGTTCTAATTTTTGTGCAGGAAATTTGTGTGTTTCAATCAGATTATTGAAACAGAAGCATCGTTACAACACAAAAGAACAATAAAGCCGCACGATTGATCGTCACATTAAACAAACTTCAGCCCAAATCAGCTGCACAAGCATCTGCAACAGGTGTTTTCAGGTGAGACGCTGCACTGCTGCACGCATGAAGCCATTTGAACTCGTCGAACTCGACGTCGTCCCTCTGCACAGAGGAGAAACTCTGCAACTGAAGAGACTGTGAAAGAGCCCGACAGCTCGCAGTGTTTCTAATTGGCATTTCTCAGATTCGTTCCTCACACACATCACATTCTTCTCCCGTCCGTCTGATCTCATTAGCCGTCACTCGCCTTTGTCCTCAAAATATTTGTGGCTGACCAGCTCGCATTCCACAAACTCATCTGCTGCACATCTTTGACTCTTATTTTGAAAGAAAAAAACTTTTCAGACTACAGTTTACAAAAAAGGAATTCATTAAAAAACAACATATGAGTGAAATTAGGGTGAAAAAATGACAGAATACAGAGAGAGATGAGAGTTTGTGTCACCAAACTATAATCTTGATGCTGTAATTGTTAAATTACTGGATCATCTGAAACGTTGTCTGTGCTAGGTGATGCTGTAGATCCCTGCTATGTGAGTGCCTCCCATCTTCAGCCAAACTCAACACGAGATCCAGTGAAGCTGCAGATTTAAGCTGAACTCTCAGCCTTCTTGAGCTCCAGCAGGGTTTTCCCAAAAACATCCCACATTCATAAAGTTCCTGGTTGTCTAACATTCCTTAAGGAGCACACAGGGTGTGATGATGCTGATGAGGAAGAAGTTTTTTAATTAACAAGTGTTGTGTTTGTCTCACGTCAAAGAAATGTGGCTGTAACATTTACTGATCTAAAAGAAAACAGACACAAATGATAAAATCCTGACAATCAGGCCTTAAACTTCCTCTTTCGTTTTAAACGTGTCCCTTGTTTTCCCAGCTGACTGCGTCCAAGCCGAACCTTCCCAAGCAGCCACCTTAATTACAGTATCGAAGACAGTGTTTCTGCACATGCCTGAGCAACCATTAAAAGATAAGATCGGTAACAAGACTCCAGGACAGCAACTGCTTTTCACTGAATGATTATCAAGCCGCTAATTTGTCCCACACTGCTGGCAGAGGAAAAAGATGGCCTCAGCAGAGGAAACACATCTTCCTCTGCTCAGGTCCTGCTTGTTATGTTCGCAGTAGGGTGTTCACATCCTGTGAAAGCAGCCACCGAAGATCTATGGCACATCCTCAAGGATTAATAATGGTTGAGGCCAAAGAAAAAATGGCCTGGTTTCCTGGCGAGTGACCAAAAAAACACTGCGACAACAGTGTTTCCAGGCCGGTAATCACAGTCCCTGGTTCAAATAACGAAGGCGCAATTACTGTCAGCGTCTCCTGAGAGATTCCTCTCCACTGGTGGTTAGCCAGGTACCAAGGCTACAATTATGAGATATCTAACAGCGGGCTGTGCACAGGAAGAGAGCAGCTGATTTAATTAGAAGTGAGCAATCACAACAACCTGGGTCACTTTTAATTTTCCACATACAAGGACCACTCGTGGTCCCGTGGCAGATACACATGTAGCCGTCCTACTTTGAACTGTAGCTCTGAAACGAGGAATCAGGAGGCACAAAACAGACACAAGACAGGAGATAATAGGACAAAAACGCTGTAGAGGGGTGACCCCGTTGGTGCAGGTGCACTTTAGCGACACAGGTACATGTAATGGTTAGCACTGAGCTCATGATGTAGCCCGTCTCCCTCAGGTTTTTCTTTGCCGTTTCTTTCTCCCCCCCCATTCCACTTTATTCCTCTTACAAAAAACTGCCTTATTACATCTGAATCTGAAATGAGACAGTAAACGTGCTCTCCTCCCAGCTGTTTCTTTCTCCGAACACACACACCTACACACACTTACACACACTTACACACACACAGCAGACACACTCCTCATCCTCTTTTACTTTTCAATTATCCTTTGATCCCCAATCTTCTGTTCGCTGCAACTATGCTAGCTTTCTGCTCTCTGCTTGTTTTGTAATCATGCAGCCAGAGAATTTTACTCCCACCTCCTCTTTTCTCCTCCCCCTCCTCCTCCTCCTCCTCCTCTGTTTGAACTCCCACTTGTTGCATGGTTTTTAAAGAGGTAGGATGACTGGGGCTAATGCATGTGGTAATGTAGGCAATGTGTTATCAAAACAAAACAAACATTTACAGCGTAGCATCAGTGCGACTCTGCGTCTGGCTCATTTCTGTGCCGTTGGTCTGCACCGGTAAAGATGTTGCGGCCACTTTTGATGTGTTTCCTTTATATATTCAGATCTTAAACATTTGTTTTCCAGTTGGATCTAAAAAAAAAAAAACCTGCAGAGACCTTCTGTTTTTGAAGCATAATCCATCATTGCAATAAAACAGCAAAGGAGGAATGAATCAAAATTACTTCATAACACTAACGTTGTTACACTAATGCATGTTGTTCGTGGAAGACTTTCAGCAAAGCATCGATATTAAAATCTGGCGGCTGAAAGCAGGAAAACAAAAATTATAAAATGAAAAAACAGGAAGAAGTAATTGCTTGATATCCTTTGCTGCTTTTAACAATGAAGGATTGAGCTCATGGAGTTTTTTTAGATGCTGGTGGATGAAGAAGTCCTGAACGTAACGAATCGAGGACCTTCAGAACACTTGAACAATCTCCATACTCGCTTTTAAGTTGAGAAAAAATGGTGTTATGAAAACACAAACGATCCAACAAAGGTCTTTTCCTCTTAAAGCTTCAGAAAGATGCTGCTGACTAACTGGAGTGTTGCTGGAGTGCACTTAGTGCTGCCACCTGTGGTCAGAAGCTGTATTACAGCAACACTGAAGCTGCACTCCAAACACACCTCAAGCATCATCTTTGTTTTTTACACAGTTTGTTTTGACTTTAATGCTAAAGACCTTTGTTGGTCAGAATCAAATATGACCTTCTGCTGTTTTTTTTCTACCTTTTCATTCACTTTAAAGATCATCCAATGAGATTTCTGTATAACATAATGGGAGCAGCTGTGTGACTCAAAGCATCCAGGTGACTGTTAGAGATGCACAAAAAAAAAAATGTGTGCAGATAAAATGAGCACACAGTCTGTGTAAAGATGATGGAGGACACATGAAGTGGAGTCTCAGAGTTAGAACAAGCTGCTGTTTCTCACCAGTGCAGACCACGCTAGCTATGAGCCGACTGCAAAATGCCACTGGTGCTAACATAAAGGAGATTACCCTGTCTGTCAGTAAATGTACTGTTACCTTTACATACATATTATGCAAACAGAGTTTGTCTGCACTGTACAGTTTGTGTCTAATCCATTGTATACACACAGAAAACAATGATATTGAATAAAGGATTTATAGAAAGGAAGCGCGACTCATCTGATTGATTGACTGATTTACTGACAACACCTCAGTCTCATCTATTTATTATAACATTCACCAATAATTAATGGATAATTATCCCTGAATTTATTCATGTGTTCAACATTAACACTCTCACTTATAGGTTTACAAAGCCCACTTAGCAGCATAACACACACACACACACACACTCCCGCTGGTCCCTTCAGTTTAGTCCATAACAATCAAACCCTTCAAAGTAAGTGCCGTTTTCAGTGAGTGCTTTCTGTTGTTTTAGGCACAAATGCTACTTTTTCACTGGCACTCTGAGTATTTCATCAGAAGTTGGCAGTGATTGTGTGTAATATGTACAAAATCCTATTAACTTGTGTACAAAACGAGTTTAAAATGGCAAACACTGCGGTAAAACACGACCTCAAAGCAACAGATCTTCTGATGCAAAATGCAGAATTTCACAGTGAAAAAGCTCCATGATGAAACCGACATGTTCACTTCTTTTTGCACACAACTTTCCAGCAAAGGGGTCTATAAGGGGGGGGACTCATGTTAACCCAACAATCAGACTGAATTTCCATTTAATTTAACTTAAGTTGAGTGTTTGAATGCATTTGAATCGATAGACACACAAAGACCTGAAGCGATACATCAGATTTTTCACAAATTACAAAACAGGGACGTCAATAAACAGAACGTTCTTTTTCTCAAAGCAAATTCTCAGGAAAAAATTCAGAAAATCTAGAGATTTTCTTTGCATCAGATTACAAACATTTAAAATTAAAGGGGAACTTTTAATAGAGACAAAATGATTTAAGCTCACGTTTGATTTTGTGCAAATTTCTCATTTAAACTCGATGTTCCAAAACCTTTTTGAGGGGTAAATAAAATGACACACAATAAATCATTTGCAACTACAATAAACTGGTCGGTGATCCAATCTCAGACACACACACACACACACTCACACACTCACATTCACACACTCACACAGCTCCATTACCAGGCAAATATGTAGAGAGAGAGCTGAGAAGACAGCTCTGCAGACACATTCAGACAGGTTGACAGGCAGGATGAAACACGCACACACACACACTCACACACATTCACACACACACATTACATCGTTTGGCCTCTTTTAAATGACACATGAACCAGCAAATACTGTAATTAGGTGGATGTGATAGAAATTTGCATATGTAAATTTAATGTAAATGAGGTGTACTTTGAAGGGCAACATGGTGTTTAATTAGCGAGAAAGAGGGTTATAAAGAACTGTAATTTTAATTATATCTGCAGCTCTGCCTGCTTTACACCTGACTCTAACTGTTCACACTAATGCTTCCAAGTTTTTTCACTCGGCGTTGGACTGTGAACTTTGCCACGATCTTATTTTCTGCAAAATCTCTCAGATATTTTACTTTTTTTATGTCTTTCTCTTGTCATTCTTTCTCATTTTGTGCATCTTGTTTTTCAGTGTTTGTTCTGTGGCGTTTTGCAGTTTCCTTCCTTGTGATTTCTCCTTCTGCATGAATGTAGTTTTTTTTTCTGTCATATTTCTGTCATCATGCTGCACTTGTATGATTCATCTCTCTGCAGACAAATTCAATTAGACCACTTGAAGACGAGCGAAGCTTGTTGTCCTTCCATGTTTATGCTTCTGATACAACTTCCATGCTGCAGAGGTCTCATCATGGCCGCTTATGAGCTGCTGTATTTCATCCAGCACACCCATGAATCCTCACCTGACCGTGTAATTGATCATTTACTATGTTGATGACAAGATCTGGATCTCTGCGGTCCTTCTGTCAGCTGGCCTTGACTGCTTTAAAGGTAAAGAGACTGAATCTTTTAAAGTTTCTGTTTCTTTATTCTACTACGCATTGAAAACGAGCACAATAACTGAAAAGAGTCAAATAATGTATTGATATATTAATGTGAGTTCTCACAGCGATAGTGGGCTTTCTAGGTGAAGCAAAACCTGATCAATAGTTCTCTTCTTCTCTTTTCATTTTGAGCTGACTGTGCACATGTGATGTGTGCAACTTACAATATTCTTCTTAACAGTGATAAAGATGATCATTTGTGTGCACATCCTGAAAAAATAAAGTTTATTTTTAATCCCGGAGACAGAAGTTTCGCAAAAACAATCCAGACTCAAGGTTTTTACGGAGCTTTCTAAAAATATCACACAGTCTTCATCAGCAGATGGAGTTTGAAGCCCTTTTTGTTGTTATGACTTCATCTATATTGAACATTTTGCACTGTAAATATGCTCACAGGAAGATTTTGCATTAAAATTTTGACCTTAAGAATAATCTCACAAAATATTCCTGTGTGAGCGAAGCAAAGCCGCCTGCTGTTCAGGACCATGTATTACAATCGAGAGGCTGGAAAATCATTTTGAGTTTGGATTGTTCCAAAACAAGCAGCACACTGATTTTTATTGGGTGGCCAATCAGCAGACTAATAAAATTACAATGTCGATTTAATTTCCAAATTAAAACAGAACCGTTCTGTTTCGGCTCTTTTCAAGAAAACGACTGGAAAACAAGTCGTGTTTTGTATGAAGGTTTGTTCTTTCTTGGATCTGCGATTCTCTACTCAGTCGTCATTTCTTTGGCTTCAGGGCCACAGCGAACATGGAGACACCGAGTTCATGCCCTCCATGATGCTTCCTGTCTGACTCTTTATAGTTGCCGGTTAAATGCCACAAACAAATCCTGATTAAAGGTGTTCTGTCAGGAAATTCAGACTCATGACCTCTGCGTTGGATGAAATAAATAAAAAACGTAGCTGCAGCCTTGTTTGGCTCCACTAAGTGTGTCTTTACTCAAACCAATGAGATCACTGTAGCCACCAGCTAAACAAAAACTCCATTATGCACAAAGCAAAATGGCTGAACAGTAATCTCTTATTAAAAAGCAGACAATTATAGCTGGAAAGCAAAATGACATTTTGTTATCACACAGAACAAAATGTTTCGATTTCCTGGCTTTTTTGATTAATTTCATTAAAACAGCATCGAGTTGGGATTTTTGGTCTCTTATCTGCCACAGAATGCACACACACACACACACACACACACACGCAGAGGCGCACTCACACACATACACACACACACACATAAATAGTATGCCCATGCTAAAGCAATGTGTTTGAGGTGGCATTGAGAGCTCACTTGAGAGCCGGTTTCTGTCTGCCTCATTATCATCAAAGACAACAGGCGCTCCAGTACAAGCACACACACACACACACACACACACACACACTCTTACATGTGCACACGCGTGCATACACAGCCTCGTATGCACATGCACAAAGGCATGCGTCATAGAAGGTTTTCATAGTAATCACGGCTACTTCAAGCTGCAAAGTCCCTAACGGCGGCTGTCAGTTAAAAAACCTTGTATCTCCAAACTGCCAACAACCATGAATCCGAACACATTAATGTGAAAATTTAACTCCCCCCTCATGTTGTTTCCAGATGTTGTCCAGAGGTGTTTTTAAGGGTCTCATTCCTCAGCCTGTAAGAGAAGAATTCGATCCTGTAAATGAATCTGAAACATGACAATCAGCAGCAATATGAGCTTTTTATGTAACAATAGCATTATGTAAGGCAGTCTGCGGTTTCATTATATCCCCATGGCAACAAGACTGCTGTCAATCACCCTGAAAGGTTAAGATCAGCCCCCCCCCCTTCACTCTTTCATAATTACTGCTCCTGTCTCATTATTGTTATTTAACTTATGTAACAGGTGACGGTGGTGAAACTGAATAACAGATTATTTTGATGCATATTTGTATAAAATTGGATTAAAATAAATGAGCAGAATTCAAAATCAGGCTTTTATTGGCACTCTTAACCTGCTATGACTAAACAGTATCGATGAAGGTCAAAGGTCACACATCGTTCGATGGCTGCCACTCCTTCATTCTCGCCCTCCCCTGCTTGCTTTTTCCCTTTGACCCCTTGCCTCCATTTCTCTTTTTTCTTTTTTTTATTTCTATCAATTCTTTTTCTAGCCCCCCCCCCTTTAAGTGCCCCCACCCCATTCATCACTCCTTCATAGCTCTTCTTCTTCACAACAACAGGAAAAGAGGAGAAAGGGTTGATGAGGGGAGAGCAATGTGAAGGCAGGAGGAGAGAGAGGAATAATTTATCTCTCAGGTGATAAGTGACATTTGATGGACACACACACACACACGCACGCACACGCACACACACACACACACACACACACACACACACAGAGTAGGGCAGAGCAGCAGCCAACCAAGCAAACACGCAGTCTGAATACTGATTAACCAATCAGAGCCCATTTCTGCCTGGCACCAGAGATACTCGTTGGCTGCCATGGCAACCAAGAAAGCATCATAGCCGAGAAGGAGAGGGAGGAAGTGCCCTGGTGTGTGTGTGTGTGTGTGTGTGTTATGATGCTGTTTGCAGGTCTGGTTTCAGTCCGACACACACACGCAGAGTCCCGCTGACAGGAAACTACAGCTGCTGTCGTTTTGTAGCTTCGACTCATTCGAGCAGCCGACAGGTTTCACCTGGAAGAAGGAAAGGAGGAGGGAAGAACCTCCAGGTTTGAAGGTAGAACGTCACACCGCAACACACTCCTGAAGATAAAAGAGGCTGATAACCAGGGTTTTGTTTCAGATTCACTAACACTGAAGTGTGGTTTGGCTGCAGATCTGAAGAAAGTCACATGGTCCTCCTGGTCAGACACAGCGAGTCGGGAGGAAACAAGTGAGCGACCTGGCTGACGGGTTCCATGTTTAATGTGCCGTCAGTGGGCGTTTTGTCATGTTGGACGGTCTAGTCGCCCAGTTTCAGATCATCACAGTAGCATCTGGCCTCTGCAGTCAGACGCTTTGAAACAAATTCACTGTGAAAAACCTCTCAAATGTCAAAGAAAACCACCAGCATCGGTGGGACCGGTCCACTGCGAGAGCCGCTGTTTGGTCTCTGGTTCAAAGCTGCAGACACAAATCTTATGATTGGTGACAATCCAAGACCGAAAGGTTGAGGTTGTCCTGAGCCAGCTGATGGAGATCGTCGCTGCTTCTGCTCAGGAGTCGTTCAGTCAGAGTGATGAAACTTAGAAAACTGACTCATAAAAGTCACAGCTTTCACCTGCTCCATGCACATCTCTGTGCAGAGACTCTTTGTGTGCAAAAAGGTCAGTCTATGAGGTTTTCATCTTCATACATATTGTATATTACACTGAGGGATATTGCAAGATTGATGAGACTGTCCCACATCTTCAAGTGAACGACCAGACAGTGCAGAGGCAAATTTTAATGAATTGATTGACTGCAGTGTGGCTGCACCTTGAGCAGGTGAGTTATCCACACACACACTCCTCCAGGTAACACTGTGGAAAAGATGCTGTTTTTCTGCTGCTATTTTGAGTCGTGTTTTCATCCACCCGATGAATCCCCAGTTTTTACTCTCTGTTAAGCTCAAGAGCCACGAAACAAAGCAGCAAATTAAAGTTAAAACAGGCTAAAATGCATCACAGGTAAATAATCCGAGTGGCTTTGTCGCTCAAAATGACTGCCAGAGCTGCGAGTAACGAGCGTTGTTAGTAAATGCGATCAAGTTTTATTCTGGACAGACACACTTTGATGACTGTGAAACACTGTATTATCTGAGAGGCACTGAAAGAGAGAAGAGAGAACAAAATTAAAGACAGGGAGAGCCTTTGTCTCGCTGCTTTGGCAATATTGTTCTCAACTGTCATGCAAATGAGGAGCAGTGGACTGAGAAATGCAGGCAGAGATGGGTAGAACAGAAAGAGATAGTCAGGGAAAATCAGGCCTTATTATTCCATGCCAACAGCAAAGAGCGCTTTAAATTCAATCTAAATTAAATCTTAAGATCCTGAATTAAATCTGAATTATGCATCATGCAGCGTTTGTGCATCATGCAACAATATTTCTTTGCAAAACTACTGAGGATGTGATTAAAAATGTGACCTTTTAAGACGATTTCTGCAAATATTTTACAAATTGAGAGTCGATTATAACTAAGAATTGATGCATGCCACCACACAAAAACAGTTTTGGTTATTTACTCATTCAATCCCCAAGATTTAGTTTTTAACACGCACTCAGGCTATGCTGTTGCTGTCACACACACACACACAGACACACACATGCATGCACACTCACCACCATGAGTCATAGGGCGGTTTTCACAGTAATCACGTCCACTTCAAACCGCTGCGTCACTTCTCGTCTCTGTGGAGCAGCGTCGTGTTTTGCTTGACCACCTCACAGATTCGGCACATTCAGGTTGATCTAAAAACGGCAGAACACACTCATCAGTGATACACAGATAATCTCACACTCACATTTTCATCAAAACAACCTTTTTTTTTGGAAAGATTTTATCTCTGATTGAGCCTGTTCAGTCAGATCTGGAGGATTCTTCCTGAAAAAGAGCAAAGGTAAGAAGTTCCTGTGAGCTTTGCACATCTGACCTCCATTCCAGTGTTTTTTTTAAAGTCTTGAACTGTAAAACTGTTTAACATCGGCACAACAAAGGCTCTCACTCAGCTCTTCTGAGGCTCATTCAGGAGCGAGCTGTGTTCACTTTCAAAGCATCGGCAGCAGCGAGCTGGGAGGGAATTTTCAGGGATTATGGAGAGTTATAACAAAAACCAGGCGGCGTTGTTCCACATTTATTCCTGGGCTGTATTAACATTTAAGAAGTGTGTCTTTTAATATCTGGATTTGATAAAGCAAGATGCTCAGAGGCTGTTTGCATCAGAAAAGAGGCTGCAATGTTACATTTAAATGTCCAATACAAAGTACTTTCTCCATTTGAAAACAGTAAACCTTTATGTACAAGTTTTAGCTTTTCTAACAGCATGAAGGCATAAAAAATGTTGACCTGATGAAAAAAAAGAGGGATCAAAATATGCATGAAATGTGTCACGTTTTATTAAGTTAATCTGCACAGATTACAAGGTTTATAATACAGAAACAGCATTTAAAAACTTAAAAAATGATCATCTTATATCAGCAAAGTGAACAGCTGTGTAATTTAGTTACTCTAAAGTAATCTAACAGTCATGTGCATCTGATCGTATTTGACCGGCCAACTCAACACGATGCTGGATGACACTAAACGCTGTTGTGCTAAAGATATATTGAGATAAATTACAGCAACATAACGGAGGTAATGTTCCCCTAAAGTGCTCAGTCGTGCGAGTGAGCTTTGTGTTTTGATATCTTTGTATAAGTGATATTATTAGACGGATGGAGAGAACGGAGGAAAAGGAGGAGTGGATTATTACAAGATTTTGAAGGGCACCTCAGCAGGTTTAATATTGAAGTTAGAGAGAAGCCCTCAATATCAGAACTCATAAATATTGCATTTCATATGAATATGATTTCCCCGGCCGGCTCTCATCTGACAAACACACACCAATATCTTCTTATAATTGAGGATATTCAAGTGTTCTATTATAAAGCTGCCTCATCAACTCTTAAATCAATCATAAGAGGCTAAAACAACTCGAGTCAGATTCCCGGCACAGTCGACAGCAGGGACACTCAACATGTTTCACCCAGGGGCCACTTTGACAAACTAACAGGTGAACAGGGGCCCGTTAATCAACCAGCATCGATAATATTTATCAGATAAAGTAATTAAGCATTAAAAGGCTCATTACTCATCTGTCTTTGAAATGCTTTTACTTTCAAATGTACTGACTTGTTTGAACTAAATGAGCTTTTTACAGAGATTAGCATGAGTCCTCCCTGATGGATAAATCAGATAATTTAATGCATTAATAGCTGTTTTTTTATTTTTAGTTGTAAATACTTTTGAAATAGTTACAACTATAACATCTTCCATCATGTAATCGCTCCAATGATTGAAATGATACATAAATATGAACCATAAACATGAACTGCTCCTTCCAGGACAGAACAAACAGCGTATTAAAGCTCCTTTCCTGTTAAATACACAATAAAAGCATCAGAAATGTCCTTATTTATGCAGAACTCAGTCACTGCTCTTTGTCACCAACAGCTTCATTTATCCCATCTTAAAAATGAGCACATCTTTCTCTCTGTACAGCTCAGATGTATTGAAATAATATATCATTTGTGCATTTATAACATCTGGAACATGTGTGCATTTATGACTATGTTAATGATCCACCTGTTTTCCTTTTTGTTTCTTTGAATTTTAGCCTTTAAACTTACTATATGTAACATTTCTGCATGAAATTGTATAAAAATGACTACATTTCTGTATTTTTTGTTAAGTTGTGTTCTTACATTATTTCACATTTGGCCAACAATGTTAAAACTCAAAGGAATCAAACATTTTCATCAAATAAGTGAGTTTCATTTTGTCATCTGTTGCTTCCACAGTGACAGCAGTCAGAGAAAGGAGAACTCGACTAAACATAAATAGAGCAAAACTTTAACACAGAAGACAGAAAATCTGGGTTGATCTGACTGAGATTCCTTTATGAAGAAGTAAAAATACATTTGTGGTGCAACATCTGGAAAAAAAAGTTTTGTTCGCTGCTTCTGCATCAGTGGAAGTAGAAGCTCTTGGCTGTGAATGGAAAAGAAAAAGAAGAAAAAGCCACAGCTGGGTCACAAGAAGCGGCGTTTCTGGCCTAACAGGTAACTCAGCACGTTGGTTCATTCACAAAACAACCCCACGATGCCGGGCAGGAGCCGCATCGAGCCGTTTTTATCTCCCCATTTTTAGAGAGTGGCTTTGAAGTCACAGCTCCATGGTTTGAGGGAGAGAAAGAGCACTTCCTTTGGAGATTTCTGAGAATAGGCCGCTTTATTTCTGTCCACCTCTTTGCAGGTACGGAAGAGGAAAAATGGAGCGAAGCAGAGAGAGAAGAGAGTCAGCCAGACAGAGAGATCAATGCTTGACTGCAGCACAAAGAGCAAGAAAAAAAAGTGTTTTTCTTTGCTTTTAGGCGGCTGTAGGTGTGCAGGTTTGGTGACCTTGCCAAATGGCAATGGAGCAGAACATTTGATTGGTGTGTGTGTGTGTGTGTGTGTGTGTGTGTGTCACATGCAGGAGGGGTCAAGGTGTTCGGCTGGAAACTGATGCATTTACTTACATCTAGAAAAGGCAGATATTTTCAAAATAAAAAGCTGGTTTGTCCTCTTTTTGAGCGGTGAGCTCATCCACAAAAATAAAGCTTTTTGTTTTTAGAAGCTTTTCAGTCTGATGACTCAGACATTTCTGTCAGCTGATCGCAGTGTGAGACACGTCTGGCCCTCCAGCAATTTCACCCGTGGGTGCTGCCGCTGCTCAGCCATTGAAGTCATTTTAGCATCTGCAGCAGGTAATTGTCCAGATGTGTACCAGCAGCTGTTACAGCCATGATTCGAAATAGTAAAGAAAAAAGGGAATAAACTTGGTGGACCTGCTGTGGCTGACTTCTTTCTAACCTCTTAGTTTAGCTGTGGTTGAGATCATGAGATGAATCAGAGCTTCAGTGTGTCAGAGCACCAAACAGATGGGAGGCCATGAATTAGCAGGTACATTTATCACATGTTGTCTTTGATTTAAAACAGCTCAAACCAGTCTCTCTCCATCTACGCATTAAAGGAGAAACGTCTGAAAGAATCACTTTATCTTTAAGTGACATTAACACAGCCTCATGACAATGCAGAACCCTGTATTTCTCTGCTTTTATATACTGTCTTAAACTTCTCAAACTTACTGCACATCTTGCACAGAAAATTCAAAAACCTTACATACAGGAAGGAAAAGATAAGATGTGATAACTGCAATGCAAAACAGAAAAGCCTTGTCACACATGCTGACCAAGGTTGCATTAAACCCACTTTGTGTGCAGTTTTACTTCAATGCATTAAATGTTCATTGCATGGTAAAATTACTGAGTCGTATATTCCAGTGCTTTCGGTCAGATTTACAGCATGTAACTGCTGGATTTGATGCATTTTCAGTTCAATCTAAAACCGATCTAAACTGCAAGATCTGAAGCATACTGCAGCTGCAGAGTGGGTGCTGTGATTGCTGCGTTCAATGTGAGCTAATGCACAGGTGCAGTCTGCCAGGGGGGTCCAGAGTGGGGGGGCGCTGTGACTGATTCAGCCCATTAAAAAATACTCAGTCTGATATCAGTCAGCTCCCAAACAGGTCACAGCATCATCACCTTGTTTTTGGTGTCTCACACACTTTAAACCAGTGTGTTTCTCACTAAAAGTTTTGACAATCAGTGTGTTTGCAGCTGAGGCCCCACAGAATAATGTGCATCAAGTATTCCCACAATCCCCTCTGTCTGAAAACTGACGGCTGCTGCACAAAATAAACGTACCACTCTGACTAATCTAATTACCAGACAAATTAAGTCGCTCAGTATGCTCGTTCCCAGAGGGCCTTGTAGAGGAAGCTCGTTTCTATAAATGACCATATGTAGCATTACATGTACAGATGATTTCAAGTACAAAATATTCTCTTATCTATACTAACATATATTACATAATATAAAATACGTATAGGTTACTTCTGACTGGATAGTAGAAGAATAATGAAGCCATTCTGTCTCATTTTCATTACCTAGGAAATGAAAATGCTGCAGTATTTTCATCAAACATTAACAACACAACAAGCACAAACAAACAAACCCACCCCTGCTCCCTCCCACGTCCCTCTGTCTGTCGATCTGGCTCCCTCTCTGTTTTTGCTGTCTGTCAATAGAGGAGACGGTGGCATTTCCAGGCTGCAGACAGCTTCTCCCATCAGGCCTCATGACTGACGGCGCAACTCGCGTGCTTGCGGGTGAATACAAGTGTGCTAATAAACTATTCTCTGCTCGTCCTCTAATGTGTCCATCAATCCGTTTGACCATCTAAGCTGAATAAATATCTTCAAAGCAGCCGCGGCTTGTGATGCTTAAATGGTGAACTCAGGAGCTGAAGCCACTCTGGCTTAAAGGCTGCTGGTGTTCGATCAGCTGTTTGCACGTCCAGCACTTTGGTTCACTGCAGGAAATCACAACAGCCACTTTAATTTACTGCAGATGTTCCTGCTCCACAGAGGATCAACACTTAGCATTTTGGACAAAAGCTAGCTTAATATCCTTATTAGCTTATGAGTATTAGCTGTCAAAAAAGTTGATTATTTCAGTAGTCACATCATTTTTAAAACACAAAATGTCTCATAATTTAAAAGGCCAAGTGCTGAATTAAAGTGGAATCATGGATCTAAGCAGAGTCTGATAAAAGGTGCACGAGGTGCGATGAAAAACTGTTCCTGTAGAGCACAAACGGAGTTATGTGCATGTAAAAATCTCTGACTTTCCTGCAGCTTTGTGTCTGTCAGCACTGAATTTACAGTTACAGCAAGATAACTATCTGAATAAACACTTCATTCCCTGTTTGTTGTGTTGTGATTAAATCCTTTCTGCAGCTACATTTGTATAGAAAGAGACAGACTTTTGAAACTGAATTTACATTTTCAAGCCATCACCAGCAACCCCCCCTCACACCCCCCTCCCCTGGCCGTCTTCATGACCTTTTTGAAGGCATCACACCTGGAGAGTTCAGAAGATGATTTGTCTCATGCACTTTACTCTGGAATATTTAAACAGTGACGCTGCGTCATTCCCATATGAGCACTTGCACACGGCTGATAACGCACGGGCAGGAAAAGGGCACCTATGGGGGCAACGGCAGCGAAAATGTCACCCGGTGCTCCTTCTGAAAACAGGTTGTATGAATCCGGCAGAGGGGGGAGAGAATTTTAGAGGAGCAACAAACATGGCTGGCAGATTATGAGCAGAATCTGATGCTGTTTCATGACTCATTCATCTCTTAACTGTTCAGACTGAGGCAGAGCTTTTCTAAAGGCGTTTTAAATGACATGTATGCAGCCTGGAGACTGTCAGTGGAATAAAATTAGACTCTTTCAGTGCCAAATCAATAAAATGATACAATATCTGTTCATTTAAAAGTCTAGAATTTATTATTTAGGTTTAGAATATAGCAGAAGTGCATAATAATGCTCAGAAATATGTTTTTATGAAGGTTTAATCAGCTGAAAATAAGAATCCTTGTGTTTTCATCACCTTAGAATGAAGCTTTTATATCTACAAAGGGAAGAGGTGCTCTTCTATGGAGGACACACACAAGAGAAAAAATTGCATTTAAAACCATAGAAACACACACAAAAGTCTCTCTCTGGCTGAAAGCTGTGTGACTGACCAGCTGTTGAGCTCTGACTTCCTGTCTGCTGAGCGAAGGCACAGGTGGCAGTGTGTGCAATTTGTGATGAGATCTATTAAGGACTTTACGGTAACAGAACACTGACATGGCCTCCAGTTACTGCAGCAGCGGCCACCTTTTGACTCCATAACCCAGATCTTTAAGTGTCCTGAAAAGACTTGCAACCACACACACACACACACATGTTGCCGCAGCAGCTCAAATGTGCATCTGAAGCAAAACTGATGAAGCCACTTTGGTTTCATCTTCAGTGGATTTAACATCATGAAAGAGACGAAACAAGAACAGGACACATTTGTTCTCCTGAGCAACAGCAGCTTTAACAGAGTTCTTACATCAATGGATCAAGTTTTTCCAGTTTTTTGATTATTTTATCAGAAAGGGAAGATTAAAAAGAAAAAGGAGGAGGCTGCAGGGTTTTTGAAAATACAGACCAAAGTGCCCCAGTGTGACCCCACCACCTAAGAAACCCACAGAGATCTCTTAAGTTTATTTAACACATTAATCATATGTGGATCTAAATTCTATTTACCTGCAATATTTTCTGTTTTCTGTGCTTTTATTTGTCTTTTCTATGTCGTGCATCACAACTGCATAAAAACTACACATGATGAACAACACACTGTCATGTCTGATGCTTTTTTTTTGATCCGTCTCTCACATTTCTCATTCTCTGACGTTGTGTCGCCTCATCACATCTTCAGAAAATGAGCTGCTGACAGAAGAACGAGCAGATGTGTTTGTCGTTCACTGACTTCTCCTAAACACTGTTCTGTTCTTCTTCTCTCACATGGAGGCCACAGCCTGTAGTTTGCACATCCACCGGACTGCAGAACAAGAGACGACCTCCAGCCGAAGCTGCTCTGTCATGTCTCTGTCGGGTAGCCCTGCTGTCTGCTGCTGCACCGTCTACCACTAAAAAGCACTTGATCAGAGTGATGGCAGCTGAGCTGGAACTGTCGACATGTTGTCTGTCCCTTGTGTTGGATTCTCCCGTCTGTCTGCACGGTTGACCGCCTGCAGAGACGGCCTGAGTGCTTTCTCTGTCACACACAGCAGAACTTGAGGAGGTGGACACCATTAGGAAGAAAAGCTAGAAAGTGGTTTTGCTGTGAAGAAGAGCATGATGTGTTTCCTGAGGTAAAAAAAAAAAAAGAAGCCATATTGGCACAAATTCATGTCAAAGTTTTCCACCCAAACCTGCTGGTCTTTCTCAGGCTAAATTAACACAACACTGTGAGCAAAGCAGAGCAGAGCAGGATCCACGGCTTCATCCAAGTGACAGAGGAGCCGCAGAGACGGCTGAGACACAAAGAAGCCGGCGGTACCAGAGGATGATGTACAGGTGTGAGACTCGCTTGAAATTCAAAATAAGGAACTACAGAGCAAAGCTGTCGAAGTGCGGATGATGTGGAGGAGTCAGGTGATGTGGAGGAGACGAGCCCGAGAAGAAAGGAGTCACCCTGCTGCAACAGCAAGTAATCCAGCTGAGCCGGAGCGAGCGCCACCTGCCCAGGTTTTTGAAGCAGAAAGCAGCTGAGACGACACGACGGAGACTTTAAAAGCCGACAGTCTCTGTGTGGATTCGCTCGGTTTAGCACTTTTCTTGTCTGCACTTTTGTTTCCCTCTTTTCTCTCGAGTCGACCTCTCACATTCGATGTGTTTTATTCCTCATAATTTCAGCTGTCCACAAGAGCACAACTCGTGTTTGCTGAGATGAAATGACTCCAGTCCTCCGTGTGCTTCTCTGTGTTTGCTGTCTGTCAGGTTTTAAAGAAGTCGGAGGTCAGGTCACATATTATATCGCAGTAATTTCAAGCTTTTATTAACCATATAGACCCATTTTTCCTGCAGTTTATTTCAAATGTAAACTTGTTTGAGCAAATCTTACAGTCTGTTTCCAAGCTCATCTTTCACTCACACGTGCATTTAAGGAATCTTCTCTAATAATATGTGGCTTTTTGTAAATTATTAGCCATTATCATATCAAAAATAAAAACAATAGAAATTTTTAGCAGCTGTTTGGGTCTTTGAGGGTTAATTTTTTTATTACAGGGTCAATAATAGAGGGCTGAAAGAAAATTTGCTGATTGACGTGCATCAAAGTGTCCTGCTCAGACTCATACATGTGCTTCATAAAAGCTGCCTTCAGTGATTTCTATGTCAGCACTTCCTCCAACTTTGGAATAACAAACTACATCATAATCATAATCTGAGGAGCCGTGTGACACAATTAACAAGATGGTCACAGTCGGTGGAAATCTAACCTGGGAGACGACTTCAAAAGGTTAAAGTTTTGGATGAAGGGACGATTATCCGCAGTTGAGGCCAGTTTTCACACCTTGTTCAGTATCTGGGCCAAACTATCAGACGCAACATTGAGCTCCCGCCCTAATTAGCCTCATTAAAATCTCACAAATGCAAATTTCCAATTAATGCCTCACATCTTATCCTCAAGACTCTCGTTAAAAGAAACAGTGAACAAAGGAGGTGGAGGTCCCGGACACAATGCAGGATTTCTCCAACTGCAGCCTTCAAAGAGCAGAACTCCAGAGCTTC
Source organism: Acanthurus lineatus (assembly GCA_029814665.1). Lineage (NCBI taxonomy): Eukaryota > Metazoa > Chordata > Actinopteri > Acanthuriformes > Acanthuridae > Acanthurus > Acanthurus lineatus. Next base: position 7,775,564 of record JAPZDV010000017.1, on the reverse strand, counting down.
TCTTGTCTCACGTCGTGTGTGTTGCAGTGTTTTCGTATCAGCTCGGGCTTCCTGCGTTGTGTTGGACCACACACACACACACCCGGCACACTGTGGTTCCAGCTGGTTCAGCACAGAGACAAAAGGATGACATGAAGTAACAAGAATTCATCCTTTTGATAAGATTCTCTCAAACGCTCCGGCTGCCAGAAATGCCATTAAATGTCATCTGTCTGTTCCCAGCTTGACAAAACACACACACACACACACACACACACACACACGGGCACATTTTCACTCTCTGCTTCACCTTAAACAACCATCGAAAGGTCTCACAGAAGAGAAGCAGGGCTCGAGTCAGTCGCTGGGAAATGAACCAGCGTTTTCTTTAATGGCATTCACTGAGAATACGAGAGGAGGGAACAGTGAGAGGACAGAGAGGCTGGCAGACTGTTCCTCAGCTCGCATTTGCAGCGAATCTGATGCATGATGGGATATGACAGTTGTTGCTTTGTTTCAGCAGGTGGAACAGAGATGAATAAAGTCTGCTGCATCATCCTCACTGCTGACTGGAAACTCAACACCAAGAACTTTGAACACAACTTAGTTTTTTCTTCTTTCCTGCCCCATTTAATTTCTCATGACCTCTTTATCTTGTGAGACTTTAGAGGAGGGATGCTGCCTACGTACGACTGCATCTGTATCAACAATCCAATAGAAGCATATAAAGGAATCTGTCTGACAGGCCGTTTTTCTGCAGACAGCTTTAATGTTGATCCAACAGAGGAGGTATGGACAGAAGGAAAAGGGGAGTAAAGAGGGGAAAAGAAGATGCAAAAGTCCCTTTATGCTAAATCTGAGAGAGAGGAAGGAGGGATGGGGAGAATATGCATATTACTTAATGCATAACGAACCCTCAGATGCAGCTGTGTTCTCCAGCTGTAACGCTGCACAGAGGTAAACATGCATGGACTGATGAGATGATGAGAGAGGCTGTGCGGTGCTATGATAATCAGGTGTAGTTGGGTTAGAAAGAAAACAGTTCCTGCATGAAACAGCTGGATTATCTCCAGTAACTGGGTCAAGATTCTGTGGAACTTGAAAATGACAGACAGGTAAATTAAAACATGACGGTTTTTCCCGACTTAAAGATTTAAATACTGTCGATAATGCTGAATGAAATAAAGGTCTGAATTTATATTTATTACATCATTATGCCGGACTCCATCAGGGTTGCAAACATCCCAAAAATTTCCAGAGAAATCACCAAATGTTTGCCCCGTGTGACCTCAGCGGCGCCTCCGTGTGACCACGAGCCTCGAGGCTGGCGAAAGTGCAGATGTGGCTGTTTGGGAGCAGCTGGATCAGTTTCTCAGGTGTTAGTGAAGGTTCACTGCACGAGGTCAAAGTGCAGACAAACACATTAAAAGAAACACATCGTCACTATAGATCAATAAATTATGTTCACAAAGGTCATAAAACATAATATTACTTCTGATTAAAATAATGAAAATAGACTCAGTTTATGTTTGAGAGCAAAAAGGAGCTGAAAAGTCGCTTTTTGTTTTGCTGCTCAGAGAGTTTGCAGGATGCTAACTGCAAGTCAGGCTGTCAAACACTCTTAAGACCACCGACACACACAGAATGAACTGATAGCAGCTCAGTTTGTCAGGGAGGTTTCGCTCAATATAAAGGTCAGCAGAGCAAAGCTATTTCTGCTGAGAAAAAAATGACATGAGGGGTGCTGGGAATACTGGAGAAATGCCTTGAGTGATCAGAAACCATTTGATGTCATAGACCAATGCGCTGACACCTCTACACACTCGGATAAGCTATGCAAATCCAATTCAGACACTGTGGAGAACAGAGAGGAAGGGAAAAGGAGAAGGACGGAGAGCTGAAATGAAGATTCAGGTCTGTTTGTTCCAGTTCAGCAATCAGGATTCTCAGCCTCCGGCGTCCCAAATTGACAATTTTCTCAAAGTTTTATCTAAAAAGACAAGAGGCTGTTATACGTGTAAGTCTGAAAAGATGGTTTTCTGGACAAATAAACAGGTATTTATGCACGCACACACACAACCGCAGAGACTCCGACGCGTGGGTGAACCGCTGAAAGAATCGTTTTCTGAGACAGAAATGAAGGCAGACAGAACAAATTTCTCCAGGAAAGAAGAGAAAAAGAGGCCGCGGCGATGCTGCGAGTGTGTTTGACAGGACTTTCACACCTTCCTCGCCTCCCTGCCTCTGTATCACTTAATTGCATTGTGTGAACATCTTCCTTCAACATCTAACAACAAGTGAACAAGAGCAGCGTCTTTCATCCATCAACACCATCTGAGCTGCACAGGCTGCACACAAGAGACAAAATCCTTCATGTCAGTACAAAAGGCACTGAAACGGGCTGATTTTGAGGAGCGAACCGCTCTTTGATTGCAGGTTCGTCCTCAGAATCAAAGCTGAAATGATCACTTGTGTGTTTGTGTGTGTGAGAGAGAAAGAGAGAGAGGAGATGGAGGGATTGGAGGCTAAAAAAAGAGGTGCTGTTGCTCCCTCTAGTGGTTCAACTCTGCACAGTTCAGGCTGAAGTGCTTACAGTAAACAATGAGAGCATGTAACACAGATGTGGACGGAAACACTTTGTATCAGTGCAGACGTTTAAAAATGGAAAAATCTGCAATTTAATTCCAGCTCTATCAATATTTATTGTAACAGACAGACATAAAAACCCAAGTTTAATGACTAAATTATCTTCAGCTGTTCTTTATGTTACTTTACAAAATGTGGAAGCAACAAAAATCTGTAATCTGTAATCTGTAATCTGTAAAACCCTGCATGAAGAGCTGAGCTCAGCTTTCTTTACTGTAAGTTACTGATGTGTGTTTAACCTTTGTTTCCTAAAGTCAAAAATGAATTTCCAAGCAAAAATCATTTGAAATGATTCCCTCAGATTTAAGGAAAACACCATCCAGGAGTTTTGAGAATAATCAGGCATTAAAGCTGAAACATCAATGTTATGTTTCTAATACAAATATGATCATAATGAGTAAATAATACGGCGCCTCTTAAATAATTTCCTTTTCTCTCTGTTCTCATTTTATCACAGTAGATGGCGCTGATGCTCTTGAACACTAATAAAACGAAAACATTCATGGTGTAATCTCTCTTTTCACTTGCTTTTATACACACAAGTTTGCAGGTATGATACTGATTTATTTATTCATCAGTTGTGTGAGAGAGATCAAATTAAAGTGCTCAGTGTTAAATTCGTTACAGGAGAAATCCACAGGTTTTTCACAGCAGGATTAGATGATTTGTCACTAACAAATAGGCAGTATGACGTGTAATAGATGTGGGGGTCTACAGAGCAGAGAGGGTCTGCTGCGAGGAACCTACTGGGCTGCATTATGGGAAATGTAAGTCTGCATTTCTGGAGTTTGAGGCAAACTGTGGACTGACAGCGTGAATATCTCTGCTTCTACTTCTTTATTTTAATCAGTCTTTAATTAATCGATGCCTCACAAGCCCCCAATTTTCTACAAGTGAACTTCTAAAACAATTAATTTCATTTAGTGTTTAATAAGTGATGTTGGAAAAAAATCTTCACAACTCAACTCAAATGAGGTGAAAAGACCAACAATATAACATGTATCATAATATTAAATAGAAAAGATTAAAAAGTTCAAATTCATCTGAAAAGTTTAAACGATCAAACATGATCTTGGGCGTCTCGCATGTAGGGGGCAGTAAGTTCACACTAATTTCTCACAGTAAAAATCAAACACACTGAAACACACAATAGTTAAAAAAAACATTTTATTAAAGAAGAAGCGGGATGGTTTGTTTTCCCTATATTCTATACATTATGTGCTATACAATGTGGAGGACAGAGAGAGAGACAGAAGGAGTGCTGACCCAGGATCAGTTCATTTCACTCCAACTATTTATTTTTTTATGTCATGTGCATGAAGGAATTCATTGTCAGAAAGCAGATAACTGGTCTTTTGACCAAATGCAGCACCTATTTGTTTCACTGACAATAATAATAAAACACAAAGTAAATCCGGAACGACTCTTCACATGTTCATTTACACTCGTTCGTTTACACTCGTTCGTTTACACACATCCGTCACATGCTTCGTCTTTTCAGAGTCAAATGTAAAAATCAAGGGAGCCTGAGAAACCAGATAAGAACATTTCAAAGGTGTGACATATTATTTGTCTATTTTTAGCCAGTAAAACTAAAATATTTCATCGTCTGAATCCCTTCAAACTGCATGTGATGTCTGTTAACCGTTCCTGCTCCCTGATCCAGGATCAGAGCTCCTCCGAGGTGAGATCAACGCTCGCAGCTGTTCGATTAGAAATGATTGTATTAGTTGATGATTGTTCTGCTATTTGACTTTTCAATCTCAAATAACACTTTAACAAGAAGCATTTAACTGCACTAAAACAGATATCCAGCGAACAGATGTGCGTCCTGTCACAACTCTGATGATTATCTGGTTTGAAGCTGCAGTGAAGGTCAAAAAGTTCACTTTCCTGCTCACGTTTGGTTCTAACAAGGATTCATTTAATTAAACTCTGGCTGCTCTTGTGGACGGATATTTTCGGGTGGCTTCTCCTTATGTGTGTGATATAAAATATACAACCAACTCCAAATGTTTCAACAGTCACAAACAGACTTGGATACGATCGGCATCTCCATCTCATACGCACACGCAGAAAAACTTCACTTAATAACACGAACACCACGCTGGGTTTGTTCTCTATAGTGTCTTATTTCAGAAAATAAACTGCCAAAGTTCAAATGTATATCCCTTAAATTCTTTAAACATGGATTTTTTATTTAGAAATATTTACATTTTGAAGAATCTGAAATATCTGATGCTTTATATTTTTGCTCTTGTTTATGCCGTGAGAAGAAGAAGTGAGGTTGTTGTGGTTGTTGGGAGGACTGCTTCTGTGGCGTGAACCTTCTCTCATACACACATAAAAGCACAGAGTGTGAACCAAGAAGGAAAAACACACTTAGATATGAATTAAACTCTTGATAACGTCAGTCAGTGTGAATCCAGATGTTCCTTTGTTCTCTCTTTCTCTCTGATGTGAAGGCAAACAGCTACAAAGCAGTTAAATAAAGTCAAATATTGAACAAAAGTGTGAAGAAAAAGCAGCTTTTCTGTGTGTATGAGTCGTGTGTGTGTCCACGTCACTGGAAGCAGGATCATCTGAGACTGTGTGTGTTTGTGTGTGTGTGTGTTTGTAATTTAAAATCCT
>JAPZDV010000017.1:7751790-7770208 GCA_029814665.1 Acanthurus lineatus | reverse complement strand
TCATACACACATAAAAGCACAGAGTGTGAACCAAGAAGGGAAAACACACTTAGATATGAATTAAACTCTTGATAACCTCAGTCAGTGTGAATCCAGATGCTCCTTTGTTCTCTCTCTCTCTCTGATATGAAGGCAAACAGCTACAAAGCACTTAAATAAATGAAAAAGCAGCTTTTTTGTGTGTATGAGTCGTGTGTGTCCACGTCACTGGAAGCAGAATCATCTGAGACTGTGTGTGTTTGTGTGTGTGTGTTTGTAATTTAAAATCCTCTGTGAGTCTGTGATTGGACAGCTGACCTGACACTAAAAAACCCTGGATTTTTAAGGAGGAGAGAGTGGGGGACTAGGGTTAGACCGATATACCTTTGGGTCAATACTGACCAGAAACGTTACATATTCGATACGCTGCAGGCTTCAGTGTTTCCTGCTCGACGACAACAAACTCCAGCAGAAAAACCGCCTCTTATGGAGTAATTGTACTTAAAAAAGATTAGATTTTATCATCTCAGTAACTGCGACAAATATAAAAATTGAAAAAATACCAATATCGGACCCATATCGGTTGAACCCTAGTGACACGATGCAAAGCCACGAGTGCAGAGGTGAAAAGATGCTCCTATATACATACATACATTTTTGCATAAACTCTATGTACATACATTATGTGTGTTGGGACTCGATTTGGCAACCAGGCTGAGAGAAAAGGTTTTGTTTCTCCTCATTGATAAGGCGTGCCGTGTACGGCGGCCCTGTGTGACTCAGTCTGACAGCAGCTTCTCTTCTCCCCCCCCCCGTCTGCTCGCTGGACGCTTCGCTGAATTTTTCAGGAGATGTTTAAAGGTGTTTACTCTGCACATCAGGACGAGCTCTCAAAGTTGATTTCCTGGACTTTGTTCCTTCGTGATCCCGCGCTGTCGCCTTCACCGGAGCTGTCTGATGTGATGTCATCACTTGGCGACCCCCATGCTGCCGTGGCGGTATCAGAGCGTTCAGAGCAGCGCTTGAGTCGCTCCTCCAAGGCATGACATCATCTCGACACGAAGGGCGCAAAGTCTGCTGGCGGGGCTCCGTCTCTGTGATGTCACAACCGCCCACTGTGATGTCATACCCCGCGCTCCGATGACCAGAAGCCGTGTCCATCAATGCCGCTGTCGCTGTGTCAGATATTTGACAGCCGTCGGCCGCGGGTGGCGCCTAGCGAGGCTCGCAGCCTCGGTTCTCTGGCTCTGCAGGAGTGAGAACACAGTCCTTCACAGAACGAAGGCTCGAGCACATGCCAAGAGCTTCATGGTCAAAGCTCAAAAAGGTTTTTCATGCACATGAAAAGCAGGGAATTTGTTTTAAGAGGACACTCAGTCTCACCTGAGTGAGATCAAACCCAGTGAAAAGGCCTGAAAAGTGTCATTAAACAGTGGCTAAAGCACAACATACACATGCTGCTAACATGCTGCTAAAGTCCCTTCGTTTTAATGGCAAAAGTCCATTAGTTTTGTTTACAGCTGTGCAACATCTGTACTTTCATCCTGAAACTAAAAAAAATTGTTTTCATACTGTGCATCATTTGTGAAAGTTCTGAGCAAAGAGCAGAAGCTCAGATGATGCTTTAGACTTTTGCACATGAGAAACTTAAAGATCATTCATGGTTTAAAAACTGCTCTTTGTGTCGGACACACTGAACAGGGACACAATGAGATTAACTCCTGCTCATTGAAGAAGAGGTTTGTTTCACATGTTTTGGTTTGCTGGCTGAGATTTGAAAGGTTTCAAGGTTTCAAACCTGTAGTGTTCATTGAAGTCCAGTCTGAAGCTGAGGAAGCGCAGACTCTCATCTGAGCTGGTCATCAGCAGCACCAGGAACTGCTGGACGATGCTCTGAGAGGAGGAGAGGGATGTGAAGAGAAAACACTGTTAAACACGACGTGCCGAATACAAAAGACTGACGGCTGCTCCTGACGGCTGCTCCTGCAGGAGGCGCCGGCTCGTACCTGGTAGAAGTGGGTGAGGATGCGGAGCTGGGAGCGCATCTTTGGTATGGTTTCCTGAAACTCCTGAATCCTCTTCTTCTCCTCTGCTTCCTGTTCGGCCGTCACTCCCCACTGACCCTGAATCATCAGACATGTACATTATTGAGACAAGAGGCTGTAACACAAGGACGACTCTGTTCTCATCACCTTTGGCTCATCTGTGGCTCTGAAATCAGCTCATACCTCCTCCTCTCTCTGTCTCTTCTTCTCTTCAAACTGCAGCCGGAGGGCGAGTTCCTCCAGAGCAGAGCGGTACAATGAGTCCTGGGCGCTCTGGAACTCAATGATCTGGTCAAATATGGCCCTCAGCTGGTTCAAAAGAGACTGGACGGGCAGAGAAAGAGAGCTTAAGGACATATTTGTGAGGAAATCCAAGTTTTTTCCATAAGATTACTGTGGGTGAGTGAGTGTGTGTGTTAGTGTGAGTGTGTGTTACCCTGCTGTTATTGTCCAGCAGGCATCTGGAGATGATGGTGTCGAGGAAAACCTCGTGTGCAGCGATGATGTGGTCGAGATCCTGAGCTTGCTGCACTTTGTTCCACAGCTCGTCCCAGGAGCACTCCAGCACCTACACACACACACACAGAAACACACACACACTTTAGACAGAGGTATCTGGGAATGACTGTGTACTTTTATTAAAAATCAGATATCACTCCATCAGTGTGGTTCTCCTCTGATGCGATGGCGGCGTCTCTCAGTCTGAAGTCAATATACTTTTCTTTTAATTCTTGTAATTACTTTATCAGAGTCGCAGCACAGAAAGCTTTTATTTACTGACTTTACTCAACAGTCACACCTGCAGTTAAATCAGCCGCAGAACTGCCTTTCCATCTTAAACAACCCCATTAGTCTGACTTTCACTGGTTTGGACTTGAACCAGCAACCTTGTAGAATTGAGTTAACCTTGCTGACGTCGAGGCTGCTGTCGATCCTGTAAATCAGAGTCCTGCGGCGTTGCGTTTAACTGACGCAGCACATCCTCTCCTCCTGTAATTACTCTTAGCTCGTGTTTTTACAGCTAATGTTTTACAGCCTGTGGTAGCCGCAGCACTGCTAATGGTCTGACCTCAAAGGTGATGTAGTACTGCATTTGGTGGATGAAGTGGACCATCTCGGAGGCCAGGATGTGACACTGATGCAGCACGCCGGACAACTCTGGAGGGTGAAAAAGCACAGCGGCAGGTAAAATCACAACAGGCTGCAGGTTTTATTCTGTTAAAAACATTTAGTCTGCTGTGGTTGTGTGAATGCATTAATGTCTCTGGTGTTTGTGTGTGAATGAATAAATGTTGTCATGTGATTTAAAGCATTTTAAATAATCAACACACAAGAAAATGTTGTAAGAAAGTTTAAGAATATACTGTTTTTGTGTTGTGTGTGAATAGCATTGAAATTAATTTAAAGAAATAAATAAAAATGCACAATATTATCATTAGTAGTTTTATTTTTATTATTATTGCAGAGTGAAAACTTTCCTTTTACCTGTTTTACATTATTTGTCTTATACATATAAAATGCAACTACATTTTAATCAGCTTTACACTGTTGCATATTTGAATGCTAATCAATTAAAGAGGGAATAAAATGTGCAGAAAATAATAAAGGAAGAATTTCTGTTTGTGCAGGTGTGTGTGAGAGTGTTTATGTACCTGGAATGGTCTTAAGCAGTTTGGCGTTACACATCTGTCCCTTCCAGATGTCAGTCAGGGTGTACTCCATCCTCTTGGCCCTCCACAGGAAGTTAAACACCCGCAGGTAGTGGCCCATACACTCCCTCGTGAACACCTGGAACACACACAGTTGTGTGTTTATGATAACAGCAGGAACTGTTCAGCAGAGATGAGTTTTTACACGATGTGTTGGGAACTGTATTAAAAGTAAGTGAGTGTGTGTGTTTGTGTGCGTGTGTGTGTGAGAGAGAGATACCGTTGCAATGGGTCCATCAACGTGGTAGTCCAGACTGAAAACGTCCCAGCCTGTATCACCAGGAGACACCTGGAACCAACAGGAGACAGATGATAAATAGGTTGGAACATGCTGAAGTCAGCACAGTCACCAACACACTCCAAACACACACACACACTCTCACACACAGTACCTCCAGCAGGCGCACATCCAGCCTCTTGAGGATCTCTGCGTTGTCATACTGGGCGTTTGTGGCTCTGACCGCCGTCTCCAGGATGCCGGTCAGGTTGTGTTGGTACAAAGTGGTGGCAGGACGCGCCAACTCGGGTCTGAGACAAAAACATCAGGATCCCATAAGATTCTGCTTTAATCATGCAAAGTATCAATCGATCAGATCAGAAGTGTGTGTGTGTGTGTTGCTGACTTGAGCAGGTCCATGAGGTGTCTGATGAAGTCTCCCTGGCCCAGCAGCAGGTATCTCCTCATGGCCTGCAGATGCTCCAGCAGCAGGTAGTTGCGGTTGAGGACGTCCAGCAGGTATTTGCTGGTGTCGAAGTAGGCAGCGTCGATCTTCTCCTGAAACGCCCCCTCAAGGTCTGACAGCAGCTCTGCAGCTACAAGGAAGAAACCAAAAAGGGAATTAACTGACATTTAAATGGGTTCAGAGAGTGAAAACGCATTTGTTTTTGATAAAAACAAAGGAATTTTAAAAAGAACACAAAAAGTTTTGCATATGTGTTGTAAAAATTATCACTGATTTTTAAGTATTTATGTATTAGTTGCATTGTATTTCTTATTTAGGTATGGAACTGGAGGGAAAACCATAAGAAGACAAGGCAAAAAGATGCTAAAAAACGGACTGCAGTCAAGCTGAATCACACCAGTCTCCTCTCCTGGTCCAATCGGACTTCTGCTGCTGCTGCTGGACGTTGAGGACAGAAGAGAGCGCGATGCCCTTCAACAGATACAGTAAAAGCTACAGATCAAACTGGTCCTGCAGACTGGATCAATAGAATATGGCTAAGTATACCTCTTTCCTCTTCATAGTCAAAAGGAGCGGAGGACAAGGCCGGTGAGCGGTAAGAGCATCGATCACTGCCAGTCCACCGGCCTGCATCAATACAACTATATCAATATGCTGAGGACGGGACAAAAAGGAGGCTTCTTATTGGTCATTGATGTCATTAACGCGCTTGATTGAAAAATATCACTAAAAAGAAAGAAAACTACACAGTAAAGGGTTCTGATTAAGTCATCAACTTTTACTGCTTCTTCTTAATTTTCTGAAGATAACATCCTGAAATTCCTTCAATCCCCAGCGAGCCAAGAACCCAAGACCCGGTCCAAAAGTGCTGGGAAACTGTTTCACTGTAGAGAAGAGGATCTCAGACTCTTACCGTCTTTGGGAGTGTCTGCAGACTTGGACGCTGGCGTGATTTTGCCCGGCGGCGTTCTGTCGTGACACACCTGATGCAGGAAGTTGATGGATTTACCGATCAGCAGAACCTGGAAGAGAAAACACAGAAAAATGACACAAAGGAAACAGCAGCCTGGAGAAAATCACTGGCTGTAATCAACTCACATATATTTTTTTATTTTATTATTAATGTGTGAGTCAGCAGGCTGATACCCAGATTTAAAAGGCATTAAACTAGTGTGTAATGATGGAGAAAGAGTGTGTGTGTGTACCTTGCGTGCCTGGTCCATGGTGAAGAATGAGGGGATCATTGACTTCCTGAGGGAGTACTTGTCATGCCACAGACGATCTGTCTTCACGTTGGGATCTGATGCTACAAAGAACTACATACACACACATACACACACACAGACAGACACACACAGCTTAATAAACAATGGGAAGCTTTATTTTCCCAGTCAGGGTTAGTTTGAATAGCTTGAATGAAACTTCTGAGGAGTAAAGTTCAGAGGGAACAGTGAACAAACAGCTCTGTGGACGGCGTTTACAGCCCTGATCCTTTGTCACATTCACTTAGATTGTCCATTTACTTCAGACGGTGCAGTAACTTTGACTGGCTTTCTAATGGGAAAGCTGAGGACTGCGTTCTCTATTCATGCCGATACATTTTTGAACCGACTCCAACTGTCAGCGTGGCCATGAATCGGTCTCTATCGAGCTCTTTCCCACAAGCTATTAGCTGAAATAAGAGACTTTCACTACAGAGAGCACAAGGTTGTGTTTTAAGTTTGAAAAGAAACAGATCAGTGGGCTTTAAATACTTTAGTTTTAGATTGAAATAAGAGTAATAAGAGTACAATTACCAGAATACCCAGCAAAAGTAGCAGTTGCTGAAGGAGCAAAATCTAGCAATATGACACGATAAAACATTCTGTGAGGGAAAAAACCAAGGAGTTGGACCAATAAACATAGTTTTGATTCACAAACACAGTGTAAGAATTTATGCTGCATCCACCAAACTGACTGGAAATGATTTTGAATAAAGTGGAATATTTACTAACATAATATTTAAAATGGTTTAAATAACCACAGTTTATAGTAAATGACTGAAAACAGAGTGTTGATGACAGCAGTTAGGATAAAATTGAAGACAAAACTTTATCCAAAGCAGGAAAAATAGGATTTATATTTATAAATCTACTTTAAAATTACAATCATGAGTTCTTTAAACACATGAAAAATATGAATATCTTAAAAAAAATAGCAGGTAAATACTATGTTTTGATAAATTTTAATTAGAAAATATTGTCACCTCTGTTAAAAGGTTACTATAAAACTTGTAGCTATAATCAAGAGAGCTGATTGGTTGTTAACTGTGGTATAATGATTGTAAATAACAGCAATGATGCTCATGTGTTAAAAACAAAAACAGTTGTGTTACTGAAGCTTCAGACTGTAAAAAAGCAATTTTTTACTCTATAATCATGTTATTTTGCGTGTGTGTGTGATCTCTGTGGTAATTTCCCTCCTGAAAGGTGCAACAATTTTGTCTCTGTGCTCTTAAACACAGCACTTTAGATTTTAAGTCCAGTGATGACTGACTGTTAATGCTAGACACATAAAAGGTGTGTGTGTGTGTGTGTGTGTGTGTGTGTGTGTGTGTGGGACACAGAGAGAGAGAAAGGGCAGGGAGAAGTAAAGGAGAAACATCCATCACCTGGCTCTCCATTACACTCCTCTCATCGCTCCTCATTTGAGAAGCTGTCCTGCCTCTCCTCTCTTTCTTTATTTCTCTCCTCTCACTAATGTTCTTTCTCATTTGGGGTCAAACGTCAGAGCAGTGAGACCGAACGATGTTCCAGAAACCACCAGTAAATCCCGGCTGGACCTCCGGGAAGCAGGATGCAGCTCGGACACACTACATATTTAATGCTAATTATAACCACTGAAGTGTGTGTGTGTGCACCTCATGGTAGGTGTCTTCTAGCTCCCCGTCGTAGATCCACCTGTACAGGAAGTTGAGGATGGGGTGTGACACCAGGCTGAGGATGTGCTGAACCAGCGCTCTCATCTGTGGGTCTCCTGTTTTCCCGTAAGAATGAACAGCTGAGGCCAGCTCGCCGCCTTTCCGACCTGATCACACACACGGGAAGCAAACTCTGAAAGGACGTCCTACACACACTACATTCAACAAAGAGTGTCAGCCCACCTGAAGAGCCAAATACAGCAAAAACACACACACACACCTTGGCAGAAGTCGACGAGGGCTGCCAGCGTTTTGAGTCGCACTTTCGGGTCGTACATCCAAACCAGCAGCCTCCTGAGAGTCAGACTGCTCTCTGTGCAAGTGTTCACACCCTGCTCATCCTCCACCTGCAACTACAACACACAGGGGGGTCAGATTATCAAAAATGACCATAATCTTCCTCCCACCTGAAGAGTTCTTTAGTTATATACTGATTCAAACTGGAGTTGAGGGACATTTTTAGGAGGGGAAAAGTTGGTTTTGTTCGAGCAGGATTTTAATTATTCACTATCTGTTTTATTATGTCATCGTTTCTCTCCGTTTGCTCTGATACCTGAGAGTGCAGGACGGACAGCAGCCTGTAATACTCCTTTAGCTCCTGGTGAAGTGAAGCACAGAAGCTCTGAGGGGAAGAGAGAAGAGAGAGGAGGGGGCAGAGGGAAAAAGTGTTTTTAGAGGATTTAATTAAAAAAAGAGAGCATGTCCTCAGATGACACTGAATAAAAAGCACAAACACACCTGTCCAACCAATCCAAATGCCCGGTCGAGGCTCCTGGCGTCGGTGTACTTCCTGACTTTGTTGTGGAGCCAGCCGAGCTCGGCCAGTCTGCTGCTGGTGTCTCTCAGGGACTTGCACAGCACCACCTGGTGAGCAACAGAACACATTACAACACATACAAACACATGGTCCTGAATCCTGAGTTCATTCCCTCTGCCAGGGGGTCGAGTCAGCAGGATTACAAAAAAAACGTACAGGGAAGTGTACCACTAATCCTCTGGAGTCACTGCACATGTAGCTGCTCTGACAGAGAGCAGGAGTCATGGAGGGCAAAGGGACCATCGCAACAAAGATCGTGACAAATCATAACAAAGCTTCGCTCTAACGCTTTGGTGTGATTACTGAAATAAAAATGCACAAATAACTGACAGCTACAACTATATATTTACTGACATCCAAATGCAGTAAACTCCAGAGATGTTTTGGAAAATTATATGAGTGTTAAGCTTCACACACACAATAACTTATGATCAAGAACTTAGAAGTACACAGGAACCAAACAGCAGAGATGATGAGGCTTCAGAGAGGCTTCATTCAAAATATGATCATTCTAATGGCTTTGGAAAAATACCCAGACATATATGGTGGCTGTACTTTCAGATTTGCAAATCAGCTGCCCTTTAAGTTCATCTTATAAACAGGAAGTGTCATACACTGACACACAGAGAAAATGATGCATTTATTGAGCAATTCTGATCTGAGTACTTAAGTATTTGCAACTGATTATGTTCAAACACATGAACGTGACTGATGACGGTATAAAAACTAAGATGTAGTTACAATTGAAGCAGACATCATCCGTAGTAAATGTTATTTCCAAAGCTCTGATGGAGTAACGTCATGCAGTCTCACAGCAGCAGATTTGTTTTCCAGCCAGGGAAGAGTTCTCATTTAATGGCGCATTAAATTTTCATCTGTTTAACAAAACCTCTCATCCAGAGAGCTTTACACGGAGAAGTTAAGTGGCCAAAGATGAGTCATAAATATCTATATCCTGGACTCGTTCGTCTCTGCTCTGAGCGGCTCCTTCCCCATCAGGACGGTGACAGCAGATTGACCACAAGTTTATGTTTAGACCCACCGAGGAAATGAGGGGCAGGTCACATCTGAGACCTTCGATTGATAAGATGAGAGGAGGAGGAGTGCATAAAAAGAAATTGACGGGACGAGGGAGAAAAGAAAGGAGGTAAAGTGAGGTCGATGTGGCTCGGAGCCAAAGAGCTTCATATTGATCTGTTGAATCTTTCTTTTAGGGTCCGATCAAAAACAATCAACTTGATATCGCATCATCTGCTCTGTGGCCATTACTTCAACTCGGCCTGAAAAGAAACAAGCTCTCACCAAAAGAAGAGCTAACAGCTGGTTTTAATGCAGGATATTGTGTTTTTTTAAGGAAAATATAAACCAGCAGTTGAAATAATGATCTGTGTTTGAAAAATCTGGTGAAATAAGCTGTTTTTGAGGCTTTAGTCTGTTCACATCACAGTGTGCACTGAGATGCTGATGCTGATGATGAGCTGAACTGTAGCGTGACTCCACGTAATGTGTGTGACTTGGTGAACTGATGAGTCTATTAAAGGCTTAACAGGAATGGATGCAGGTTCAGGTACCTTGCCGTCTATTTTGTAGCAGTTATCCTGGGCGCTCATCTTGATGAACTTGCCATCGATTCCCTGGAAGACGTAGAGGATGTCCCGCACCAGCGCCGCCTCGCTCACCTCCCCTGGACCAACAGAGGACGAGAGGACAGAAACTTTACTGTACATCAGGAACACAGTCAGTGCTCTCAGTTAGAAATGAAAACAACTGAACTACCACTAAGACAAACTGCAACACTTAAATGATGTTCTGTTCAGCCTGTAATCTGCACGGTGTAATCTCTGTGTCACTAACCGTCACGGCGAGGACGGACCACTCTGCTTGTAGGAGCCGGAGGTCCAAGCGTTGCTCGAGTGGGAGGCAGGGCCAAAGCCGAGGAGGGAGAGCTGCTCGCAGGGAGGGTCCAGGCCAGTCGAGAGCCCAGAGGCTGACCGCCTCCTGCTGCAGACTGAGGGGGTTGACTGGGACACACACACATGCAAACACACACAGATTAACTGTTGCAGTCATTGTATTAATATCAAAGACCAGTGCAAGCAAATGACAGCTCAAACAGTGAACATACAGTGAGCACAGAGATCTGATTCATGCTGACAGAAAAAGGCTTTGCTCTGATTTGCTTCAACAGAAACAGCCTTTTTTTGTTAAATATCAACCCACAACCACAAAAACTCAACAAGCTGGCTCATATTATTGGTCTCCTGTTGGATAATCAACAAATAAACTTATCTAATACAATATATACATATTATAATAACACAAGGTGGATCTGAGCGTAATAAAAACATAATTCCTCTGTTTTTCAGATTAAAAATCATATTTCAATGTCATGAGACTTTTCTATGCTTCAAATGAGGATTTGTCCTTCAACGACGAAAAGGTGAACCCTGACAGCTCAGTGGTCATTTGTATCTGAGGGCCTCCTGCATTATTAATAAGGATAAATGGAATTAAATGGCCTTCTGATGCCTCATAAAAACAAATTTAGAAGAGGTCAGATGGAGAGGCGAGTTCATTTACTGGTGCAAATTGAGGCTTCCTCTCTGTGGCTCTGAGTGTTTTTACAGGACGAGCAGGTGATAAATAACCTTCTTCTCACCGCAGCCAGACGCTGCTGAAACACAGCTGACAGGTGAGACTCTGTCACGATGATGTAAGAGGGTTCGCTTCTCTATTAATGTGTTAATGATGGTCTGTGGTGATGTTGTAATAGACTACTTTACATTAGTTTGACCACCCACGATGTGTAATGTATAAAACTTGTTAAACAGGTATCATTCGAGGCATAAAGTTCGCTTAATGGAGCTGAGTGAAGTTTATCCATTAAGCTCCATTAAAGCTGCCTGCACAGTGTGAGACACAGCATCAACCTTCAGCCGTCCACATTACTGACAGACGGCTCTGCAGAGACGGGAGGAGTGTTTCTTTAGCAGGTTTTGTTGTTTGTGTTGAGCTCACCCAGCCAGCAGCGACTGCGGCGTCGGCGTGGGTCCGTTCAGTGTGTAGACCCCCAGGCTGGAGATGCCGCTGGTGCCCACGCTGGCTGACAGACCTCCGCTCCTCTCGCCGTAGCTCAGGGCCAGACTCTGGGGTCGGGTGCAGTAAAACGGGGTGGAGTGGGCGTCCCTGGGGAGGGCCTGGGCAAAGAGCGCCCCATAGTTTCCAACCTGAGAGGGACACGGCCACAGTGAGGATTAACACCTTCAGATTTATCAATGCAGCTCTATTGTTATGATTACTGATATGTAAGAAAATGTCAGAGACAAACAAACAAGTTCTAAAAGCAGATTAATTTAAATTATAAATGTAATAAGCATGACGATCAAAATAAAACAAAAAGAAACAGAGCTTCAAAAGGGGATCTGTGGACGCTCTGTCTGTGTGTGTGTGTGTGTGTGTCTCACTCTGCCGGACGGTTTGCGGGGGTCTTCAGAGAGGCTGAGCAGCAAGTAGAGAACAGACCAGCGATGCTTAAGGACACTCTGTCAAACAGGAAACACAACATCACGTGAACGTCATCACAGTGGAGACACTGCAGTGAAATATACTAAATTAATATTGACTCTGGTGTAGAATTACAGTATAAATAATCTGATCAATTCAGGTTTTCTCTTCTGGAGAAAGACAGTTCTGAAGGTAACAAATACGGACCTGCGTCTGAAGTTTTCTGTGCAGCTCTGAGAAGAGAGCGGCGTCTGCTTCTCTCCTCTGCTTCAGCACTGCAACAAGACAAAAATCTGTCAGCTGGGATGTTTGAAAGTTCCTCAAAGTCTCCGACAGTCCTGTTAACTCACTGAACAGGTGAACACACACCAAGGTTAGAAAACTCCTTCCCTGCAAGATTTGCAAAGGTTTTAAAATTAGATTCCATCACCTGTTTGTAGTTTCAGCTTATTTAAACAACAAAGTAAAGAAAGAAAACTTCCACAAACAGTCTACTTGGGATTTGAACATTGGCTGACTGAAGCTGAAATAAACTGCTGAGGAACATGAAGTCCATCTGTGCTCTGAGCAGCAGGCAGGATGCAGCCGACACAGCTCGCTCTGATCTGCAGCACAAAGAAACCTTTCATTCTGAACAGAAAAAAAGACTTCTAGTGTCTGTATTCAAGAGACCTTCATAAATATAATGTCTCAAATTAACACTTTTAAGAGCTTTTCAGACCTGAAAAGCTGCAGGAATCCCTGTCAACATTTCAAAGGGAAGGTGAGAAAATGCTGAATGACACAACATAAGAAACAAACTTTTGACAGAACAAAAATCAAGCAACAAACTCCTGCTCTAATATGAAATACCATGTTTGGTAGCTGTTGTAGTTGTGTCACTATGTCTGCAGGTGTTTTCATATGAGTGGACTCAAGTGATTCGTTGTAAACACATCTGAATGTTTAATTCAATTGCAGCAGGAATAAATATTTAAATTCAATCAACACATTCAAGCTTCAGAGTAAAAACTTTAAAACCATTAAAAAAAACACTTAAACAAAGTACCCACAAATCCACCGGAATAGTGTGGATAAGTGAACATTGTGTAGAGTAAGTGCGGCACTATTTTTGTTTTATTTTCACCATCAAATCTTGGATCAATGTTTTCCCACTAATGGTGCTACCCTGGCTACGATAAAAGCCCACTGGGATTTGCTATTTATGGGGCAATAAAGATTTTTTTTGACCTTTCTGTAGAGTGTTCAACATTAAAGATTAAGTGCACACATGAAACCAACCAACACAGCAACAGAGAAGAGCACTTTGCCAACAAGACTAAGTAGTGTAATAATCATATATATCACAGTACTCTAGTTATGTTTAGTATGAGATGAATGTGTGTTTTCACCACTTACATTCTTTCTTGATCTTCTCTGACACCAGGAACTCATCCCGTTCAATGGTGGGAGCGTAGTTACTGCCAATGACACGCACAGCGTACTGAAACTGGTGGGCCACTTCAGCTGGAGACAGAAATAAAAACTGAAAGTCAGGACAAACAAGCAGCACTTTTGAAAAGATGCAAAAATGACCAGCACAACCAGTGTTGAAGTGTGTTTTTACAACTATTGCAACACATTTTCCCCATTCATTTTGTCCCAGGGACTTAAAAGTGCAGAGAATATCACTCTAAACTAAGATAGGGCTGCAAATAATCAAACAAAATCCTTTTGGTTAACAATCTGTCTTTGAATGTCCACACTGCCAAACTGCAAAGCTTTGGTGTCTGTTATAACAGGGTTTAAGCTGCAATCACGTCAAAGTGGCTGAAAAACATCAGATCTTATCTTTATTATTCTGTTTATATCTGATCAAACATGCTAATGTCAACCTTCCTTAAAGATGTCTGCATCAAGCAGGGGCCTGCACCTAGCAAGACCCAAGCAGACAGTGTTGGTCAGCAGGAGAGCTAGCTAGCTAGCAAGCTCATGGATAGCTGAAGTAAACAGCTAAAAGCTTTATTCAACCAAAGCCAACAGCGTACTACAGCTACAGCTAGAAGTACCATGAAGCTGTAAAGCGGGATGTACAGCATCTAGTCGAGCCCATTGGCTGACAGTTATGTTACGCTGACCTAGCCCCGTTACGTGCTGTGGTTCAAGAGAGCTAGTGATGCCTAACACAATGTACAATTTTTATTCTTAATCAGCCTCATATTTAAATGTGTGCGTGTTCAATCAGCTCAAGTGGCCATTATGAAATAAATATCATGTTGTCTTTAATTCGGCATATCTTTAAAAGACTATAAGCTTTAAATTTAGTATTATTTTGAGGTTTTCTTCAACCTTCCGTTACAAAAACACACCGGGTTCAGCCTGCGCAACGATTTTACAGCTTGGTTATTTTAAAAGACTGTACGGATCGGTGTGAAAATATAAAGCCGAATACGCCAAAAGGCAATGAATATAAAGCAGATGACTTTGTTTTGTGTAAAATATATGTCATTAGCAATGGGGAGAGCAAGACAAAGCGCCCAATTTTTGAATGAGGTTAGCTTTGGCGTTCCCTGCATACTTGGGTAACGTTATTGCATGTATCTGCACTAGCGCGGGTTATGCTAGCGCTAATTCATGTAGTTTACCTTCGCTTTTCCCGGTAATCCTGCAGCAGAGGCTCTGGAGAAGCACATTAGGTGATTTCTGATCCAGGGTCGCCATAATGTCGTGGGTGACTCTGTTTGTGTTAACCGATAACTGAATAAATATCACCGTATAATATGAACTAACTCCAGTCCCCCGTTACGAACGACGCCATTTTGGCAAGTTGAGTCAAGCTAGCGGGACGCAGGAAGAATATGACAGCAATTGGCGCCTTTTTTCTTCAAAGTAAGAGCATGGACTTTCGCTCGTTTTGCACTTGGATGATCAGAGAAAATTAATAAAGGGGATGCTTTTAATGGATGATTAAAAAAAAATCTTTTTTTTAAATTTACAACTGGCAAATTTCCATTCTTTAAAATTATGGTTATTGTACAATACAACAAATTCAATTAATACTGACATTAAATTGCAGTTTAACAGAATTAGAAAACATGGTTATTCAAAAGAAACATAGAGCGAATAGTGAATGTTGGGTGCACTAGTCTTTCTCACATTGAGTAATCAGGCTTTACTAGCCTATGTGATCAAATGAAGATGAAGGTTTTATGAGAAGAGAACATACTCCTGTCCTACAAGCAATTACATGCCACACATTTGGTCTATACTGGCTTTAAGGCCACCACTGCTGGTCTGCAAGAAGCTACTGTATAAAAGTCTCCTTGATAAGGCTGTAAGTGGAAATGTAGTCAACAACTTAGTTAACAATAACACATCAAAAATACTGGACTGAAAAAAGTATTTCAGGAACAAATTAAGTATTAATGTTTGGCAAGTTAATGTGGACTGTTTGCTTATCTGAATGCTTAAAATCATTACAAAAAAACACAAATGAAAGTACACTAATTAAATACATACTTGATGTTTTTTAAAATGAAAACAAAATAACTAAATGAATTTTAATCTTATTTTATCTAAATATCTAACATTGTATATGTGTTCGGAAAAAAATTTAAGAACATTTTAACCGCACTAGTAAGGATTTTATTTAGAAAACTTAAACCGGATGCAGCGGTTATTATTGTCGTAACTTTCACACTGATGTTTGAACAGAACCCGCCGAAACGCGTATCCAGGAAACGTTGGACGGACAAATGAATGAAAATAGTTCCCTCTGGAAACAAGTGCTATGGATAGATCCGATCCCTTTAATGATCCACGCAGACAGCGAGACACAAACTGTTAACTTCATTAACTTTAATTTCTTGAATTTAATTATGGCAGCAAAAATAAATACAATATCTCGAGACTGAGGAAATACTTTACATAGCAAACCTGATACAGTGCTAATTTAGTGTAGCCTACTAAAGAAGTTTATATCTGAGGTAAGAGGAAAATTAATTTTTGTTAACTTATCTTTTAAAAACAAAAGAAAAAGATGACGCTTATTTCAAATTGTTTTTATTGAGACTTTTTCAGGAAACAAAAACAGAGATTTGTATGAATTTTTTAAAAATGACTTCAGCACCATTTTAGTGGACAGTTGGACAGCACCGCTGGATTGTCCTGACCTGAACTTGAGGGCACCCTCACTGACACTGCACTCCCTTAAAAACTTTTTATTTTCCTGACTGCCTATAAAGTAGCCTTCAAGTGCAAACACACACACACAGACTCACACACACACACACACACACCATGTAAATGTTACTGTCCACGCTTTGCTCTTCGTTTGGTTTCATAACTGTTGACTTCGTCTCTGACGCATCATCGCACCGGAGCAAACAAATCAATCTCCTAATTAACTGAAGCGTCCAATCAATTATCCACCAAAAACACCAGAGTGCGCATGCGCCCACCTCCAAGTCTGAGACACCACCTGGCTCCGCGTGACGTAGATGAGAGAAAATCTCCTTTTGCCGCGGCGCGAGACGAGGAGATTATTAGTGCAGGCGCAGAGGGGGGAGAGTCAGGGGTGAGGAAGGGAGACGCTCCTCGCTTGTCTGTGCATGTTGAAGCGTCCTGACCGCGCGGTGGGGGAGACGCTCGCGCAGCCACTCCTCCTGCCCCGTAAAGCCTCGCGCAGTCTCCCGTAGGTGCGTCCAGGTTAACGATAATTGCGAACAGCTTGGTCGGACAGACTTTTTCTGCTCCAGGAAGAAGCGAAGTGGAGTGAAAGACATGGACAAAGGAGGAGAATTCAGAAGAAGTTAGCGTTTGCAGTGAAAAATAACGTTTGGAAAAAGCGACTTTGAAAGAAAAAGAAGTGCCGGGGGGGCAGAGGAACAGGATGGGGATGGATTTCAGCACTCTTCGCACCCTCATCAGCAGATATGTAAGTTTTTAAAGCGCTCACGTCCTGCGTTTGTTCGCTCATTGTGCTTTTCCTTCCGCTTGTTTCCTGAAGACCGAAGCCTTTTACAGTTTAGGACGATAAACAGAAAACAGTGGGGGCTTTTATTACTGCTGGTTTCAAATTCCAGCGAAGCAGCTACTCATCCGGATTAAGTTTCACTCGCGAAAGGGAGTGGAAGGAAGCTCAGTGGGAATCTGCTGGGAGCTGAAAAAAACCCTTCAGATCTGTTTGTTTGCATCGGAAATCAGAGTTTTGTTTTGAAATGTGTTTGATTGAACATGAAGTCAGTTTGCTGCAGAAACAAAACCCCGGTCAAATATTTATGTTTTTATTATTCCTTATCCTTTGCGGATCATAAACCCATAATCCTGGTTTATAAACTTGTTTAAAAACATTTAATTTAAACTGTTGTGGGCTTGTTGAATGATTTTGGATGCTTGAAATAAGGTTTTTCATTCGCTGATAGTTAAGAATGTTTTAATGTGTTACATCTGGAAAATCTAAAATGTGTCGATAATTAATTTTGGCATCTGAAGATTCAATTTAAAGTCGAACACATTTTGAAAAAAAGAAAAAACACCAGCATTTACTTTGAGCCAGTAAATCAGACTGAGGCTCGCATGAGTGAAAGGTGGAGCCACGTCTCATTATCAACAGTTGCAATGGAGAGAAGCTGCACATCATCATGACACAACATGTCTGAAGATGCAGTCAAACCGCGATCATCATGCAGATTAAACTGGCAAGAAACTGTGCCAAAACCATTAGGATCTGTTATTATAAAAAAGGTTAAATCAGTTCACTTTGTGGCAACTTGATTTGCATAATCTAGTTATAACTTTTTTATTGCACCAGATAAAATAATAATAATGGATGTTCGGGCTCATTTGCAGAGTTTATGTTGTTCCTTCTCTCTGCTGAACAAAAGTCTACAAATGGAACAGTCAGTCACATGAATTATGTAATCCAGTTGTTTTCTCCCTGCCAGTCAAATCGATGGGCAGCAGTGGAGAAGCCGGTCTGTGAGGCTGCGAGCTGCATTAGGCTCCACTCTAATGTGTTTGACAATAATCCAGATGGAGCAAAACCAGCTCACATGAGACCCTGTGAGGTTTAAAACCTCGGCTCCACACACAAACGGCTGATTTGATAAAACCCCTGCTGTGTGGAGGCTGAAATGGAGCCATTTGTTGAGAAACACACAGAGACGAGGCGGTGATGGGTGGGATCCTGATGAGGTCTGCTGCTGCTGTAATTGATCTGGATAACTGCTGGAGACAAATGGGTGAAGGCTAAATTGACTTGAGTTGCAGCTGCAAAAAAGGTGGATGCGAACAGACGGCTGAATGCTTGAGATCAGGGTTAGGAACATGCATCCGGTCGTCAATACCGGGCCTTTATGACACATCAGTCGATAATCTGAGGCGGCAGGATGAAGGTTTTCCTCCGACCACATCTGTAAAGTGGAGCTAATTAAAAATTCAGTCTTTATTTAAAAGCCTGATGCATCGATTTGCTGTGCTGTAATGTGAAATATTTCCAGTTGCTTTTTTTTTTAAAGAAAAAAAGGAAAATTTTATACATCAAACATTTCAGCATGTGACATGAAGACTTTTCATGTGTGCTAATTTAAAAAAAATCACTTGTCTGTCAGTTTTTCAAAGTGTTTCATTGCAAACTTCCATGCGTCTGTTTTTGTTTTAGCTTTAAATTTTTAATCCAGTGCGCTTTTTGTTCCCTTTATAACTGCGTAAAAACAAACAGAGGCTAATATTAAAAGCAAGGT
>JAPZDV010000017.1:7738559-7751690 GCA_029814665.1 Acanthurus lineatus | reverse complement strand
TTTTAGCTTTAAGTTTTTAATCAACTGTGCTTTTTGTTCCCTTTATTACTGCATAAAAACAAATCATTTTAAAAGCAAGGGATTGTTATAAAAAAGAATTGATCCTGCAGCAATTTAAAGAGATCTTTTTTATTTATCAGCTACATAATATTCACTTTATAATGAATTCATAATGTTAAATTTGTCCCAAACTGAAGCAAAGTCTTAATAAAACAGCGTAAAAGTGTCACATTTTGAAGTAAATATGAAGCAGAACATCTTCTGGTTTACAGAACAACTTTCTGTCAGATGCAATAAATTCCTCGCTGTTTTTTAATCTTTTAAGTGTTCAACCTTTTCTGTAATTTACTCATTTATTTGTGGCTTTTAGCCAGAAACCAGCCTGTCGTTTCGGCTGACAGCCTGAGATTTGTCTCTTATCAGTAAAAAAGAAAACAGTTTTAATGGCTTTGATTCACATGCAGGATATTTTTATGCAGATTTCACAAAAACAGAACAAATAAACAGATTTAAACTGATTCTGTTAAAACAGCAACAGGAAGCAAATTTAGTTGTTGCACAAAAACATTTTGTTTCCTCTCAGTGAATCAAATAAGCATAAAAAAAAAAAGTTTGCTGAAGTTTTTTTTGTTGTTGCAAAAGTCAAATGTAATCTAGAAAGTAAAATCTGAGAAATGGAGCTTTAAATAAAAACAAAAGCAGAAACAGATCCAAAGACGACAGGAACATGAGCGCATGTTACAGCCCGACGTGCAAGAATTTATTTATTCAGAATTTATCCACCAAAAATTACTTTTCTGCAAACAGTTTTTATGTGTTTTATCTGCTTTCCGCCTCCGTTTGAAGCCTGTAAGATAAAAAAAAGGGGCAGTTTCCAGTTGTGAGGCTGTTTGTGATGAAAAGATGTAAACGTGGACGAGTTTCGCGATGAGGAACCAGGAAGTGAGACAGACAGAAGATTTGGCAGCAAAGATGCTGTTTGATGGTTTCACGTGATGTAAACAGCTGATTTCTGTAACTGAAAGTAAAGTTTCATCAAAATCCAGCAAAGAGTCTCAGTTTTACTCGTTGAGTTTGAAAACAGATCAATGAATTGGATTTGATCAGATTTGACTCTCGGCTTTTAGTGGAGAGTTTTAGTTTCTTGTAAGCGTCTAATATTTGAATCTCCCCTAAAAAACAAATCAAATTTAAAAGTTTAGACAAAAGTTCAGCACATTTTTCTCCAAATAAGAGTTAAATTTTTATTTCACAAACACAGTTAGACAAAGTGCTGTAAGTATGTAACAGGGATGAAACTTCACCTTGTGTTTAATGACCTTTATTAGTCGATTGATTGATTCGTTAATGAAATTTGTTTCATTTTTCATTTATTTTTCATTTGTATTCTGTGCAATATAAGTTTGTGCAAGTATATTTGCATATTTTAATACTTTATAGTAGCAAAAATGCAAATATATAGTAACTAATAGTAACTACATGCATGTAGTAACTATACTATAGTTACTGTGTTTATTGCAGTTAGAGGTGCGAGTATCCATCTCAGTCATATCTGTGATCCAAAGGGTCTATTTAGTGTATAAAATGTAAATATATACATTTTTTTCAGCTTAATCATGTTTAATTGATATTATTTAGTCATGTGATTATTAAAATTGAACGTAATATTCCAGTTCGGTGTAACTGAGGCCAGATTTGGCCTTTTGGATCTCAGCTGTGCTTTTCAGGGTTATTTGGTATTTAGAGTCAGTTTCTCTCTGACGGTTTAAAAAGGCTGGAGGTCGTTATGCAAGTGTGTGTGACTGTGTTTTAAAGTGTAATGAGCGGGGTTGAGATCTCTGTGGCTGTCGCTCTCGTCCAGGCTGAATGAGAACAAAGTGTGATCGCAGTGACATGCAGGAGCGGTGAGACTCAGTGTACTCGTACTGTATTCACTCCGCTGCTCTGCTCTCAGGGCTGTTTCAGGCTTTCAGAGTTTTAAAAGGACAATTTATTGTCCTAAATTATAGACTTCCTACAGTTTACTTCAGTTTATTTTCAAAGTATAACCCTTTTTTTCTTGTTGCATGTTCATGTTTGTGTCTTTTCTGCTTTACTAAACGCTGTTTGGCGTCACAGATCATTTAATTTGTCGTTCATGTTGAATTACAAGTAAACTGTTAAATGTTAGAGTCTAAAAGTTGCTTACCTAGTTTTTTATTATTGACGTTAGTGAGAAGATGCAAATTTAACACATTTACACACATAATTGTTTATTTAAAAGAGGTGGAAACTCAGCGTCATCGTGTGTGTGTCATGGATAAATTCCCGGTTTTTCATGTCGTGTTTTATCTTTGCACCTGAGTCACAGCGATGAACATCAGCACATTTTACGAGCTGATCTTTTACAACAGCAGCGTCTGACGTGTTTTTGTTGTTTTAAGCTCGTGAGTCAGTTCAGGACTGAGACAAGTTCACACTTACCACATTAAAAACATAATCTGAACCATAAAAACAAGCAAAAACTCGATCTGAACAGTAAATGTGACGTGAGGCCTGATGTTTGAAATCAGCTGCTGTCATTGTTAAACACACTAAACTTTATCTCTGAGCATCAAATGAACAAATTAAATTAAATCTTTAATTAAAGTTTGTAATAATGAAGAGTTCTTCCGTCTTAATCTGAACAAATAAACTGCAGCAGTTTCAGCCGCGAGTGAAACAAACTGCAGATAAAACGTCTTTGTGGAAGCGGCCGGGCAGCATTCCTCGTCTGCTGACTAATCTGGATCTCAGGACAGGAAGTGCCTCTCCTCTCTGTCTGCCTTCATACCTTCACAGAGTGGATTAAAGGGTTACTGGTGTTCACTATACCTTCGCCAACTTAATCCAGTTTACAGCTATACTTTCAAATCTCCTGCTGCTTGTTCTCCACCTGCTGCTGCGTGTTTTCCTTCACTTTCAGAGCAAAAAACAGGCTTCACATGAAAAATAACAACAGGTTTCATTCATACAGACGAGGCAGGAGTTTTTACAGTGAGCGAGTGATGTTGTGTGTGTTACCTCATGCAGGTTTGTGAGTGTGGGGGTGGAGGCGATGCAGCCGGGTGACGCAGAGGGCAGCGGATCACATGAACTCTTTGGCTCTGTCTCGTTTTCATTTATTTATAAGCAGACTGGCCGACAATGCGAGCTGACGTTTGTGTTGTTTTGTTATGGAGTCTCTCACAGCAGGGCGGCTCGCTGCGGGGGTCCAGGGACACCCGGGGCCGAGTAAGGGGATCCCACGGGGTCCCCAAACAAATGAGAGACAGATCAGTGTTATTAACATTTAAAGGCTTTAATCACTGATGTAATTTAATGTAACCACGGGGTGAAATTACGACAAAAACAGACATCACAGGGACTTTTTCAGGTCTTTTTCTTCATTATTTGTCATTTCTGGCTCTTCTGATGCAAAATTTTCCCCCAAAAATACAAAATTACAGCTTTCAAACAGCAAGTTTCAGGTTAAAAAACAGTTTCCTGACTCAATAATAAACTTTTGCAGGAAAACTTTAAGACTTCCTTCTTTTCTTAAGGAATAAAGTCGTGCACCAGGTTGTCCTAAGACTTCTTTGGCTCTCTGTGGAGGAAAATACAGAGGAAATTGACTATCAGATTCAAAATGACTTCAACTGTGTCAGAATAACTCTCAAATGTTCTGATGGACCTATTAATTGTTTCTCATATGAATTGAAAGGATATATTTATTCATATAAGTTGTGTTGTGCCTTTTATGCTGCAGATTATCGCAGATATCCTCAAAGAAACACCATAAAAACTGCAAATTACATCAGTAATGGCAAATAATGATATTTATTAATAGCACTTGCATGACTTGGTGCTTCTGGCTGCGTTTCAGAGATGGTAGTATTTTATTTTGAAAGACAGACGTGTTGTTGTTAAGCGATATAATGGACTTAGAAGTGTGTTAATGTGTATGCCAACAGCAGCCGGTTTCCTCACAGCTTCTTGCTAATCATTTAACACCCGCTTGTCCATACTGTCCACAATCCACAAAGTGCAGGGGGGTTAACCTCTTTACCTGGAGGATTTGCAGGCTCTCGCTAAGCTTCTTGGCCCTCGGATTGTTTCACTGCTTGACTGTCTGCTGCTTCACTTTTCAGGCACTTTAAGAAGAACTTGTTTACACGAGGAAACAACACAAGTCGAGCAACAATTAATTAAATCAGCATAATAAGTGGAAAAATGAAACAAGAGGCAGAGCAGCGAGAAAGCAGCGTTATCATCAACAAAAGCCCCAAACAGACAGTTCACGGGGATTATTGCCCCTCTTCATTCTGTATGAGAGTTACAAAGGCAAAAATGTTATGTAATGTTGTTATTTTGCCTCTAAATTGACAAGAGAAGTAGTTACTGCGCCAATATATTTACATTACATTTATTAATTTACATTAACAGTTACGCTGAGTGACAGTTATACAGGAGTGAAATTATAAAATCAAGAGCTGCGACGTAAAAGTTTGTTTTTCCTTTTTTAATGATCTTATCTGCCGGCACATAAAAGACATTAAAGTCCCGAATTTTTTCTTTTCAAAACTTCATGTCCTTCCCTGACGTCCCTCACACTTCCTGTGTGAGTGTGAGCTTCATTAAGAAGCTCCATCAGTGTCGCTGCAGTAACATTAACGGTGTATCGCAGCCCACCGAGCAGGCCGGCGGATGATGGATGGCCCAAGGTTAATGGTGCATAGAGGTCTCCGTCCCAAAGAGAAAGAGACCAATCCGGAGACACAGGGAGTGTTGTTTGAGCTCGGCTCGTCATAATAACATTGCTCCGGGGTGCCGGTGAAAGTGCTGAGGGGGGCAGGTACGCTTTAATGTCTCCCCCCCTCTGTCTGAGGGGATGATAGGCGGTCGACTCGCTGCAGGAACACACCGTTCCCCCCGGCTTTCCTGTCAGAGGGAGAGCGAAGAAAAGTGGTGTGAGAGTGAAGAGAGTGAACTTCTTCTTCATGTAAATGCTTACAGTGCAATCTGCAGACTTCACCCCCCTCACACACACTCTCAGACACACACACACACACACACCTTCTCTTCCTATAAGCCCAAACATCTCCCTCTTTCCTCTCCTGTCTGTTTGGTTTTCCTGAAACATTAGCAGAACTATTGACTGTGTGGCTCATTTGATTAGAATGGATCGGTTTGTAGCACTCAGTTCTTACTTATGTTCACTGAAGTGATGCAGAATGATGCCGACTCGGAGAGAATTTATCACCTTTGGTTGACGTTTAATGCTGAGTCCTGCAGAGACAGATGGGTTTTGTTGCATCTTGTGAACTTCTCGTTTAGATGCAAACAGGAGGTTTTGGATTTTCTTTGTTCAGTCTTTGTAGCTGATGTGCATTTGCTTCTGTGCAAACTTCAGGATGAACGATATTACCTGAAGCAAAAGTCTTCATGCTTCAGTTGGTGCAACCAGAGGTGAAGTTGCATCCATCTTTTCCTGACTTTAAACAAAAGTGATGCTAACCAGTGAGCAGCTTTAAGATGTTTTCCTGCAGGGAAACGAGTTCATCGCCTCATTAGTGGTGTAATGGAGGGTTTGGTTTTTTTGTTTTTCTTTGAATTTTGGAGGCAAAAATAAGAAAAGTCATCAGAAACAGGTGTTTGTTGTAAGACTGTGATGGGATGAGAGCATGGACCAATAATCTGATATCAGTCCACATGAACAAACAAGAGAAAGACTTTTTGCTTTGATTTTGGCCCAAAAAAGACAGAATTTGTTGCTACAGAACAGACTCACCTTTGTGCATTCATCTTATCTTTGTTTTTTAGAATTATACCTACATTTGTTCTGCTGCAAAAGCCGGATTTATTACAGAAAATAGAGCTCCTGTAGTTCCTCCTGAGGCAGAGTTAAAAGCTTTTCAATGACATCCAAAGGGAGCACTTGCGAAGGCCCTTTTGCAGCTGAACACACTGTAACAAGCTCTAATACAACATCCAGAAATCCAGTTGCCTCCTTTTTTTTCCTCTGTGCTCATTGCTGCTAAGCAACAAAATACAAATCAGTATTATTATTGCCCAGAAGTGCAGATGATAAAGGGCAGTGGATGCGTGTCGATGTTCAGCAATAAGCTGAAACTACTGAGCACTCAAGTGATTTCCAAAACCCAGCAGCTTGTGCACATGAAATATCATTGATTATTCTGCAACATCGTCAATGCACTTTGGCAGCAGATGATTGGGATCCTGCCCGAGCAGAGCTTCACCAAGTGATATAACACCAACAGACACGTCACAGTGTCTCTGAACTGGCATGTCGTCAAATTAGAGCCAAATCACACTTCATGTATGTTTTCAAGATATATATGTGATTTTGTTTCTCACCTGATCAGATCGTGACAAGATTTTGTATCAGAAAGTTGTTATTAATCTTCTTTATATGATCGATTTGTGCAGAAAAGCCTCCATTCTCAGTAGAGTTGTATTGGAAGTTGTTCTCCAAAAGGCCTCTGAGACTTTGACGGCACCCTGAAAGAAGCGTAAACACAAGAGAACGATATAAATAATGGAACTACGGCCACGTAAATATGTTTCTCTGCACGCAGCAAAAATAACTCTGAAATCCAAATGACAACAGCAAATCCTTTAAACTTGCAACGTGTAGCATTTTAACATGAATAAATAATCACCACATAAATAATTGAGTGTAATGGCCACAAACAAAAGGGAACGCCACTAAATTTGCAATACAGCAGCACATTTTTACATCAGTTTGGATCAGAAAACAGATCTGTAGCACTTATGTTCAGTACAAATGAAGATGAAAAAGGCACAAAATCAGGAGGAAAGTGTCGTTTTTCCTTAAGAAGCTGAACTAAAGCTTTCCAAAGATTTGACAAATGCAAAAAATGGAAGCAGCAAAATCAGCAAAAAAGCTTTTAACATGTTGATTTGTTCACTTAAAAATGAAAAGCAAGAGGCCATAAGCTGCCTCAACTAAGCTCTCGTTTGTCATTGATTTAAAATCAATATTCTGTGAGGATATTTAATCATAAAACATATGTAAGTGATTGTTTAAAGGCATAAATGCAATTGTAGCTCAGGTTGGTGAATATTTCATTTACTTTACAATCTTGTTTGCTCAGTTTATTACGTTTTGTCATGTTAAGGGTGCAGTCGTCTCTGCATGTTTATCTTCCATCTCAGCCTGAATCATCAGCATGACTCTCACAGTGGTGTGTTGGAATAAGTGATGGAGATTTTTTGCATCAGCATTTCCTGCTGCCGGTGTGTTCCTGCCTTTGTATAGATTTTAAGAGGAAGAAATTTCCTCTGAAGAACTTTGTGGTCTTAAAGATGCACAAATATTGTAAATAGGAGTCACCTTCCGCTGCATCTTATGTAATAATTGAGGTTAGCTTTGGTTGGAGGAGACGCAGGACTCGGCCGACTGGCTTCCCTCCAGGATTTGTGCGTCTAACCAGCGTGGTGTTCTGCCAGTGCCGAGGGCAAAGTGGAGTTGTGTATATTTTTAAGTGCATTCTGTCCAGCGAGTAATTTCGCTTTGTTTCATGATCAATAGTTTTGTCTTGCAGCCGCAGCCGAATGAAACACCGAGTGTGCGTTCGGTGGAGTCATCCGTCAGCCGCTGACGTTTCCACCTCTGCAGCTGTACTTGTGACTACGCGTGACGGAGCTTTTCATTTTCAACTCCCAACAGCTGCAAAAGTGTAAAGATGTTTCTGAGATCTCTTAACTTCTAGGAATCCATTTGCACCGCGATGCTTTGCCCCCGTCAGGTGACCGGTCTCATGACGGCCACATGACCCGTTAGGTGCTCCTCATCCCTCTGATTCGTCCTGTGATTTTCTCTCCTCTGCTGAGGCGCGACGGTCACGCTTGTTGCTAAGCAGTTTTAGGATGGAAAATGATAGAAGTTTTATGTTTTTGTCTCTTGCATCCTCTTACACTCACAGTGTGTGTGTGTGTGTGTGTGTGTGTGTTTGTGTGTGTTTTGTCGTCCCGGGCGACACAGAAGGGCAGCAGGATTCATTGGGACATGTGACAATGAAACACCTTTAAATAGGACAGAAGAGAGCAGAGAGAAGTGAAGCTCATACGAACGAAACTCAGCTTAAGAGGAAATGAACTAAAAACAGCACAAAGAGGAAAATAAAATGCAGCACAAAAGAATAATAGAAGAACAAACAAAGAGACACACTGATGGTCAGATGGAGCTTTTTAAATTAGCATAGTGGAGGTGTGAAATGATTGGCTATCACACTCACTGCATGATGAGACTTTGGAGAGGTAAAGACAGCTGAAGATCACAAGAATTAGATGTTTTAATAACTCATTTTCAAGGCAGCGTGTCAAAGTTAAATGTGAGTTAAATAAAAGATTAACTGCCTGATTATTGTGATGCAGAAGCTTTAAAAAACATTTCCATCCCATGATTTGCTGCCTGTGTTTTTGCTTCGTACCTGTTGTTGTTATTTGCTCTTCAGTTGGTGCTTTTAGACTTCATCAGTTTGTTTTTTGTCTTCTGCAAGAGAAAAGAGTGAAAAATAGCTTAAAACTGGAGGCTGGGTGAAAGCATGGGGGCTAGAAATAGGATTTGAATGCAGTTCTTTATCAGTTGATTATCATGTGATCGATTTAGAGTTCCCAGAGCCGGGACCAGCAAGACCAACCGGGAGGCTGGACCGGCTCACAGAGGAGCCACCAGTCAGCTCAGCTGGCATTCAGAGAGACGAGGAATGGAGACGGAGGCAGAGAAAGGTTAGACAGACAGGAAGAGGAGGCCTTTTTCGACTCCTGGTGACATAACGTCAGACTACAACCTGCTGTTTTCTATCAGACAGAGTGTGAATGGATTGCTGATGGCCAGTAAGAATGAGGAGGATTCAGGTAAAGCTTTGATTTCTCATAATATCTCACTGCCACGTCGTTGGCTCAGGTTTGCTCAGAGGTGCGCTGACGTCCTTGTTGTCTGGATTTTATGACGGATAAAGATCTTAAATGATAATACATTGTTTTCAGTTTCATTTTGAGTGATAATGAGTTTCATTTTCAAAAAACAACTTATTGATAATACGTGATTAACATAGAGAACAGGATTTAAAGGGCATGGAGAGGAAACATTAACAGGCACATCGATCATGAGAGCACCACATGGAGCTGATGATGATCTTTTTGTTCTGTAGTGATGAAGGAGGAAATAATGCAGCCATTGTGACTAACACACAGATGTGAGCAAAGTAATTTTAAAGAGTGAGAGAATTACAAATGCAGTTTGATCAAAACATTTGCAAGAAACAAAATCTAACTCATTTGACCTTTTTTTTTGTCCTGGAGCTCATCCTTCTTCATTTCCTGATTTATCAACCATGTGACAAACATTGGGCTTTTTGAGGACAGTTTGATGCTCAGATCCTCAGATGTTCTGCTGTAACTCCACCTTAGTGATATAACCTACTCATGAGATGGATAAAGCATGTTAACACAGGTAGACAGGTAATAAATATAAAATATATTTGCATGGCTAATGTTTAAATAGATCGCCTCTAGTGTTCAGTGTAATTTGTTAAAATGACACAAAGTTCAGTTGACCATCGTTATAAAAATACATTTAGTCAATGAAACTCAGTTAAAACAGTTTCTGGGTTTATTATGATCACAGTAACTTAAAGAGCTCATGTAATGACACTGTTAGCAACATGCTAATGTTGAATAACTCTCACTGTGGGAACAAATGAGGCTGAAGCTGTTTGATTTGTCTCAGAACAGGAACTGAAAACTCAAAACTTACAGCCTTTTTTAAATTTATTACACATTTTTGTCATTTTTTTAAACAACAATGCAAACATTTTCCATTTTCAGCTTCTCAAATATGAAGATTTAAGGCTTTTATTTTCACATATGATAATAATGTAATCAGCTTGGGCTGTGAGAAATTTTCATGGGATATTTTTACTCTTTTCTAACATTTAAGAAATAAAGAATCAGTGAAATGAATAATCAGAAAATATTAAGCAAAATAATTGACAGTGGAAATAATTATTTGCAAATCTTAAATTATATTGCTGAAGGATGCAGATGCAGCAGTAGCCAGGTTTCATATATGTGTGTGTGTGTGTGTGTGTGTGTCTGGGAATTGTTGGCAGCAAAAACACTGTAATGGACGTCATTAAGCAGCAGTTTCCCTGCAGGACAAACATTAGGGAAGCCTCGAAGTGCTCCCATTATGGAGGCCGACAGAATGAAAAGTTGGGAAATAAACACATTGAGAAAAGATTAAAAGTATTAAAAGCATTTTGGTTCTTTTCTCTGTGATCCTGAGAGACACGCAGTCCGTTTTATTTTACAGCAGGATGTGAAAGCACTAAAAGAGTGAGGTGAAACACGTGTAAGCCAGACCAGCAGCTAATGGCACCGTCACCCCGAGGAACAGACTTTAACGAGACTGCAGGTTGTTACAAATAATATGAACGCTTTACGGTTTCTACACGAGTGCTGCACGAGTCAGCTGAGATATCTGTAAAAATGTAAATATTAAATATCAAAGAAATTGCTTGCATGCACGGCATTAACCAAGACGATTTAGACTTTCAAGGCTTCACATGTAACTGTGAGCGCTGTGGTGAGACAAAGAGGTTCTGTGATGATGAAGCTTTCACTTTATTGTGCAAAACTCAATGAGAAAGTTGATTCCTCTCTTGTTTCTGTCCATTAAAGATTAGTGGAGGTGCAGAAAAAGTCTGTGAGGTTGCATGAAAACCAAAAGACAACCAGGAAATTACAGCTCCCTTCCAAGAAACAGAGCAGCATGTAACCCAAATGTAAAACCACAAATGATCATTTTTTGTGTTTTTTTTTTCTTTTTAATGGCTCAAATAGAGTTGATTGATAATCAGAGAGGTGGTGTTTGGCTGCTTGATGTGCTTAGATAACCATCTCTTGGCTGCAGCTTCATTCTCAGCCTACAGACATGAGAGTGGCAGCGATCGTCTCTCTTATCTAACTCTTGGCAAGAAAGCGAGTGTTTGTCTTTCCCAAGTATGTGGATGTGCAGAACACTTCTCTCCAGCTGATTAATGCTTTTTTATCCTCCGTCGTTTTGTGTAGTTTCACAGAAACTCATTTGTTTCTCTCATGCTGGGATCATCTGGGCAGTTTATACTGTAACTTGTTGGCACTGTTGCATGAGTACTGCATGCAGCAAAAAGCTCCTGCATGCACAGACAGAAGCTTTTGCAAATTTACTTCCACATATTCACATAAGCAGTAACATGCATAACTGTACAAATCACGTGTTAATGTATATTATCTGTTTGACCAGGCAGGTGACTTTCCTGCTAACTTTTGACAAGATGTTGGCACTAAATCAAGATGTTTGTTACTCTTTTATTAGTTTTCCTGCACATGCACATCTCTGTTTGGAACTTTATAATGTGATGAGGCCCTAAAAGGTCAAAATTACTGGAAACAAATGTTTTGGCCTGCACAGATATGATCATATTTGATATAAACCTCAGATGTTTCTCAGCATATTGAATGTAAAGCTCCTGGCGGTGTTACTCCTGCAGGAACTCGGCCCATCGTCTTTCAGTGGCGGTGCCGGAGTTATTTAAAGCCAGCCGAGCGTCCACAGATCAATGCAGGCACTTAGTGTGACCTGGCTGCTCACACACACTCACAAGAGCACAGACATGTTTAACTGAAGAGTTTGCTGAGACGAGTACAAACAGTCACACTCTTACAGATGCGGTTAAATCTTTCGTCACCGCTCACTGACTGGAATGAGTCGGCTGCAGTAAGAAAGCATTTCTGCAGCCGACCTACCTGCATGTTACTGTGTTAGTGTTCTCACAAGAACATCTAAAGACAACTTTTACTATTATTACTGTGTTTTAGAATTAGGTTTTTATGCTTGGAGGATAAAGAAAGAAGTGATTGCTTAATATGGAGAGCTTTTGAAATTATTGCAGTGGTTATTTCCAGCGACTCTAACAGACTTCTGTCTGGCCTTTTTAGACCTTTTTAGCTAGCTGTTTACCCTAAAGTCATGAAAACGTTTTTACGGTCTGACACTGAGTCATATGGTCCAGTTTTCTTTGAAATCTGTAGTCCTCAGTGAGTTGAATCATTGCCATTTTGTAATCTGCTTATTGCTGAATAACACGAGATAGATGACAAAGGTGAAAACGACTTCCCTCTTCATTCCTGTGATGACATTTGTTGCTAAATAATCGTTCAGATTTAACTCGACTTTACAGCAAGGAAGGCAGTGACAGTCATCAGCTGATCAACAGGAGCTTTGCTACTCAAAGCTCCCAGTTTGTTCCTTTCATGGCATTTATTCCCATGTGACCTGAATGCAGCATTAGGTCAAGTCATGTGACCGTCACCAGTACTTCCTTCAGCCCCCCCTTTCCCTCCCCCCGCCCCTCACATGCTCATAGTAACAGTCACAATGAAGCAAGTATGAGTGTGTGTGAGTTCATTGTCCCAACATCCACAGAGTGACTGAGCTTACACTCCGGAAATCTACAACAATAGTCTTCTATCGAGCTCTGATGAGAATCACAGCGCTCGGCCTCCTGCCTTGCATCTATCCTGCATCTATCCTGCATCTATCCTGCTTTATCCCGCATCATCCCGCATCATCCTGCATCTATCCTGCATCTATCCTGCATCTATCCTGCATCTATCCTGCTTTATCCCGCATCATCCTGCATCTATCCTGCATCTATCCTGCATCATCCTGCATCTATCCTGCATCTATCCTGCATCTATCCTGCATCTATCCCGCATCTATCCCGCATCTATCCTGTATCAATCCTGCAGCATCCTGCATCTATCCCGCATCTATCCTGTATCAATCCTGCAGAATCCTGCATCTATCCCGCATCTATCCCGCATCTATCCTGCATCTATCCTGCATTTATCCTGCATTATCCTGCATTTATCCTGCATCATCCTGCAGCATCCTGCATCTATCCCGCATCTATCCCGCATCTATCCTGCATCTATCCTGTATCTATCCTGCATCTATCCTGCCTTGCATCTATCCTGCATCTATTCTGTATCTATCCTGCATCTATCCTGCCTTGCATCTATCCCGCATCTATCCTGCAT
>JAPZDV010000017.1:7728148-7738151 GCA_029814665.1 Acanthurus lineatus | reverse complement strand
ACACACACACACACACACACACACACACACACACACACACACACACACACACACACACACACACACACACACAGCTGTGCCGTGGTCTGCTGACCCACATAGGAAATGAAAGCAGGTGAAAGTCTATATTAGCTCATTTGAACCCGGTGACCTCTAATCATTTAACAGTGTGATTATTAACAACAACGTCTTCGTTTCAGTCCCACATGAATGCAGTTCGTCTCCGTTTTGATCTTTTCAGAGGAAACAAAACCCTGTTCACACTTTGTTTTCATGTGAATGCTAATTACAAACTTTATTTCTAAGTTATTTCCTGTGTTCCTTTAAAAAGCCTAAACTTGACTTTAGTGTAAAAATAAAGGAACAAGCTGATCTAAAACTTTCAATAATGAAACTGCACGACTTCCTCTTTTTTATCATCCCTCCTTTTTTAGCTCGTGAGAAGCTGCAGGTGTAGAGTTGTGATGTTAGCAGTTTCACACACACACACACACACACACAAACACACACAGGTGCGCACACACTTCGCTTCACAAATGCTGCATCATAAAGTTTGTTGACTCTGATTAATACCAGCTCTGTGTGTGTGTGTGTGTGAGTGTGTGTGTGTGTGTGTGGTTAAAAATCAGTGAAGCTACAGGGGTCTGATCACTAAATCCCTCAGAGACAGAGACACACACACACACACACACACACACACACACACACACACACTCACACACACAGTTTTGCTCTTCTGTCCTCTCATGTTTGTAATATCAGAGCGCCTCGTTTTGTCTCCACATGCAAAAACAGTCGCACAATCAGATTTTTTTGCAAACATGACTCCGTACTTTCCCTTTTTTTGTAGCTTTGTCGTCTCTTTGAAGCCGTTTTTCGCTCCTTTTCTCAGCCTGGTTTGCATGTGGACGGTGAGCTTTGCTTCCTCTGTGGAGCAACTTTAATAAAGTGGAACATGTATTTATGTTCGTGTGTGTGTTCAGACACAAAACCAAGCCGGTGTTTCATCGCTGTGTTTCATTTGTGGAAGCTGACGGCTGCTGCCTGCTCTGACGGTTCACATCTGTGATCGTTTTGTGGCCGCAGATGTGAACATGTCGTGTCGGCACAATGTTTTTTGGATTTTAATTTGTGGTCGGTGATGAAAAGACGCAGCTTTCATGTGACATTGT
This sequence comes from Acanthurus lineatus, assembly GCA_029814665.1. Taxonomy (NCBI): domain Eukaryota; kingdom Metazoa; phylum Chordata; class Actinopteri; order Acanthuriformes; family Acanthuridae; genus Acanthurus; species Acanthurus lineatus. The sequence goes on along the minus strand of JAPZDV010000017.1, from coordinate 7,736,979 downwards.
TTTTTCTTTTTATTGAACGAAAATTACATGTAGCTCAAAAGCAGTTTGAACCGCTGTAAAAGAGAGAATATTTACTAAAAATGCTCTGACTTGAGATTAAAAACTCATGAGTTCATCATGGGAATATTTTTGGTAAGAGTTTGTTGTATTTGCTCAAAAAATAAGGTTTCAGCTGAGTTACAAAATATGAATTAGGTCAAATAATGTAGCATGAAAGTTAAATTAGTATTATTTTTCTTCTTATTACTTTTTTTTTTTTTAAGAAACTAAAAATTCCAGTTTAACGTCCCTTTATTGGCCTTTTCAGCCATTTCATGCCATCTTCAGGCGCTGGGAGTTTGCTCGGTTTGTACGGAGACAAATCTGTTGATATGAGATCTAAGATGCTGTTGTGATTTCAACCATAGGCCTTTTTCTTTTCATCAGAGGTGAAGTTTGAAGTTTCATTTTCTGGCTTGAATAAAGTAGTTTTTTACAAGACAATCAGGCTTGAGAGCAAGTTTTTAGATTTTTCAGGATCCTTAAACTGAACTACATGATTTGCATCAGAGGGTGTTTGAACATTAGCTGCCTATAAAACTGTTGTGACATTTTTCATGTGTTTTAAGTTCAGATATTTACAAGGTTTCCACTCGCAGAATAAAAGGAAATGTTCATGAAGACTTTCTAATCTTTACATGAGTTTTGCATCCAAACTACATAAAACATTTCAGTTGTAATCAGAGAGCTCAGTTTGGCTGCTAATGCTCATAAAAAGCTCCTGTATTTGCAGCTTTTTGAGCCTCCACACTTCCTCAGACTCTGCTGAGTGTGTCCCTGAACGCAGCGTCAGGTGGAAGGGTGGTGTGTTTGAGAGTGGACGATGAGGATTTATGATCATCTCATTGTGTGTGGCCTGTTGGCCGGGGTGAGGCTGGTGACGTGGTAACAGATGGGGAACACAGCTGGTATTTAATCTGTGACTCAGGTAGCACACACACACACACACACACCCAGACGGACACACACACAAAGAGCTATCAGGATGTTTATCAGGATATCACACACACTTGTAAAGATAAGTGTTCAGCAGAATGCATTACAATAACTTTGATCCTGCACATCAATTTAATCGTGCAACTTTACTTCTCTCTGCAGCGTCGATACACTCTGCAGCAGTTAATCCCTAAACTGCCTGCAGGCCTGCGTAACATCCCCACGTGCATGCAGCAGATAGCACACGTTCACTGCTTTTTACAACCTGCTTCAGTGCCTTTTTTTAACTTCCAGTCCACCAGGAACAGCCGGACAAAAAAGTGCTGAAACTCTCTTCAGTGCTGCTCTAAATACTTGTTGTCCTGAGTATCTTTAATAATCTCTACACGCCTCCATTTATTTGTCTTTTAGCTAAAACATTTCCCACATAATCTCAGCAGGCAGACTCACACACAAACACACACACACACACACACACACTGTATGTCTGTGTCTAATGCCTGGTGATTTAGAGAGAGGGACAGGATTTCTCTTATCTCCACAGCTCAGTTGCAGCAGAGAGATAACACACACACACTCACACACACACTCGTGTCACATGTGTGCATGTGCTCTCGTGTTTGCATGTGCAACACGGGTGAAAGACACAGAATTCAGATGTGAAAGTGTGTGTGCGAGGATGTGTGTGTGTGTGTCTCTGGCTGGTATCACAGCCAGCAGGTTGTTGTAGCTGTTTTTTTTATGACACTTCTTCTCAGCGCTGCCTGTTGCTGCAGGAGATAAAATACTTTTGTGTTGGTCATCAGTGCAACAACAGCTCAGCCTTTCAAGCTGCAGAGAAACAATAGTTATTTGTGTGTGTGTGTGTGTGTGTGTGTGTGAGAGAGCTCGCAGTGTCCTATAAATGTTATCTTTACTCGCCAGGCATCGTGCAGTGCAAACTACAGTGTAAATGCACAGACTGAATGTTGCTTTCATAGTTAAATTGTTTTCAAAAAGTCTGAATTTCATGTGGTGAGCTTTGAACAGAATACACCTGAGTGGAAACTAAACAAAAATAATAAATTAATGCATCTGTTTCTCTCTTTTTTACTAAAAAACTCAAGTTTATAATTGTTTATAATTAACTCTTATCACAAATTTAACCCTTAAAGACTCTGCAGTCCTCTTATTTTAAAGATTTGGCAACTTTAGACGAAGGTTCAGCCAGCAGAGCCACAAATTAGCACCTCATCTTAAAAACTAGCACATATAGCCATGAATATATAAGAAGGAAAAAGACCATAAATGAGTTTATGATCAAACATTAATGTAACAGAGATTCAGTTTCATTAATGTACCGCCTGTTTTTTGACTGAACTGAGTGTGATGTGTGCAGTTTATGGTCAGTAACAGTTTATCTGGCTTTGCTCCGTAATGTGCGTCATTCATGTGTGTCTCTGTTATTTCTAAAGTCATGTGACGCTTTCAGAAAGGATTTTTCATGGATGGATGTGAGTTTGCTGACTGGAAAAAAATGAATTTCCTGGTTGAGCACAAACAGAAATGTGTCGAATCGACTTGGAATGAGTTTGTCTTCAAAAGGTTTCTGTGCTTCTGTGGGTCAAAATGGCCTCTCACACACACACAGACACACACATGCACACACACACACACACACACCTGCAGTGCTCCACATGGTTCTTGTTTTTTCCCTTGTCTCTCCTCATCCCTGTGTCTTCCTCTCCGGTTGGAGTCGTGGGTGGAGGGACGGTGGCAGCTTGTTTCAGGAAGTGTGTGTGTCGTCTGTGTGAGTGGGTGGGTGGGTCCGGCTCTTCCTGTTTACAATATGGTCCTCTGTTCCTGCTCACAGTGGGGCTTCAGTTTGTGGCTTCCTCAATGCTGCGTTCGGGTCCTGTAGGAATAATGTGTGTGATGTAGAAAACACCAACATGTTTCTACGTTACAGAGATGGTGGAAATTTTAAATCTGCTTCAGCGGATTTTTGTAACTTCGCCGTGAAGCTGATATATGATAACAATTCTTTTATTTCGAGCCGTAGTTATCTTGAGTAGGAGGCACTCAAACATTGACTGTCAGACATATTTGCTAATTACAGAGAACAGACTGAATCATCAAAACTAAAAGTCACTTTCCTTGACTTTAAACAGCCTGTTGTCTCCCTGACTGACTGAATGTATGAATAGAAACAAATGCACTTGAACATTAAATGCAGATGAAGCTTTTTTTTTTAATTTCCTGATAATCTAAAGAGTGAAAAACTAGTTGAAGATGTTAAAAACACTTTAGACAAATGAAACCAAAGCTGTTGTGTTCAGTCAAACAGATGCATTCAGTGTCACTTTCACTTCTTTAAAAACACGTTTACTGTCTGCATGTCTGCGTTTATTCAGGATTTAATGTCACTTTAAACTCAAATCACAGCTGCAGTGATACTCTCCTCTCTTTGAATGAGTTTCCTCATCTTTTCTATTTAAAACACACACACTTGACCAGAGGCACAGGAGAAGTGAGGCTCGTCACTGTGAAATACAGATGTAACGTTGTGTGTCATCGTTCTTGTTTTCCTGCTCATACATGTTTGATGCTGCAGGGATGTGTTTTTCCCATGTGTGTGTGTGTGTGTGAGTGTGTGTGTGTGTGTGCTGCTGATGCTTTCTACTAACACGGCTTTAAAGAAAGTGGATGTGAGCTCTGAGTGAGACGGACAGAAACAAAGCCTGAGAGCTCTCTCCATCCTTCTCCTCCTGACCACAAATGTTTCCCTTCCAACTATAAATACACCCCTGAAACCTGCCGCGTCCTGTAACATGAAACACCACCAAAAGTGATTATCGAGGTCCAGAATAGCCCGAAGTCTCCAGTTGCATCCAAAGGCTAAAGGCCCGAGCGAATACAGGGCAGTTTTATTTTATCAGCACAGCTTTTATTTTGTGAAGATGCTCTTTGATTTGATTAAACGCAGACAGGCTTTCATGTAAAAAGCTTGAATCATGATAAAAGCCAAACATAATCGATAGGAGGGAGATTGTCGGCTCGGAAGGCCATCCAGTTTGTGGTGAGAAAGATGGAGAGGGAGGAGGTGAGAAAACCAATAAAGCTGCATTAAGAGCGAACTGGAAGGGATGACAGTAAGAGAGGGAGCCCGCTGCTTCTCGGTCGATGCCATCTGTCTCCATTCAGCGAGTCTGATCAACACACGTTTATGTGATGATCGTAATTAATTTTACTGCTGAAGTGATGCTGTGGTGATTCCTCTCAGCAAACAGGGCAGGATTATCATTAAATACCAGATATTTGTCGTGACACAAAATAAATTATGTACTGCAGGAACAAAACTGTTGACATCACAGTCAAAAAATCATAAAAATACAGAAAAAAAGGATCTATTTTCTCTATTGGACACTTGATAAATGTTTTAAAATTCAAAAAGTGCTTCACTTTCAGTATTTTTGTGTCATTGTGTTATTTCATTGAAACTCAGTTCTGCAGAATTTTATCTGTGAATTGAAGCCTTTTTATTCAAATGCAAATATGAGATCAATTTAACGGATAAATTTTAGAGATAAGTTTAACAAATATTTCTTAAAAATTCTCTAAATATCTAGAAAACTTTGTTGATTTGAGCTGTTTTTGCCACTTTAGAAAAAAACCTGATACCATGAAAACACTGAACTGTTGAATTGTTTCTTTGTGATGTTCAGCATCCAACAGTCCAAATGCCAAAAACAATAAACTTAAAACTGAGCAAAAGTGCTAAATTCTTACATTTGAGAGGTTAAAACAAGCAAATAACTCATAAATATGATTTCAGTGGTAAATTATTTCAAAATAAAACACAAAACTTCACTGATTCGATCAGTTTGTTGTATGTCAGACTTGATTATACGACAGCTCCTCTGTTTGTGTGTTCCCGTGTGTGTGTGTTTGTCTCATTTGTTCGTGCAGACGACTAGCAGGAAGTGTGTGTGAGATGTGTGAGGTGAAGCAGACGGAGCCGGCAGGTGGGGAAGCAGAGGAGGAACAGTGAGGCTGCGTGGGCGACGGAGCTGGCAAACCGAACATGCAGGACACGAAATTAGTCAGCCACCAGCCGAACGCTGGCAAATTATGCAAGAGGCTGCTTCACTTTCCCGCTAACAACAAAAACAACGTCCATGCTTTCTGGTTTTCATCTCCTGCTTTTACTGTAAATGAAAAATCAGTCAGTCGGCATAAAAATGTCTTTAAAAACAGAAAAAAAGAAGATGTTCTGTTTCATTTGTGCGTCAGTTTTTCTCCTTCCTCGCTCTGCTTTAGAGAGCTGGAGGTCACTGGTATAAATAGCCCCCCCACCTTGGACAAGGTAATCTTAGAGCAGCGAGTTAACCGGTTAATGTGTGTGTGTGTGTGTGTGTGTGTGTGTGTGTGTGTCAATGTCAGTGTGTGTGTGTCAGTGTGAAAAGACTGAGAAAGAGAGTAAAGAAACTGGGCCATGCAGCCTCTTGACACTCAATCTCATTCACCGGCCGCAGATTACTGTCACCTCTTGTTAGCCTGCGTGAGTGTGTGTGTGTGCGTGTGTGTGTGTGTGTGCGCACGTGTGTGTGTGTGTGCAAAAAAGACTGTTTAGTGTTGAATTGAACAACTTGCACCATTTTTTATTTGTTGTGACTGACGGCTGCTGTGGATAGAAAATGTTTAATGACTGAGAGAGTGAGAGAGTGAGGAGGGATGAGTGTGTGTGTGTGTGTGCGTTTGCGAGTGTGTGTGTGTGTGTGTGTATTCTCACTTTGGTTACTACAGGTCAAAATGACCAGGTGTTCAAAGATGGCCGCGGCCTGCCGCGGTGTGAAAAAAACCCTGCGGACAGAGTTCAGCCTGTTCAGGACGAATCTCATCAGTAAACATTAGAAAATAAAAAATGTTTGCATGCTTTTAATATACAAATGAAAAAAGTGTGTAAATATCAGAAATGAAAGGAGAACAACACAGAGATATCTAAAAAATAACTAGTGGTTATGAAATCTATGTATTTTCTGGAATGATTGATTTTGAGGTTCATTAATATGTAGGAATTTATTCTTAAACCTTTTCTGAACAGAATCGTCTCATTTTGAACAGATTTGATTTCTGAAACTAAAAACCTGGAGTTGTTGCAGCCTCCTCTTGTGCCCTTGAGTGTCGCTTACTGAATGTTTTCATGCATGTTTGTTTAAGGGTTCTGATTAGAGCTGAAAGTTGATTAAATGATTAATTAGTTGATTGCAAGAAAAACTAAAGAGCGACTCAGTTTATTGCTTCTCTCAAAGCTTCGTGTTTCTTTCTGGCTCCTCTGATGTGACGACCTGCTGCTCGTCTTTGTCTCATGGCTCAGAAAATCAAATGTCTTTAGGCTGTTGAGACACTGAATTGGAGTTTGGGAAGTTATTGTGTGAGTTTTCACTATTTATTGATCTTACTTCCATTTTAAGGTTAAAGTAATCAGAGTATCCGAGTATTTCCACACCATCAGCCCCTTCAGTTTATCACCTTTTGTTTTTGCTTAAATAACTACAAACTTATGCTGTGTGAGGATTGGTAGTTAAAGAAAGGTAACAGATTTCAACTTCAACAAAGAAAGTAAAAGACCAAACGATAAAATCCGAAAATAACGATAATCCCTTCTAACAAACTCGTCAGCTGACATGAATTCAGGATTATCTCAAAGTTTCAACCATCAGGTTTTCATATTTTTAAAGACAAAATATTCAGAGCGAAAACAAAGAGATGTCAGAAAAGCAAAAGTCATCAGGTGTCTTATCAGCCTGTTTTGTGTGTGTGGGAGTGTGTGTGAGAGAGTGTGTGTGTGTTCTGCATTCCAGTCTAAGTCACATGCAGGTCTGTGTGTGTGTGTGCAGAAACAAAAGCTCTCATTCACTGAGCAGAAACATCTCATTCATTCTGACTCTGTAAACGTCTGTGAATCCGTTCCTGCTGTCACACACTTTTCTGTCAATAAAGTGTGTTTTCACCGGGTGTGTGTTCTTGTGTCTGATACATACACTCATTTATCTTTTTAATAAAACAGTTTGGAGTCTAATAAAAATGATAAATTGTGCCTGATTATTGAGATTTCTTGATTTAAACATTAAATCCTGAGCTTTGCCGTGTTGATGCAGCAGCACGTTCTCACACTTTTCTTTCGTTCTGTCGTGTTTTGTTGTTTTTTCCTCGTGCAGTGTGTTGGTGAGGAGAACTGGGTCGACAGCAGGACCATCTACATCGGACATAAACAGCCTCCTCCAGGAACTGAGGCCTTTATACAGCAAAGATTCCCCGACAACAGAATAGTTTCCTCCAAGGTCAGCAAAAACACACACACACACACGAAGAGCAACACACAAGCTGTTTAGATTTTACTGAAATCACAGAGATTTTACACATTTACATTTACTTGATCTGTTTGGCTGCTTTAGCAAAAGCTTTGTTGATTATTTTGATCTTTTCTGTCTTTGCAAACTGGTTTCATCACTAAAGTTCAGAACATATTTATAGTTAAATGGATCTTCTGGTCATATTCTTCGTTTAGACCCTCAGGGAATCATTTCTGTGTTTGCAGCCACGTGTTGTTTCATGTGAAATCTGTCTGAAAGTTCTTGTTTTTGCTGGTTTTGACACAAACAGTGTGGATTATAACGCTGACGCTTGTTGTTTGACTGATGTTTTCAGTACACGTTTTGGAATTTCGTCCCTAAAAACATGTTCGAGCAGTTCAGGAGAGTCGCCAACTTCTACTTTCTCATCATATTTCTGGTTCAGGTAAAAGCTTTTTTGGTCACTTCCACAAATTACAGTTTTCTTAAAATCTATTTTCCTCTTTTGCAGCTGCTTTTGTTTCTGCAATGCATGCTTATGTAGTGCAGCCAAATGTTTCTTAAAATAACTTTCAGATGAATATTTTTAAGTACTTTTAATTCTGATCATTACATTCTGGCTGATATGATATAGTTTCTTGTGTTTTTGTGAATATTCTTTGTTTATTTGTCTTATTGGTGGATGCAGCGATATTGTAATTTTCCCAAGATGATCATTACATGTCCACTTATAATAGTTTTCCGATGTTTCTCTTTTTGGTGGCAGAGTCAAATAGTTTTAAAATAAAAACCATCACACCAACAACTCCTTGTTCATTGATGATCTGCATTTATGTTTTATTTTGAGTGACCTGTTATGCAAGGAAAAAGTAAGAATGGCCTGGAAAAACAATTAATAGTAATGATGATTAAAATAAACTCTAACATGTTACCTAGAAAAAACAGAAAAAAGGTCAATTAAAAGATAAGCTGACAGAAGCTCAATGAAAAACAGTCGGACATTTTTTACTGGACTACGACATCTTGCAGATGAAAAGCAGCTGTTTCTGGAGGTGAACTTCTCATTAAATGTCAACAAAAGACCTTCAGTTTGTGTTTGAGTGAAAAAAATCAGATCATCAGTGTTTTTGCATTTCTTCTTCTCTCCCTGCAAAATCCTGTAAAGGTCCGATTTTACTTTAAAGCCATTTTGATGTGACTCAGATCCGCGTCTGTCACTTGACTCTCTCTGTCTGTGTGTGTGTTTATGTTTGTTTGTGTGTGTGTGTGTGTGTGTGTGTGTGTGTGTGTGTGTGTCACTTCAGTTGATCATCGACACTCCCACCAGTCCGATCACCAGCGGGCTGCCGCTCTTCTTTGTCATCACGGTGACTGCAATCAAACAGGTGAGAGACGCACATTTTCATGACTGGTTTCATTTCACTTTTCTTCAGCTTTGATGGCCTCGATGTTACACACACACACACACCCACACACACACACACACACACACACACACACACACACACACACAACCACATA
>JAPZDV010000017.1:7713710-7726210 GCA_029814665.1 Acanthurus lineatus | reverse complement strand
GATTTTTCAGTCACTGCACACAAACAGGACTTTGTTGTTTGGTGGTTTTTGTGCACTAGGATGAAATAATGCAGCAACAAAACCCAACAAAAATGATGAAACAGACTAAAAATGAGCTGTTTTGTGTTTGCAGGCCGTTAGGATCAGAGAACCTGCTGCTCCGAGGAGCCACGCTCAAAAACACACAGTACATCTACGGTAATACAACCAAAACTACACTTATATGCTATAAATTTAAGATTAAAAAAAAGATTTTCCTCTGTTTGACAAAAGAAAATCACAAATCTGCTTACCAGCTATTTTCATGACTCATTAGTCATTAAGTGGTTTTAAATCCATTGATAAAGCCACTAAATAGACCTTAAGTGAAGAATCAGCTCTCACGTTCAACGTTCACCTTTTCCTCCTCTCAGCTGTCGCCATCTACACCGGCATGGAAACCAAGATGGCTCTCAACTACCAGACCAAGTCTCAGAAACGCTCTGCAGTGGAAAAGTAAGTCCTACCTTTCTGTTTTTTAACACTGTGTCACAGCTCATCCCTCTTTCCACCTATTCCTTCCTTATTCACCGACAGAGAGTCTTTGTCTCTCAGTTTGCTTCCATCTGGCGTTGACATGCGACTCGCATCCAGATGGCCTGTAGATGTGGCTGACTGTAGGTGGATTACATTCACACTTGGTACCTGTGTGTCTGATTAACTGCTGGGATTGTGTTTGTCTTCCTCTTGCCAAACTGAACCGGGCTCGGCGTTGATGCCTCGTCTCAGCCGTTCCTCTCATACACGAATCTATTCTGACAAACGAGGTGTTCAGTCACATGTAAGAGACTGTCTGCACTGTTTTAGCTGGATATCAAACTGTGGATCAGACTTATTTTCTAAGGTCATGAAGCCAAATACTTGTCATGCAGCGTCAGTGAGGTTTTTATTGTGGATGATTGCACCTTCCTTGCATCACAGGTTCATTTGCACCTGCATGCAACAGAGATAGGGGATTAAAACGGGAAGGTGATTGGTTCTGCTGTATTGAGCTGAAGTCAGGTTGAATGAATTTATGCTGCACAGTCTTTATTAAAAATCATATTAAAAAGCTGAGGAAGCCATAGAGAGTTTCAGGTGTTATTATTGTCATTTTCAAGGTTGTTTTATTTCCTTTATGCAGGATGTATTTTGCAGACACAGCACATAATATAAAGTATCAATAGAAAATATCTCTTGATACATTTTATCACCAGCACAAATTATTTTTATGGAAAATGGGGGTCTGAATCCATTTAAATGGGCTGCAGTATGTAATAGCATGTATGTGCTAAATTAATACATATTATTCTGCTTTCTTCACCACATGCAAATTTAAATCATGTCTCATCCAGATGTGCAGGAAAAAACAGAAGCACCTCAGATAAATGTCATTTTTTGATGGATATTTACTCATTAATCCACATTTCTTTACAACATTCATATATGTTAGTTCACATTGTTATAGAAAACGTATATAAAGCAGTACTGGTTGTCTCCCCCTGCAGGTCAATGAATGCCTACCTTGTGGTCTACCTGTGCATCCTCATCGGCAAAGCCCTCGTCAACACGGTGCTGAAATACGCCTGGCAGGCCGACCCGAACAGAGACGAGCCGTGGTACAATGAGAAGACAGAGACAGAGAGGCAGAGACACATCGTGAGTCCTAAATACATTTTCTAAATCTAAAAAATAATAATAAATTCCTTTGTAGCCTCTTCACTAACTTATACTTCCTCCTGATCTTCCTCAGGTGATCAGGGCGTTCACAGACTTCCTGGCCTTCATGGTCCTTTTCAACTACATCATTCCCGTGTCCATGTACGTCACCGTGGAGATGCAGAAGTTCCTGGGCTCCTATTTCATCATGTGGGATGACGAGATGATGGACGAGGAGCTCGGAGAGCGAGCCGTGGTGAACACGTCAGACCTGAACGAGGAGCTGGGACAGGTAGTCTGCAGACGAGTTATTCAGAGATAAAAAATACAACCAGCTGTAAAAATTAGATGTAAACCAGTGAAAACAAACTCACATTATCCTGCTTTAACACTCGTTCTGCTCTTTTTCCAGGTGGAATATGTGTTTACAGACAAAACAGGAACCCTGACAGAGAACAACATGGAGTTCATCGAGTGCTGTGTTGACGGCCATGTTTATGTTCCTCATGCCATCTGTAACGGACAGGTAACCGGACTTTGTTCACTTTAGTATTGTTTTGTGACTGTGTTATATTTTAAAACTCTGCATGTCCTCTGTTTATGTTTGTATCGTCATATTTAAATGCTCTTAACTTGTGTGGTTGCTAGCTGATGCCTGGTGCAGCCGGTATGGACATGATCGACTCGTCTCCAGGTCCTGAAGCCAAGGTGAGTGCAGCCTTTCTCTCAGTGTGTGTGTGTGTGTTGTGTGTTTGTGCATTAAGCCTGATATACACATCTGTGTTACATCCACCTGTACGTGCAGCTTAGCCATGTGCCTCACTGAAGCCTCAGGTACCTTTAGCAACCTAACTGCATGCTGCAGACACAGACACCTTTACTAATGTAGTTGGTCTGAAATAAATGTTTCTCAATGACCAGACAAGCACAGGAAGTCACTGTTTTAATTAAGTTCACTTCGGTTCAACATTTACCACCTACTCTTATCTACTTTGTAATAATTTCAGTAAAAGTTATTGTTGTTTAACACATCAAGCTTCAGCAGGACCAGCTTACTTTCACCTTCCATTGTTTAACAAAATACTAAGACACTCAGCACAGAGTCTCACAAAAATCCCATCACCATGTAGCGTTTTAGAGTCTAATGTTTGAGTATAAATACCTGCGACACCATCGGCCGCTCGGCTCTGTGTAAAGTCCCGTGTCGGTCGTCGGCTGCAGGAGCACGAGGAGCTGTTTTTCCGGGCGTTGTGTTTGTGCCACACGGTGCAGGTGAAGGAGGAGGAGACGGTGGACGGGATCAAACATGGCATCCACCAGGGCAAATCCACCTCCTTCTACATCTCCTCATCTCCAGACGAGGTGGCGCTGGTGGAGGGCATGAAGAGGTGGAGCACACTCACACACACATGTACAAAGTATTTAGAAATGTAATTTTTCTCTCTTTTTATTTCTCTGACGGTGCTCTGCTTTGTGCCGCAGGCTCGGCTTCACCTATCTGAGACTGAAGGACAGTCACATGGAGATCTTGAACAGGGAGGACGAGGTCGAGCGGTGAGTGTGTCTGCAGCAATTATCAGCTTTTTATCCATTTTAGAAGCTTACAGTTGATAAAGTGTCTCTTATTGTTTGTATGCACACATCTGATGACATTCATGTTCATGAAAAATCTCCGTTATCACACTTAGATTCTGTAGTAGCAACTTTTGTGAGCGGTGTATGAATTCAGAGCCGTGATTGGAGTCGTTGCTGCATGTGCGCCGTTATATAGGTCACTTCTGCAACAAGTGAGAGTAGCCTAGTAACTGCTGAAACCAGCAGCTCGCAGTTTAAATATAGAACAGAGATGAACAGAGATGATTTTTGTCAGCGTTTTCAGCTTTAATACTGACGATCATTAAACTGATGTTTGATTTCTTTAAATGTAATTTTGAAAGGCTGATTTAAGAGTTTAATGGGGCCGATTCCATTAACTAAAATAAAGCTAAACAAAATGTGATCCGTCTTTATTGAACTCTACTGATGTTTTTTATGTGTGTTGATGTCTTTTATCAGGTTTGAGCTGCTGGAGGTTTTAACATTCGACTCCGTCAGACGGAGGATGAGCGTCATTGTCAGGTCCAGCACCGGTAACACACTTCGTACTTTAAACATAAATGCTTAAAGATGAGTTAATGTGTGTGTTTTCTCTCTCACACACACTTTCCCCTCTTCTCTTTTTGCCTGTGTGTGTGTTTGTGTTTGTGTGTGTGTGAGCACAGGTGAATACTATCTGTTCTGTAAAGGTGCCGACTCCTCCATCTTCCCCAGGGTCGTATCAGGCAAGGTGGAGCAAGTCAAAGCTCGGGTGGAGCACAATGCAGTGGTGAGAACACACACACACACACACACACACACACACACACAACTCCTCTTGTTCTCTCACAGGAGTCATTATAAAAAACAGAGAGTCTCTTTCTCTCAGAGCATCACTCCCATGATTCACCTTGTGAGACTTTTTTTCGAACGCCGCGTGACTTCGGTTGTTTCCACAGTTACAGCACACGGCCACAGTGGTTTCCATGGTTACCACAGGAAGTCGATCAGTGGAGCATGGCCCACTTCCACCAAGCAGTTCTTCTGTATTTTTCCATAAAGTGTCCAGTTTGTCTTCAAATATCTTAAAAAAAATGTCCCAACAGTTTGTTCAGTCAGCTGATTGACACTCGGTTCATTAATATGTATTTCTTAATCTAATTACTCCTGTTTTTTTAGTCTGTTGGACATGTAATCAATAAGAATCTGTAAAATAACAACCAATACTTAATAAATAATCCACCTTAAAACATTTTAATTGATTGTGGGGCATGTTACCTTTGATTTGGCTGTTAAAAAAATTGTAGGAAGCAATCAACTGAGGAGAGAAATGCACATGAAAACCACAAAATGCAGAAGCTAAGCTAAACTTCGGTGCACTTTACCCACAAAGAAAAACCTAAATGAGGTGAATTGAAGCTGCAGTTGAAACCAGGTCAGTGAGATGTTGCTTGTTGCTTGTTGCAGTTGCAGCTTTATTTAGTTTCCAGTGTGAACAGGGAGATCTGGTGTGGGTGTCGTGCTACTGAGGCTCAAACAGCAAGAGCTCTGGCTGCCCACACACACTCTCACACACTTTCACATTCACTGTCTGCAACTATCTGTACTCTGCTGTTTGCTTAACATCTTGCAGAAACCCTTTGTAACAAGTTCTCTGCAGATCGCTTCTCTATTGATTCTCTTTATCAGCCTGACTGTTTGACTCTCGCCTCTCCTGCAGGAGGGTCTGAGGACGCTTTGTGTTGCTTATCGCCCTCTGAGTCCTGAACAATACCAGGAGGTTTGCCACCTGCTGAATGGGGCCAAACTGGCGCTGCAGGACCGAGACAAACGGCTGGCCGAGGCCTACGAACTCATCGAGAAAGACCTGATACTGCTGGGAGCCACGGCTGTGGAGGACAGGTGGAGGAAATTCAGTTTTTTAAGTCCATTAGAGCCATTTTGGTATCTAAATGTTTGCACTTAAACAGCCTGTTAGCTAACTCTTCACTCTGTGCGTGCTGCAAACATGACAAGTGCTGCTCTACTTCTGAGTGAAAGCAAGATGAAGTTCAGCCCTCCAATCACACACGAGCTACTGAAGCATTTCTAGTGCAGGCCCAGAAGAAACCCAGAGGGCATTGTGGGTGCAGACAGAGCAGAGTGATGATCCGAGCGTTGTTAAAGCAACTGTATGACTCCGTTGTTGCAGATATTTTCTCCTGCACCCGACTTCTATTTATAGATCACTAAACTTCCACTCTCTTTGTCTTCCTTCTGGTCTTTACATCACGACAGGCTCCAGGAGAAAGCAGCAGACACCATCGAGTCTCTCCACAAAGCAGGTATGAAGGTGTGGGTGCTGACCGGCGACAAGATGGAGACGGCTGCTGCGACCTGCTACGCCTGCAAGCTGTTTCACCGCAACACACAGATCCTGGAGCTGACGACCAAACGCACTGAGGAGCAGAGCCTCCACGACGTCCTGTTCGACCTGAGCAGGACGGTGCTGAGGCAGCACGGAGGCATGACCAGGGACACCTTCTCTGGGTGTGTGAGAGTGTGTGAGAGTGTGTGAGGAGTGTTAGAGTACGAGCACCGTCACACAGTTTCCCTGCAGACTTTTATCTGACGGGTCGTCTGTTTGTCCAGCCTGTCAGGTGACTACACTGACTACGGCCTGATCATCGACGGCGCCACCCTCTCTGCCGTGATGAGGCCCAACCAGGAGGACTCAAACTCAGGGAACTACAAAGAGATCTTCCTAGAAATCTGCCGCAACTGCAGCGCCGTACTCTGCTGCCGGATGGCGCCGCTGCAGAAAGCACAGGTGCAACACAGCAGACAGCTTGTGTCTTCTTTGAGTGCATCGATCAGACAGAAGTCAATCACAATGATTAGTTATCAATCTGTCATTGATTGTTTTTGCTTTTTGAATTGTTTTCCAGATTGTGAAGCTGATTAAAGCCTCAAAGGAGCATCCGATCACGTTAGCCATCGGAGACGGAGCTAATGATGTCAGCATGATACTGGAGGCCCACGTCGGCATTGGTTAGTTTTGTCCATCCTGCATTATGGATTTAGCTCATTTCCATCTGCTCAGCTGCACACTTCATCATCACATTCACTTCTAATCACAAACCTCTGTTGGCTCAAGGTATCATGGGTAAAGAGGGTCGTCAGGCGGTGAGGAACAGCGACTACGCCATCCCCAAGTTCAAACACCTCAAGAAGATCCTGCTCGTCCACGGACACTATTACTACATACGCATCTCAGAGCTCGTGCAATACTTCTTCTACAAGGTATTTCATCTGCTCACAGCAAGTATTATGGTTTGTTTTACTGTATTTATTCCTCTGCTACTCTACTATAAAGTAATGGAGTAAAAGTACTTTTAATCATCTTTACAACCTCTGATGTGCTTTTCTTTCCTTTTCTTTCCCAGAATGTCTGCTTCATCTTCCCCCAGTTCCTCTACCAGTTCTTCTGTGGTTTCTCACAGCAGGTAGCCACACAAACAACCACACAAACCAAACAAACCATCATGATTTATGAAAGAAAGAAAGAACTGAAACGCTGTTTTCTCCACAGCCGCTGTACGACACAGCCTACCTGACTCTGTACAACATCAGCTTCACGTCGCTGCCCATCCTGCTCTACAGCCTCATAGAGCAGCACATCAACATGGACATCCTGAAGAAGGACCCGTCCCTCTACAGGTCAGTGGTGATATCTACAGATGTTACAGCTGTTACCTGCTGCTCTTGTCTTCTTTCTGCAAATTATTTCATTATTTCAGACACTCTGAGACTGAATGTCCTCCGTCGGATGGTTGACGCACGCAGTTAGCAGCACATGACGGAGTATTTTCCAAAACAAATGAGCACAGAAAATCAATTCTACTTTAATAAACTCAGAGCATAAACAGTTTATATTGATTTAACATCTTTGCAAAGGAGACGTTTGCTCGATGCGTTCGGGTCAGAGCTTAGAGAGCGGAAACCTCCCAGCTTAACTTGTTTTGATCCAGTTCAGTTTGTCGGAGCTCAAATTTGATCAAATTGAGACCTCGAGGTTTCACATGACTGGACAAAAATGTTTGTCTCCTCAGTCTGAATTCTTCCGTTTTGCCCTAAAATAACCCTAAAAAAATCAAACCATATCGTCTAAAGTCACTTAGTTTTAGTGTCACTTCATATTAAATCGATATATTTCAGTAAGTTCCTGCTGAACACGAGCTGTTCTCTCTTTTTACTCTGTCGTTTGTCTTCACAGAGACATCGCTAAGAACTCCCTGCTGCAGTGGCCCACCTTCATTTATTGGACCATCCTGGGTGTTTATGACGCCATCGTGATGTTCTTTGGTGCTTACTTCCTGTTTGACAACACCACCTTTACCAGCAACGGACAGGTAACGTCCACACGTCTCTGACAGCCTGTTTTTATTCAGTCAACCAGATTTTTTTAAACTAGAGACAGACTTTTAGTTCTCGACAAGATTTATGGTGATTTAATTGTATTATAGTAATTGAAATATCCACGACTGTTGGCTTTTTCTAATCTCATTTTTTCAAATTGGACTTAACTTCTCGAGCATCACAGTTTGTAACAGAATGGATGCTGGATATTAAGATTTTTATAACTGTTCACTTCAAACTCAGCTACGACAGCATGGCAGGTTTTCCACCATCTCTTTCTGTCTCTCTATTTGTTTTACTTTCAAGCTGCGTTACTTTCCCAGAATCCTCTTTGGGACTTCTTTGGGTTGCTTGACTCCTGTTTTTTTATTTTAATACATTAATTTCTTTTGATTCTTCTCCAAACTGTTTATTTTACATTATGATTTTTTTCTTCTTCTGGCCTTCTCCTTTTCTTCTTCCTCTCCTCTTACCTTTGTGTTGCTTTTTCTTTTTGCTTCTCTTTCCTTCCTCCCAGCTAATGACAACCAACACACAGATGGTAAGCCTGTCCCCGTCTCTCTGTCATCTCCTCCTAGTTTCAGTTTCCAACTTCCTGTTTGGTTCCCGTCACTCAGCCTGACGCCACACCACCTTTCATCCATCCACCCGAGTCTCACGTCCTCAGTGCCTGATGTAGACACATCGGCTGTAGGCTTCTGTGTAGTGACCTGCCTCTCTGCTGCAGTCATGCTCATACACTGATCAAACTGCTTAACTTTGCATCCTGTGTGTGTGTGTGTTGGTGTGTGTGTTACAGCTCAGTTAAAAGCAGGGAAAAGTGATTATAGAAAAAAATAGCTGCACTCTGTCCTCCATCGCATGATATCTGAGACGTTTGGCCACATTTTAAATCTAATTGTCCCTCAGTTGTCGGTGCCCCTTTCAGAGCAGAAGAACATTGTCACATTTGTGGTCATTTTCTGAGCAGTGAGGAATATTTTTAGGCTTGTTTGCAAAGAAACAACAGAGCTGGAGTCTAAACGGGATGCTAAGTATTTGTTAGGGATGTTTGCATCCAACAGGCGGCGAGTCTGAAACTTTTGTTCCTTTTATTTCCTTTTATTTCCATTCAAAGCTTCAGCTGTAGTGTTTGAATGTTTGTCTGCTGGTCTCCATCCCTTCGCTCCACCCGTCCAAACCTCCTGATAAACAAAACCTAATCTGACTTTAGGATTTAAACTCTGATGTTTTATGAAGCTTCAACACTTTGTAGCTTAGGACTGTTAAGTACAACTGCAGTTTACAGACAGTAAAGTTATTTTTTGTGCATTTGTGTGCAGAAACAGCTGCATGAACAAATACTGAAACAGTGAAAACATGGATTTTTAATAACTGTTATGTAGATTATACATGTTTGACTTTGTGTAAACCTTTTCTGGCAGAATCTTGGTATACAGACCAAACTCTAATAACAAATGTCACCATTATTTCAGAAATTATTAAGGCATTTGTTTGAATTCGTTATCCAGCGAAAAGTTTTTTTTTAATTTCTTTTATTCTCAAGTCAAATCTCTAAATTGTTTCTTCTGGATTCAACAGACTAAAAAAAACAGCAAAAGTTAAAATTGGCATAAATGAAGTTTTTTACACGTTCATGCAGCCAAAGAGTGAAAAGTGAGGATGAAAGTTCAGATGACTGAGTGAGGGCTTTGTTTTTAGTTTGATTTGGATAAATTAACTTAGTTATTAAGATGCATTTAAAAAAAAAAATACATTCAGGTCAGTAGCATCGTGTTTGAATGTCTTTAACATGAACCCTGCAGTTTGCAGTCTCACAGAGCAGAGAGCCTTTTAAATGATTTTTGCAGTTTAAATAGTTTTTCCATTCTGCTATGACAAATAATTAACAAACAGGTTAATTCTCATTGATGTTACTGTCGCAGACTTTATCCTTTAAATGGACATTATCATTCGTTCATTCTTAAGTGGTGCATGCAGCACATTTAAACATTCCCCAATCAGATTGACATTCACTTCACCTGGTGATTGAAAAAAAACAAAACACCC
This sequence comes from Acanthurus lineatus, assembly GCA_029814665.1. Lineage (NCBI taxonomy): Eukaryota > Metazoa > Chordata > Actinopteri > Acanthuriformes > Acanthuridae > Acanthurus > Acanthurus lineatus. The sequence continues at coordinate 7,716,511 of JAPZDV010000017.1, read as the reverse complement.
ACCTCATCTCACCTGTTTCCCATCAGCCATCTGACGAGCTGTTCTTCACCTGAATGTTGCTGTCTGATTGCCATCTGTTGGATTGATTGATTCCTTATTGAAAACGTGCGCTTCAGTTAATCTGTGTATCATGTTAACGGTCTCAAATGACCGGAGTGCTTTTACTTTGAAATGTACCTGATCAGAGTCGTGTCACCTGTGATGCATGTTGAAAGTTTTAGACAAACAATGTCTCACACAAAAAAAAGAGTATTAATTAGACGGTTTCAGTCAGTTTTATTCTCATCTTGTTAGCAGAAAATGTACAATAAGATGCAAAAAACAGTTTGTACTCGCCGCTGTAACAGTATGAATGATATTTAAAGGGAACTTAAACTGATCTTTTTTGCTTTTGTGTCTCTAATAACATCTGTTTTCTTTTTTTTTTGGCCTCTGCAGATGTTTGGAAACTGGACGTTTGGTACTCTGGTCTTCACTGTGCTCGTCTTCACTGTTACATTCAAGGTACACACACACACACACACACACACACATCCAGGTGAGGCAGCGTTAAGCCTCACTGGGATCATTAAAGTGAGCTGTGAAGGTCAAATGTTCCTCGTCTCATCTCCCACCTTTGTCTCCCAGCTGGCTCTCGACACTCATTACTGGACTTGGATCAACCACTTCGTCATCTGGGGCTCGCTGATCTTCTTCGTGGTCTTCTCTCTGCTGTGGGGAGGGATCATCTGGTAAATAAAATAATGTTTTTAATTTTAAAATGAATTAAAGTTGATTTCCTGAGATGCTTTTTCATATAAAAGACTTAAAAATGTAATTAAAAATGAACATTTCTTCTTCTTCTCTGCTTCAGGCCTTTCCTCAACTATCAGAGGATGTACTACGTGTTCATGCAGATGTTGTCCAGCGGTCCGGCCTGGCTCAGCATCATCCTGTTGATAACAGCCAGTCTGCTGCCAGATGTGGTGAAGAAGGTCATCTGGAGGGCGCTGTGGCCCACCACCACTGAACGCATACAGGTCAGTGCACACGCACACACACACACACACTGATACATGTGTATTAGCTGTTTTTACTCTCTATAAAATTTACTAATGAAGGGATTTCACTCTAAAATACAAACAGGTCAAAATTAGAAAACATATTTTTGGAATTAATGCTGTTTTTTAAAGAGACGATGGCAAATAGGATTTGATGTCACCATCTTTAGTCATAAAGGTAAAATATTAAGTTATTTCTCTCTACTAAAAATTGATAAACATGCTAGAAACTTTTAAAATCCTAAAAGATAAAACTGGAGACATTGTGTTTGCGTCTTATTATAATCAGATCTTCTAAAAACAACAGAGATTTGACATTTTTAAGTAACATTTCTGACACTGAAAGCTCTCTCTGTCATTTTATAAATCTTTGCAAAGCCTTAAATATAATATTTACTCTTACCTGTAATAATATGATGTGTCAAATATCTAACATCTAAATTCTGAGCTGGAAGGCATTTACTTTCCTGTAAGAAATACGTTTAGGATTTAATAATCAACAAAAACATTAACTTAAGAGTAAATTGGGACATTTTTTGTGCATAAAATAATAGAAATCAGAGCACTAATGTAGTTTAGGTGCAGATGCAGCAGGTGGAAGTCCAGAGATTTTTCCAGCAATCCTGGATTCTTGTTTTCGATGGTCGGATTAGTTTCTGTAGTGACATCAGCGTCCGTGTTGCACTGAGAAACAAGGCGAGAAAGTAGATGTATGAACAAAGATTAACAGCCTGTATGTGTTTTTAAACTCTAACAACCTTCTGTTTTTCTTCCTAAAGTCCTAAACTGCCTCTTCTCCTTCACTTTCCTTTAACTTTGGGTGTGTGTGCAGATAATTACCGTCCTCCTGAAACGTGTCCACATACTTCTGACCCTCTGAGACAAACTGTCTTGTAATTTCAGTCACATTCTTTGAATATGTGGCATTTTTAAGAAACTCACTCATCCTGAGAGCTTTAACTCTTCCTCTTCCTTGTCTTCTCCTCCCTCTGACATCCTGGATCCTCCTCCTCCTCCTCCTCTTCCTCCCCATCCCTCCTGGTTCTCCTCTGTGGCAGACCAAGCGTCGGTGCCTTGCCTCTGAGCCCTCCACCATCTTTATGCTGTCTCAGACTTCCAGCAGAATCAGTTTCTAACCCCGTCCTCCTGGAGGTGACCCTCTGCCTCTCCTGCTGTCTCTGACTTGCATCCCTCCATCTTTCTTTATATTTTCCTTTTTTATATCCCTTTATTTTCTCCCTTTAAGAGTTTTGCATGAAATGACTCTTCAGGTGCATGACACTGCATCAACATGTGTCTAGACTGTGTATTTTTATCTGTTTTATGTGGTAGAACTTAAATGTGTTTGTCTCTGAATGTATACATGTGTGTTTGTGTGTGTGTGCACGTGTGTGTGTCCACAGCGTGTGAAGGATAATAGAGGGTTTGAACGGCCGCTGGCCTACCAGAGCTCTGACTCCTTACTAGATGGAATAGCTGTCACAGAAGCTTAAAGGGCTTCAGCACGGTAAAGTGAGCGTGTGTGTGTGTGAGAGAGTGTGTGTGTGTGTGTGTAATGGGTGGACTGGTTAATGGTGGGTGATGTCAGCATCCTCCTGCAGTGATGGGGTTTATTTTGCAGTGGTGTTTATTTACACAAAGTTGACATTTGAGAGTTTTAGCTGACTAACACATGGGTTACAGAGTCTCTGTGTGTGTGTGTGTGTGTGTGTGTGTGTGTGTGTGTGTGTGTGTGTGTGTGTGTGTGTGTGTGTGTGTGTG
>JAPZDV010000017.1:7667773-7677929 GCA_029814665.1 Acanthurus lineatus | reverse complement strand
ATAATTATTGCACCCTCGCTGATGATTGGCACTAATTGACCAGTGTTTTTGGCGGCCAGACTGGTGGGAGGTTGGACAGCCGTGAACCAGATCTCACCTGCAATTTGCAAATGACAGAGTTCCCCTGCACAGAGGTGAAGGGGAGCGAGTAGTTCAGTGGCCTCTGGGCCGGCAGGAGACCTTTTAACTCCAGTGATTACCTGAGCCTGAGCCACAGCTGTAATCATGTTAGTGTTCCCTTTTCTCTTCCCTCTCGTCCTCTTCCCCCTTGTCCCTCTCTTTTCTTTCTTTCTCTCTCTTTTTCTTTCTTCTCCAAAGTGCCTTAACCCTCAAAGAAAATTACCGTGGTGTTTGAGGTAATTTGTTGGAGGAGACCTCATTTCTGCTCTTGCATTTAGATTTGGTTTAATGGTGGAAACACTTCTTGTTTTCCTTTATTCAATGTTAGTTTTTCATGTTAGCAGGATATTTATGATTGAAAACAGCAAATCACCAGCATTTTTACATTTTTACAAATGTGAAATCTCTCTAAATATTCTCATTTTTGTGAAAGAAGACGTTAATGTGATTGAAGTGTTAGTGATCTTTATGTCTGGAATTCTGAAACAAAATTTAGATCATCCGCGAAAATCAACACTATTGTGCTGGATTTTCAGTTTTTTATGGCAGGTCAGTTATTTTATTCTTTAAAATTTTAAAAGGAAAATGAGGAAAAAAATTCAAATTAAAATCCTAAATAGTTGTTGAAGCATGTTTGAAAGGTAGCTGAACGTTGAGATCCATGAAAACATGAAGCAGAAATGCAAGTTGTTGCTTTCAGCACCGCGGACAGTTCCAGTCCATTTTTACTGCAAGTTCACCAAAACACATTTCACACATTTCAGATTTATTTTTTAAAAAATTGAAAGGTTTCTTTCTTCTTTCTGAGTGAGGAGGATAAAAAAAAGCACAAAACCTTTGGCTGAGCTTTGCTGAAAGAACGTCTTTCAGAGACGAGATCTCATTTTGGTTCATCACGTTCATCATTGTTTCTGCGACGGAAACATTCGAACTGAAAACACCAGCTGAAGCTTTTTCACTCCCAACACTAATGAATGGACTCATGAGTATCAGGGAATCTAATTATTCTGCTGAATATTAAGGAAAAATTCTGATTAATAACATCTTTTGTTGATTTTTTACAGTTTTGGTTCTCTGTAGTTGTTATGAACTGAGCGACCCGGCAACATCTTTTTATGACAGAGTTTAACTGTTGCATTGATTGTTTGAATTTACATGAAAACTACAAAGAAAAACAGATTTGGAAAAAGAAAAATACACACAAACAAAGAAAAGAAAAACAGTGGAGCCACATGGGAACTCTCACTCACATCCACGCTCTTGAATCGAGCCCTTTGGGGGGTTTTCAGGTCTTTTTAAAGGTTTTCTCTGGTTCAATAATTCGCAAAAATAATTGCGATGAAATGAGACGGGTGGGCAGACGGGTCAGCGTCGTGATAACGCTTCCGTTGTAATTATAACCAACTTCATTTACAAAGTTGTGAAAGTTTGTCACGATTTGCAAAGCAGAGACAGCGAGCGTCTTTTCATCACAGATGGAAGTAAGTCTGTAGAGTTACGTAAGTACTTTATTTTAGGAGGATTTTCCTTTACTTAGATTTGCTGCAGCCTTATAAAGCACCTAAAAAGAGATGCTAAGTCGAAAAAAATGTTAAGTTATAGTAGTTTGATGAATGTATGTTGATATTTTCTACCATAATGGTCCTTTCTATATGTGCTGAAGTTTCAGAGGAACCAACAAAAAAGGGATCATTAGTAATCGTTAATATTTCAGTATGAAACACTAAGAAAAGCAGCAGACAGACTGTTTGTGAGCTCAAGCAAACACTCTTCATGCTAATCAGTTCGCAATATTTGGAAAATTATTTAACCTCTGGATGAGATTAGCAGCTGGAAGAATTATCAAGAACTAAAAGCGCAGAAATCCTCGCAGGTGAAACACCTTTTATTCAGAAAACAAAAACAGTGCAAACTAGCAAAACTTAAAGCGGAGAAATCAAGATTTAACACCCAGCCAGCGAGGATAAAAGCAGCATCATCGAAGTAAAACGCACTGAAACGAAGCACAAAGTGCCTCCTCATGGTTCCCAGTGGCCCCGTTTACGTTCCTGAAGCATCCCTGTGACTGATGGGCGGGGCTCCCCGGTGTCTGTCGGAGCAGACGGTGTGTGATGATTATAGGCCCCTGGGGAGATCCAGGGGGTACTCCCTAATTGATTGTCATGAAAGGCCCTAATTGAATTGAGCAGCATGGTGGAACAACACACCATGCCGTCTGTTTGATGCCTGGTGGATGTTAAAATAAAACACACACACACACACACACGGCTGTGGCTTTGTTATAAAGTCTAAAAAACTTTAAGCAGGAACAAAGTTTTAATATCAGCTGCAACTTAAGCAGAAATAAGTCGTTTAAGACTTTTATTGGCTGCTAGAAGAGACGACAAAGAGAAGACTTTACATTGTTATCACCAATACTTCTTTGTCTTTAGCTTTAGCGCTCAGAAATCAGAACAGACAAAGATGTTCTGCAGTTACTTTGTCTTGGAGGTGTTTGTAGGGAAAAGTCCATCAACTGCACCCAAAGTAACACACTTCATCAGGATTTCAGTGGCCCACAATGCACTGCTGCACCATCACTGCCCTTTATTTCTAATACATACTACAAGGAAGTGTATTGTGAGTATTTTATTTGATTATCAGTCTGTTTTTTGTGTGTTTGTTTTCTTCTTATAGTCAGAAACTGGAAGTATATTTCACTTTCACCTTGACCCCTAGTTTCTGCAGGGTGAACAGAAGAACACTAGAAACATAAAAATAATTTAAAATATCTTACACACGATACATGCACACACACAAATACACACACCTCAGCAGCCTACATCACCTCAGTGTTTCTAAAATCTTCCTACATTCCTGCAACAAGACTGAAAGACACAGGTAAACAGTGAAAGTAGCTAAACTAGCAAAGTATTTTTAAGTATTTCAATCCAACTATAAGCACTTTAAATTACAGTTGCACTTAATGTAAAATATTCCAATGCTTTATTCTGAAATATTGCTAAAATATCTCAATATTTCCCTTCTATGATACTAAAACAGGCGAAGCTGCAGTGAAAGCTGATGTTTCCATCAAAGCTGATCAGGGATCAATGTTTCTGTCAGTCAATAAGAATTCAGGACTGAAGCTTGTGTGATTGATTTTGTATGAATTGGTACATAAAGTTTCTTTCTTTTATGAGATTTTCTCTTATATTATCATATATTCTTAATCATGTTTAAATTATTTATTGCGATCTCCTTTTATTAGTTATCTATAATATCACTAAGTGATCTTGTTGAAGAATTTAAACCCTTAAAAACATCGAGTTTTATTCATTTTTATCCTAATTTAGCTTTAAAAGTTTTCTGAAACTGAGACAGACAGAAACTGTGAACTCTCATTTTTAAAATAAAATGTTCAGAAACATAAACGGTGGCAGATAAAGAGGGAACAAGAGGAGACGAGGCAGACTTCAGCGGCTGCAGCGTGCAGGGAGGCAGACGGGGCGGCGAGGCTCCCCCAGCACCGATAGGTCTGCTTTTGGAGAGAGAAGAGGGAGGGAAGGGGGGAGGAGGGAGGCCCTCGGATTAAGAGGCTGAAAAATGGTTAAAACGTGTCAACGTGTAATTGCACGATAAGGCCCCCTCGCGAGGAATCCGTTGGCCCCGTTGCTATTTTCTATGGCGTCCCGGCTAATCTCCTCGCGCCACATTCGGTCTTGTGCAATCGGTCCCCCGTAATCTCCCATGACAGAACCGGGTCCAACGTCGGAGGTGAGGGTTTTTATAGGAGGAGAGGGAGGGAAATATGCGGAGGCGTGATAAACTGATGCCGATTAGCCACGTTTAGGACACCGGGAGCACGCAGGATGATGGAGGGGGGGGTGTGTGAAGGGGGTTATGGAGTGGGACGTGCCAGAGCAGCGGTGTCCAAGCATGTGCCAAGCAAAACATGAGGGGAGGATAAAAACCTGCAGACACATGGCTGTGGATGGAGGATGGAGGATGGTGGATGGCTCAGCCCCCCCCAGCCCCAGTGATGGGCCCCTGCAGGAGGTGAGGGGGGGCTGGACTCAGCCTGGGACTGTAGATCAGTCAGAAATGTCCTGTTAAAACACTGATTTTCACCTTAAAGAGGTGAAGATTTGGGTCCATTTCTTCCTGCCGTCATCATCATCACATCAGGAAATCAGATATCTTTTAAATTACTGACTCTTTTTCTTCCAACACTTTTCAAATATTAGATATTTTCTGTATTTGTGTGAAAAATCTTATCATACCTGCTCCTGGCTAAAAAATAAAAAACCATCTTTGATGTTTATCAGCACATTGAAGAGATTAAGATCAAAATATTCAGAAACAATGAACGCAGCTTCAAAAACTTCAAGTTTGACATCTTGTGATAAGTTTCAATTAAACACTCAAACTCTCTCATGTTTAATCTTTCTTTGCTCTCTCAGTTTAAACTTTCTTGATCTTTAAATTCCATTTGTTTTGCAAAGGAATTCCAGCTCATAAACTGTGTAAATTCCATAAATTCCTCATGAAAAGTGTGTTTTTTTTAATCTAATCTCCTTCTATTTGACACAGACAATCTCGAACTTCTATCTCTGCGAGGATCCTCATTAAAATAAGAGCGTAATGCATTTCCTGAAGTCCCTTATCCAAACCTGAACCAAGTTTTAACCCCTTAAACTGAGTCTTAACACTCAAATGTTCCTTTAAGTTGGGATGACGAGCCAAAATGTCCTCGTTAAGAGCCAAGAACAAGAACACACACTCTTTGTTTCTCTTTTAAAGTTAGAAAAGATGACAGACAAACGTTTAAATATTATTTTCAGCAACACAAATACTGTCTGAGTCTCTTCAGTATCAGTGTGTAAATGTATGAAATCTAAACCACAGATCTATTAAAGCCGTTCAGTCTTATTGTTAATTTTTCCTCTTTATCAATTAATCAACTCTCACTGAACCAGCTGATCAGGAATGAAAAAGCTCTCATATTAACTGTAAATAAAGTTGTTTTTTAAAATAATCCAATGCAAGACGGTTCTGTTATTATATTCTTAGATATTATATTTGATGGAAAATCATCTAAAAGAATAAAAATACAAGATTTAACATTTACTCATTGTTATGTGTCATGAAATAATAAACTGGTGGTTAAATTTGTCTTATTTAACAACCACCACAAACCAGTAAACATAATAATGCATTATTCCTTTAAAATGACCTGATTTTACTTCAATTAATTATTGGAATTATTTGTAATGTTATCTATAAATGTAATTTCTAATAATAAACCCTTAAAAAAATTGATTCAAATTTTATCAAGAGCAAAGACACGTTCAAGAAATTTAAAGCAACCTGATAAAAAAATAAATGACATCAGCTAACGTTCATAATTAAACTTCTAATGAAAACCTGCAGTTTGAACGCTGACGTCCATGCAAACAGCTTCATTACGCGTGTTTTCACTCTCGCTGCCCTCTCGTCTTAAATCCACACCCGAGTGGGAATTAGTCTGATAAAACCAGGGGTGTTGTTTGCTGGGCTTTTTGTTGGGGTTGACCCCCGGGCTGCCCCCAGCTTACACCAGACTAATCCCCATTCTCCTCCACCACAAAAAAAAACCTCCTCTCCTCTCCTTCTCCCTCCTCCTCCTCCTCCTCCTCCTCCACCTCTCTGCTCTCCACTCATTCTTTCCTCCCTCGCTCGCTCCCTCGCTCGTCCCACCTCGAGGCCTTTCAGTGATTCAGCCGTCAAATTTTAAAAGAAGGAAATTATTTAACAACCAGGAGAGTTTTTTCTTTGTGATGCTCGGGGGTGATGGGGTAAGACTGGAGGACCTGTGAGGGACCCGGGTGGAGGCGGGCTGAAGTGGGTTGAAACCATCAAGAATTAGTTTTTCATTTGAGCAGCAGATACTCATGATGTTGGATCCACTTTTGCTTTTGATGCAGATCACTGAAGTTGTGACAGGAAAAAGAAAAACAAAGAAGAAGAAAAAGAAGAAGAAGAAGAAACTTTGCCTCCCCTTAAAGTTCAATAACAGACGGACACGATTTCAGCACATGAGAGTATGTTAAGGTTGGAAAGTGAATTTCAGAAGTTGGTCAAATGCAGATGATGGATAACTTTGCTAAAATTAGAAGAAAACAAACAGGTGAATTAGAATAAGATGCTCAAAAGGCCTCGAGGCTGAGAAGTACATATTTTAGATTCTGGGTTTTTCAGGGTCCAGTGAAGCGGGCGAACGGGAAAAGGTGTTTAGTTTCGACAAATATCCTCCATGCAAAAAAACCCAAAAAAACAGAGAAAATAGACAATCTACACACAAGATGATATAATTCCTGAAAATGGAAGAAAACACTGTATTTCAGCTCCACACTGTGTGTTCTGGGATTAAAAATAACAATTAAAAAACATGAAAATTTAGTTTTAAATATCCATCAAGCTGTTCGAGTCAATGTGGCCCCTTTTAAAATAATAGACAAAGGAATAAAAAAGGACATTATTAAGCTAATATTTAAGTTGTTTCTCTCCCTGGAGGGAAAATCCACCACCAACAAGTGTTTAATGCAACCTCTGAGTTACAGGCTGCTGCAGAAAACGAGCTGCTGGAGATGCAGAGAGTCGGTATAATAATATACAATTACAGAAAAAATGAAATCCTATGAAAAAAATACTTAAATGTAAAAAAATAAAACCATTCCAGGACAAAAATGTAGGCCGATAGACTAAATTATGTTGATTTTCATCCTCAATTTCACATTAAAAAACCTCAACTCCCATCACCTCAGTATGACACATCAGCTATTATCATGTCCAACATGAATTAATAATAATTAAAATGCATATTATAGAAATTTATACTATCTTAAAATATTTTTCATTAAAAGATTTAATTGATTTTTGTTCTTAGTCTTATGGAAAAAAAGAAAAAGCATCTTTCTGTTATTCTCAATATGATAATTAATTAAAGAGATGGACTGATAAACAAGCTAACACCATGTTTTCAAAGGCAAAAACACCAAAGCTCCTGTTTTTCTGCATTTTGTTATTTTGGATTTTGAGCAGATTTTCACTTCCTGTTGAGACTTCACTGAAATATTTATCACTGCAAAGATGGTTCTTTCAGCATTTTTAAATGTGTTTCAGAAATAAAAACAAAGATAAAGAGACATCAAATAATAGATGTATAAGAAGCTGCTTAAATATGTTGCAAAATTAAAAAAAAACCCCACGAACAAAATCTAACACTTTCTCCAAGATGGAAGAAAATTCTTGGAAAATTTATTAAACTCAGCGTAAAATTATCTCGTCTTCAACCCGAAAATGGGACTTAGTATTTCGTAAATTATGTACAATTGCATAAAAGCGTTTTCAGTAGGCCTATTTATTCACAATTTACAAGATCTTACAACAACAAAAACAAATTCAAATTACACCGACTGACTCACATGTTTTACAAGCATTAAAACTGGAAATCAATTTAAATTGCAGCCTAGAAACTTTTTTAAACACATCTTCCACACCGCCCTCCATTTATTATACGGTTTCCTCTTTAAACAGGTTTTCAGGATCCCTCAAACACACAGCTGGTGCCTTTTAATTCCACAGAAAAGTCGGGAAAAAAAATAACCTTCAAAAATGCAACCAGCCTTTCACGGATTATAATTTAAATCGTGTCAAAACTTGGCATGCTCCCTTCCAGAGAGCGGAAAGAAAACCGGATGCGCTTTCCTTTAGCTCGGACAGACAGAAAATCCATCACTGAAAGAAAATAAAAAATAACAATAAAAAAAAGAAAAAGTTTGTTCAAAGTGATTGCATTTTTATGGCTATAACCGCCTATAATTTACAATTCAGCAGCCTGCGCCCACATCTAAGCTTTAAATATTTGGTTGTGGTTTGTAGTGCTTTTAGTACAATTAGAGATTTAAATGTGAGTCAGAGGAACCGTCCCGTTTACCGGAGTGGAGCCGCTGCTCTGGTAGTGCTGCGGGTGAAGCACGTGCAGTCTGCTGTGAACGCTGGAGTCCCCCCCAGCCTCTCCGGTCGGCAGATACATGCTGATCATGTCCCGCAGGTCCCCCGTGGGGCACGGCGGCGGTGCGCGCGCGGTGGAAACCGGGGGGCTCACGCTAGGCTCAGATTTCACAAGGGAGCCCAAAGTCCCGCCGATCGCCCCGGACACCGGGGAGACACCGGAGCTTTGGTGCTGGTGAGTGTAGCCGGTGATGCCGCCGTAGCCCGGCGGAGACGCGCTCATGTAGCTCTGAGAGTTTGAGATGGGGCTGTAAGATAAGGCACTCATGTCGTACCTGTGCACCGGCTGCGGATTGTGCGGGTGGTGATGCGGGTGATGGTGTGGATGCGGGTGGTGCGGGTGAGCGCCGGTGCCCGGGTGTTGCGTGTATGCCAGCTGCGCCTCCTGCATCATCGCGTGAGCCGCCGCCGCCGCAGCGGCCACCTGGCCCGAGTACGTGCCGTTCGCCCAGCCGTTCACATGCGTGGCGTAGCCCGCATTTGCCCCCGCGTGGCCGCCTCCCGGACTGTCCAGCCGCTGCCCGCCGCCCATCCCGACACCCGCAGAGGAGCCGAGGAGTCCGCCGGCCAGCGAGTACTTGTCCTTCTTCAGCAGCGTCTTGGTCTTCCTCCGCGGCCGGTACTTGTAGTCCGGGTGTTCCTTCATGTGCATCGCCCGCAGCCGCTTCGCCTCGTCGATGAACGGCCTCTTCTCCGCCTCGGTCATCACCTTCCACTCGGCGCCCAGACGCTTGCTGATCTCCGAGTTGTGCATTTTGGGGTTCTCCTGTGCCATTTTCCTCCGCTGGCCCCGAGACCAAACCATGAAGGCGTTCATGGGTCTCTTGATTCTGTCCTGGGGGACTTTTCCGCCGGCCCCCCCGCCTCCTCCTCCCGCGTGTCCCCCCGGGTTGGATGGGTTGGTCTGGGGCACCACGGGGGAATGTAAGTCCGTTTCCATCATGATGCTGTACATTCACCTTGTCTTGGTAGGACAGCAGACGCAGTCAAACACAGACACACATTCAGGCTGGCCCGCGCGCGCAGCCAAACCTCCGGGGGAAGGGAGAGAAAGAAGTGAGAGAAACGGAGGGAGAGGTTTGAAAAGGTGCGACAGCTCGGGATGAAATCCACTCACAGGTAAACTTGCTCCTCACTTCCCCTTCTTTCTTTTTTTTTTTTGCCTTTTTCTCCCCCCCTGTCATCCGCGAGCGCACAGAAGAATAGACACCGGTTGTTTGAGCGGACTTTGGTTGAAGCTGTACCGGGAAAAGTTACCGGAGCGTGCCTGGGCCGCGCGCTCTGACAGCAGCTAAATGAGCGAGAGACGGCCAATGGTGAGGCTCGAGCGGAGACGTGATTTGCATGCAGGGGCTCGAGGTTCTGGTGACGTCGGAGCGCGAGACCTAAAAATTACTCCCTCTGTCATCTGTTTTGTGTGTGTGTGTGTGTGTGTGTGTGTGTGTGTGTGTGTAGCTGAAAAACACAACATGTAATCAGTTTGATGCATAATTCTGCTTCAGAGATGCTGCGCGCTCTGATGGTTTGACCCAACTTTTATTTTATTTTATTTTATTTATTCTGAAATATTTTTACAATGTTAGAACAAATAAAAGTTTAATGAAAATGATATTTAGCTTCTTGAAGGGACAGAAAATAAGCAGGTCGAGTCGAGTCCATGTTGTAGGGAAAATCAAAATAAAGGAAACATGGCGGCCATTGAAATCGTCTAAATGATTCATTAAACTCGTATTAATCCTTTCATCATCACCATCACACTGAACTAAGAGACCAACAAAAAGTACAACAATCAAATGTTAAGACAGGCTGTTTGAAATTTAAAAAAAGAGCTAAAAGGAGCGTTATAACTTAAAAAAACTGAAGCATAAGTTCTGTAACATGATCTATAAGAAGGTAATCATATCTGATCTTATTGGACAGGATTTTGAATTGTGATTATTTGGAACATTGTTACTCTTTTGTAAATAATAATAATAATAATAATAATAATAATAAGAGTTTT
>JAPZDV010000017.1:7644458-7663733 GCA_029814665.1 Acanthurus lineatus | reverse complement strand
GTAACTTTAGTTTTGGCTGAAAGTGATAAATAACAGTCCCACCATCATCAGCTCTGTCAGATTACAGCTTTGTTTAAAAGGTTTTCAGAGGTTATTTAGCTTAAAACATGAATAATTCACAGTGATGTGACCGAACTGACCAAAAAAATAAAAGCCAGAGACATTAAAACTAATCATGTTGATGATCACAATGTTTGATTATGTTTAAAATATCATCACTTCCTTTTTCTGAACACAAACTCCTCGACAGCAGAGGATCAACGAGGTAAAACACAGCAGTAACCACATCTTCACACTGCCATCAGGTTTTTACATCTTTAAGCCAACAGGCCGCAAACTAACACACACACTCACACACACACACACACTCAGGCCTAATAGAATCAAAGGCATTTCTCCTGTGCAGCAGCCGACCCAGTGGGTTTGTTTAAGGCTCTCTGTCACAGCAAGCTGTCAGCTCTACTGGAGCTCAGCCTCTCTGACAGAGCACACACTGCACCAACACACACACACACACACACACCAATACAACACACACGCATGCATTAATACATATGGACAACAGCGAGCTATGACGTACGTCGTCGTGGTAAATGCTCAAAAAAACTGCTCGGCCTCTCAAGTGGATTCGGTTGCAGCACCAACAAAGCTTATAATGAAAAAAGCATCAATTACATTAAAGGTTTTGATGTTTTCTTTAAAATATATATTTATTTGGGTTGTTTTGTATCTTTTAACAGTAAAAGAACAGGAGATAAATGAGGAGTTTAGATGTGAAATACTGAACAGGAAGGATGATAAAGAGTAACTGAGGGGCCCTGAGGCAAAAATATACTAAAGCTTCCTGTTTACCGCCCCCCCCCTCCATTTCTCATAACAGCCAGAATAAGAGCTCAGTGAATGTATATCTGTTCAGAGCAGTCGAGCTGCAGTTTACATCCACGTCTGTCCAAACTCATATGTTGTCAAGACTTTAATAAAAAGGCATTAAGTGTTTTTTTTTGGTGAAACAGAAGTTATCACTGTAGTTACATAAACGATTCCACTGAATAATCCCATAAAAAAGCCTGCTCTCTTCACTTAATGACTAATTTACAGAGGAGTACAGAGGACTGAAAGAACGCTTCATCACATGATGCAACAACAGTCACCTGAAGATCAATATCAGCAAAATATAAAGAGCTTCTAGTGGATTATAATCTCTAAAATATGGACGTCGCTGCAAACAAGGTACAAACTCTAAAACTTGGATGCTTCTCAGACATCTTTAACATCTGAACCATCAGCACAGAAGATCTGAACCATCAGCACAGTTTTAAGGTGAAAAAACAAGATTATTGTCACTGATTCAGTATCTGATTGAATGTAAAACGTAGTCGCAACCTCCCCTTCTGCTCCTGAGTTTAAACATGGAATAACAGCAAGAAAAGTGTTTTTGCAGAACTTTTTGACGTCACAGTGAAGTTGACATTTGCCCTTTTGGATCTTTTTGTCACAATTCCATCATTTATCTTATTAGACGTTTGTGTGAGACTCTGATTTACGTCCAGAAGATGTTTAATGAGATCACAGTGACCTCTGATCACTAAAATCACATCATGTCGTCTTTGAGTCCAAACTGACAACACAAAGAAAAAATGGATGAACGTCGGAGAATTTTTAAAGTTTCACATCACAGATCCTGAAACTTGTTGCCAGTGTTTCATTTTGGAGAGAGTCGGCCGTCTGAATGATCATTTTTTTAAGTCTTAAAGTTGGAACAAAGTCTGTGAATTCCTAAATTGAGTGTAATTTGACGATGATTGCTGAGACCCGACGCGAGCTCCCTGAATTCCCTCTGCTCCATCAGCAGTTGTGGGCATCATCGAGCTTTGACTCCGAGGTTTTGAAATTCCTTTTCTTTAATAACTGCCATGAATAAATTAACCAGTTGCAGCCATCAAGTTCCAGCCATCTACAAGGAACATCATCTTTTTTCCATCCATTTTCCCCCATTTTCAAGTGTCAGAGTAAAGTGGCCTGGTGTACCGAACACTGTTAAGCATTTGCACTCATCATTTAATCATCGCACCTCGTCCTATGATTGATGCCTAATGAATGCCCTGGGCCTCGGTTTACAGACGATCACTAACAGAGCCTTGCTAATGGGTTTTTGCCTGTCTGCCAGACAGCTCGGGGCTTCAAGCAGAAGAGCCTGAGCTCACACCGAAGCGTCATGACCATTTATTCTGACACGCTCGCAGCATCCTTCACAGAAAAAAAAAAAACAACAACCCATAAATACATATTCTGACATTGTCTCACAGTGAGAAGCTCTCCGTTTTTTTTTTTGGACAACACTTGCATGTGCACTTTTGTTCCTTAAGTGTGAAATAAAAAGGCAAATTCAGTCCCAATATTGTAAACAAGTCCTCAACAACAGCATCTCTCACTAAGTAATTTCACAATTAGCCGCCACATCACTTACTGCTAATAGGTCCTGGCAGTAATGATGTGAGACTGGTGGGAGACGGTCGGCTCGGTGTCTTAAAAACAGTGCAGAGATGTCATCGGATCAGGTTTTATTCTGTAATTTGGAAGAACAGTCTCTGTTTCTGTTATAAAACATCTGCAAAAGCAATTTTCTAAACACCACACTGTTTATATCCGTGTTTGCAAGCTTGTAGTTATCATCTTTACTGGCATTTTTTGAAGTATTGCCAAGCTTTTTTTTTTAGCATTTTTAGCCAAATTTTGGGTGGAAATATGGAGAAACTTTTGGCAGGAATGTGGACTGGATCACCTGATCTGTCATCCAATCCGAATCTTATTCTTATTTTCACATTTACAAAAGCAAGAATTTAAAAAAATATTAACCATGGACATTAAAACTGTTGCTGTCATTGAGGAAAATATTTTGTAGATTTGCTATAAATCTCTTGTGTAGTCGAAGAATGATTCTTTAAAGTGATAATAATGAGATGGGGACATTTGTTATTTGAGAAACTTCATCACCTTAACAAAGAAATGTCTTGCAAATTTAACAACTCGACAGACAAAAGGCCGAACTCTCTGACCAGTGATATGTGAGCGATGCCGTGCAGAATCAGATCACAGAAAATAAAAAACTCATGACGTGTTAATGCAGCGGCGACGATCAACATCCTGCTTTGACCTTTGATGCCTCCCGCTGAGCTCTTCACATCAAACCTTTGTTTCCCATCATTCTTCCATCTGCTGCAGGCGGGTCAAGCAGTGTTGATGCTGCAGCCACATTTTATTTGTACAGCCCCCCTCCCTCATCGCAGCCCCCTCACACACACACACACACACACACACACCAGGACACACATTTAATTTAATTAGAGCTTGTGCAGCCTCCCTCTCTGCCAGTATTGTCAAGGCGCTGCGGAGCTGCCAACACTATCACTGATTGCTTCTAGATAGGCAGAAATATGATTAGACCACGTGTCTGCGCTCGCCTGTTTCACTGTGTTTGTGCGTTTGGAAAGTGGGAAGAAATCTGATTGTGGTTTCGTCGGTGGAGGGAGCAGAGGAAGGCTAAAGGGCTGGAGAACGATGGGGAGATGATTTGATATAGAGATATAAAGAAAGGAGAGGGAGGGATGGAGGTAAGAGGAGCGAGCTGATGCTGATAGATTTTTGTCAATTTTGACATGAAGAACGATCAAATTTAAAATGCACTCAAACATATTTGGGGATATTACATGTTCTCCTTGTGTTTGTGCAGGTTCCCTTTGGTCATCCAGCTTCCTCCCACAGTTCAAATACATGCAGGTTTGGTTAATAAACTGCCCATTGGTGTAAAAGTGAGAGGAAATGGTGATTTGTAACTGGTAACAAACTGGTAATCTGTCCAGGTTGTGACCCCCCCCACTTCCTCACTGTCAGCTGTGACTATAAACCTCCAATGATCCAACAAAGAATAAGTGGTTAAAGATGATGGATGGATGTTGGGAAAATAGCTTTTTCCCCAAAGGTGAGCTGAGAACATTTATATCAGATCCATGTTTGTGGTTTAAATTTGAAGCTACAGTTTGGTTAAAGTGTTCTTATCTGACAGCATTTCTGCATCTGTGCAACAACAACTTAATGAAACTGTCAGCAGGAAATACTAACTTACTGTGGACATTATAGGAATGTTTGAGGACACCAGAGAGTGCAGGAATTTCCCACTGAAAACATGGCAGACGGTACATTTGAATGCATCGTGTGTTAAAGAAAAACTGAGCAGATCGATGAGTTCTTAAGAAACAGTTTTGCCAAATAACCTTCTTTAAAATCACACAGTGGATCATTTACGTTAAACCACCTTTAAAGATGCTGAAAGGAATATTTTTTACACTCTTTGGACAAATCCAATCCGAACTTTCTGTCAGTCTTTAAAGAGCTGCTGGCTGACTGAAGCTCTATTTAAAACAACTCACAGATATCAGATTGATTTTAATCAAATCATCTCACTTTTTAAAGAAAGCAAACAGGTATATTTCTCTGAGAGAAGTCGGTGTTTTCCTCCTTAAGTCTGTTTTATTTCATTATTGGTGCAGACATGTGAAAGGGAAGGGGGGGGGGTGTGAAATGGATAAAAAATGTGGATGAAGGAAAGCACAAGATCCCTGATCTCTCATTTTTGCTCTGATTTTCAGATGGACATGGGACGAACATGAAAGCTTTGATTCGCAGCGTAATGAGATTAGTGCCATGAAAGGGAGGAGGAAGGAAGGAAGGACGGGGGGGACGTAGGGTGAGAGGGAGGAAAGAATGAAGGAGTGACCTTTACAGACTGAGGTAAGGAAGAGAGGGGGGCTCCCTGCTGGAGAGGAGAGGGGGAGAAAAAAGGAGAGAGAGGGAGAGGAGGGGTTAGGGAGGACGGGTGTGGAGTGACCCCGGCGAAAACAGATTAGTCGACCGTGAAGAGGATTACCGGCAATGATAGTCCCTCTGAGGGAGCAGAGTCAGTCCCAGCCAGTGCAAACACACACACACACACACACACACACATAATGAACACATCAAAGTGATCAGCATCGGTCCAACCTGTCTGGCCAATGCAAACACACACACATCCACACACACACACACACACACACACACACAGGTCTGTTTCCTCCTCCGCCTCCTCGTACCTGTGACTCCGCCTCTCATGTTCAGCTGATTAAACTTCGTGTCTCTCAGCAAATAAAATCCGGACGCCTTCGCATTAAACTCCGAAAATATTCAACTACTCAGTCTGTTCTTCTGTCACTTCGTTCACACGTTTCCTGCTGAGAAGCTACAGACGTTTTTCTTGAAGGTTTGTTTGATATTAATGGAAACAAAGCTCAACCAACAGGCGTTTACAGTCTCGTGGTTTATTTTGCCATCAAACTGCTGGAAAAGTGAAGTTTTTAATGAACTCAGAGGCCAAAGATCTTCGATTTACAACAAACCAAGTCTGACTGACAACCAGAAGCAGCAATGACCGGAAAACAAGTAACGACACAGAAGAGTTTAAGACAAGAACGAAAACTTCTTGTGCTCTGATTCTTGTTCACCTCGACAGAACTGTATTTTTTTTGAGAAAAATTAATAGAAAGTTGTGAAAAACACTTGACAATGACTAATGTAACTGATGATAAACAATAAAGAAACACACCCACTGCAAAGTTTAAAAAGCTGGAGAAAATTCTCATCTCTAAACATTTTTAAGTTTCTCATGTCACCAAATGTTAAATAACTGGATCCAGTGCCAAGAAAAAGCAGTTTCTCTTCATATTTAAGCACTTTTGTTGCACAAATATTTGCAGAAAAGACAACTTGAGGCTCAGAAATATGAGCCACTTTCACAGAGTTGTGTTTAAGAATATTGTGACGTTATTGTGTTACACGTAATACCAATCATGCATCTGTCATGTATCATACACCAGTTTGATTCTGTGTTAATTTAAAAACGGTGTAAAGTAGGTACTTTGATGATCTTGTGCTGCAAGTCTGAGTAAATTTTATGTTTTTTAAAAATTGTTTTATATCTGTTTTTTTTTTACGTTTGCCCGTCAGAGAGCTTCCACATTCAAACTGTCACTCAAACACAAACAGCCACCGTTCTGCCAGTTCTGCACAACAGCAGAGAAAACAGCTGACTGTCAACAGGAGAGGTTCAACATGCCTCTGTGTGTGTGTGTGTGTGTGTGTGTGTGTGTGTGTGTGTGTGTGTGTGCAGTCAGTGTCACCGGTCAGAAACTGCTAATCCCAGTTGACCCCCACCTCCACCTCCATCCTGATTTTAACTGACACGACTGAAAATAAAACTGCAAGCTGTGGCAGATTCAATAAAACATGAAAACACACACACACACACAGACAAACACACACACACACTGAATCAACAAAGCGTCTCTGACTCTTTGACTCCATCAGGGATTCACTTTATATTAACATTTTAAAGTTACAGATTTCATGTTAATCAAGTTGAAACGGGAGCAAAAACAGACTGGAAAGTTCTGAAATGATTCAAAAACACCTGAACGTTCAGCAGGTGAACGGGTTCAAAGGTCACAGGTGACAGAAACATGACTAAGAGTGAATGGAGCCTCACAAGCAGAGACGATACAAGGTCCAACTTTTTCTCAAACATGGCTGTTATAAAGTGTTTTACAACACACACACTGACCTCAGAGCAGGTATCCGAACCAAACTGTCCTCCTGAACTCATTTCACTCCTTTAAAACTCGTTAGTGTCGTTTGTGTCTCTGTCATAACGAAGGAAAGTCAAATCTGACCACAACTAACAGGAACAAAGGCTGAAACTTAGAATAGACAGAATTAAAAAGATAAGTTGATACAGGTGGAGCTAATCTGAATAACTTTAAGAGTTTAAGATTTAATCTGTAAACAGTTTTGCATCATTTTAGAAGATGATCGTGTTTCTGGTAAAAAGTCTTTAAACCTAAAAAGCATCAAACTGTAATAAAAAGCAGTAAAATGTGCTTTGTTTTCCTCTGAAATGTGATGCAGTACAAATATAAAGTAGCAGGAGATTTAAAGAGTTTAAGAGTTTTTCATAAAACCCTCTTTTCTTTCCCCGTCTTACTCCGTTTTTAAAGTTTTTTTCTGCTGGAACAAAAGATCTCTTACTTTCAGATTCAGTTTGACAAAATGTGGAAAAGGTCAAACGGTTTGATTACAAGCTTTGCACACACGAATCGATACGCAAATCAAATGATAAAAGACACTAAACCTTTCCTTCTCGCTGACATTTGTCTCCGTCCTGCTGAGGGGAAGTTTTCAGATCAGGACCCCCCCCAGAGGAGGATGGGGGTCCTCTCTCTCTCTCTCTCTCTCTCTCTCTGCCTCCCCTCCACTCAACCTAAATGAGTGCTTTTTCCCTCATTTTTCTCCATGTTGGTGGGGGGTGTCGAGCTCTGGGAAGAATGAAGACTTCCTGGGGAGGGCCTTTAAGTGTCCCCCCCCTCCCTCTCTACCTCTCCCTCCTCTGTGTCTCTCCCTCGTCCTAAATGAGGTCAAGCTCTCAGCCAGGACCTGCTGCTTTCAAAGACCCCAAAGAGCAGCGCTCCTCCACCTGCCCTTTCCACCCCTCCCTCCACAACCTTTTCTTCCTCTTTTCTTCTTCTTCTTCCCTTTTTTCTTTTCTTCTGGACCTCCATCTCTTACTCCACCTTCTTATCATCTTCCTCCTCTCAAATCTGCTCACATCACTTGCAGACTTTCTCATCAATCTGCCTGTTTGTCCGTTTAAAAGAGCTGAAATATTTTTATGTTTCTGCTTTTTATTGCACAAAACAAACATCAGAAAGACAGAAATCAGTAATCTGCAGATCAGAGAGACATCGAGCTCAAAACTTTGCTTTTTTAGGTTGAAAAGTAAAACATTTTTCAACATCTGGGTCACACAAAATGATTTTAAAAGCATTTCAGAGTCTGTGCTGCTCATCGAGAGCTGCTAAAGGTTGAAATACAGTCTGATCCATCTGAAACAACCAGATTGTTTTTAAAAATATATATATTTGGGCAACATCAGGGCCGGGGACCCTCCAGAGGTCACATGATAAATTGAAAGGGTCACAGATAAAGAGACAAAGAAGTAGAAGTCATCTCAGATTTCTGCTACACAAAACTTCATTAACCTTCTCAGCACTTTAAACTACTGCAAAGTTTTTCCTCTTGAAAAATGGCAAAATAAAGCAAACTGACAGCTTCAAATAAACCGCTCTGAGCTCACGGACGTCTGCAACATGTGACGGGGGGGTCACAGGTAGTGTAGGCATGGCTTGGCTCAGTGGATCAGAAGCATTAAAACAATGATCTGAGGTCTTTTGACCTGCAGATCAGCAAACCTCTGTATGCTGAAAAGAGCAAAGTTCAACAACTTAAGTTTCTTTACGGTCAAAGAGCCTCTGAACCAGCGTTTAGATCATCGAGGAATGTTAAAGTTTTCCACTGAGAGAAAAGTTAAGACACCAGTGAGCTTTCAAACAGCCGGACAAAACTCCTCAGCTGCAGATCCGAGCTGCAGAACAGCTCTGTGCACGTGAACGCAACATGTTTTCAGTTTTTCTGTGTGATAATCAGAAGATAACTCTTTCAGAAGCAGCAGTGCGAACAGTCAGGGCCGATTCTCAGTGTGCAGCTTCAGGTTCAACATACCTGCATTTCTCACATTAAGACCTAAATTAGCAGCGACAATTAGCATAAATGCAGAGGATTATTAGCCAATGAACTTCCAGCACCTGTCTAACACACACCTTCATCCCTCAGAGGCTCCTCCCTCTTTGATAAGTGGCAACATACCTTCCCTCCTTTAACCAGGCATCCATCCATCTTTCCATCCATCCATGGAAGAAAGCAGCAGATGAGCAAATAAAGAACTCCCCCCCTCATTTATCCACCAATCAGTCCATGATGAGTCTCTCGAGCGTTGCAGGCAAAAGGTCGAGTGGAGAAAGAAACGGATGTACGAGATCCAAGTGATGTTCCTTTACTCTTCATGAGTTCTTATTGTTCTCAGATGCATTTAATCCTCCCCCCCCCCATGAGGAAACTCACTATGTCTGCAAAACATGTTCAGCCAAACTTCTGCAGGACTCAGTGTTCCCATCACTGGTGGAAACTAAAGCTCTGTCTCTTCCCTCAGCATCCATGTCTGTTTGCCTCCACCTGGGCCTGTCTGCACCCCCTCCTGCCTCCCTTCAAGCCTCCTGACTTTTACTCCTTGCACCCCCTCCTTCAGGCTCTCCCACCTCTCCCTTCCCTCCGTGGCGTTCCTCCCAACACCACCGCCGACGACGGCCGGCGTGGCTCTCCGCTCCCCTCCGACCCATACTGGGTTTTATTTAATTTGTCCGTATAATAGAGGTGAATGAAGCCGGGGGGTTTAGGGCTACACGGGGGCAGAGAAAGCGACAGAGGAGGGAGGGGCAGGCCGCTCAGCAATGTGTGTCAAAACAGAAACAATAAGTGCCATTATTTTTGATTGGCTTCCCCTTTTTGAAAATTACTTCCAAAGTGTGATGTCCCATTGTGGGAGCAGAATGACGCTGAACAATGCAGCAGGGGGCAGGGGGGGTAGTCTTATATATCCAGGCTAATATTCAAGGGGGCTTTGGCCAATGCCGGCTGGCCCGCACTGGATAACCCTGCAGCGCAGCGACTGGGCCCTGGGTTAGCCTCATAATGGGAGGCATTGGGAGGCCTTTAGTTCCCATTGTGGCGGCTGTGTCAACAAAGAGGCCGCTGGGAGTTGCCTGGCATGTGGAATGGAGAAAAGGCCCTTTATCCCTTTCTTTTTAGAGAGAGACAGACAGAGAGACAGACAGAGAGACAGAGAGAGAGACAGGACGGTTATCACAGCAGCTCGGTGTCTCTCTCTCTTGTTTACAGTCAGACGTTTTTCATGCAACGTCTAAAGACAAGAAAACTTCCTGAATCAGATCAGCGGTTTCAGTGCGGCATGCTAACACTTTAGCTTATGCTGTGTATAATAACTGATGACAGTCTGTGATTTAATAATCCGCCAGCTTTCTTCTGCAATTTACAGTAACAGATTACTCAGAATATCTTTATATCCAAGCGACAGAAACATCATTAACTGAATCACTGTTGAATTAAATCAAGACTTTGTGAATCAGAATCAAATTGAACTGAAAATCAGTGGCAATAACCAACCAAAGGGATCTTACTGTTCATGTCACACATGTTGTTCCTCTTGACTCTGTCTCAACCTCTTTTTTTTGCACTCTGGGCCTAATATTGATAAGATTAGACCACCTTTCTATCAGTAATGATACCACTGTGCTCACCAAGTTCATCGCTGAGAGTCAAAAAGATGTCAGAAAGGCCAAGAAACACAAAAACAAACCTCAGTTTCACAAATTAAACTTTGATCAGCAGGAAGTGGCCATAGACTCAAGTTTCAGATCCACTGTGAAAACTGCAAATGCTAATTCACCAGCAGACACAAAAACACACGATGAAGCACCTGGAATAAACACTCATATAAGTTACTGTTTGTACCTGCTGCATGCACATTACTGTGAAACTCCACATTCATGCACAACAGAAGCAGGTTTCAAGGTCTGAAAAGCCACCAGGAGCTCCAGGTCAAACCAGACCAGGAGAGACTCTGAAGACGTGCAAGGATGCATTTTATGCCAAAGATTCTGACTTTTTATTTTTAAGAGGAAAGAAATGTTATCTGATCTTTTCAGGGTTAAAAAATCTCAAAAATGATCACAAATTAAGGAAGAATAAAGCTCTCAGTCACGACAGCAGGCTGGAATACGTGGACACATTATAAATGATATGGGATTTGAAACAGCGTGTAATCAATAACACAATACAACAAATGTTTGTCTGGTTACTAAAGTTTCTCTACTGCAAAACTTTCTGATCAATTTATAACAAATCATCATTACATCTGAGATTTTAAAGGCAAAAAAGTCAGTGATTGGCAGGTTTAATCAAAAAAATCAGTTGACGATGATGAATTTAAAAAAACAATGCACGTAAGCTGAACTGTCAGTCCTCAAAACCTCTCTGTCTCTCACACACACACACACACACACACACACACACACACGCGCGCACGCATATACACATACACACACAGTGTGGTTAGCTTGTCAATATCACTGTCGGCCCATTCATTCATCCAACTCCACCTGGGAAAGAGACGGACATGTGTGTTTACTCTAGACTCTGTTCCCTCAGGCAAACACACACACACATGCAACACACACAACACATACAACACACACACACACACCACTATTATACTTGTCTCATGGCTGCGATGCGACAACCTTGAGAAAGCAGGCCAAGCTGAACAAATAGTTGCATCCAAACAGACACGAGTACACATGAATGTGCACACACACACACACACACACACACACACACACACACACACGCAGCACCTAAACAAACAGGCCCAGCGGTAGAAGCAGCACACGCCAAGCGGCTCTCATTACCAGCCAGCACAATAAGCTGAAGTCAACATACACACACACACACACACACACATACAGAAAGAAGGGCCACACAGTCAATAAACAGAGAGTTTCATTCCACACAAACAGGAGCGAGCTGCTCAGCACACACACACACCAGCACACACCAACACACACTAACACACACTAACACACACTAACACACACCAACACACACCAACACACACCAACACACACCAACACACACATGTTCAGTCTCTCCTGAAAACATGTGCTCAAACACGACTTTCATGTGAATTTCCTTTTGTTTTCTGCTTTAAACGGAGTTTAAATTCATACGTATGAATCAGATTTTGTGTTTTTGTGGCAGAGTTTCACTAAAGATGCACAAAACGTGAGCAGAGAGGAGCGAGAGACCGAGCGACGGGGGGGATGAAACGGGACGCTGGTGGACAGATCTGGATGCCGTTTGTTTACTCCGACCAGAACAGCATCAGCAGTTTCTCATTGGTGCCTTTTGTTGGTTCGATGCAGATAAAGCACCAGAGAGAGAGAGAGAGGGAGAGAGAGAGAGAGAGAGAGAGAGGGAGTGAGAGAGAGAGAGAGAGAGAGAGAGAGAGAGAGAGAGAGAGAGAGTGTGAGAGAGAGAGAGAGAGAGAGAGAGAGAGAGACAGAGAGAGAGAGAGAGCCCGAGATAGAGAGAGAGAGAGAGAGAGAGAGAGAGAGAGAGAGAGAGAGAGAGCAGCTGGTCAGCATGGAAGGCGACAGAAAGCAGGAAACGCCTGGCACTGCGACTCCATGTGTCAGGAAAAATGCCAAACTATAAATATCTCCATTTAAATCCCAGTTTGAATCAGGAGAGTTTATTCTTACGGTTTCCGTCTTTATTCGCCTCCTGATTCTGGATTATGTTTCTGTGGTTTTATTTAGGCTACATGAAGCGCTGTGGGGAGGGTCAAGACGTTTTCCTCGACCTGATCCGAGTGGTTTAATTAGCTGAAACTTAAGAGCACAAAGGAACAAAAGCAAACTGATCTTCAGAGTGAAAAAAGTCCTTCACTTTGAGCACAAAGTCTGCAACACACAGGAGCCTCATTTATAAAACAGACCTGCAGTTAATTTTGATCTTAAGTTTGACTTAAACAACAAAACTTTGTCGCAGGAATCTGCCGGTCTGAGGTTCAACATGGCTGCTCTTTTTTCTCTTGTAGTTTAATGTCACATCATTTGTTTTTAATATCAGTCACAGTTTTGTTTCTCACAGCAGTGACGACACTCCAAAGCTGAATACTTGACTTCATTTGGCAGCCGGCTCAGATTAAAACCTGCTGCCCGGCTTTAAACTGTGATCTCTTCTCTTACAGACTTTATTCTCTCTTTTGGTCAAAGGCTGTTTACGACCAAACCATCATTTCTGCAGATATTTTATCCAGGAAAATCTTAATTTAAGTGAGATTTTTAAGTGCAAAAGTTACAGATGGGATTCTTAGAGGCTGTTAAGTGAGATTTTTCATGTTCAGCCTGTTAAAGAGTTGAGCTTTAGCAAGTCCTCTGATTTTTGTTTTAAGAATAAGTTCAACTTTAAGTCTGAGAACATTTTTAAATGTGTCCTCTGTATAATTATGATGAGAAGACAAGAAAGCATTAAACTTTTTCTGGAAGAGCTGCACATTCCCGTTTATTCTGTGTCAGAATAATTCATCATTAGTTTCTGTGGGATCTCAAAGTGGCAGCGTTTCATTCACAGCAGACGGACGTGGCATTCAGAGGAGATCCACGTCTCAGTGCTGATCTTTGCTGCACATTTAATGATTTTGTAATGTTTTAAATTTACAATGCAAACCTACATGCATTTGCCATCATGTCGTTATATTCCTTCCCTTTTTTTCACACTCGAACATAATTTAATTTCTCTGTTTTTCCTTCGTTCGTATGTTTCCTTCTTTGTTCTCCTTCTTTCCCTCCCTGCTACAATTTCCTCACAGCGATCATTAAAGGACCTTATTATCTTGTGTACACATGTACACACTTCACATGTACGCACACGCACGTGCACACACACACTCCCGGCTAATAACAAGCCCCCACAGCTGACCTGCTGACCCTCATCAGAGCGACAAAGAGGCAGATAGCAGCAGCGGGACAATAAGATGGAGAGGTTGCTTAGGGTGACAGGATAAAAGCAGTGACATGACAGCGATGGAGGGATCAAGAGCGTGACAGGAGGACAACGGGGGGAGTACGGGGGGGTGGAGGGGTGAGGAGGGATGAGGGGGGCTGATTGTGCTAAACTCACCTCAGCTTCACTTCATCCAGGTTGAAATAAAATGATGGGGAGACAGCAGGTCTGCATGGTGACGGTTCTGCTGTAAAACACAGAGGAGCAACACTTTTTCAGTACAATTCAATCTATACACTGAGACAGTAAACAGTGTTTATGATTAATTAAGTATTGATATTGTGCAAAAATTACACTTATTTTAATATTGTGCCCCCTGCAATGAAACAGCAGTACAGTTTGGAGCTCGTTTGAATGACTTCAATGCTTTTATATTTTAAAAAAGTTAAGAAATTTTTATTTCTCTACAGATAACACACTGATATTGTTATTGTGAATTCTTCAGGCCCTTTTTAAAAGCTGTTAATACTTCAGTGTCCATAAAACAATTGTTTATTTTAACAAGAACGCTGCACAATTAGAAGTAACTGCGTGAGAGTTAGCTAAAAGCTAATCTGCATCTGCTGTCCAACAATGCTGCTGACATGGCTAAAGTGTAAATATGCATTTCTGTGTAGTGAGTTTTCTGTCATAAACAGTGAAGAAAAGCAGAAAATCCCTCCATGTTTTGATTTATTTTCCTCTTACTTTTGCTTTTCTAACATGTTGCCCATTTCTGCACAAGTTGTTTGTGTGTGTGTGATTGAATTTATGTGACTAAAAACAAAAACTCTTAAAAGAAATTCATGTAAGAGTTTTAAATTGGCATTTTTCTTAGAAAAAAATAAAATAAATGATTTGTTGCTGATCTGTTGATCACCTCTAATGATTTTTTGGAGCTCAGTTAAAACAAACAGAAGTCTTTCAGGCGGATCTGCAGCTTTTCTGATTTGTTCCAAACAAACACGTTTGTGAGGATCTGAATGTGACATCATGTGATTTCTCTGATGGTGATCACCGTTTTCAGATTCTGGCCACTTTAGTACATCATGCCCTCCCCCCCCCCCACCCCACATGGATGTCAGGTGGGTATTTATGTTGACTGGCTGTTTGCAGGGTGAAAGCTGCAGAGCGTCACTGCTCAGTCAGTCGAACCGGACAGATGATCAGGATAAGAGCGAGGAACGACCGCGTCCATCATTCTGTCCCCCTCCACCACCGAGAACATACATTATCATCTCATCACTGTGCTGTCAGCAGTCTATTCCATCTGACACACACACACATGCACACACACATGCACACACACATGCACACACACAAACCCTCATGGCTCTATGTAGCTGCACATACTGTCACTCTGCACTGATAAGATGTCTATTACGTTTCTTTCAGTCTGACAGACAACATAAGCGCAATTTTAAGAACAGAAATTCACACACACACACACACACACACACACACTCTCTTTGCTCTGCTTTAGTTCTCCTGTATTTTTCAGACTTGTGTGTTGACCTCATGTCTGATCACAGACCCACCAAATGGAACAGTTACGGTTACAGTTACAGTTACAGTTATAGTTACACACACTCACATGTTACTTGACGTCGTGGTTTTTGCTTGTAAACTGCTCATTTTATTTAAAGTTATTTTATTCTGCTGCTAAAATAATGGGCCCATCACCTGACTGGTTGCTAGAACAAAGGAAATTATTCTTATATTATATAATTTTTTGTTTCTGTTTTGTCTTTTTCATGCAGTAATGCCAAAAGTTTGTGTTTAAGCTTCTCAAATGTCTGAATTTGATGCTTTTCTGTCATATTTAGTGTTGTTTTTGCTTTTTGACTGTTATTCAGATGAAACAAACAACCTGATGTTGCCGCCTTGTGATCTGGGAAACAGATATCGCTGTTTTGCATAATTTACCAACACTTTTAACCCAAACTTTTAATTAATAATTTGAGAAAAATAATTAACAGATTCTTTGCAAATTGAGCAAAAGATGCATTTGTTGTGGACTTTTTTCAGTCGTGAACATTTGGTGTTACGGTGATTATTTCATGCGACATGGTGGCATATGTGAGGATAAATGATAAACTAAAGAGATGGTGCGATGATGGATGTTTTTTGGACAAAATTGGAGCTTTAAACTAATTTTCTCTGCGTTTGTAAAGAGCATAAACTCAATTTGTAGAATTCATGTACTTGTTACAGAAATTTCAGCTTTATCCAAATACTTATAAAAGAAACACTTATTCATCAGCTGCTAACTTGAGGGGCAGATGGAGGTGTTGACACTTCACCTCATCTGTGCTGCATGCACACATTCAGCTGCAAAGCCTGATGGGAAACTTTTCTTCTTTGTGGGCAAAAAAAAAATTACATGTATTGTTGCAGAGCGAACAGGCAGAAAGAGAAAAACAATAACTCTGACCTTGGTATGAAACATTATAGATTTCCTTCCATACAGAATCTGTAGCTCAAGTGTTTATCTCACTGAAAGCACCTTCCACACACACACACACTCACACACACACTGCGCACGCACACACACACACACATATCGAGTATCAGCCTTGAGAAGGTTGAAAGAGGTGGTGGTGGAATTTGAGGGAAGATCTTCACAGTTAATGACCAAAGATAAAATGTCTTAAGTTCAATGTCAAATTTGATCATTTTAATTGAAAAATATCTATAAACTTTACGGCAAAGGAAGAAAAGAAAACATAAAAAATACTTTAAAATAAGGAGAAGAACTGGCAAATTTGAAGAAATCCTACCTTAAGGGACGACGGTCAGTGTGAGGAGCAGGTTTCTGTCTCTTTGTGTCAGATTTGGTGACGTTTGTCCTGTCAAACAGAAAAATACGATTATTTTTCTGGTAACTCACTGACTCATTTCTGCAGGTAATCTAACTACAAACAACAAGGCAATTTAGCTTAAAACCTGAACTTTTCAGGCTTGCGTGGCTTCACAGCAGCTAGAAGAACAAATAAAATAAGGATGAATCAATAGTTGTTGCGACAAAGTGACTGGAACCGATCGGTCACATTCACTCTGATGATCAGGTTCATCAGTTTTATTCACGTTATCAAGGAAAAATGCTTAAAGCTCCAAAAAGCTGAAATTGTTCGACAGTATTGTCTGCTCTTCACCTGCCGTCATCTCTCAGCCTTGAACAGGGACGAGATATTTTCTCCAGCTGGCCTTTGTCAGATGATAAAAGGGAAAATAAATACTGATTTTTGCAACAAGGAGACAAGCTTTTAATTTAATTTTTCACTTAAAAAATGTGAAATTTCCTTCTTGCAGAGGTTTTGCTCATGTTTACGTGTGCATGTTTGAGTTTTTCTGTGCATGAAACCACTGGTTCCTCTATTTATCACTAATTATTAACATATTCTGATTATTTTTTAATCATTTTCTGAGAATGAAAACATTCATAGATGTGCAGCATTGCCTTCTTGTACAGTGAGTGAATTCAGCCGCTGCAGTATTTATTGAACATACTGCAACATGTTCAGATTAGAGAAGCAGAAGAAGAGAAAACCTTCTCATTTCAAGGTTGTGACTGCGACGACACATGAAGACCCTCAAGAACACGATGTGGCCATGAACTCTGATCTGAAAAGCAGCAGTTTCACTGAGAGCAGATGGTCACACATGCATGAGATGTTTCACCTTGACAGGAACATGTTTGGAGCTCATTTATGTGGCTGAGTGTCAGGAAGTGCAACAGGCTATGATGCCAATTTCACATAGTGGCCAAACTGTGTAACTACAAGTCACTTGATGCACAAAAAGACTTTTATCCATAAGCTTATATTGTGAAAAGCAGCTGCAAAACAGAGCATAACCTTTCGGAGTGTCACAACCATCACAAAATGACTTGTTTTACCATCATAATTTGATTTATTCAGTCAAATTACATTTTGAAAAATCTAGAAAAGCTTTAAGATTAAATCATTTTTAATCCCTGTTGAAGTTTGTGGAGGGAAGAACCAAAGTTAGCTGACCGAAACCTCTGAAGTGCACAGAGAAATGAAAGATCTGGCTTTTTAAATCACAGATTTTAATAACTTTGAGCATCTTTTATAGAAACAAACAGAGCCCTGCCTCCAACACTGCATTCCTCTGTGATAAATCCATGATTAAAACTGTTTTTAAACTAATCCGTCACATCAAAATCAGCTGTATTTGTAACGTTAACTAAAAGCAGACAACCTGAAAAACTCATCTATGTTACAAATGCATCCTCAGTGTGTGTTGTTTGCCAGTCAAACACCAGGAATCGAACATGTTTCTGAGTGTAACAGGCTTCCTCCT
This sequence comes from Acanthurus lineatus, assembly GCA_029814665.1. Taxonomy (NCBI): domain Eukaryota; kingdom Metazoa; phylum Chordata; class Actinopteri; order Acanthuriformes; family Acanthuridae; genus Acanthurus; species Acanthurus lineatus. The sequence continues at coordinate 7,645,805 of JAPZDV010000017.1, read as the reverse complement.
CTGCGTCTCAGTGACCTTGATGAGACGAGGATGTTTCATGATGAGAGTCAGAAACATGACGCCTCCTTCTGCATCGCTCGCCTTTATTTTCCATCGTGCATGCAGCTCTCTCCTCCTCTCCACCTTCAATTTTCACTATCTCTTTTCTACAACCAACACACTCTCTCCTTTTCTCTCTCTCTCTCTCTCTCACACACACACACACACTAACACACACTCACAAAAGCTTCATTCATAACCTCCCTATCTGCATCTTCTTCTTCTCCCCCACTCGCTGTACTGCAACCTCCCCCCTCCATCCTCGCGTCTCACCCAAGGTCTCTCAGAAGAATAGCAAATAGCAGATTAGCATTTGCCTCCTCTCTCACACACACATACGCATAAACACAACTCACACACACATACACACACATACACACACAGGCTGCTGCAAGGCCACTTGCCTGGACCTCACAGAGTTAATTAAGGTGAAGCAATTATTACTGTGGAGCTGTCAAACACACTTGTGTGACCATGGGTAGCATGTAACACACACACACACACACACACACGCAGATGTTCATATAAATAAGTTGCATTTAGTCAGATTGCAGCTGGTCCTCACAAGACCAGGAGGTCCTGTTAGTTTCTGAACAAAGTTTCCATTGAGATTATTTCATTGCATCAAATACTGAACTTCATAACGACGTGTTTCAGTGTGACAGCTTCTTTTTTCTCTGTTTGATCACCTGTTTGGTGCCTTCACCAGCACACCTGTGAGTTAAGTTCTCTATATGAGTACGGAGGTTTTTTACAGTAAAGAGTTCATCCTGTTGGGCTCAGAGGCCACAGACATGAAACCTAAACTGCATCGACTCACAGCTACTGTGTGTGTGCACCGTGAAAGAAATATGCATTTGAATTCATTCTGCTAAAATCATAAAGTTCTGCACCGTCTGTTCGATAAATCTTATTCATTGTGAAATCCCTCCCACATGTATCTGTAAATGGAGAAATGCCCTTAAACAGGCTGTTTGATACTTTAGAATTCACTCATTAAACCTGCTAATGATGTTTATATGCAAAAAATATTCTTTTTTTTGTCCATGCAATCACAGAACCGAACAACTGAACTCTGAATCATTTCTTTAAACGTCTCACAGATCATTTTCTTTGATAAAAACAGAAGTAAATCAACAGGATTTCAATGCCTGTCTGACAGTCCTATGTTATGTGTGTGTGTGTGTGTGTGGGCAAAAGACAAGGATGTTGACTTATAATATCACTTCTTTCTATCTCTCTCTCTCTGGCTTACACACACACACACACACACACACACACACGCACACACACACACACACACACAAA
>JAPZDV010000017.1:7633056-7644358 GCA_029814665.1 Acanthurus lineatus | reverse complement strand
ACAAGACCAGGAGGTCCTGTTAGTTTCTGAACAAAGTTTCCATTGAGATTATTTCATTGCATCAAATACTGAACTTAGTAACGACGTGTTTCAGTGAGACAGCTTCTTTTTTCTCTGTTTGATCACCTGTTTGGTGTCTTCACCAGCACACCTGTGAGTTAAGTTCTCTATATGAGTACGGAGGTTCCTGTTCAGCTCAGAGGCCACAGACATGAAACTGAAACTGCATCGACTCACAGCTACTGTGTGTGTGCACCGTGAAAGTAATATGCATTTGAATTCATTCTGCTAAAATCATAAAGTTCTGCACCGTCTGTTCGATAAACCTTATTCATTGTGAAACCCCTCCCACATGTATCTGTAAATGGAGAAATGCCCATAAACAGGCTGTTTGATACTTTTGCAGAATTCACTCATTAAACCTGCTAATAACATTTATATGCGAAAAATACTTATTTTGTGGTTTTTTTGTTTCTTTAAACGTCTCACAGATCATTTTCTCTGATAAAAACAGAAGTAAATCAACAGGATTTCAATGCCTGTCTGACAGTCCTCTGTTATGTGTGTGTGGGCAAAAGACAAGGATGTTGACTTATAATATCAATTCTTTCTATCTCTCTCTCTCTGGCTGACACACACACACACACACGCACACACTCATAAAATCTCAGAGGGCTGTGGGGCACCGAGCGAAGGTGATGGTTATCAGTGTCTGTAGGAAATTAAAAGGATGGACCAGCACTAATATGCAGATTGGTGATAGAGGCCTCTCACTGTCTGTCAGACAAGTATCCACACACACACACACACAGGCGCTGGTGCAGTGTGTGACTTCAGTGTGTGTATCAGTGTGTAACAGCATGAGGCTGAGCAGGTTGATTAATCTCTGTGACATGAATACTGAATCAGGTTAAAAGTTTGTGTGTGTGTGTGTGTGTGTGTGTGTGTGTGTGTGTGTGTGTGAGAGAGAAAACTGGCAGCGATGATTGAGGCTGTGATGATGATCATGGCAGATGTGTGTGTGTGTCTGCATGTGTGTGCGTGTATGGCACAAATCCAGAGTCGTGCAAAGTGTCAAATAAAAGGCTAAAAACATCTTTTAAGAAGGGCAGAGAATGTGAGCAAAAAAATGTTTGATCATTTTTCACCAATAAAAATGATGGTTCAGTGTTTTTAGTATCTAAACTGCTGAATATTATCGAGTCTAATCAGCTAAAAGCTCGAACAAAACTGAAACCTTGACACCTAAATTCAAATCAGGCCAAAAAAATGTGTCACTGATTCGTCAGAGATGCAGCCTGAAGCAAAAACAGCCAGGAGGAAACACCAAACTGAGGAACACACATCATGAAAGGACAAGTGGAACATTTTGTAGAGTTTCGTTTGTGAGAATGAACTTTCGAGTGGCTTCGCTGATTCTGACATCTGCGACATCGACTCATCGTTCCTGAGGAAACACATCAACAGCTGCAGGAGCTCGAGTGTGTGACAGATACTTTTACAAGAACAAACAAAACACAGGGAGACCAGGAGGCTCTGACACACATCAGAGTGTGTAAAAGTGTGTGTGGTGACGATTCGCTGACATCAGTGAGGATGCTGAGGATGCTGAGGATGCATCATACGAGATGGATTTCCCTCGATGTTGAACTCTTGTTGCAAAGGTTATAAAAATCACTTTAGCCGGAAGCCAAACGGGAACACACAGCTGGGATTTCTCAGTTTTTCAGAATAATCTTTAGTGTGTTTGTGTCCAACATGAGATTATTTTATGTACAGTAAGTCTGCAAACCTTTAAACTCTCCGCTGTCGTCACTGATCCTGAAAACCTCCATGCACTCTTTTCCCAAAACATTCTGCAGATTCTTGTCTCGATCCTCGCTGTCATTCGTGTGTGTGTGTGCGGGCCAACACAAACAGAAAATACCACACGTTCCATCATGTGCGCCTCTTCTCCCAGCTAAGCCTCGTATTATACACACTCTGTGTGCAGCAGCAAAACACACCGCCTGCAAACAAGTGCTGACAGAACGGGAGAGTCTCCGCTGGGGGGTTTGATGAAATGGACCTGCATCCTGCTGGAGAATCTGAAAGAGTTTCTTGGTTTTCTGAAACAGAAGCAGGAAGTCCGGCACTGCAGACTTCTGACGGGGGGGGGTTGATAAGTTCACGGCCTCTTGTAGAAGAAGATGAGTTACGCAGCTCCTCTTACATGCAAGTGCAGCTCAACTCTCTGACTGATTACGCAGAAAGTTTGACATTAATAACTTGTCTGGTATTTCAGCATCAAATTGAAAACTGCAAATCATCTCAGTCTGACAACATCGGCCTTCATGCAGTCGTCTCTTTCTGCCACGTTTCCGTTCAGCAGCCCACTTCCTCACCAAGACGAGAGCGTGAAACAAAAATTAAACTCCGCTGCTCTAAATTCTGTTCAGATTTGGGTTTTTTCTTGTCGAACACTGTGAAGTTTTACCTCCTCTGGTTTCTAAAGAGCCTGAGAAAAGAAAATTACTCCCCTTCTAACTCGTAGATGTGCACATTTTGACGAAGGATCAAAAGTAATTAGTTCTTATTAATTTAATAGTATTCATTTTTAATTATAGGCTCACAACTACAAGAGGTTTCAGGTTACACTGTTCATTTATCAGATAACCTTTGACCTTCTGGTGACGTTTGTCCCTTCTGGGGATCCGAAACAACTCAACAGCCTCTGAGTCGTCACATTCATGCTGCTGCTGCGTTTACAGGACGTGAAAATGACACAGAGCACGTAAACAAAACCCAACAAAGACGTTTCACATGTCAAACCTAAAGGAGGGAACTGCAAACTTATTCACTCGTGCACAAAAAGAAAATAAAACCCTACTTGACACAGCTTTTCTTTACCAAAGGAGTCTCAATACGAGTCTTTAAAGCAAACCCACCCCCCCCACCCGAAAGCTGCGAGTGTGAAGTAACACGAGCGGCACGTTTAGACAGAGTGAGACAAAAGAGAGCGAGCGAACACGAGTGAAAATGATTCAGAGAGAGAACGGCGGCGATAAGGAGAGTTGAAAAGAAAGCGAGTTTCTGGGCCACGATGTTGTTATTACAGATTGATACACCCTTCAGGTCCCTTTTATTCAAACGGCTCACCTCTCAAAATCAGATGCTCGGAGCTCTTTTGATGACTACTCTGAGCTAAATGTGTGTTATTACAGGTATTACATGAAATTGCCCGTGTTAGGTGAAGGGGATTATGGCGCTTTTGGGTCAATACTTCCTCTGAGCTGTTTGGCTGCTGGAGCCGCCGAGCGATTAGGCTTTTGTCTGTCAATCCGACTTCACAGAGGCGGTTATCACACACACACACACACACACACACACACACACACACACTCGTGCACAAACCGCAGTGATTATGGCCATAGGTATATCAGGCCCATTCAGTATGCTGAGAGGTGTCAGATCTACACCTCACCACCACCACCATCACCCCCTCCACCCAAAACACACACACACACACACACACAGTATCACACAAACACACTAAATGTGAAGACTGTCCCAGATTGCTGGCTTGGAGAACGCTGACAGGTGAAAGATGGAAAATGTAGCACTGAGTTGAAATCATGACTGAAGAGACTCAGATGTCAGAAACGCTGCAGGTGTTCAGGTTTTTTACTACAGCACGTTTTTTTTTTCCACCCCTCCCTGAAATGAACTTTTATCAGACCGTGTGTGCAGCGATATGATTTTACACGCCATTTTTCTCCCATTATAAATGATTTTAATGCATAGCCGATATTTAAGTGAAACAGTAACTTTGAAACAGTAACTCTGTGAACACTTAAAGCACATAAGATGGAATATATTGAGTTCAGGCAGGATTTTTTACCCAGCATGCATGTCTCTTAGCTTTTTAACATATGACAACACTTATTACACACAACTCTCCATCACTGAATGAACCCTAATGACTTTAGCCTGTCGCCTTGTGAATCAGTCTGAGTTTTGAGTGGAATCATCGAAATCAAGGGTACATGATTAGCAGAAGGTGCTGCACGATGCACGCTGACCTGTATTATCTGACACTCCCACCTCCACTCCCCAGGAAAACCTGCTATTTCTGTGATTTCCAGTTGATGAAAAAGACCAAACAGTGAAAGACTGCAGGGACTTTCCCTTTAACACCATGTTTATCCCACACAGAAAGACATAAAAACATACATTTAAAGCGCTGTCGTGTTTTTTAAGCTTCATTTCTGTCTCTAAACAACATGTCATCTCTTGTCTTTTATCACTTTCTTCTCAGTTTCCTTTTTAAGTGTTCTGCTTTTTATTGTTCGAGTCTTTCGTGTGATTTGTTGAGGAATGATGCACGTTCCCTGAAGGATTAATAAAACACTCTTATTTACACACAAACAGAAATTAATGATTAATTAACAGCATCATTGAAACGAGATACAGTGAAGGCTTTAACTCTTAACGTTTTATTTGTTTACCATCATTTCCCTGAAAGGTATCAGGATTAACGCGACGCTGAACTGTTGCTGTTTTTAAAATACTTTTAGTTTCTCGTGTTGGATTGATTCTCTGAATGTACTTATTTCAAGCCTCTCTTGTGTTAATCCGTGTGAGCTGGAGCAGAGTGATGCTGTTCGGGGGCTCACAGTGGGGGCTGAGCTGACTGGTGTGGTGATTTCCACTTTACTTTTGTGTGGGTTAATAAAAAAAAAGGAAAAAAAACCTGAAAAAAACCTGAGCCTAATGGGATTTGGTGATAAGAAATTACCAGCGCCGGGTCTCTCTCTTTTGTCTCTAGCCGGGAGTTCAATGGCTGAGCCAATAAGAGAGCTCAGGGCCTCGGTTACCGTAGAGACGGGAGAACACAGGCCACGGCGTCGCCATGGTAAACAGGGGAGCTGTTTGTTAAAGTTCTTTTGACACACATGCACACACGTGCGCGCACACACACACACACACACTCAAACACACACACACACACACGAGTGTAGCCTGAGTCCAAAGCTTCTTTTTATCGAAAACACAATGACAATTCAACATGAATGGTTTTATTCAGCCACTAATGCAACGACATAAAGGAGGAAAAACTGTATGCCATGACTGAAGGGAATTCCCACAATGCTTCAGGGCAACAGAAAGATACAGAGCGTATTAAATTTAATATTCATTAGAAATAAACGAGGGTATGAGCTCGCACCAGCCTTAGTTTATTTTTTGCTAATATTATAAGATATTTTTAAAAGAAATGTTTCTCTTTTGGTTGAATAAAGAAAGTGAAATTAACTTTAATGAAAAGTGACAAAGTAACATCATTATTAGGATTATGGATTATGTTCAGTGACATCGTATCAGTTATATTTAAGCAGCATTTGTGTTTTATAGTCAGTTAAGGAAAAATAATCCTATAAAACTACCCCACATTAATCCAGGCCGACACAGGGCAGATTATGTGTCATGCAGATGAGTTTTACATGAAACACTGAAGGTGTAAATTCATATTATTTTTATTTCAATAGGATGTTATATGATCATTTTGAAATGAAAGATAAAATGACAGAGTTAAGCACCGGCTACACTGATGCATTGTGGGATATCTGTGCTTAAATGCTTTTTACATCATAATTTAATCGAGGGACAATACCAAGTTTTGCAAAATGATTGATGACTGGGAGATTCAGGTTCAGGTTCCTGGTACATATATTTATTTTGCATCTTTATTTTCACACTCGGGGCCTGAAAAAGATTCGCTGCGGTCCGAACGGTCCGAGTCGCAGCACCGGATCTTCACTCTCCTGCTAGATTTCATCGCTGAAAGAGATTAGGCTCTGATTTCTGTGGTGGTTGCAGCCTGTATTTTTCTTTTTAACTCGGAGGCCACAGAGCTGAGCTGAATAACACAATGACAACAATGGGAGAGAGCGTACCGAGAGCAAATGGGCGAGCGAGACAGAGACAGAGATGGGAAGAGAGAAAACCAGAGAGAGAGAGAGAGAGAGAAACACTCCTTGGCTTTCCTTCTCCTGCAGTGCGTCAGCTCTATGGCTGAGTGGAAAACAAGCAAATTACAGAGCACTGCCACAAAGGCAATGGCCTTGTCATCTCAACCTGCCAGTACGGATTTCCTAAATTACCAGTAGTGTACTGGGAGGGCTGCCCTATAGCTGATCTGCCACTCTGAAGCAGCAGAGACAGCGCCTCCTCTGTGAAGGTTACACCGCGACAGGACACACAGCTTTTCTTCAAAACACAGAAAATCATCCTGTCAGGAGAGTCTGAAGACGCTGTGAATGGATCTGTGTCCGTCTCACCGAGCGAAGACTGCAGCCCAACAGATTACAGTCGTCCAAATCATCTGTGGCATTAACATGCCAACCTCCCAGGCAACCGAGAGCCCCCATCAGACAGCACCGAGCCCGAGCAGAGGCCAAAGAGCCATCTGCACACCTAACAAGACGCCGCTGCAGCCCCGTCTGCATGTATCCGACTGTCACACAGAGTCAGACCTGTGAGGATTCAAAATACTCAGAAATACAAGAATTCAAATTAAGATTTTACAAATCAAACTGTGCATGAAGCAAAAATAGCTCCTTGCTAAAGCTGCTTTCATGCATATGTATAAAAACCATAATATTATATATAAATTATGGAGAATGAGGCTTTGAATTCTTAATTTCTTGATTTATGTCTATTTTACGGATAACAAACTGTAGTTCACCTTTTAATACAGTTTTTTAACATTGAATCAGTGGGATCCATCTGTATTAGCAGTGTTTATTCCAAATTCTACGACTTTATTTAGTTTATTTTAAAGCACTTTCTTGCATTGTTTTCATATGTTTCTTACATGAATGTCTAGTAATAATCAGGAAGGTATAAATGTTAAAAACTCATGTTAGAAAGTCTTTAAAGTGAGAAACAGGAAACTAGGAAACTAAAAACCTGTCTCACTTCCATCAAAGCATGTCACAATGCATCCGCTTTGGACAGAACTGTGATATATAAATACATAAATAAATATAAATATTGGCTGCTAGCTTTGATGCAGCCAATAATATTTAAAGGCTTAAACTGAACTGGTGGAACTTGAACGTTCTCCATGAAGCTTTTGGCAAATAAAAATATCAGAAAATAAAATCAGATTACACAAAAGTGTCAATATTTTTTACATTATAGCTGTTTCTTCTTGCTTTTTACTGTTCTCATCACTCCTTTCTCTTCTTCATGATGAAGATGAACAGTCTCATATGTTTTGGTTGAATTCTTCCATGTTGAGCCTCTAAACTGTGCAGAGATACAGTAGGTGTGAAAATCAGCTAACAAACGCCTAAAAACCTGTTTCACTAACCATGTTACCAGTAAATTTTTCAGGGTTGCTTTATATTAGTGAGCTACTGGTGTGTTAAATGTTAAATATAACAAACTGAAACTGACTTTTCAAAGGTTTCACACGAGTCATGAGGACTCTGAGAACGGGAACGATCCAAAGGACAAACTACACAATGGATCATGTTCAACTTTCAGAGTCTCCACATGAATTACTACCATTTCAGCGAGTAAATAATGGCTCTAATTTCCTGTGTCATTAAGCTATGGCCTGTTGCTTAAACAGTAAACAACCGAGGACGGAGAAACGAACAAAAGCCTGAATTTATGTCACCGAACAATAACTATTAAAAACTGAATATGGTTAGTGATGCAGCATGAGGGAGCGAGTGAATGCTGGTAATTTGTCACTGTAGAAAAAAATGACGAGACATGAATGGGCCCTGTAAATGTAATGATCGCATGCACATGCAAACACACACACACACACACACAAATCCCTACCGTAATGACATTTAAATGGCTCATTTGAAGATAAAAGGCCTGCTGACATCAAATGGATCCCTGTTATCATAATAGCAAACAACTAACAAGAAATGAAGCAGCATAAAAAGACATGGCTCATATTTGCCTGAATGAATACAATAACTGTGCAAACAAATATTGTTAACAAACAGCGATCTAAACTGTCTATTCACACGGACACACTGTGCGAGTGTTTGCCAATTTATGCTCCACCAATAGCTGGAGAAAATTAGCGTGCATTACGACCGGCTCTGCAGAAATTTTTAATTAATTTCCTTAAACAAGCATGAGAAAACATGGCGGCCGTGTGACAAAGCTTGAATTTTCTCTGCAAACAAAAAAAAAAACAGATCTGAAAAGGAGATTTATGAAGCTTCGTATGTTGTTTAGGATGCGATTCACAACAACCGAAACTTCATGAATGGCACTTTGCAGCTGTTTGATTAACTCTTACGAGGCCTTTATGGGAACTTTCCTTCATATTCTGATTCACCTGAAGCTCAGAATAATGGATCCTTCCGGTGTGCAACATGAACTCTTTGGCTCACCTGCAAAGCGACTGGATAATGAAAATAATCTGCTTTCATGCAAATAAGTCAGATTAAAATGTATTTCACTGTATTTACTTTGGATTTAAGAGCTTGCAGGAGTTTGAACTAAAATGCTGCAACAGTTTAGTGTCAAAGAGGCAAATATTTTAACCTGCTCTAAAAAATCTTCCTCCTAACATTTACAGACATTTACATATTGTCCAAAAAGCTGCAGCTACGCTCTTAAAATGATCCAACATGGTCACATTTTACACCTTTAAACCTCTCTGCACCGAATTTCTGATAATATTTGAATTCATTTATTAAAAAAATGTAAAAGTGTAAGAACATCACAAACATTATAAAGCACCAAATCTTCATATTCCACAGAAATGATTCCTCGTGTTCAAGCTGCATCAGATTTACATCCTAAGTGGTAAAATATCAAGTCCACAATAACAAAAAGTCGACTCCTAAATCTTCTGATAAAGTGGGAGGAGCCAAACCCCAGACTCTGCCTCAGCAGATGAACTTTTCCAAGTCAACAAGAACACAAATATGGAGAAGAACCGGACTGAGAGAAGTAATTAAAAAAAAACATCTAAGGACACGACGACAAAGTGACAACATGACCTTTAACATCTTGTCTAATTTTATGCACAAATACGTCATATATCAACACCAATAAACTGTTTCGTATAGATATAAAACATCTCCTCACACACACACACACACACACGCACACGCACACACACAACAAAAACTCCTGCTCATGGATCTTTTCATCCTCCCTGTTTTTCATTCCTTTTCCTCCTCCTCCTCATCCTCCATCTCCGTTTTTCCTTCTCCTTCCTCCCTCTCTCCTCCCCCCCCGGTGGGTCTTGCTGTAATAGGCGAGTAATTCCAACCCCCCCCCCCCCCCCATTACAAGACAGTACATTAGTCTCTGCCTGCACTATTTACACAAGTTAGCAGTCCAACCAAGCCATTTACGGAGGATCATTACAGCATGTGGTGTCCCGATACGCTCGGGAATTCTCAGATGAAATGATGGCTTGAATGCATTATCCTGTGTGTGTGTGTGTGTGAGTGCATGTGTGTGTACATGCATGTGTGTGTGAGAGAGAGAGAAAGAGATCAAGGCAAGTTCTCCCAATAGATCCTTTTAAAAGCCCGGCTCAGGATATATGATACTATTAAGATTTTTTGAGTACCAATTACACCACCACTACCTTAAGTGGCATTCAAGCCATTCAATTTTGATACATTACGGAGATAGCTTCATATATTAAACCCGGATCTTCTTTAAGATGTTCGGCTGCCGACGGCGGCGGCGAGGCCTCAAAGTGCTGCAGGCAATTTGACAAAATTATCAATCCTCCCGCATTTGGCTGCTGCCCCCTTTTTTTTTTTCCTGAGAGTGATATGATCTTAAATGAGTGCATTACCCCTTTTCCACCTGACACTATCTCCACGCCATTTACTGCCAACAAAGCAACATCCAGCTCTGTAACATGATACGGGGCGACACCTGCCCAACATGGCGGGTATGAAGAGCCCGTCTCGTACGTATGGAGACCAACCTGTCAACTCTTCCGCTTCCTATACTGTGAGGAAAAGAATAAAATAATCAAATCAGAGCATCTTTAACAAAAGACACTTATTTGTCGGATTTGAGAAACATTGTTCACATGTCATTCAGCCTTTTCAAGGGAAAAAAAAAAAACCAGGCGAAGCAGACAGACTGTGCAGCAGTCGGTGCAATCGTGTGCCTGCTGTCACCTGTCAGTCACTGTCACTGAGGCTGCGACGCTTAAAAAAACACAGAAAAGAAAACTCTACTACTCCAAAGTCGCAGCCCAGATTCCTTTTGTCGTTTAGATACGCTGAGAAAAAAAAAATGCAGCTTTTGCATTGATCGTGGGACAAGAAAATGATTTTTTAAACTCTTTGCTTACAGTCTGTTTACGAGCTTCTTCCAGGGCTGTCAACCAAATCCAGCAGTGTGAAAGTTTACAGGCTGAGTAATTATGGGAGCTTTTAACTGCTGTTTCAACATGAAAAACTGAACTTTATCGCTCAACTTATCTTTTTTTCAGGCCTGAAGCAGAGCTGTAATGTCTGATCAATTCTGTTTCATACAAACCCACACTGTATTATATTTAATACAAGCAAAAAAACATTGAAATAAGCTGCATTTGAATACAATTTATTGGACACAGGGTCGTTTGAAAGGCGTGCAATGAATGAATCATCAATTAAACTCTTTCAAACAAAAGTAAAAATTATAGAAATTAGAAAAGGTTAAATTAAAAGTTCAGGTTTTAGGTTTCTGAGAGAATCCGACATGTTTCTGCAGTTTCTGTCTGAAAAGGCCTCTTCAGGGACAAAAACAGGTTCAGCTACCTGCAGCCTGTAGTGATTAGCGTTTGTGCAAGGACACTGTTAGTCTGTCGGCGCTCAGGTAGAAAAATGCTTTGACGGAAGAGTTCGCGTTGCCTTCAGGTGCTGATGAGATGGTTAAATGAGAAGCAGGAAGGCCAGTTTATGCGAGGCAGCCAAGAGTGTGAAGGCCTGTCAAATGTGGAAGCACCGCGGTTTCTTTCCAACACTTTGACATAAAATTTAAATCTCTGCCAACAACCAACAACCACGTGACAAACACACAGTTTTCCAGCAGGAACGAGCAGAACAGCTTCTCCTCTCCATGTTAAGCTGTGTGATCTGCTTCTGTTAGAGGCTCCGATGGTAATAATACTCTCCTAATAATGACTTCTCTGAGGGGCTCCGTGTCTCATAGCTGTGGGATAGACCCGACACACACACCCGTGCACACACACACACACACACGCACACACACTGAACGGTCTCCCATGGCAGTATCAGTAGGACATTGTCAAGGCGAACAAAAGGCC
>JAPZDV010000017.1:7607367-7625370 GCA_029814665.1 Acanthurus lineatus | reverse complement strand
CTGAAAATCAAAAACTGAAATCCAAAATTATGATTTTATCATCTGTAATTATTTCTATTTATTATATTAACAGATTAATCTTTAGGTTAGTCACAATGTGCCTGGTGCACAGTGCACAGGTGAGCCTGGGTTCACCTGCTCATCACACAAGCCCAACCAATCAGAAGGCTTCCTTCATGTTGGATCAACCAATGCAATCAGTTTATGCTGTTTTTGTAATCTGATTACCTGACCAAAGGAGGAAATTTAAACACAAGTCATTTAAGCATTTTTAAAAATGGCTACTGTTGTTTTTCTAGTGGGGACGGTCTGAATAAAGACTGAAAATGGAGATTAGCTATCACAGTGTGAACGGGAACAATAAGCTCCTCCAGCATGATGACTATTGATCGTCATGTGATCGCAGATATCTCCTTGTCTACTGATCAATTTTTGAGAATCTTGACTTTCTGTTGCGCTCTGCTTTTTTAAAAAAACACACAGCTTTACTCCCAAAATCTTTTAAAATCTCTGAGTGTTGACGCCTCTGAAAGCAACATTTAGACCATAAAACTAAATAACGCACTGAAAAACAGAAAAATAAACAATTAGCGAACCAGAAAGAGTCCAGATCTGATTTTAAAAATATGAAAAATATGAAAAATAAACAAAAACAGGATGCATGAGACTGTTTTTGCAGAAAAAGTCCAACATTTTCTCCAGTTTACTTTAAAATCTGAGTGTAAAGCTTCAACAGAACAAACGGTCCAAACTGATCCATCGTCACACTCCCCTCCAGTCCTTCTCTCCTTTCTTTCTCTCCTTCTTTCTATTCCTTCAGACCTTCCCTCCCTCCCTCCCCCCTGCCCCCCCCCATCCCTCCTATTGCCTTTCTTTCTTACAGAAAATCTAAAAAGGCTGACATGCAAATGGGGCTTATTAAATCCTATTAGGCCGTCTGTCACAAGCCAGCAAAGAGAGTGAGAGCGAGGGGGGGTGAGGGGGGTGGTGGTGGTGGTGGTTGGAAGGGGGGGGGGGGGGCATTATTATTTGAGTGAGGGAGAAACAGAGCAAGATAAACTGAGAGGAGAAAAAAAAAGGTTTGGAGTAAAGAAAGTAGTGAAAGAGATGTTTTTTTTTTCACGTTCAGCTCTCACTCACAATGTTCCTGATAAAAACTCATAATAATTCGATGCTGTTACACGTTACAAACATGTGATCAACCGAGATTTGTTGCTTTAAAAGGCTGATTTCTGATCAGCAACACAAAAGAGAGAAAGAAAAGTATCATCGGAATAAAAGAAGGCAGATATCTGGTTAAGTTTGAATGAGTTTTTGCTCTCAAAAAGCTCTCAGTGGAGAAATGAAGGACAGCAGGTAGAAACCTGCACATCTGTGTGTGTGTGTTTGTGTGTGTGTGTGTGTGTGTGTGTGTGTGTCACCTGAATCATCTGTGAATCTCAAAGAACAAAATCAAAGAACAACTCCGACTCTTTTCAGGCTCCAATCGAGCCTCTCAGCTCAGGTTTGACACATGAAAGCGGCTCTAATGCAGGAAGTGCTAATTGAAAGTGACAGCAAAGACACACACACACACGCACGCACGGCCTCCTACCTGTGTGTGTGTGTGATACACAGACACACACACACAGGTAGAAGGCCGGTGTGAGGTCAGTGTGCTTGGCTCTTTGTTTTTAATCATGTCAGGGAAAAGAAAGGCTCTTTCACTTTCTGTACTTTAACAAAAGCCGTGTGCCTTGAACGTCTGAATGAATCCGGTTCCCCTCGTGTTCGAGGTCACTTCACTTTTCTATTAATTTTCATATAATAAAATGACGGGGGTCTAGAAATTTGTTTGAGTTGTGCAACTCATAGTCGCTTTTTATGTGAAATTCAAACTTTCATTCAAATGTGAGAAAACAGTGAAAGATTTCAAATTCTGTGACTGAAGGAACAAAACTGTTGTTTTTTTTATTAATTTATTGCTATAAAATCATGCAAAGTGACTTTTAAACCGACTCCAGCCGACATGCATCAGCACATCAGCTGATAAAGCAACAACACAAGAGAAGAAGAGCTGCTGAGCTGAATGAAAACATAACTGTGTCACAGCATTGCCAAATTTTAAATACACATTTTACAGACATTTTTTATCCTTAAGAAAAAATGCAACTCTGCAGCCAAAAAGTTAACAAACTAAACTGAAGTGTTTTCTGTTTACTGACTTTTAATTAATAAAAAAACAGGAATATTTAGTATTAATTTATGGCAGTAGACCAACAGAAACAATTTATTTTCTATTAAACAAACATGAGGCCACTGAAAAAAAACAGTCACTAAAACCTTGTAACCTTTAATTATTAAATGTCTTAATATAAATAAAAGAAAACTTTAACTTTCTGTGCAAAAATTCAAAAAGCTTTCCAGTCTGTCTTTGCAGAGGAATAATCCCTTAAAGTTTAATAAAAAGTGTGCAAACGGACATCACACAGCCTGTTTATGTGCAGCGTTTGGAGAGAAAAAAACAGTTTCTTGACTTCTTAAGTTTCTGCTGCATCATTTAGATAACGAGCTCTTATTGGTCTTATTGTCTCCTCTTGAGACATCAGAAAGGTTGTGGGACGTATTTAACAATTTAAGATAAATTACCCTTAATTAGACACATTTTCAGGTAATTAGCATGTGAGTGGACCTGTGACAGGTTAATGATGGAGGATGAAGACACTGAAAGTTACATTAACAGCTTGTAAAAGTGTCATTTATAAAGCAGCTCGGCCTACTTTTCACAACTATTAAACCAACTAACACTGAGCACTGATAGAGCCTCCTCTCTGCTTTTAATCAGGGCTGTAATTGTCTCTTTTTGTCGCTTGTTGGCCAAAAGTCGTGGACGTTAAAGATCTCCTGTAATCTGAGTTCGCTCCGGCCGACGTATCGCAGGTGATTCCTCCTCTCCTTCTTGTCCTCCTTCATTCCTCACTTTCTCATTCCCTCTGCTGCTCTTCCTCTTTGATTTTCTTTTTCAGCGATGAGACAGAGAAGAAGAAGAAGGCCGCCTTTCTCCTGCCTGTCAATTATCCCCTCTGTCCGTCTCTCCGTCCGGCTTAATTGGCGTTTGGGAGACGCTAGCGTCGTCCCAGCGGGCTCAGCCACAACAATGGAGGCCCATATAGCTGACCGGCCCTCGGCTCGACCCAAATTGAATTGGAAATCTTCCATCTTCTCTTTAGCATAACAAAGAGGGTGCAGGGTTTTTAGACAAAGGGCCCGTTTTAATGGAGAAAATCAATCTCTGGGAGGAAGCGACGGCATTGTCTCCCATCAGCTGTACAGGTGTGTCTCTCCCAAGGCGGCCTTAATCAGAGGTGGCAGGGGAGGAATCTGGAAGCTACATCTCTGTCACTGTGAGGACGGGGGGGCGCTCAGGGTGGAGGAGCAGGAGCATGTGGATCCAACATGGAGGCTGCAGAGGTTACAGGTTTACATCCCCTGTGGACCAGACTCAACCTCTTTGTGATGACATAAAGGAGGTCAAAAGGATCCTACATGTGACCAAAACATCCTTCTACCAAGCAGACTGAGTTTTCCACACAGGGGGTGGCAAAAATCCTCACACCTCACACTTCAGACCTTTCATAAGAAACATTTTGTTACTAGTGGAGGTTTTGCAAACACATTTTTGTTTTGACCTCAGGTGCAGGAGACTAAACTCAAGCTTCATGCAGATTTAATCAGGTTGTGACTTTGACTTGTTTTAAATGGCTTAAGACTCAATCTAGACCTGCAACAAAAAATACTTGTCACTTGAATCGACCGGCGAGAACTTTGCACTGAAAAACTCGAAACATGGGGGGGAAACTTCAGACTTGACCTGGACTTGACCTGAACGATCTGAGACCCACTTGACCTGAGAGACTTGAGTCTGGACTTGGAAATGCTTCAAATAACATGAAACTTTTTGTGGCATTGCCCTAAAATACCTTCAACTTGACAAAAACTACACTGACTCGACCTGAGAGACTTTTAAATTGACCAAACGGGACCTCAGACTTCCTTTGGACCTGAACCTCAAACAGGCTTGAGTTATAAATACGAGCGCTGATGTGCCGCTCGTCACTGATGACTCGTTCAGAGCATCTCTGTGGCAGTAAAATACAAAAATGTTGCTTAAAGTCATCGATGTTTAATCCTGCATGTTCAGGCTTTACTGCTCCTTTATCAAAACATGATGGCTGTGAGAACGTTGGAGTCTTGCTCACTCTATAAAATCCTGTTCCGCTGATGTTCAAAAGAGGAAGAGCCTATTGAAAAGGGGGATATAAAAATCCCCAGAGCTCAGCTTCTTCCCCGTCTTCTCTTGAAGGAGCCAAAAAACAAACCTGACGCCAAGAGAGAAGATTTGGAGAGACGTGGATGTGGCGGCTCGGATTGTTTCCGTGCTGAGAAGGTGCGAGTGAACGAAACGGATCACTGAGAGCTGAGAGGAACATGACGATGTCCTCCACGCTCTGGCTTTCATGTATCACAGCTTCATGATCGGGATAAACGATCAATGAATCAAAAAAGGTTTATTTTGAAGTAAAACGACAGTTAGGTTTGTTTGAAACTTAACATTTCCCATTGAAAAGAATGGATGTGTCACCCTGATTGAACCTGGATGAACAGATAAAGGATCAATGAATGGATTGATGGACATTTTAAAAAAAACAACCTTTGTTCAGGTTACTTTCAATACTTTCTTGAGCTGCCACTTGCTATTATTTTCAATATTGATTTCTCTGTCAACAGCAGGTTTTTTGATGTTTTCCATATTTAATATCTGTATTATAAATATAAATGATCTAAAATGATTTTAAAAAAACTATCACAACTACTTTAAATGCTTCTCAGCTGAAGCTGGAGTTTTTGTTTTTTTTGCATTAACTTGAACAATGTCGTCATACCTTTTGGATTTAAGTCTGATGGATGTTCCCTCGAATCATTTCATTGTCCCAACATTATTTTTGAATGAGGCCATAATCTGCCGCAGCTAACTGACATCTTTTTCTCCTGCTGTCTGTTTCCTGTTTTGTGTCAGTGTCTCTCCGCCGCTCGCTCGCTCCCTCGCTCGCCCTGTCGGTGCTGTTAAGGAGTAGTCTTTCAGGTCTGGGTGTTTTGATAAGGTGAGTGTTCCTGTTTATCTGCGCGCTCCCAGCTTCGTGCATTACCATGAGAATGGTTTAAGCCCTGTGCTAATCCTCTGTGTCTCTGTTGTAATAAATGTCTTCATTCACACACTCCGCGGCGGAGAGGAAACAGGAATACACAGCAAACAGCAAACATATCGCCTTCGCGGGGAAGATGCAGTCAAACATGTCACCTTGTATTGACCTGAAATTACAGCGTCTGTTTTGGACCAACCAGCACCGACTCTGGAAATACTCTATTCTGTGTGTGTGACATCCGATAAAAAAAGGGGATGGCACCGCGTTGCAAGTTTTCATTTTTTTATCCGTAAACATAAAAAGTTTATCTAAATTTGGGGTGAAAAAGGGAACTCTGACACACTGACAGGAGGAGCAGGGGGTCGAACCTGCAGGACTGATTTATAGAGTTGATTAAAAAATGATTTTGTCAACTATTTTCATTAGTTTGTTGGTCAGAAAAGAAAAATCTCCCACTTTTTGGGAGCTATGCATTGTCATGATGACAGTTTTAGGTGGTGATGAACCAAGAATGATGCTAAAAGACCACAGACCCAGTGAAATATGCCAGCAGGATGCTATTATCCAGAAAAAGTCAATTTAAACCATCCAAAAGCTGCCCAGTTCACACAGTTTGGCCCCTCAGACTGAGAGATGATGAAGCCATCGTCACTGTGGATCACTTTTTGGAGGTTCAATACACCAGTTTCTACAAAGACTGGATCAGTGAGCTCCATGAGCTTCATGAGCTCCACGAGCTCCATGAGCCGTCAACCCCTCCGAACCAAAGTTACATGCAGTCCTGGAGCTAAAACATGAGGCTGCTTGGTAATAGTAATTTTGCTGAGTTAAAGTTTTGATTATTAATGTTACATCTTCCTATTAAAAAGCCAACAGCTAGATAAAGCTTCGCAGCAAAGTTAATATAAAATGTTATGTTTTAAGTTGGTGATGCAGACGTCTTTCCAGCAAACAACATTAAAAATAACTCTAATTTTTTGGCATCCATCATGTTTGCAAGCGTTTTTTTAAAAAAATCAAAAATAGCTTCAGCTTCTTTCTTTCTGAAGGTCACACAGAGGCTTCAGAGTTGACTTGAGGTTGTTACATAAGCAGTTAAAAGTTTCTCGTTCGGGTCTTTTTTAGCACTTTTGCACAGAGACGCAGCGTTAAACTCAGACGGCCTCCACATGTTCAGGATAAATACAGTAAATCTGGTCCAACAGGCGCCTAAACACTGTAAATACACTAAATAAACAGACGACAGATAAATGCAACGGATTTACTGCATCTCATTTCATTCAGCCTGATCCAACACACTCTTTCCAAAAAAAGCTGTCAGTGTGTGTGTGTGTGTGTGTGTGTGTGTGTGTGTGTGGGTACATTTGAGAAGAGCTATTTCAAGCTATTTCAAATCTCTGTGAAGCCTGAGTGTCGTCTAATCTCTGACAAGGACAAACAATTCAAATTAAATAAAGGTTTGATATAAAAAGCGTTTGTCTGACGGATCAGCGGCGAACAGGAAGCTTTTCAGTCATCGTGTGTCCGATGTGAAGGGTCCTGAACTCTTTAGCTGACATCCAGAGTCCGTTTTCCATCTATAAATATCTGATAGGTCTTTAGAAAAAAATCAGGAATTTAAATTTCTATATGCAGAATGTCTAACAGGTTAAAGTGAAGCTAAAAATACAGTTTTTTATGAAACATCACAGATGTAGTTGAAGTTTATTGGATGTCAATGAGGTGTGTGAGGATCAGTGGCAGAGCAAACACTGATTCTGCGCTCAGTTAGTTTTTCAATGAGCCATTCCCACTTTATCTTCCTGCCCCCCCCCCCATGTCTCCCTTGTGACTCACCCCCCCTGTCACCTAAAGTGTTCCCCACACAAAGCAGTCTATTAAAAAGCCTTTAGCAGAGGCCATTCACTCACAGTCTGCATTTGCAGAGATGAGGAATGGGTTTAGAGTAAGGTTGAAGTGTGTGTGAGTGTTAGTGTGTGTGTGTGTGTGTGTGTGTGAGAGAGAGAGAGACGGGTGGGGGGGTTAATGTTAAGCATGTCAGGTCTTTGCCTTCAGGCCATCTGGAACATCACACCCAAGAGGTTTAGCATGTAAAAACGTCCCATATGGAGTCAAACAGATACCTAATAAATGTGCTAATAACGCTAAAACTTCACACTGCACACGTTTCAATCATGATCCCTCCAACTGAAAAAGATTTCTTACATTTCCCACAAAGATCCGTCACAAATTTTAGGAAGAATTCAGGGTATGATCCAAAAAAAATTACAAAAAATGTAAACCAACATGTCCTTCTGTATCGTCCTTTATCAGCTTTAACATTAAAACTGAACGCAACACGAGTTCTGTAACAGTGATGACGAGCATCATGGTGACACGAGAAAAGAGAGTTTACAGGGAAACTTCTGCAGCGACAAAAAGGCCGATCTCCATCATCAAACCAGCCTGAAACAAGCTCACCTTGATGAGCTGAGAGGACAAATGCATTTGAACAAAGTCAAAGCTCAGCTGGCAGAGACACGTTATATAAGTGATCATATTTATGTGATCAATCACAAGAAGCTGAAACATCAGTCAGAGGGGGATTTAGTAAAAGCAAAAGTTACTTAAAATGCCAGTTTTTTCTCACATTACAGTCACAGAACAGATGACTGTTTCTGTCAAAATTTTCAACAGGTTAAGCTTAAGCACACAGCAACATATGTCCAGTTTTGCCAGGTGACACACCTGAGAAATCCGTCCCAGGAGCCATTTTTGTTCGTCTGATTACGGCTGAATTGAAAAAAAGGGGGAATTTGCTGCCTGTGTAAACTTATGCATGTTGTTAGCAAAGGTGAGGATTTTTCTTTGAGCGAATGCAAAACTCCTTCAGGTGTTTGTCGTGGAGGTTTCAGGACATGAAAGGTGAACAAAAGGAACTGAATTTAATTTTTTCACTCTTTTCCGGCTCATGAGCTGACAACCTGAAACACATCACCGAGCTGAGGAGCAACAGGGAGCTCGAAAACAACCGACGACCTCCATCTGCTGAGATCTGTGAAGTGTGTGTATGTCAGAGCCGGACACACTGGTAAAATATAAAAGGGGCTAGTGGATTTGGGACATAAAATAATAATTTACCATCAAATTTCTGATGAATTTGAACATTTTATTTGCTTCACTCACAAGGGACTGACTCTGAACTAACATCACCAGCTGACGTGACACACCGCGCCGAAAAGAAGCCGCTCCAGCTGTTGCATTAGAGGATGTGGTGTGTGTGTGTGTGTGTGTTCAGTAATTTGTCACAACCCCAGAAGGAGGTTATAAAAATAAAATGACCCTCGACAGGAAAAAGGTTCCTCAACCCCGAATTAACAGGATTTGCACTTGAACTTTCAGCTCAGTGATAAAAGTGTTAGTCCATCGCCGTGCAGACAAGTGCTCGTAGCGCACAGCCGGCAAACACTCATTACACACAAACCACGTGTGTGTGTGTGTGTGTGTGTGTTCATGTGTGTGTGTGTTTGTTTAAAGAGTAAACAGAGAAGAGCAGCTGCCAGAACCACCGACTCGTCATCCACTTACACACACTCGCAGGCCGGGTGATCAGTTTTAGCTCGACACGTTGGATCCTGAGCAAAGACTCATGACCCCATGATGCGTTCAATGTCAGGAAAATATGAACGTAAAGATCAATGAATCATGTTTTTTTTCTTTACAGAGCTGACCTTGTGACCTTTTGTCCTGGACACATTTCAACATGAACCTGAACGAATAAAGTGTCTTTCTCTTTACTGAAAACATTGTTTTTATCAGATACAAACACTGCAGAAATTCTAATGCAACACGAAAGCAGTTCAACCGATAAAAGTGTTAATCTGCAGGTTTTGCAAATCAGGTCTCTTCGGTTACACTGAAGTAGAAGAGGAAGAAGAATAAAGGCCAAGAAAGAAGTGACCCTAAATGTAGCAGAGATGACTAATATTCACAAAATCCAACTGTAATTTCTATTTATTGCAGCTTTAATAGTGTGTTGTTTGTGCTGTTTAGAAAAGTGCAGAGATTTCTGTGTGTGAATAACTTCATATTATTGTCTCTGCAGCCTGGTTTTTGTCTAAATGCAACCTTAAAAGAAAACATTATCATGAGGTGTTTTTGCTGTGTTGATGAACATTATTTTAACTAAACGCCATCAGAGGCCACTTCAGACACTGAAAATATTTCATCCTTAAAAAAGTCAGCTTGCTCCGGTTATCACAGCAGACACAGATGTTATAATAAATACGCCAAAGCAAGTCAGATACTTTACTTTCACAGCATCTCCGACTCTAACATACACAAACTGAAGCTCAGCAGATCTGAGGATCAAAACCATATAAACCTTCAATCCAAAGATCAACCATCTGTGCACCCAGAGAGCATCTCTGTCCAAATCCTCTGCCACTGTTAAAGGCCACAGCAGAGGAGACACAGAGCAAGACAAAGCACTCGAGCAGAAGACGCCCGAGGCCCACGGTTAGCCTTTACTCCTTCCTGTTTGAAGAAGATGAAGGGATCCGTGGGGAGGAAGGTGAGATGGCAAACCTCTTCAGCACCTTTGATGCTCAAACAGCAGCAGGAGATCAGAGACGGCCAGATGGAGAAAGGGAATGGAGAGGAGAGCGACAGCACATTGTGAAATGACGGAGAGAGCAGCAGCAGATGGAAGGAGGACGGTAAGTGTTCCAGCAGCAGAACGACAGAAATGGAGATTCATGACAAATATAACATCCATGTCAAAGATTTCTCCCCCCTCCCTGTGTGAAGTGCTCTGCTGCTGGAGTGTGTGAAGCATTTAGAGAGTGTGCTGCCGTCCTGCATGCTCACACAAACACATGAAAGCTGCATAAAAGTGAAGATCTCCATGCAGACGTGTGTGAGTGTGTGTGTGTGTGTGTGTGTTTTCAAACCAACACATACATTTGTTCATAACTCTTTAAATTATTGTGTGCTCAGAATGAACATCTCTCCTTTTCCTTTCCATGCAGTGCAGGAGAAAGCTTGAATAATGCGTTCATAAGGAGTTCAGATACCAAACACTGCACTTATTGATCACTGTCCTCTGTCGGCATGTAAACAATAAAAATACAACGTTCCTGATCACAAAGTTTCTTCTGTCTCTCAATGCGACCTGATCTAATGTACCGCTACATGAAGGATGAGCAGAGACTAACACCTGAGCAATTTAAGCCGTTGCTCAGGCCGCCATCACCACAAGAGCAGCAGCTAAAACTAACCACACAAAAAAATTAAACAAAAAAAAACTTCCTCGTATCACAGATCTCAGATCAGAACTAAAATCTGACAAATACTGAATTTAAACATTTCATTTGTGAGTAAAAAA
The DNA here is from genome assembly GCA_029814665.1 of Acanthurus lineatus. Taxonomy (NCBI): domain Eukaryota; kingdom Metazoa; phylum Chordata; class Actinopteri; order Acanthuriformes; family Acanthuridae; genus Acanthurus; species Acanthurus lineatus. Next base: position 7,614,822 of record JAPZDV010000017.1, on the reverse strand, counting down.
GTGATTTTTTTAACAAAAAAACTCAAAAAACGTGATGTATTTACATTGTGTTCAATGCAAGTCAAAATTCAACACAAACCAGTGTGCACACAAACAAAAACACACACACAGACACAGGTTTAATACAGACACGCACACACACTCACTCTCGTGGTTTGCAGTGGGATGAAAGATGGATGGGCAAATATTGAGCAATGACAGAGTAAACAATGCCCTGGTAACCAGCTGGCTGGACTGACACACACTTACGCACACACACACACACACACACACACACACATTTGACAGTGTCGATCAAATTAAAAAGCTGTTGGCTCAAAAGAAAAATATTCTGTGGAGACGGACTGAAGGTTTGTTTTAACGCTGAAGTACCTTCGACACATTTCTCATCGTCTGTTTCCGGATCTGATCATCATCTCTCCTTCAGTCAGTCAGCACTTTCTCTCCTTCCTTCTCTACATTTCTTTATGTTCTCTTCTTCTTTCCTGCCTCCTGCATTTTGACAGCTGCTGAGGTGACACCCCCACATGTCTCCAGATGAAACAGACACAATGAAATGTTAAAAAGATCCAATTAATAAAACATATTATTCAGTTCTGTTTTAAAGCCCGACAGAATAAAATCCAGGAAGTTTTTAAGTTTTCATTCAGTTTTTGTTTGTGTCTTTGGCCACATTTCCACCGATTAATACGACTCAACTCTTGTTATTTTACACTTTTACAATCACAAAGTAAACTGCGTGACGTTTGCATTTGCTTGGCTCTGATTGGCCGACGCAGCCGCTGAAGGATGACGGTGCAGCAAACTTTGAGACTTTTCTTGCCAGATGTGACGCTGCAGTCTCTCTGAAATGAACGAAGGTGCTGCTTTTTAATCACACACTGCTTTCGTCTAACTAATATTGACTTTTAAACACCTAAAGATCATGTGGGGGGGTGGGGTCTAATCAACCAAACACTTTGGAAGGAAACCAGAACAGAGAGAGAGATCCTCAGCAGACTAAACCAGGACAAATATCGATGCAAAAACATTCTTTTAATAAGAATCATCATAAGAGCAGAGATGCAAACACATCAGAGGCGAAAAGGAAACAGATTCATGCAGCTTTTCTGTTTCAGGACGTTGGACTGCAGCTTCACCGCTGACAGGCTCAGCTTCAGCACCACGGTCAGCGACACACCCGCCTGCATGCATCAAGACATCTTCCTGCCTGAAGTTAAAGAGCCAAACATGAAAGATGCACCGACACACTCACTCTGAATACCCACGACAGACACACAAGTCCTTTTTTTAAATTACAGGCGTGCAGAAATCCCTCTGCAGCCACTGTGAGGCCGATATTTTGGTATTTTTTTGTGTTATATACACAAATTCATCCTTCTTGATGCAGGTTTCTTCACCTTTATGCTACTTGTTTCCACAGACGGGTTGAAAAATATATATTAAACATATTAAGTGTCTCTTTAAGGCCACTGTTAATCTCCACTTACTTTGTATGTGGCATAAATATTAATGAATGATTTATTGAGTGAAAATTGACTTTAGCTGCTTATGACACGGCACCTAATTATGATATGACATTAACAATAATATATATTTAGAAGTTAATGGATTTTTTATTTTCTTTTGCCACAAAGTGGAAACTTGACTTTATAACAAAGTGACAAAATATTAAAATATGTTAAAAGGCGGCTGGGATGTCGTGTGCGAGCCCTTCAGACCTGCACACAGGCGTCATTCAGGTGCTTTACAGCAGCTCATACGAGGCTTCATGAGTGATGTGCTGCAGCAAACTGTGCTTAACAAAACACACAAACTCCTCAGTCCAAGCAGATCCTTTGATGCCAACATATTTACCACACACACACACACACACACACACGCACGCACACACTTACAATTACCATATGCTGCTGTGGCGTCTTTGTATCTGAGGCCTAACCTGTATAATAGGTGTCACATTAGCAAGACAACAAATCAAACCATCCTTCATTTCCCAGGCCTCTCCTCTGCTCCACAGCTGTAGGCCTCTCTTTGTTGTCAGGGGAGTTTCTAATTAATATGATAAATAAGATGGCGGGTTCGACTCCCCGATGCTTTTTAATTGGAGGAAGCCTTGAATGGCACGCGGGCAGAGGCAGAGATTAGCGGGTTATTTGTGAGTGTTTTGTATGAGGAGGGGAGGAGGAGGAGGAGGAGGAGGAGGAGAGAGAATTTTTATCCTCACAGTGATTTCCTGTCTCATTGTGATACTCCACTCAATGCTCATAACACACACACACACACACACACACACACACTCACACGGAGCGGGGTTTGAGGGACAGCTGACAGTCTGGTTTCATCAGCCGCCATGTTGCAACTTCCTGACAATCAAAACCACATTCATGCAGTTCCGTTTCTCCGTCAGCTTCAATAACATGTGAGCCATTTATGCAAATTCTGCAGTTTTAGACCATTTTCAAATGTTCTGACACTAAAAAAAGTGAATATTTACAAGAACATTACAAATTTAAAGGAATAAATCCTCATTTTTAATGTTTTTGTTGAGTGTTTCACAGAAAAACTTAAATTTAGACCAAAAATTTGAGTAGAGTCGGATGTTTGCAACTTTACTTTTGTTTCCAGTGTTTTGCAGTGCCTGATGTAGTGTGTGATCAGTGTGTGTGTGTGTATGTGTGTGAGATCAGTGTGTGTGTGTGTGTGTGTGTGTGTGTGTGTGCAACCTTCATGGTAAACTATGCACCACCTACGGAACACAACAAGAAAATCGGTCGAATATCTGACAGCTTTGCCTCAAGCGTCAACGTATCACCAGCCCACTTCTCTTCAACATACACACACACACATGTACACACACGTACACACACACACACACACTACTCTGATCTCCTCATTCTCAGCTAATCCTGCTCCATCTAAATCAGAGCAAACAGCCCGGAGGGGACAAACCACCGTTGTTTCGCTCCCATCTAATCCTTCTCTCCATCATTCTCATCTCCGTCTTATGTCTGACAAGGCTCCTCAACATCAGTGGAGATCAACAAAACCACAACTGTGTGTGTGTGTGTGTGTGTGTGTGTGTGTGTGCGCGCGTGTGTGTATGCGTGTGTGTGTGAAAAGAAACGGTGAAACAACCACAGCAATCCAAAGGGGATTTAAGTCTCTCCAGGCCTATTTTTGTGTCGCGTGTCAAGACTCGACAACTAAGAAAATCCAGTCTGGCTGGACAGTCAAAACCTCTCTGAGTCTGTTTTTGAGAAATTAAGAGCGTGGATTTTCAAAATAAATTCCACTTCCTGGCACCAGTGATGGTGTCAGAAAAGAAGAAGAAGAAGAGAGGAGAAACAGGAGCAGAATGGAGGAGATGGGAGATAAAGAGAGATTAGCGGATGAAGAGGAGATGTGAGGATGTGAGGAAGAAAGTGTGGAGAGAGCAAATTAGGAAAAGAGGAGATGAGGGGAGGAGTAGAAGGAGAGCAAATTTAGAAAAAGAAACTGTGCAAAAAGAAATCTAAAGGAGAGAGAAGGAAGAGCTTACAAATATAGGAGAAGAGAGAAGATAGTAAGAAAGGAGGTGACTGGAGGAGAAGTGGAGGGAGAGAGGAGGAACTAAAAATATCAGAGAAGATGAGAGATGGAGGGCATAAGAAAGGAGACGATGTAAATGAAAGTAAAGAGAGACAATGAAGAGGAGGAAAGAAAGGGTGGAAAAGAGGAGAGGAGGTATACATAGGGAGAGGGGAGGGAAAAAAGAACGGGATGAGGAGAAAGGAGGTAAAAGTAAATTCAAAAGAGCAGAGGAGAAAAAAATTGGGGAGAAGAGATATGAAAAGAGAAGAGACGAGACAGGATGAAAAGAGAGGAAGGAGAAAAAGGAGAAGAAGGAGGTAAAAGGGAGAGAAGAGGAGAGATGATGAGAGAAAGGAAGGAGGAGAGGAGATGTGGAGGAGGAGAAAAGGGAAGGAGATAGAAGAGAAGAGGGTGTGAATGAGAGGAGAAACAAGATGAGGAGAAATAAGTAAAGGAGATAAGAAGAGGAGAGAGGGGTCGGTTTAAAAAAGGGAGGAGAGGAAAAAAAGAGAAACACACACACATGCACACACACACTCGCACACACACACACACACACACACACACACACGCACACACACAGAGTTGCCACTACAGCAGCATTTAAAGCTGTAATGACAGGCCAGAGAATGATAAGAGACTCTGAGTGGAGAGGCCACTATAGCTGCTCTCCTCTGCCTGCTAACAACTGTAATTATCCAAACTCCACACTCACTACTATTGATCTCTCCCTCTCCCCCTCCCCCTCCCCCCGCCTCCCCCAGCCTGAGTGTGTGTGTGTGCATGTGTGTGTGTGTGTGCATGTGTGTGTTTGTCTCTCTCTCTCTCTCTCTCTCTGACAGGGTGGCAGCAGAGTGCGTCCCTCTCAGCACAAGAGTTGTTCACACCTGCTGCCGGTAGATGTGGAGAGCAGCAGTGTGTGTGTTAAGTATTGAGAGAGTGTGTGTGTGTGTATGTTTGTGTGTGTGCATGTGCATGTGTGTGTGTGTGTGTGGGTGCGTTCTCATGTCTCTCACACCTGGTTTGGAGAACATAGCCAGAGCTTAGCAACAACAGCGTCGTCACAGACGGTGTTATGTGTGTTAACGTGTGTGTGTGTGTGTGTTTTCTATCAAACATCCACAGAAAAATGAACTGAGGCCAAAGTTCCTGCCTCTTTTTTATTATTTGGGTCGTGTTTAAGTTTAATTTGTTTGTTAAAATAGCTTTTTAGCTTCAGATATTTCCCTGTGAGTGTCTGAAAGCCCCGTTTGTTCTCCTTTCTGATGCTATTTTGGGAAAAACTAAAAAACTAAACAAAGTAAAATCCTCGTGTTTGACAGGAAATGTTGCAGGATTTTTCAGTTTTGCAGAACTTTTACTTTAGTTGAAAGAAAACAGATTTTACTCTTTTTCTCTGACAATATCGCTGAAACATCCTGTGCAGAGGCAGGACTTTTTGCAGGAGTGACTATGAGAGGTGAAGTCAAATAAACAGGGCCAATCAAAAAGAAAAAACATCCTTTCTCTCTTTTTTTTGAGTATTTTGGTTTAATACCAGTGATTAAAATGGGCCAGTCACTGCAGACACATCTGTTTGTGTTATTTCCCTAAGAAGTTGTCGCAACAGAAAAAACATTTAGCCTCCACACTGATATAAGTCAAATGGATAAATGGTGCTTTTTCATATCTGTTCATTATTCTATGAGCCATAAGTATTCAAACCTAGTTAGATTCATCTAAAGAGTCTAAATGCGTTGCACACACACATCGCATCGATGGCCAGAAAATGTCAAACATGCAACCTTCACTTCTATCAAAAAATACAGCCTTTACATTTTGTAATGCAAATACCATCATGTATCATTCAAAATACCAGGAATGTAAGATGGTAAAAAAAACATAAACACAGCCGAAGCTTAAAGAGCTTCTGCAGCAGCGTTAGCTAAAGCTAAAAGCTAAAGCTGTGCAGCCGCGGCTCAGGAGGCGGAGCAGGTTTCTAACACAAGGCCAGTGGTGCAAGTACAGAAACTTTATTTTTTGCATTTATCTTTAAAAATAAGGACGAAGCAGACAGACAGGAGAGAGATCAGCACCAAACATCAGCTTCAGCCTTCAAAAAACAGTCCCAGATCAACATGTTTGTGTTCAAGTGATGAAGCCGACTGGATGGAAAAGGACTCACATCCATCAGGAGGGGACATCTTTACCAAAGTAACGCTGATGACCACCAGCGGCATCATCCTGACCCTCACCGAGCTGTTTCTGAGCCAAACAAACCTCAAAGTCACTGCTGTGGGATCAGAAACACCAGGCATCTGTGCCGGTTTCGCCCCGCTGGTCGAGGCATCACGCTGGAAAACCTCGTGCAGGTGTAACAAGTGTGTGATAATCAGTGTGTCCTTCCAGCTACAAGAGATAAGAGGCCGGCATTCAACTGTGTGGCTCAATCATGTTAAAGCTCTAAAATCATTTAAATCAGGAGATAACAACCTCACTGACACTGACCAAAGAAAAAGAACAGGTGTTTTTATTAAGAGAAGCCAGAAAGGGAAATGAAGCTGAGCACTTTTTTTGTCAAACTGCAACCTTGTCGAATTCCTCACACGCTTGAATTTAATCTCCTTCCTGAATTTGTGAAGTGGTTCGACCACCTGCTGAGCTCTCTCTTTGGGCTTTTCTCTTTAAAAAAGGCACTTTCAAAATTCATTTAAACTTTATTTTACCTTTTGATTTTCTTCTTCTAAGCACATTGAAAGTATGTTCAGCATTTCTAATTAAAGTTAGCGTATCGAAATGTACTTTGCTGCTCCTCATTTGACCAAAAAACGGTAAAAACAACAAAGCTTTAATGTTGGTTTTTATTGAGGTGCACTAACAACACTAATAAGTCATTATTAGGGGAGATAAAGGTGCACAAAGTGTGTTTCTCACTGTGGCAAAGACCCAAAGAAGAACAATAACTGTGTGAAATTGAAAATGTCAGAGCTTTAAGTGTTGAAACTAATCAGGGAAGCTGTCATTATAAAGGCAAGGTTAATAGCCGCTGACAGAATCACCTTCAGCACACACCAAGATAAGAAAAAGGTCTTTTTTATTAGCACTGCTGCAGCAGATACACACTCACACTCACACTCACACACACACACACACACACACACACACACACACACACACACACATATACATACGGATGTGTATCTGAGAACATATAAACGCCACACACACACTCAAACACTCTCGCAGGGGATCGATGTGGGGGATCTAGTCGCCGTGCGTGGACCATCATCAGATAGGGCCATTCAGCAGGGGGGGAAGGATTTACAAGTCGCGCCACGGCCTCGACACCCACACAAAACCCCTCTTTTGTTCCCCCCATCACCTGTTCCAGATTTATGACGTCCAATTACAAACGCGGATGCTAACAGTATTCCCCATTAGCCTATCAAATGCTTTAGTGGTTGTTCCCTCAAAGGGGGTTATCGGGCCTTTCAGCAGTGGCGTAACCAATTTATGGCCCCCCCAAGAAGATGGGAACAAAGACCTCCCCTGCTCTGCTTTTTGTTTTCCTGCACCGCTCCCCAAGACAGGTAATTAACAGGGAAGGAGTTTGTGGTTAATTTGCGAGATAATTATCTAAATTAAACAGCCTTTCGTCACACAGGGTCTCTCTCTCTCTCTGTCTCTCTCTCTCTGTCTCTCTCTCTCTCTGTCTCTCTCTCTCTGTCTCTCTCTGTCTCTCTCTCTCTCTGTCTCTCTCTCTGTCTGTCTCTCTCTGTCTCTCTGTCTCATTCTGTCTCTCTCTCTCTGTCTCTCTCTCTCTCCCTCTGTCTCTCTCTCTCTCTGTCTCTCTCTCTCTATCTCTCTATCACACTCACTCACTCACTGACACACACTCAATAT
>JAPZDV010000017.1:7574572-7584595 GCA_029814665.1 Acanthurus lineatus | reverse complement strand
CCTATATATGAACACAAACACACACACACACACACACACACACACACACACACACGAAACAAAGAGTGAAAACGTGCAAACACACAGGCAGAAGTCACAGGAAACACTCGGCTGATTCATGTGGTCACAAAGCTGTTACACACTTCGTTTGACCGCTGACTTTTTCTGTTCACAGTGAGAAAATGATTTTTGATGCTAAATTCAGTCGCTGTGATGCTTTAAATGAGCTCAGTCTGAATCTGAAGAGTTTATTTTCTGACTGAGAGGAAGAACCGACCTGATATTTCAAAAGCATTCTTCAGATTTTCTCCGTCTTCGATCCTGGAGATGAGCATGCCGGACAGCGGTATCCTCCCCTGTCAGAGACACACGGAGACAGAGTGTGTAAAACATTTACAAGAGACCAAAACAGTGCAGGAAGTTTTGAGGTTGAAGAGTTAAAACACACATGCAAACCGTAAACTGACCTGATAGATGAAGCCGCTCATCCTCAGGCTGGCAGAGAGCATGAGCAGAGTGTGAGGGAAGAGGACGAGGTAGCGTTCGTTTAACTCCTGAAAAAACAGAGAACAAAGTGACTTTACGTACTTTTTCATTATCACTCGAACTCAACAGTCTTATGCGTCCTTTTTTACGTCTAAGTGCAGCTTCAGGTAACACAGGGGGGGCTCAGTGTTGGTTCAGATGTGTGTTCAGCACCTGACAGTTCTGCGTATGCACCGAGGCCTGGGACATGTGCAGGACGGGGCCCAGCGTTTTGATGTCATCGCCCTCCCAGTTTCTGATTGGCTCTGTCAAAATCTGCAGCTCCAGGTCCTTCTTCTTCCTCACCTCCTGACACTGAGCCTGAACACACACACACACACACACACACACACACACACACAGGAGTATTTACAGGCTCATAAAAGCAGAATAACTCTCCGACAGCAGAGGTCAGACTCGTCTCAGAGAGCAAACGTAGAAAATTAGGATGCTGACATTTGCAGGTGTGTTTGATTCTTACTGCAAAGTTTTTAAAGGCCGATATGCAGGCGTGGAGATCAGCTCTGTCGGGGTGTTGGTCCTGAGACAGAGACGAGGAAACATTTACACATGGAAACACACAGAAACCTGATGAATCCTTCCTCACACACACAGATTCGCTCTGACCTCCATGTGTCTGTCCAGCTCCTTCAGTAACGTCGGGTATCTCTCCAGTCTGGTGAACGGTTTGCTCAGGCTCGTGGTTAAAGTCAGGATCCCGGGAGTCGACGCCCCCTTTGACTCCATGTACTCCCCCAGTTCATCACTGTGACACACACACACACAAATAAACACTAACTGCATTTTAACACTCAGAGTAAAACACACACCTGTTTGTATCGTAAACAGAGCGTCAGCTGTACCCGTGTTGCGTCAGCACGCTGACGGCAGACGGGTGGTTGGAGCAGTACGCCACGTAGATGATCTTTATCTGAGGCATCAGACTCAGGAAGAACCCCCCGATCCTCTGCTGGCTCTCTGGGAGTCTACACACACACACACACACACACACACACACACAACCACAAGTTAACCTCTATATCTGTTGTCACTTTCATCATTCAGTGTCAAACACATGAAGATTTTATTGGAGAATAATCATGGAGCATCAGCAAGTCCTCGAAGGACTTAAAACACGTATAAAAGCTGCAAAATAAAAGTTAAATCTGATAAATTTGAAGTTTCTGACAAGAGAAAACATTCACTTTAAAGCTGCAGCTTAAAAACACATTTTTAAGATTTTCATTTCAAATGTTTCTACTTTATATTTAAACGAGAATAAAACCTTTTTAATGTCTTTTCTTAAAATGCTGCATCTCAAACTAACAAACTGTTACTTCACTCAACCACAAGGTGTCACTGTTGCTCCAATAACTGCCTACATTAAGCCCAGTATCTTTGTGAGCATAAAATCTCTGTTTGAACGAGAAGCTGGAGGATGTTTTGTCAGTGTAACAGGATGTTTGCATTAAGAGTTGTGTTCAGGTTTCAGAGCGAACTGTAAGCTCTTTATTCTCACCTAGAAGTGAAATTAAAACTGATAAGACGTAATAAGAAACAAATAAAAGTAACTATTACCATAAATAACATGAAAACAGAAAATAATTCAGAAATTAAATGCCTAATTGATTTATTTTTTGAGTGTTTTGAGTGCAAAATGGCTTATTACACCTGTAGTTTGTGTATCAGGGTGAAACAATCCTGCATCAATCTTTGCTTTGGATGACTTCTAATGTTTTTTTTAAGTTAGTTACTGATGCAATATCTTCATTTGTCCATTATTTAACACTGTACATCTGCAGCGCACAGAAAGAGACAGCAGCACTGACTTCGTATGCTCCTCCAGCGACTGAACCAACATCTGCTGGAAGGTTGAGATCTCCTCCAGATTCCCCTGAATGTGACTGATGTCTGCACCGCTGAGTCTGCAAGAGACGAGTCATTTTAAGTCATTAATGTATGTTAAACATGTATTTGAACAATACAGGATATCAGTGGTACTGTGTAGTGAGAGGTAACAGATAAGCGACGCGTGCCACGAAATCTGAACTCCGACTGCTGAATAAAACAGTGAAAGAGAGTAAAAATAGCTGTACTTGTCTGTGGGGTGAAGCGAGCGCAGGTACGACCCCAGAAGACTCTGAAGCTCTCTGGAATATTCGTTCTCTGCTTCCAGGATGTTTTGTAGGACCTGACGGAGACATGACCGACACACACACACACACACACACACACACACAGAGTTTTATTTAAAGAATGAGTAATAAGAAGATTATGAGAGCAGAGCTAAATGCCTTTAGAAATCCCTTTCTGTTTACATCAATATAAACATTTCTGAAGGTAGGAAGAGAGCAAAACATGATTTTCCGACTAATTCAAATGATTCTGCGAGCTGTTTGTTAACTTGTCGGAGATTTGTTGTGTGTGAAGCTGATGGAGGATGATGATGTGATGATATGAGAGCCTGTGGGAGCTGAAACAGAGGCTTCACAAGGAAACGAATAATCCCTCAGAAACATCAGAAACCTCTCAGGAATGAGGTTTCTCCTAATGAACTGATGCATTTTAGACAAGAAACACACACACACACTCACTCACACACTGCTGCGTCGCCCTCCAGTCTGGAGGTTTATCTTCATTCATCTATAACAGGTTTTTATGTCTTTTTTATGTCATAAAAATTGATTTGTCAGACGACAGAGAGGATGAAAGTTCAGTCGCAGACATGAAAAGAAAGAAAATGAAACTGGCTTTTTTAAAACATGGTGAAACAAAACGTTGACCTTTACCAGACGACACAAACACACCGAGGAGAAACGCCCAAAGCATGCATCTTCCACTAATACAAGCCTTTGTTCTAAAGCTTTTTGGGAGAATCCATTAGACGAAAAACCAAAAGTTCTTTATAAATAACTTCTTTTCATTTTGGATTTCTATTTGAGAAGAGCTTTGACTTCAGGAGGAGAGCGAGAGAGCGAGGGAGCCTCAGGTACACCAGCCACAGACGGACGAGAGAGACTGCTGGAGTTTGTTGCATTATTAAAACACACACGAAACCTCTCTCTCACACACACACACACACACACACACACACACACACACACACACACCAGCATAAGCCAACCCTGGGGCAAGGCTGCCCCAGAAACCACTGGAATGGAAGAAATAACCTACATTGCATCTGCTGCACTTTCACACAAATGACTCATGCAGGGGTGTCATGCAGCCTCCACACATGATCCCAGAGCTTTCACACAAACAGAGAGAGCCGGACGATCATTAATGGATGAATTAGATGAAAAATAATTGATCGTATCAGTCCAAAAAAAGCAGACAGACATGTGACGACTTTCCATTTACTTGGTTCAGAACAGCAGTCTGACCTTAAAGCTGCATCAGAGGAACAAAAGGCAAATAAAACAGATGTTTCATCCTGAATAATCTTTTCTGCAGACTTTAAATGGTTAAAAGTAAATTATTTCACTACATTTTGATCTTTAACATGAACATAAAAAACCACAGTGTGTTCTGAAGCTCACGAGTCAAATCCTCAGTGGCAGTTTTTGTCCAAATCAAAACTATTTCTGTGGAAATGAGAACCGGTAGTTTTACTTCCTCTGTCGGTCATCGTGAAGGAACGAGGACGGTTCGAACACACACATGCCCGCAAACACACACACATGCAGAGTTTCCAGATGCTCACCACATTGTAGTAGGTCTTACTGATGATGGTGGTGTCAAAACCTTTGGGGGGGCTTTTCAGTGTCACGGACTTTGACTTCTCTGATGTCTTGTCTGTGAAACACAAACAGAAAGAAAACAACTCAAAGACCAGACGGACAAAAGAAGAAAGTGGAAACAACTTTTTTTAACAACTTTTTTTTTCTTTTAATCAAAGCTGATCACTTTTTTTTATGTCTTTTCTTCTTGAACGATCAATGACAGTCGTTCAGTTTTACTGCACATCATGAAATGACGTTTAAGGCATTTATTCATTTGCTCATTTATCTAAAATGATGAAAGTTAGCATGAGAAGAAGTGATTCATCCAAACAGGAAAAGAAGATCCTGTGAGTTTGCAGCCAATGAAACTCAGAGAAAAACGTCCCACTTCACTTTCTGCTTTACTGTCATGCAATTTTGATTCTCTCATGAGAAAAACGACTCACGGTGACCGAACTGTCACCCCCCATTCAGAAAAATCACAAGGAAATGAAGTCTCCTTCAAGAGGCGGTCACGCTTCCTGCGGGTCAACGCCGTCTCCATACGTCCTACAAAATGTAGGACAACCAATGATTATACGCTTTAATTTACAGACTCCACCATGTCATGTCATTTCAACGTTGGCTGGCCAATTAAAATGCACGCTGTCGTTTCCTTCAGTTCACTGTTGTCCCCTTGCAGACGTTGTAATGCAAAGCCAGAGGACGTATGAGCATTTTCTGGTTAATGAATAGCTGGCTGAACTTTTCAGGCCATTTTAACCAGCTGGAGAAAACAAAGAGCTACTATAAAATCTACTATAAAAAAGAAACTATAGCAGATAAGAGGAAGTATTCTCTGTCTGGCTTTACTTAAGATTTTAACTTTATCCTTTGTCTTCAGCAGAAACCAAAGACTTCTGTTTTAGACATAAAAAGGCATCTTTTTTCCAGCATTCAGTCTGAATTTCACATTCAGCTTGAACTCTCTGCTGTTTACTCAACAAGCAGTCACAGATATCATCAGCTTCCTGCCGTGTAAACCTGCTATCTCTCAAATCAAACCCACAGCGGCCAAACGAAGCCAGCATTCCTCGCCGCGCTGCTATCACGCTCCCTGTTTTCTGCTCTGAGTTTAAGTCAGGAAGTTCGTTTCTATACAGCAGCTTCCTCTCTTTGTGTGCTTGTGACGCTTCCTTCCTTCCTTCGTTCATTCCTGCCCTCCTCAGAAAGAAACACAACCAAACCGACTCAATCAGACGACTTGTGAGGAGAACAGCCGTCGTTCATGAGCTCAGTGTTCATCCGGTGGTCAGAAATGTGAATTAACCTTCATTTCCATAATTATTTTTGATAAAAACTCAATTATAAGGCTCACAAATTTAAAAAACTTTCCACACACAGTAACCAGGAAGTTCACATCCCACTTTCCTCCCAATATTCTGAAAAACGGATGATGCACCGCTTCTGAAGCAGCGACGGCTTCACCCACCGCTTCCTTTCAGCTCCCGTACGTAGTTGCTGGGGAACCACCCGGACTTGCCGTTGAGCGATCCCTCCCACCAGCCCCCCTCCTCCTGCCGGCTCACGCTGATGATGTCACCCTTGGAGAAGGAGAGTTCGTCCTCGTTGGTCTGCTGGAAGGCGAAGCGCGCCTTGACCAGCAGGTGGCCACACCCACTGCCCTCTGACATGTCCTGCAACAAAAACACACGAGCTTCACATCAGCTGTGTGTTTCCAAACCAAAGTCTATATTTGTCTTGAGATGCGTTGTTGTTGTTGTTGTCATGGTAACTCACCAGGCTCCGGTACTGAGGCTGCAGCAGTTTGGAGGAGCGACTCTGAGTGTTCAGAGAGTCGAACGACTTGATCCTCAACGTCGAGGCGTGCGGCACACACACGCTGTCCTCAGACACACCTGAACACGCACACGAAAGATTTACACACCTGATATTAACTATAAACCCCAGTTAAGTCATGATGAAGAACAACCAAATATACTTTACATATATAATATACAGGGAGCTTAAAATATGCAATTAATTCATGATGCATCATGTGATGCTGACACGCAATATTATAAAAAAATACAAACTCATTGAGCACTTAGACAGACAGAATAAATACTAATAAAGGTAAACAAAATATAGGAAAACTTCTTTTAAAAATAAAAATACTGCAAAAAAGAAAAGTTTGCCTTAAAACATGAAAACATCCACACACTACACATGCACATGAACACAAACATCTTACTTTCAGTAGCTTTGTTCAGGGCCACTAAGGAGTTCAGGACCTTGGAGAAGTTCAGCCCCTGCAGGAGGTCGTTGACCTCAAAAGGCTAAAAGGGGAGAAAAGAGAATAAAGAACAGAAATTATATTTCAAAACAGTGATAAACTTTGAAAGGTTTTATACAGAAAACAAGTTTTAACGTGTTTACAGGTTCATTGTTACTTAACTGAGCTCAACATGAAGACACAAAGCTTCCTTTCTCACATCTTCATGCACGAATCTCACACAGAGAACATGTATAATAATCACAGCAGTATATATTTTTGTGCAAAACACTGTAAGCCTTCATGTTACTGAGTGCATCTCTTCAGAAGACTCTGTCCTCGTTTTCCCTGCAAAGAGCTTGTTAGGAGTCTAAATGATGAAAACATGTGTCAGCATAAAAATGAAGAAATACTAAGTTTAGCGGGGGTTTACATCCCCTGCTCCGACTGCAGTCTGCTGCAGGATTACTCAGAGTCTGAGCTTCCCCTTGTAATCCCTCCATCGCACACACACACACACACACACACACACACACACAGAGCCATAATCAGAATGCCTCTGACGCCCCTAATCTTGTGTACAACACACACTGACTGACTTCTACGTTCCCAAGGCGTGAAGATGGAGCCGTCTGGGGCATGAAAGTCAAAGCTGAAACGTCCCAGTTTGGGACACGAGACTGAATTAAAAACTTTTTTCAGTATTAAAGCCCAAAGATTCACGCAGGAAACAGCTAGAAACTGTTCGTTTGAGCTCATTTTTACAGATTTTTGTTCTGCAGATCGGGTCTTTTTAATAAAAAGATCAAATTCCACTTGTTCTTTTGCTTTTTTAAGGATCCACTCGTCCAGATTTATCGACAAACGGCTGGCTGGTTCACAGTTGGAGCTGTGTGGAGCCAACAGTTAATACACACTTTCATCTGTCCCACTGGCGTCGGGCCATCGTACAATATGAGGCTCTTCATCGGGCGCTGCAGAAGAAAATGTGCGTGAGCCAAGGTCGCATTCGCTCACATTTAGATGCTGCTACTTCCAGTACAAGAAATGTATCAATAGATCTGATCAATATTGGAATCTGACACTGAGAACCACGTGAACTGTGAGACGTCAGTGACAAAAAAAGGCGCTGACAGAAGGATCTCGTACATTATTAATGAAGAAAAGGTGCATTTGATGATAAGATGTCAATTAGCCCTGAAAACATTAAGTAGATTTCACATGACGTATATTTATTGATTATCGTTATGGTAACTATGAACACATCAGGTTAAAAATATCTTCTTCACTACATGTTTCTGCCTCAGTGCATGAGTTTTAATTACAGGAGCTGCTGCTGATGTTGAATCTGAGTCCAATATGATGAAGATAAATCACAGGATTGTTCATCTTAATTAGTTTTACTGCATTTAAAACTTTTATTTCAGCAGAGAACCGTCTTTACTTTAAATGTCCAAATCTTAAAATTAAAACAACGCTGCATCCTTTAAAAAAAAACTGGAAGTAGAAACAGTGATGTTGCTCTCCACCAAACAGAGATATTAATAACCGGCAGTGGATGCAGCTCGTCCTGCAGGTTGTGTTTGCGGTGGAAACGCGCTCGCCTGCAGCTGTGAGAGGCGGAGAGCGGGAAAAAAAATAAAAAAAATCACAGCATACTGCCAACAAGTGCCTGTGATTGGTCAATCAGCTCACCTGATAATGGCAGGCACTTAATTTAAAACCGCAGAGAGGACACAAAATCAATACGTCTCCCTCCTTGGTTAAGTTAAATAAACAGCAAACGCCAAATTTATGTTCTGATTAATCGTCGGAACAAAAACAGTCGCTCTGGCTCTTGTCGTCCGCTGTAATCCTCCGCCATCGGACAGACAATCTGGCTCGTCCTCCGCTCGTCCGATGGCGGTCTGGGAGAATTACTGCGCTGATGTGAGTCAGGCTGCTGGTAATGGAGGCCTTGGCTTCCAGCAACATGGCTGACATGCCTCTAATCAACCTGATTGGAAAATCCACTTGCTGCCTGGCGTGCTGCATTACATCAGCCCACCCACCCTCCCTCCCCTTCCTCCATTTCATCTTTTCATACTTCTCCGTTGCTCATTAACCACGAATCCAAGAGTCCTTTTAAAGCCACCCACCTCGCTGCTGACCGGCTCTGAGGGAAGTCAAAATAAGTGAACAAGTCTGAAGCAAAACCTCGTTTCAGCTCGACAGCCTCAGACTCCCGTGTTGCATAATCTGCTCTTTTAAATATGAATCCATCGCTTTTTCCACAGCTGAGATCAATACTGTGTTTGTGTGTGTGTGTGTGTGTGTTTGTGTGTGTGTGTTTGTACCACACTGCTCACTAGCCTTCTCTTCACACCCACTGTGAGGCAGGATATAATCTGGCTTAACCCACTGTTGTGCAAACACACACACACACACATGCACACGCCCTCAAACATGTTTTCAACTCTGCTGATAATTCAGATTTAATTTAGAAAAATATGACGACAGGCAAACATTTTTTACTGATTTCACCATTTTAACTTCATATTTTACGATTATTAGTGACAAACAATCCTGCAACATCATCAACATTTTGTCAGAGATTTCTTATTAAAGCAGAAAAGCCTCTGAAGGAGCTTTTATAACGTCAGGAAATTGTGCTAGACTTGTTTAATTACCAGCATCACCAATAAAAACATGCATATTATTGTTATTGTGCGATAACACTCATACAAAAGCATGTAAAATCTGATCCAAACGTCTCATGATCGTAACTTTAATTCACTAAAAATAACAAAACAAATGAGCTTTTTAAAGGCGGGCGACGTGAACTGACTGGATTTTAAGTATGTAACCTCCAAATTATGACTCATTCTCATGCAGCAATAATATGTTACCTGTGTAGGTTTTAATAAAAACCCCTTGCATTAATGTTACGATCAATATGTTGCTGATATCTGTGTGCCCACTTTTTGACGTCCTTTCAGTCGTTTCATAACACCACAGTCAGTTATCTGAAGTTAGGAAGTCTAGTGAAATATATGAGGGCGTGCTCGGTTTATTTTATCAGATCTGTGCATCTTTTGTCATAATTTAGACATGTTTTAAGACTGTCTTTATTAATGGACAACAAATGATTTGCTGTGATAATAATTTGGGTTGTCAGTGTTATGAATCTTATTAAAATGAATAAAGCCTCATTAGTTTCAGCTCATAAATCCTTTAAACAGAGAATCAGCACCATAAATCACTGTAACACTGACTTACACTGTCTTTTTATCTCTATGAATGAATGGAAATTACATTTATATTCATTTCCATAAATATGAGTTAAAATATTTGAATGAATGAGAAACAAAAGTGTGTAAATAAACGTAAATAAATATAAATTAATTTACTTAAAATCAAAAACAAACACACACAGAAGCTGCGTTTCCATTTCTTCTTTAGAAAATGTATTTCAGAAATGATTTTAACGCCACGTCCATATTCACAACACACATGTGACACCTTTCCAGGTGGCTAGTGAGC
>JAPZDV010000017.1:7562603-7574309 GCA_029814665.1 Acanthurus lineatus | reverse complement strand
GTGATAAAAAGATAAATACCCTCATCACTGCAGCATCAAAGAAGTAAATATTGGTGTATTAGAGTATTAATAAGCTTTGGTCAGATTAAACTAATTCATGTGTTAAACTTCTTTAACAAACCGAGTCTCAGATTCAAATATAATATGTCATATATTCTTAACCTTTTATCTATCTTGAGACAAAAATAAAAAAAAAGATTAATAAATAATCCAAAAAATAGGCAAATGGAAATCATAATGTAAGAATAAAAACAATGTTTTTTAAATAAAATTGAGGATAACACTATAAACTGACAAAAAAGAAATATCTAATAATCACAATTACCTGAAACCTGTTGGTCCAACTGACTTTAACAGTATTGAGTCTAATAAAACTATTAATTACTATCAATAGTATTAATTATTTCAACTGTTTCCGCTATAAATAAGCACAAGAGCCTAAAAGTATTCATTCCCATTTGACTTTGATGATTTAAAAAAAAAAAACAAACAGCGACAAAACGACATTTTCTCATAAATATCGTATAAAATTGTTACGTTTTTCTTGCTTTTATTAAGGCAGGCATTTATAATAAAACTCTAAACCTCTGAAATCATTTTCCTGCAGATCATGTCCCTGCCTGTTTGTTCAGGAGCCAAAATTCCGGATAACTGAGTTTATTTATTCATCAGGTAAAAGGTCGAAGTTAGTTTTATTCTTAGATTTAATCTAGTTTAAATTTATATTTAAAAACACAAATCTTTGTTCTTTTCTTGTCTTTTTTTTGTGTCCACATCCTGTTTTCCTCCATCCACTTACTTTGTCCACCGTCCCGGGTCGGAGTCGCTCCAGCAGCCTGCACAGCACCGCTCCGTCCTGCAGGGACGTCTGCAGAAAAGCCTCCGGATCCGAGATGCTTTTCTTGGGAGAATCCAGGACCCCGAGCGTGATGAGCCACGTTACCGTCTGTTCGGCTGAATTCATGGCTGACTCTTTAATGGCATGAAACAACAACAGCAGAAGCGGCGGAGGAAGCGGCAGCGGCAGAGGAAGCGGCAGCGGCAGCGGCGGCGCTCCTCTGGATCCCCGGTATCCTACTTGTGGTTCGTCCGGAATGAGACAGCAGGTCAGCCCCGCCTTGTTTGAACATTACAGACAACAAGAAGCGGCTGGATCCTTCAGGCTGTTTCTGAAAACAGAGAGAAGAAGATGTGGAAACGAAGAGCAGAGGTAGTTTGTTCCACCAACAGTCTGTCTCTCCGTCTGTCTCCCTGTCTCTCTCTCTCTCTCTGTTTCAGTCTGTCTCTCTCTGAGCGGATGTCTGCATCACCTCTGTCCGTGAACACAACTGTGGCAGCAGCAGCACCACTGTCAAAACACACAATGCCAGACCTGATTTCCTGTGATAGTTTTCATATTAAAAGCATTCACTTTGAGCGCTCGTGGGAATTTTGCTCCCGAAAAATATAAATATATAAGAACAGAAGGTTTGCCCACCAAAATATCAGATAATAAAACCCACTGTACAGTTTTGCAAAAAAAAACTTGTTTAAATATATAAAAAGCAGCAACCAAAATGAAAAATAAATGTCTATTTTAAAAACAGCACCTTTTGTATACATTATATTTAGTATACATTTTACTTTGAAGGCGTCATTTCCGCTTTAAACCTCGCTTTAATGAGTTTGAAAAGCCACAGCAGCGCGTCAAAAGACGATCCCAAAGATGCACGAGTCAATTAAACTCTACAACTCAGATAAACGGTGAGACTGAAAACTTCAGCGACTAAAAAACTTTTTAATTATCGGCCCGTTTGATCAAACAGCCTCAACATTATTAACGATTTGAAGGAACCTTTTTTTCAGGAAGAAAACAGGTTGAAATATTTTAATTGAACCGGGTGTTTTTTGTATAATTACCATGAATGACTACTTATTTATCCGAAACAGTCAGCAATGTGCAAAAGTTGTTTTAATGCTCTGATTTATTCAATTAACCTCAGTTTAGTCGTTTTGTTTTATTGACTGGTAGATTTTCTCAACTGTAGCAAACTGGGCTTTGTCGCCCTCTGGCGGACATTTAGGTGAATGGCGTAAAATTAATTTGGTCGAGGAAAAATTATGCATATGAGAGATTAAAGCCACAAAAAAGTTAATAAAACTGACGAGTTCCTCACTGATTCTCATCAGGTGAAGAGTTAACATGTCAACTCATTACGTCATGCTGACATCAGCCAATCAGGTAACAATTAAATGCAACACAACATGACACAAACTTGATCTACACACAACATTCAGCACTGCTGCAGAAAACGGCTGTAATTGATTTTATTGTTCATATACTCATTTATTTGATCTAGACCACACTCACCCACACACACTCACACACACCGACACACACACACAAACACACACACACACACACACACACAAAGTACCCATCATGCACCATAGTGTCTTTTGGTCTGAAACCAGCTCTGCACCCTGTTTGTTGTCACTGGTTTGGAAACATAAATTACTGTAAAGTTTTCTTTTATTGGCACATCAGCGAGTTTTCTTGTTCTCGTAAATAAAATGAAGGTTCCTGCAAATTTTATTATAAATCAATTTGACCCACACGTGTGAAAATTCGATGCACTTTGCATAACAGGATGTCACACGAGGTATTTTCATGAACAACCTTGTTACATTAATGTGTGAACTCAGTCAGTCACACAGGAATCAAGACGTTTGTTTCTTTTCTCTCTTTCTGCTGCCGGTCCTTGCTGTTTTTTGCAAACTTAAAGAACTGCTGAAAGCCCGAAACAATGTGTTGAGTTTTCGTTTTCATCAGAGATCCGAGAACAAAGACGTGGAAGCTCAGCTCAGGAAAATAGAGAGATTTCAAACACAGTCAGCTTGAAATGAAGCTGCACGGTGTCCTGCAACCTTCAACATGAGCAAGAATGAGAGAAAACACAGGTAAACAATGCAGCAGTCATCACACTTTCAGCCCAACCACAGGTTCAAAACACACACATGACTGAGCTCTACACACTCCTCTGTGGATCTGCATAATACTAAAACATAATACTACAACATAATGCTACGAATAGGTAGGTTGGTAGTATTATAGAATCACAGTACAAGTTAAGCAATAAATGTGCCGCATTTTTGCTAAAATCTTAAAAATGTCTTCCTGTTTCTGCACTTGTCTTTGTGAGGTTGTCACGCATGAACATATTCTTTGCTCATACACCACCCACACACACACTTTAAAGGCAGAAAGAAAAAAAAAAGCCACGGGGGCTGAATCTGAAACCAGGCCGAAGGATTTTCCATCAGCTGCCTCACAGTCAGTGAACGCCTCGCTACATTTAAGCAGGCTCAGCTTTGCATCGATACTTCTCACCTGAGAGAGAGCAAATAGTTTAAATTATGAGTTAATAAATACATTAAAAACAAATGATACATGTGATTTTGTGTTCATTAAACACAAACTTATAAACAAATGATGAGACGCAGCACTTCATCCTGTAATAAACAACACTCGGTTAAACATGAGGCGTTAAAGTGCATTTAAAAGTCATGTTAGCTTAGAAGTCTGATCTTGTGACATTATTGTTTGACAGTGAAAGTAAAAAATATGCATCGACAACAACATCAAAACTTCTCACATGATCTTTGATGTCAAGAGAAAAGGGAAGTCATGGGAAAAATAAAAACCAGTTTCTATTCATGGCTTTTTAGTGCATCCATTCATCCTCAATGCATTTAACAAGAGTGTCCACAGGGCCTCGAATGCAAAGAGAGGCGGAGCTGCAAAAAAGGTGAAGTCAGTAGGATTCACCTTTTGAGGTCATATGTTAGAAATATGTTAATTAGCATAATATGACCAACATTTCCATCTCCAGGAGCCACATCAGCTAAAACTGACTAAAACTGACTAAAATCTGTTAATGACCAGCTGACCGAGTTGATAATAAAAGAAATTTTGCAGATTTTTCATAATTTCTTCCTGCAAAAGTCCCTGTTTTCACCTGTGCTGTTCTTCTGCTCATCACACTTTCTGCGACAGGAAATGAGTGTGATTCAGGCCACGCCCCCTTTCTGTGAAGTGGATGTGTTGTGGTTGGGTGCTGAGCAGGGAGATGGGGTGACACGGCAGTTTCGTCAGTCCTGTCAGTTTTTCTGTAAGCTGCACTTCAACTTCCTCATTCGCCCATAAGAGCCGTTTCCTCTTTCTCTCACTGAGGCTCTTCGATGCTCAGCTTCGGCTCAGTTTGCCCCGTTTACCTGACAAACGCCATCAAATCTGCACTTTACGAGGCAACATGAGCGCCGTGTGTTGCTGGATTTGACTCTTCTTCATGTTTTGAGGGTGAAAAAGGGCCGGGGGTGTGCTGCCGGGCTGTGGAGCTTCTCAGCTCTGGTGAGTAGGAACGAAACACAGCAGAAGTTGCAGTTTTTCTGACTTCTGCATGTAAAACAGATCAAATGTGATCATCAAATAATCCTGCTGTCTGTTTCCTGTCTGTCTCCAGCTTCAATGCATGAGTGTGTGTGTGAGTGTGTGTGTGTGAGAGGAAAGGAAGAGTGTTGTGGCGTGACGGCGATGTGTGTCGTCTGTGAGCAGTAGCATACATGCTGTGTGTGTGTCCGTGTGTGTGTGTGGTTGAGTGTGTGTTTACATGATGTCGGGAGACACCAGCACCCTGTCCTGGAGGAGCCTGTCTCCCACCAGCCAATCAGATTCCTCCGATGTGTCTCCGCATGTCGTCAGGGAAAACATCTTCCCGGTGAAGATCATCAAAGTGTGTTTCCTCAGCAACAGCTCCAACCTGGGCAAGAACTTCAAGCTGGTCCGCTGTGAGGAGGGCTGGACCGTCAGGGTAATCTACTGTGATCAACTCTGATCTACTGTGATCTTCTGTGATCTGCTCTACTCTACTGTGATCTACTGCAATCTGCTCTGCTCTGCTCTATTCTACGCTACTCTGATCTACTCTACTTTACTGTGATCTACTCTACTTTACGCTACTCTGATCTACTCTACTTTACTCTACTGTGATCTACTCTACTTTACGCTACTCTGATCTACTCTACTTTACTCTACTGTGATCTACTGTGATCTACTCTACTCTACTCTGATCTACTCTGATCTGCTCTACTCGACTCGACTCTATTGTAGTATACAGCTCTCTTCTTTGTGCTCTGTCGTACTTTACTGCATCCTCCTCTATTGTATTCTACTCTTCTGTACTCAAATACACTCTTAAATTTACTCTAAATTACTCTTCTTCATGTAACTATATTGAACTATTCCCATTTTACTCCACTGAACTTTTTTACTTATTGTACTCAGTGCATGTTTCTGTTGTATTTCTCTACTTTACTCTACTGTCCTCTTAAATCTATTCCACTGTACTCTACTTTCCTTAGGTGTTCTGTATTGTACTGGACTCTAATTTACTGCACTGTGCTGCTTTCTACTGTACTCTCTGATACTATGTTTTACTCTAAGTTACTCTCCAAAACTATTCTCTGCAGTATTTTAGTCTATCGTACTCGTTTATACTGTCCACTTCTCAGCAGCTCCGTCCTCTGATGCACTTCATTAAATCTACCTTTATTTTTGCTTTTTTACTCTCTTGTACTGTGTTCTACTGTGCTGTGCAAATCTACTGCAAATCTACTCTAAGTAACTAGTCCTCTAACGTACTCTGCTGTACTCTGCTGAGCTGCTGCACACAGAGTCATTGGTGAAGCATCACAGAGACGTGACGGTTTGGTTTCTTCCCTCTCAGGACGTCATGAACGTGGTTCTGTCCAGCGGCTGCGTGGGTCCAAACATCCAGCACGGCCTCTGTTACGGCCTCCTCCTCAAACACCTCAAGTCCTCAGAGATCCACTGGCTGCACCCGGAGCTGACGGTGGCCGAACTCACGCAGCGCTACGAGCAGCAGCACCTGGAGGCTGAGTGGAGGTCGGTGCTTCAGTCTCAGTCTGCGCACAGTCGTTTATTTTAAATTTACTGCAGTTTTACTCCAAGAATATGATATTACATACACATAATGAAATACAGGATTGATGATTAACTGCAGAAAACTGTTATAAGTGGGTTTAAATTTCTGTGGATCATGAATTTTTAGAGCAAACTGAGAGAAGATGCAGGTATTATTATGATGCTTGAGCTCCGTTGTGAGCACAGAGAACATGCTGATGTTCCTTCATCACACTGATCTTCACTTTGTTCTGTTCAGATACGATCTGAGGATCAGATACATCCCATCAAACTTCATGGAGAAATTTCAAGAAGACAGAACCACAATGCTCTACTTTTACCAGCAGGTCAGTGACACTGAATGTGTGTGCGTGTGTGTGTGAAAATGTGTGTGTAAGTGTGTGTTTGTTTTGCATGCTAACTTTTGCATATTAATGTGGTTTAGATTTATTTTTCCTGTAACTAAGTTTATATAAAAGTGATAATTAAGTTAAGGTCAGTCTTTGTAATGACTTTTGTCAGTGACAGGTGTGTGTGTGTGTGTGTGTGTGTGTGTGTGTATCCAAAGGTACGCAGTGATTACATGCAGCAGTACGCCTCAAAGGTCAGTGATGGGATGGCTCTGCAGCTCGGGTGCCTGGAAATAAGGTGACGTATGACTTCAGCTTCAAGAAAACAGCAATGACTTTACTTTCTTTACTCTTCATGAAATATTAAAAAAAGGCTTTTGATTGAAAAAAATGAGTAAAACTTCTTTGTGTTTCTCTGCAGGAGATTCTACAAAGACATGAATCCAAACGGACTGGAGAAAAAGTCCAACTTTGAGCTGTTAGAGTGAGTCCTCCTGCACACACAGACACAGATTCTCTTCTTTGTGCTTCATGAGTTTGACATGTTGTCAGATTTCACTCTGATAAGAGATCTCGTTTCTTCAAATGTGGTGAAGTTTTTGACACGCATGAAGCACCAAAATGGGCAGCAGTCAAACAGCTGTGCACACAGTTAAGACAGATAATTCAGGATAACAGAATAATTACAACA
Organism: Acanthurus lineatus; assembly: GCA_029814665.1. Classification (NCBI taxonomy): domain Eukaryota; kingdom Metazoa; phylum Chordata; class Actinopteri; order Acanthuriformes; family Acanthuridae; genus Acanthurus; species Acanthurus lineatus. The sequence continues at coordinate 7,567,306 of JAPZDV010000017.1, read as the reverse complement.
CAATAGGATAAAAAAGTTGCATAAGCCCTTAAATACTTGAAATAAGTCATAAATAAATCTGTTTTTTCCAGAGGTTTGGAGCCCGTCTGCTCCACCAACGTCCTCCTCGACTTCTCGATGATGTTTCATTAAAAAGCTGCTCAGTAGAAAAAGTTTTCTTGCCTGTAACTGTTTTCATCTGTAGGTAAAGAGTCAGTCAAGCTCTTCAAAAGGGACAGCTGTAAAAATATTAAGACATTTGAGCACATGAACATGAACTGTGCCCTTCTTTTTGCTGGGGTAAAAGTGTTAAATACAGCTGCAATCAACTTTAACACGATGAGACGTCCAACAAACACACATTAATGAAACTTTAGGCAACAACAAAGATAAAAAAGATGTGAGAAATATTGCACAGGCTAGAGATTAAAGATACATGAAACTGGTATTAAAAAGACATAAAACCAAAGCTCAGAATCTTCTGAACTAAAAGTGAAAGTGTCTCTTTTCTCTAAAAAGCTGGTTGTTTTTATAGAAACTGAGAGAAAAGACGTTTTCAGAGGTTTGTGGTTGTAACTTCGTCTCAGCTGCTTCACATTTATTAAGAAATGTCAGAAATGTGAAACCAGGAGGCTGCCGACACAAAGACGGGTCCTGGTTTTTCTGGTGTTTTAATGCTTTTAAAAAGGTGTGTTTGTCTGATGAATGTGTCTGACTCACCTCCTTTAGGAAGGATGTGGGGCTGGACCTCTTCTTTCCCAGAGAGCTGATCACCAGCATGAAGGTAGAAAACCAGAACGACAAAGTTACACTCACTTCCTTTTTATGAGACTAAACGACGCAGTGAAGTTATTGAAACAAACAGAAACATTTTAATTTTAGCACGTTTTTGTCCGTTTGCAGCCTAAGCAGCTACGTCGGCTGATCCAGCAGACGTTCCAGGGTTACTCCACCCTGAAGCAGGACCAGTGCATGGCCAAGTTCTTCACCACGTTGGCTCAGTGCCACAGCTACACACAGGAGAGCTTCGCCTGCCAGCTGGTGGTGAGTTTCACGTGTGCACAAACGAAACAAAAGAAGTGTTTTTCTGTCAAATATCCAGCTAAATGTTGTGTTTGGTGTCTCCTGTGTCTAAAGCAAGGTTGGAATCTGACAATAGACCTGATCATCGGGCCTGAAGGCATCAGTCAGCACACGGACAACTCCACAGTGAGCTCACACTTTCCTCTCTTGTTAAAATTCTGTCATTTGCTCATCAGGTATTTGAACTATCGATGCAACATGAACCGCTGCATGTTGAAAAATAACACAAACACATAAATAAGTGCAGCATGTGAAGCATATAGATTGTAAAACAAATGATGGACTTGCTAAACCAGTGAGCATGCAAGAAAGATGTGTGTGTGTGTGTGAGAGTGAAACATACATGTTTATATTTTGCAGCCCATCTGTCTGGCCGCCTTCTCTCAGGTGCGCAGCATCTCTTGCTCTGCAGAAAGCAACGGTCGTGCTCTGCTCACCGTGCACATAGAGGGAGCCAAACAGGTAACTCCGGACTTCCTGAAGGATGAAAAAATAAATGCTCATTCTCTCTTCTGCTGATGTTTGAAGAGCAGTTTCATGTCTGTGTGACAGCAGCAACCCGTTAGCTTAGCTTTGCATTTGTTCCATGAAGTGTAGATGACAAGTTTTGGGTGATAACAGTATTCAGTCTGCTGCTCTACACTAAAGAATTGTGCTTTTTACACACACACTCACAGTAAAACACACTCTCAGTAGAAGTGCTCTGCCCTTTTGAGTTGCATACTTGAAGGTATGAATCCATTTAAGCTGAAGCAGCAACACACACACTGAGTGTGTCGTGTGTTCAACCTTGCAGCCGCTGTCGGTGAACACCTCCTCATTGGCTGTGGCAGAAAACATGGCCGACCTGATCGACGGCTACTGTCGGCTGGAGGGAACCTCAGAGAGCTCGCTCATCATCCGGCCGTGCAAAGGTGCAATTCACCTGCACACACACACACAAACACACACACACACCTTCAATACAACATGTAAAAACTGACAGGAACAGTGTCAAATCATGTGGGTTTGAAAACTTTAAACTAAACCTGATGAATGTTTTTTCAGGCAGAGACACGAGACAGAAGCTGCCTGACATCCCGAAAAGGTGAGTGAGAGGATGAATATCTGAAACTACGACCTGATGAAGTCTCATGAAGTCTGACAGTTTTTCCACTGTGGCAGGAAATCAGACGTGTGCGGGTGTTTCTGTCCAACCGTTCATTTTCACAACCTACGTGTTGTGGTCATGTGGTCAAACTTTTATAATAACTTATGAGTCCTTATTGCCTTTTCACACTCATGTGCAGACAAAGCAGAAGGTTTTTCACAATAATTCACATTATTTTCAACAAAACTACACAGTGCTGATGTCTTTATGTAGTTTCATGTTTCTGTTTCTCTCTGCTGGAGCAAAATGTTGCAGATGTTTAATTTTTGCTGCTAAAAAGGCAGATTTTTTTGTTTTAATTATATCAGCTGGTTGTTTTAAAGACGAACTTTGCAACAAAAATGTCTTTCTTTCTCTCTTTTCCAGCAGTGTCCCCAGGGTTCCTGACAGAGGTTTGAGTAAGTCTAATGTTTCTTACATCAGATGTGTTTTTGTTGTCCAATCAGCTTTATTTCACCAGTTTTTCAGATGTTTCTTTTGTTTTTGGTCCCAAACAGAAGCAAACACTTGTAATTTCCTGCATGTTTCCTTCATTTCAGGTTCAGATATTTACGCAGAGATCCCAGAGGGAGGACAGGACTCTGGAGGTGAGTTTTGCTCTTTAAACTGATTTCTATCAGCGACACACTGCAGAAACCATCCAAACACCAGGCAGCCTCGCTGAGATGTTACTGTATGTTTAATCTGACCCTCACACAGAAACACAGGTCCATCTTTCAAGTAACTGAATCATCTCCTTCAGGTTTATTACAAAATACAAGAAACTCAGAAAAGTTCTGCAGGAAAAACTTTCAAAACTTTACTCAAAAGCAGCTGCATTAAACCAACAACTCTGAGCTTTTTAGGAGAATTTATATAAGTTTTAAATGATGTTAAAGATGTGAGGATTAAGACGTTTAGATGTTTGGATAATTTGCTCCCTTGGTGTTTTAAAACTGCATCCTTTCATTTGTTGCTGTAAACATACTGTTAGTTTTTCCCATGAGCCTCTGCAGGTTTCAATTTCAACCAAAACTCTGAACGAGATTCACTGTGAAACATTTTAAAAACTCTTCATCTGTTTTTTGAATGTTTGCACTTTTAGACAAGCACAGCATCTCCAGAGATGACGTGGTGGTGGGTCGGATCCTGGGGGAGGGATTCTTCGGAGAGGTTCATGACGGAGTTTATAAAAGCCCGGTGAGTTCATCAAACCCCGTCCATCCTCAAAATGCAACAAACACACCCTCAGAGTGTAAAATGATGCATGCATGTGTGTGTTTGCAGACAGGAGAGAGGATCCGCGTGGCCATCAAAACGTGCAAAGACTGTTCAGCTGATGTGAAGGAGAAGTTTCTGAGCGAAGCCGGTGAGCATGAAGCTGCTGCGGTGATTCATTTCAATCCAAACACTCGAACATCTCAGGCACAAAATGACGTCACAGGGAAAAGATTTGTGACGCAACTGCTTAAAACTTCTCCATTTTTAGCTTCTGATGGTAGAATTTTCACTGTTTTAGTCACGTTGAGCCTGAAATGGAAAGATGTCATTTAAAAGAAACAAGCGATGACAGAAGAGGTTGGACTCTGAGTTTGGAACATTTCAGGGTTTTGAACGTTTCATCAGACAGAAGGTTGCTGCAGCTGACTTCCTGTTGCCTGGCTGTGGCTTCGAGGCTGCGAGGCTGCGGCGGCTTCAGTCAGACAAGAGACCAAGTTTGATTTTGACTCTTTTGTTCACTGACAAAGCTGAAGTTTAAAAAGATAACCAGTCAGTGTAGATACACTGTGTACGGACTCATTGTGATCTACTTTAAGCGTTATAGCAAGACACACGATAATCTGCATCACTGAAAAATGCTGTTTGAGCCCCGATAAAAGAGCACTCAGCATTATCAGACTGCAACTTGCAAACCATCATAGTGACGATTTCGCCCTTCAGGAGTTTTCAGCTGAGGTTGGCACTTTAGGAAAAGTCATGTGCTCACAGATGTTTGGCAATCGGTCCGTTATGTTTGAAATTTTGTGTGTAAAAAGTGGAAACTTTGGCCTGATGGTGACGAAAAAAGGGTCAAAGTTGTAGCTTCAGATTTCTCCATAAACTTACTTTGAAGGCAGTTATTAATGATATTAAAAAGTAAAGTAACTAAATGATTAGGTTTTTGAGCTTTAAATGGAATAAAATCTCACTTTAAAGCCACATTATTTCATTTTTTGGCCACTTGATTAAACCACAAAAAGAACTGTGAACATAAAAATAATAATAATAATAATAAATAATAATAAATTTTATTTGTATTGCCCTTTACATCAGAAGATCTCAAAGGGCTACAAGTTAAAAAGAGAAAAACAACAAAAAAAACTAAGCAGAAAAGGGCAGTTAAAAATATCTAGAACAGCAACAACTAAGAAGAGGAACCAAAAGTCTTGTTAAAAAGAAAAGTCTTAATGTTCCTTTTAAAACTGTCTGTGGACTGTGGAGCCCCCAGGGTGTCAGGGAGGGCATTCCACAG
>JAPZDV010000017.1:7536188-7558337 GCA_029814665.1 Acanthurus lineatus | reverse complement strand
CATAGTATACATAGCATATATAGTATATAGTATAGTATATAATATATAGCATATAATATATAGCATATAGTATAGTATATAGCATATAGTATATAGTTAGTGTATGTAGTATATAGTATACAGTTAGTGTATGTAGTATATAGTAAGTATATAGTATATATATTATTAAATTTATTATTTCTCTATTTAGTATGTATACTATATATCATATACTGCTGCTTTAAAAAAACCACACCTTGAATATAATATAGCAATATAACAATATAGCAGTATAGCAGTATAGCAGTATAGCAGTATAGCAGTATAGCAGTATAGCAGGGGTGACCGACAGAATTACCAAAATCATCTCCCACCACAGTAAAATGTCAGCCGCTCACAGCTGTCCTCAGCATAACCCTCTCCATACAGACCTCCAGACAAACGGGGGGGGGACACGGTCCCCCCCCCTACCCCTGCAACCAGCCACGAGCAGGATTCGTACCAGGACCTTCCACTCAGATCTCTTACGGTAGCAGACAACCCCACCGCGCCACCAATCACTGGCACACCGAGTAAAGTTCTCGTAGCGCTTTTAACTTTTCCATTTGGACACACTGCTTTAAAATTCAAAAATACTGATAGCAAGATTTGAACACACAACCCTCACATTTCCAACCCCTCACCTTATCACCTGAACTATGGGATCAGATGTTTGGATGCATTTTCTCTGGGTTTTTCACTTTCTCCTTTGGCCATGGACTTGAAAATATTGACTGACAAGACAATTGAACTCACGGCCTCAAACACCGAGTCGCATGAGAGACTGGAATATACAACCTTCTGCAGACTTTGCTTTGAAAGCGCTTATGAGTGTTACCCGGTAGACCTGTATGGTTTTTGTATGATTGCCGTGACTTATGTGTGGATTGTAATTGCGATGAATGTGTCGTGGGGATGTGGTCTCCACACGGGGTGATTGGTTAGCTGATGGCCTGATTGCACACAGGTGCGCTCGTTCGTCACTCCAAACCTGCATAAAAGCAGCTACACGCAGCAGTGCTGGTCCTCCCGTGTGCAGGTAAAGACTTCCCTTTGCTAAAATCTTGTCCTGGTGTTTTGTGTAGCTGTGTTGTAGGTTGGACTGATTCTCCGGGTTGAAAATTCCAAGATGTGTGTTGAATTTTGATGCTTGTCTGAGTCATTGTGCTTCTCCTCCTGTGTGCAGGTAAAGACTTCCCTTCGCTTTGCTGGTTTCAAAGACCTGTCCTGGTATACTGTCCCGTGCAGCTGTGTTGTGGATTGGCCTGGTTTTCTGTGGCGTAAACTCCTTTGAATTTTGATGCTTGTCTGAATCACTGTGCTTGTCCTGTTGTATGCAGTGCAGGTGTGCCAGAGTTGCTGTGGGGTCCGTTATGTGGCTGGATCTGACTGAGGAGCTGCGTGGTGCGGAGTGGCAGCTACTCGATCGTTCCCTGAACTACAGAGCAGTATTGATGTTATGGCCCTGTACTGCTCAACGGTCTTGGTCGTGACCCTCTTGACTCCACAGAAGTGGAGTTAGGAGCATCCAGCAACTCTGAACTTTATTTGCCAACCAAGTAGTTTACCTGTTTTCTAATAATGATACTGAGTTCCTGACGCGACTGCCTCTGGCTTTTGGTTGCTCAATTTTCAAGTTCTAGTCTTTCCTGGGTTAGGGTGCATGCTATGTTTGTATTTTAAGTGGCTCTGTTGCTTGTTTACGGCTTTCTTTTAACTTAGGTTGCTTTTTTTTTTTCTTAAATTTGACCTAACCTATAAGATTTGTCCTCAAATGCTTAAAGATTCTCGACACAGTTTGTATTCGATTCTGGGAAATCCTGTAACTTCTCTCTGCAAGTGTTAAATGGGGATCATTTGGGTCTCGGTCCTTGGGGTTCTGTTGTCATTGCCCAATTAAAATGACTCGACAAAGTGGCTGCGAGGGATTTGCGTTCGAAAATCCTAAAGCTACAAGGTTTGCTTGTATCAGATTAATTCTTGAAAATGTTTTGTTCTACTAAATCATCTGCAGCTAGATTTTGGGATCTCTGTGCATCAATGGGTCTTACGGTCCCCCCTTGAATGAACTTGCTGAATTGATTTGGTGACAATTTTTAAAAAATTGTTCTTGATTTAACAGTGGGCCTGAGTACCCAATTATGATCCACACTGACAATGCATTGACCAAATGAGTTAATCAAGCAATTACATGCTTAAAGAATTCTGGCTCACTGCCATGAGGTCCATGGATGTGGAGTTCGTGGTTCTAAATATATCACATTTGATCATTATCCATCTTTCCATCAAATCTTGGACAGACTGCCCTTTTTAAAAGGCATTTGTGAATGGGTTATTATGGTGGCGACTCTGAATTTTGAGATGAATAAAACACTTTTCCACCCATTCTATACATAGTTGGTGTGTTCCTCGAATGAACGCCAGGCCACGCTTTTTGATCTTCAGGTAATTAAAGGGTTTTTTTTTTCTTTATATAAGAAATTAGCCTAAAAGTACCAAACACAATTTATTTTCTCTAATTGAACATGCAGGGATCCATGTTAAAAGCTTTCACAGTTATCTTTTTCAGTGTATTACACATACTGGATGTCAGAATATCAGGGAAAGAAATGGAATTGCACATTAACAAGTAAGATGAATACAATTAAACATCTAATACAACCCAGTGTCTCAACAGTGGGTCTTTCCACTAACGAGCCTCTTTACCCTGCTTGGCTCCTGTCCTTGTATAAATTCAACTATGCAGTTCACAGGACAAACTAATCAGTACTGTGAGGCCTTGTTTCTTCAGTCCTCATTATGCATATTGTTTGCAATTTGTTGCAGCTTTCTAGTTTCTGGTTGCACGCAATTTATTTTAACTCATTTAATTTCTATTTCTGGAATGTGGTCACTTTCAGTAACAAAATAACAGCCTGAACTGTCAAACACTACAGTTAGCACTTATTAAAGGCAGACTGGATGTGTGGTCTCTAACTCTGTGACTTCCAGGTGATGAGTCCGTCCTCTCCCAGTCGGACTGTGCCACTGGCTACCAGCTCCAGAGCAGCAGGGAAGGCTCGGTGCTCGGCCTCTCTGATCCGGTCGGACAGACTCTCCTCAGTGTCAGTGCTCATCACAGGAACCGCCTCCTGCACAATGATGGCTCCTGCATCCACCTCCTCCTACACACAAGTGAACAATACAGCAGCCATATGACTCGTTCATCAATACAAACATTTTTAAATTTAAGTCCAGCATTTTGGTGTCTAGCATTTCTAACAAGTGTCACCCTTACTGCGACAAAGTGGACTGTGCAGCCAGAGACCCGAACTCCAGCCTGTAGAGCCTGTTTCTGGGCATTCACGCCCTTGAAGGAGGGCAGCAGGGATGGATGGATGTTCAGCAGCTTTCCTGTGATTTCAACAAAAAAACCCACCCGTTATAGAAGATTGTTTAGAAATAAAAGAACCTCGTCCAGACATCATTTTCATACCGTTCCATTTCTTGACTAAAGTCCCTGTGAGGATCCTCATGAATCCAGCCAGACACACCAGCTCCACCCCAAACTCCTCCAGCACGCGATCAATGGTGCCATCAAACTCTGCTCTGCTGCCATAAAGTTTGTGGTCGACCACCTGCTCGGGAGAAGACACAAACAACTGCATCAACAGAGTTTAGGCTCCTCAGTCAGAGTCCTGAGTGTATGGTTTGATTTTTCAGATTTTATCAGTCTGTAAAAGAAGGATAACTTGCCTCCTTTTCAGTTATGTAAACTGTTCAACAAATGAATTATAATAACCATCATAATTACGATCATTAGACCCTTTTTTATTATTAATTTTATTTTTTTTACCCTCGTCTGGATGCCAGCCAGCGAGGCTCTTTTCAGGCCTTGAACTCCAGGTCTGTTGGAGATGACCACCACAATCTCTGCAGAGCTGGAGGGAAGCTTGGCCTGCTCGATCAGCGCCTGCAGGTTGGTTCCTGTGACACACACACCAGAATGTATTTCAGGTAACAAAAAAAATCAGTCTTAAAGGATCATTAAAGCTTACTAATAAACCTGCTATGTATTATTTGTTCAACCTGTACAAAAACTGAAGTCAGAGACGTGGTTGTGTTGCAGGGTTTTACATGCCTGACTTTTTTTTTTTTTTGTGCCAGGAACAGGCACCAGGAAGTTAACGGTTACTCTACCAACAAAATGGGATCAATCCTCCTATTTCACCCTGTAAGTGAGCCACTATTTCATATTTTCCAAAGTGTGTAACTATTCCTGTTTTAAAGGATGAATAATAAGGTCAACACACCTGTGCCAGAGATGAGAACACCTACTCTGGTCCTCTTGTTTGGCGTGCTGCTGTCGCCATGGCAACTGCCATTCCGCTTAACACCGGAGGCAAATGCTGCATTCGTCAGGCTGTGTTTGAGGTTGCGGACCACCACGGGCTCTGCTCCTGTAATAAAACACAGAAATTTACAGCTTTAGTTCTAATAATAATTATTCTATAAATAATTCTGGCAGAATAATTTAATGTCTTTGCTTTCAGAGCTGTAATTTTTAAAATATTACACTTCAGGTCAGGCCTGAGGACTCAGTGGCTCACCTGGCTGCTTGCGAGCCAATGAACCAACAATCCAGGCCTCCTCATGTGCTTGAATCTGGGATAGGACCCTCTGAGCATCCAGCTGGGACACCACCAGCACCGCCCCCAGGCCGCAGTTGAAGGTGCGGGCCATCTCCTCCTCGCTTAGATTCCCCTCCTTGTGGAGCCAGGAAAACACTGCCGGGATGCTCCACCGGGAGGCATCTAAGTCGTGCATAAACACAGAGTGTAAATATTGATGAGAGAGTTGCAGCCTTAAATAACAACCATAAAGTGACCTCTACATTTTCTACAGAGGCAAAATGATCCCGGCACTATTAGAATATGCTGAAAACAAGTAGAGAGGAACTGTGCTGAATATGGAAAGAAGGCTGTTTATTCATGTTTAAATTTGCATTGATTTTGCTGTGCACAAAGGTCAGGCAACTCTGAATGTATGAAATGAAACGAAATGAAACATTCTTACTTTTTCCTCACATTATATGTAGCTTCAAATACAGATTCGATCTCTAAAATGTGGATGCAGCTTCATACAGTGGCATGCCACCTTCCCAGACTGTTCACATCATCATATTTACATACATATGTTGCATTTGCAGATCAAGCGTCCATGTGCTTTCATCTCACCTAAATCGACTGCCAGCTCCTGGGGCAGCACCCGCGGGATGTTCTCCAGAAGTCCACCCCCAGTAATGTGAGCGTAGGCTTTCACAGCACCGCTGCGAAGGACTGGCAGCAGCAGACGACTGTAGATCTTTGTGGGTGTCAGCAAAATGTCACCTGGAAGCAGAGTTTCAGTCAAATGGAGGGTTCACTGAGAGTTAAAGGTACACTTAGTTATTATTTTACATTTATTCTGTTTAGTATCTGCTCATTTGTTTGGTCTATACGGCCAAGATTCACGTAAATTCCATGTTTTTGAGAGGCTCTTTCATTACATAATCACAGAAACTGAATATCTGGGTGCTAAACATTAGTGTGCTAAAAGAAAGTTTAGATAACTAATATGCAAAGATGTGTTTACCAAGGTCATCATCCTACTTTAGCCTGTTAGCATGCTAACATTTTTTAATTACACAAAGTAAAGGCTAAAAGCAATATAATTTTTGCACACATCTGTTTTTTTTCTTTTAAATAAATCAAAGTTTGAACTTAACTCTCTCACTCTTCTGGGCAGCTTTGTGACTTGGTGACTTACCAAAAGTCTGTCCTGACTTGTCAAAAGGGGCAGGTGAGGTGTAGCTGACGAAGGCCCTCTGCAGGATTTTACGGACCAGACTTAAGCCATTGCTGTGGACCCCGGATGAGGCTACACCGATCAGCACGTCCCCTTCGGCGATGTCCCCCAGCCTGGGCAGCAAAGCTCCACGCTCCACTGCTCCAACACAGAACCCAGCCAGGTCGTACTCTCCTGGAGGGTAGACGCCTGGCATTTCCGCTGTCTCCCCACCTGAACGTGGACACAAAAAGACAGAAGCAAAAGCATAAAATATAAGAACATAAGAGCACATAAGACTTTGAAATGAAACAAACAGCCTGTATTTATTGTTTCATATACATCATCGTCATTAAACTCTCACCCAGTAGAGCGCAGCCAGCCATCTCACAGGCCTTAGCTATGCCGCCGACCACCGAGGCGGCCACGTCGACATCCAGGCGGCCGCAGGAGAAGTAGTCGAGGAAGAAGAGAGGCTCAGCGCCCTGAGCCAGCACATCGTTCACACACATGGCCACCAGGTCCTGACCGAGGCCGCCGTGCTGGCCGCACGCCTGGGCAATCTGAGGGCAAACAAACAGGTTAACGAGAAAAGATTAGTGTAAAATACAACCGTTTAGTATCACAATGTGAGGCTTCAGTAGAGAGACTCATATTTTACTGTGTGTTCGGTCATTTGAGGGAAGTTTTGGCACCTTGACGAATCAAAATTAAGTACAAAATTAAAAGCAAAAAGCCTCTCTAGTCACCAACAATAAGCTGGACATGCTTTCAAGTGTCCATGAAATAACTGTGGATCTCTCCCACTTCAAATTAATGAAATCTGTATTTCTCTTCAGGGGTTTTAAGACGCTTGAGTCTAAGCCTTTGAATCCATCAACAGATAAGCATATCTCTCCTGCCGCTTCATTGCTTCTGAGCCAAATTTGGATCCCATTTTGAACGGTTATTTCTTGGCTGATCTGGCATCTCTCAAAGAAAATTTGGAGTGTGTCGACGTTTTAATACTTTCATTTGATTCTCATTTGTCCAAAGACTTTGCAATTACAAGTGCTGCATATTTGCACAGCGTCAACAAACAACAGCAAAGGTTTGCATTTTAAATAAGACTCATGGCAGACGGTGTTCTTTATCAGCTGGCAAATCCTCCTCCTTGTGCTTCTTTTCCCTTCTTTCAAAGGGGGGGAGGATGTTAAATTTCACCTTGAGTTTGGTCCACACTCCGTCCGTCCCTGATACGAGGATCGGGTCGACGAAACCTGCCGCCTTCAGGTCGAACAGCCCGGCAAAGCCTCCAAGTTCTGCATTGCACCCTGGTGATGAAAAATGAAAAGGTTCTGCTTCATCCATTCTTTCTAATTTGACTATTTGTCGTGATAAATTCAGCGTTTACACTAAAATCTCAAGAGATGCAGTCATTTGTTTTTGTAATGAGGAAAAGGTTTCAGTAAGCTGCTTTAAAAAAATAAATTCTGTTAAATCACAGAGCTGTTAAAGCTGTGAGACTTATATCAAAACAACTTCTCTGTTTCTCACAGTGCTGTTTGTGTCTGGCATGAAAGTTAGAAACCTCTAAACTTCATTTAGATATTCTATAAAATATTTTTTGCTCAGTCTCTAATTTTGCTTGTGAGAATAAGTTTACCAGCACGGGAAGTTGCTTTGGCCAGAGGCTTGATCATGTCCACCAGCCTGTTACCGGCATCGATGTCCACGCCGCTGTCCTTGTAGGTCAGACCTCTGCGACAGACAGTTAAATACCAGTCACTCATCCAACCAACTCACACGGTTAATTCTTAGTGTTTTATACAAGCTTAGATAAATCTGAAGGAGGCCCGAAAGGGTTCAAATCAGAAAGGAATTTATAGTCGTGGATTAGAGTTCATACATCAAAAAGACGTTTAATAAATATGATTTTTTGTTGTTATTCAAATAAATACTAAGACACATCAGATATATCCAAAGTGAGGTTTATTATTCAAGGAGTTTTACATGACAAACTGTAAAGAACTTGAACATGAACTTGAAAAACTACAAAAAAATTGAGATGTACTGTACAAACACGATAAAAATAGAGAAAGGATTAATTTAGTGTTTTAGTTGTGTGTGTTTTTAGCTTAGTTCTACTCTCACACACACCTGTGTTGGTTCAGGTGGGCGATGGCTCGGTGGGCGATGTCACGGCGGTACACGGCGCCTGGAAAGTCGACGGCTGCCACGCCCTGATTGGCTGCCTGCAGGGCTTTCTCCAGTGACGGCCTGACTGCGGTGACTGTGAGGACCCGCCCACCGCTGGAGACCACGCCTCCATCCTTTAGGGTGGTGCCGGCATGGAAAACCTGCAGCCCCATGTCCTGAACCTGGGACAGGCCTGAGGATCAACAGTTTAATTTGATAAATGAGTTTTTTGCTTTAACTTTTTTCTGGCCAGAAAAAAAACATATCTAGTTGTCATAAAGAAATGTTTTCAAGGACTTTAAGTTGCATTTTGTAATTTGACCTAAAGTTCAGCATGAATAGTTATTGGTGAATAATGTCTAAACCTTGAGGAATTTTTTTATTTAAAATATTTTAATTTGACATGTCTCTATTGAATCATTTCATAATCCAAGTGAAAGCGATAAAAGCTGTTAGACAGCACGCTTACAGATAAAAAAATGCAATCCTGTAGATAAAAATGTTCACATGAATTAAATCCTTCATTCACCGTAATGTTAGGATGTCTTTCAGTGATTAATTGAAATATTAAAGAATGTCTTTATCAGACTAACATGAATAAGACTTTTTTCATTAACTGTGTCAAAGAGCAGTTTGGATGGATTTACCCTCCGACGTGTTTGGCATTTTTTCAATTTAGAGCCTGAAAGACTTTAGGAAAAAAAAAGAAAAATTGCCTGTGAGCTCACAAGCTTTTCAGAAACATCAGGTTTTTAGTCCGAGGAATTTTAAATCTCATTCACACAAACATGAGTTGTTCATCCTTTTCTCCTCCTGTGTTTGTTTCACCACACCGCTGCCTTTACCTGTGATCTCCACTCCCTTCTTGTAGGAGCCGGGGTAACCGGCGCTGGCCATGACCACAGTGACTGCAGAGCTGTCCTGGTGCCACACGGGGGCGCTGGAGGCCAGTCTGCCATTCATTGTGTTCAAGATCACCTCATACAGGTCGCTCTTCAGGAGCGGCAGCAGCACCTGAAAGAGTCCCAGCAGATTTTTAATGTTCGTTTTAAAGGGAAGATCCACTGAAAGATGGCGGGCAGAGAGACTCACCTGACACTCAGGGTCCCCAAAGCGACAGTTGAACTCCAGGACCTTTGGCCCCTGCTTGGTCAACATGAGCCCTGCATACAGCACACCTGCACAAACATGCAGACAGAGCTCAGTGATGTTACGCTAATTGCAAAAATAAGAGCAAATCATAGAAGTTTTGTAGAAGTAAACTCACCCACATATGGATTTCCCTCCTCTTTCATCCCATCCACAGTCTTCTGAAGGACCGACTCTCTGATCTGCTGCAGCAGCTCCTGACTCACCTGCACAGGACAGAGAGACGCCAGCTGAGCCACAAGCATCCAGTAAAACCGGATGAGATTCATACTGAGATGAAGAAGCTGTGTGTACCTGAGGGGTGGGGCAGTAAGCCCCCATGCCGCCGGTGTTTGGGCCCAGGTCGCCATCTTGCAGCCGCTTGTGATCCTGCGCCGGAGGCATCGGACACACTGAGGAGCCGTCGCTGAAACACAGACACTAACGAGACGAAGGGGGGAGAATCAACATCCTGTCTGTTCTCCAACAACTCTCACCAGGAAGTAAAGTCAGAGGCTTTACTCACAGACACTTCCTCTCCCTCCAGAAGCTCCTCAACCACCACAGTCTCCCCTGCAGATCCGAAGGCTCGGTCCTGTGAGGCACCACGTTGATGAAACGGATTTACTCTCAACATGAGGACATCAAATCTTTTAAGAGTTCAATTCATCACCCATGACTTCTAAAACTCAGGCTGATATGATTCTACCAAGGACAAAGTGTTTGGATTGTTTCCAGGGTTCCTGCTCTTGTCTAAAGGTAATTTTCCAGGACTTTTTCCAAGACAGTTTCAATTATTATCTCACTGTGACACTGATATGGTCCCCTTTTCCTCTAATTTTCCATGTGTTTTTCTCAGTTTCTTTCCAGGTTTTGCAGGTTTCCCAGACACTCGGAAGCCTGGTCTCACACGAACAGTGACCATATTAAGTGTAACACAAATTAATTGCTGGCTAGACAATATTATTCTCTGCAAAACTAAATTACTGGTTGACTTAATCCACTGATCAGTTTAGGGGAAAAACAATTTAACCTTAGAAACATGCTGATAAATTGCTTTTAAATGCATTAAACAATGTTTTGATTGGTGGTCGGCTGACGTTCTCAATTTTTCCCTTTGGGTTTTCTTTTTTTTCTTTCCACCCCTTTCATATATAAAGGGTGAGAGATGATTAATAGTGTCACACCTTCATGATGTCCATCACAGCCTGACAGGCTTCGTCCTGGTCTTTTGCCACAATGACTCCCTTCCCTGCTGCCAGCCCGCTGGCCTTCACCACCAGCGCTGGGAATTCAGCCCTGCAGACCCCACAAAACAATGAAATAAGCTCAGCAATATGCAGTCAGAACCAGCATCTCTTCATAGAAAACACATCTGGAACAGATGCTGCACGGCTGATATGGAGCATAAAATGTTGTGTTTTTTTGTTTTTTGTGGGCCATTTAACATTTGCAGCGCACAGTATTGTTTGTTTTGGATCCATATGGATGAATGCTGTCAGAATATGGCAGCTGTTGTTCTGCCCAAGATGGTTTATCTGACCAAGAAATGACTTTCACTGAGAATAAAGGAATTTCTCTAACTTTGTCTGTAAAAGTTACACTTTTGTTTACGGCAGATCGCTTTCTGAGGCGTGTTCGAGGGTGCTCTCTCTCGTATGAGAGGCAATCATCACATTTTAGATCATTAACTCACGAAACCATGTGAGAAACGAAACTTAGGTGACAATTTCATTTTCTGTTGCAGTGGAAGTTTGGTGTGTTTAATGGCTCTGAAAACAAAACTCCACCAACAACTTTTCTGTTAGAAATCCAAACTAATAAAAACGATGTTATTGTCCTACCTTTAACAGTGAAAACCCTGCAATGAACACTTTATTTCCTCTGTTAATTGCTTCATTTTTCAAACAAGTGTCCTCATATTGCCTTTTACTTGTGCACACACTCTTCCAAAAACAGAAACTTTGTGTCTGTCCACTGTACTGACGTGCGGATGTAGTTGCAGGCCTCCTGGGGGTCAGTGAAGGAGCCGTAGCGGGCTGTGGGAATGCCGTGACGCTCCATGAAGGCCTTGGAAAAGCTTTTGCTGGCCTCCAACTGAGCAGCTTTAGCAGACGGGCCGAAACAGGGAACTCCAGCCGCTGTCAGGTCATCCACAATACCTGCAAGAGCCGACAAAGTTCAGGCAAAGAGTCGGAATGAAATCCAGTCGTAAAGAAGAGCTGAAATCACGGAGCGGGCTCACCTGCAGCCAGCGGCGCCTCAGGTCCGACCACCACCAGCCCCACATGATGATCTTTGCAGAACTGAGCCAAGATGGTGTGATTAGTCACCGACACCTCTGCACAGAGAGCGAGACGTCCATTAACACCCTTTATATGCATATGTAACAGATCCTATTACACTTATTCTGCACAGTAATGAACACATTTCTATGTGAATGTACTTCTCTTCACCTTCCAAATGGGTGCCATAAATTCAGTGCTACATTATTAAAACCCTAATGAGTCAAAGTTGTTATGTATGATAATGGAACTGTCCTCTTTAAAGGGGACCCTGTGGTGTAAATGAATAATTTTTATATGGTGCTTCTGTGAAGTTTAAAATGAAGTTTACAATATATAAAAAGCTGAATTTTGGAAAATCCTGAAAATATCATGTGAGGTCTGTCACTTCTTGGACTCTGGAGCTGGAGTGATCAGTTTATTCATTGATTGGCAGATGGACAGTATTTATAAGCCACTGTTTTGGTAATCAATTAACTGCTGAAAGGAAAGATAAAAGGACAAATACCACTGCAGAAATTTTCATCAGTTTTCAGCCTCTAAAGCTCACTTAAAAACGTTTATATCACATGTTTTTAATACATAACAAACATAAGTGTTTAGAAAATAAGAATCAGTCTTTCTGTTGGAAATTAAATGCCATGTTTCTGTACCTTTGGATTGAGACAGGTGGGCTGTTTGAGCCGAGAAATAACTTTAATTGAGAATAAAACAACTTTTCTGAACTTTGTCCGTAAAAGTTACACTCAGTTAATAGCAGATTGGTTCTTGCAGTGTGTTTGAGGGTGCTCTCTCTTGTTTCAAAGGCAATCATCACATTTTAGATCATTAACTTGTGAAACCATGTGAGAAACAAAACTTAGGTGACAATTTTATTTTCTGTTGAAGTTTGGTGGGTTGAATGGCTCTAAAAACAAAATTCAAACAACAACTTTCCTGCTAGAAATCGAAAGCAATAAAAACAATTCTACTGTCTGTCTGCATTTAACACTATTTTTTCTGCTAATTCCTTTATTTTTCAAGTAAGTGTCCCAGTTTACAGCCTTAATGCCACACTAATGCTGGCAGACTTTTACGGACATGAGTGACTAGATGCAACGACTTTATCAATCTCTCTCTTTCTGCATTTTGTAATAAAAATAAAATGGACTTCCAGGTTTAACATCCTGTCTCTGTGGCATTTTCAGCTTAGATGTTGATTAAATTCATTTTTCAAACAGGTTTAAATTTGAGTTCTTGGTGTTTGTATTTACCGGAGTTGCTGATCTTGCCACAGCTGGCTGTGCCCGCGTTCCCCGGAGCCACCAGGACCTGCTGGATCTGCGGCGACTGGGCCAGCTTCCAGGCCAGCACATGTTCCCGTCCACCACTGCCAACCACCAGCACCCTCTCAGCCATCGTACCTGAGTGGAGACAAAACAAGAGATCCCTAAATAAAAGCATTCACACCTTCAAGGTTATTCAACAGAAACAGCCACCACTCCTCATTCTTTAACCATTCATGAAGCGGCTGTTTAACTGCATGCAAAGATTGACCTATAACGAAAGGAGTTCCCTAAGCTGAAAGAAAGCATTGACCTTTTCTAAAGCCGGGGGTCTTATATTATCTTGTAATGCCACACTAACACGGATCCAATCAACCAGAACAAAAACACAAGTCAACAATTAAATGGCGTGGTCACCAGCAGCTGCAACCCTGAGTTCATTTGCATAGAAAAATAAAGCTGTTATCAGGCTGATATACAGCAAAGCCTGAGCCTCGGTTTAGCAGTGCAGTTATTCTGCAGTCTCCCTTTCTCTTTGGATGCTTTATTAGGGCATATAAGAACTCTGTTCAGTTATTATATTTACAACCATCAAAGGTGTTTTTTAATGATTAATTCAGAGATTTCGGACAAGAAAAAGACTGTTTTTATCTGGGGTAAAATGTGATATACGGGGTCAAACAATGTAAATTCAATCAGCAGAAACCTGAGGGTCTTGTGACACACATTTGGATCAATGAATGGTTTGGCTTGTTTTGGGCATTTCAAGTTGTCATGAGCTTCAAGTTTTATTTGAAAACAAAAAAAAGACCTCAAAATGTCAACGTTTCAACTTTTAAACCATACAAGTGTACAGAATTTCGAGAAACAAAAAAAAGAACAAAAACTCAATTTGAACAAACTGGAATAAAAAGATTAAACCATCCCAATCTGCAGTGACCTCTACCCTGATGACCCAAATGTCCTCAGGATTGTGCAATTATAGTTTACCTTAAAAAAAGGCCCACATGTGCATTGACATTGCATAAAACCTGCAGTGACTGAGAAGACACACAGGACAAAGGTCTGAGTGTTGCAGAGCTGGAGCACATCTTCAATAATTTGACATAATTAGACCTCAGCCTTTGATTGGACTCACTGTGCTCATGTGACTCACGTGACAGTGCGCAAATTAAACGCATGAGTCCAACAATGTGGGGAGTTTAGCACAAAAGGAAAAGAAAAATAGCTTTTACAAGCCTATCATATGTATTAATATATATATCATCATCATCATTATATCATATTTTCATATCTAACAGTATACTGGACTTTATTTGTGCACAATGTCACAACAATTGATGGACCAGTAATTTGCTAAAATGACATTTTACTTCAATTTTCGTGTGTTAAACATGCAAAAAGGTTTACAGAATCACTAAATTACCATGTCTGTCATAAAAATGGCTGCTCATACATGAATACTGTACATGCACAAGTTGTGCAGCTTAAATGGATACGTGATGTTCATTACATCCTGAATAACTCACTGTAACATGTTTAAAAGATAAATATTCATTAATTCCTATTAAATTTCTGTACATGTTTGTGAAGAGTAAGTTGGATGCATTTATTCCGCTTTTAGCATCAAAATCAAAACATCATAAACTTTTACACGACAGTTACCATTTTTTAGCAACATTAGCACATAAACTGATAAAAATAATAATGTAGCATGATGTTTTTCACGCTCACCTGTGTGTTTGTGAATGAATGATGCAGGAAATAGCCGGAGCCCAGTTCAAGACAGCAGTCAGGCGTCTCCTGTGCTTTCAGCCTGCTGACCATGGATGCAAACAGTTTTAACACACAAACGCACCACGTGGATCCAATGAATCACAATGATGTTCTGAACGGCGAGTTAGCTGTTAGCAAAGTTAGATACAAGTGCTACAAAACATGAACACGTTTAAAATGTTTCGATACTGTTGGTGTATGTTTCTTACCTGTATGTACCGCCCAAACTACTTTTTTTGGACGAGTTTTAGGATCTTTCAACTTCCTTGGCGTGTTACTGCCCAGTGCATCGTGGGAGTTGTAGTTAATTAGCAATTCCAAGTTTCGTGCTAAAGTTTACTTCCCAGAAAACATGTTGGCTACCTCTCACGGTTATGAGTCACATCCTCGGCTCCACATGAGAGGAAAATAAACGGATGAAATGTTTATCATTTCTGTGACAAAATCGTTTTAATTGCATAACTTAATCATTATAAATAAAGTAACACCAGCGAACAAATATTCTAAGTAGTCCTGCAAATTCCTGCATTAAAGGTATCACTTTAAAAAAGTATTTGAGAATAATCACAAAAGGGACTTAAAATAATAAAAGTACTCTCTGTAGAAAAAAATCCACTGACTGTTGTACCATTAATTATAATTAAATTACTATGACTCATGTATTAATGTAGCAGGGTTTTTTAGTTTATTTGATGTGGAGCTACTTTAAATTATTTTTTGTGAGACTCCAGTTCTCTTACTATAGATTAATTTACTGATTATTTCCCTCACTCATCAACTTACTGTTTGGTTTGTAAAAATGATGAAAACAGTGATCATAACAATCACCCAGAGCCTAAAGTGAAACTCATTTTCACTTTAGACAGTCCATTTGTCTGATAAAATTTAGAAATCAAAACCCAAAACTAATTAAAACTAATTGAATAGAAAAAATCAAAAGAAAAAGCAGTAAATATTCACATTTGTGGAGCTGCAATCAGAAATTTGTGACACTCTAAATAGCTGCCAGTTTATTTAGTCAACAGTCAATTAATTCCCGCTTTATTTGTACATTTTTAATGCTTTGTTTTGGATGAAAAACCTCTGCAAAGAAACTAAAGCTGCCAAAATATCAAAAGTAAAATGCAGAATATTTCCCTCTGAGGAAGGGTTACAATGATGATAACACCAGATTAAAAGCACAAAGAGTTCAGTAACTGTACTCTATACTCCACTACATTGATTTACAGCTATTACTTTGTAGGTTTATCATGAGCTCATAAAATACTTGCTATAGTGAAACCACATTAAGTAGTAAAATTAGCTGCAACTTGACCAACAACAACACTAAAAAGCTGCCAACATCTAATTAATTATCCAATAACAGAATGTAGAATCATTTAACAGCAACAATTTGGTATCAAAATATGTTTGGTTTCTAATAAAACTTGTGATAAACTTTTATTACTTCATAAAGTTTTTTGCTTTGAGGAAAAGCTCCTTTTACTGAAAAAGTGAGCTTCCTCTTGGGGAAAACAGATGGATATTTGTCTTTAATTGTGCCAAAATCTAAGTACCCTGCCTGCAATGACTCCAGCACCTTTAGTGCTTAATGTGGCCTGCGGAGCAATCAGAGGAGTTTAGACTGCTGATATCAGCTTTAGAGCATCAGGACATAACAGCTCTGAAATATCAGCTGGAGCTCTGCCATTTACTGCTTTGAGAGAAATCAATATTTTCTGAAAGTCAATCCTAAAGTTACCTGGAAGACGACGTAAAGTGGCAAAATAGGGGCTGGTGGGATCTGCTTTTTAAAATTCTAGCTAAGAGTCCTCAAGCAGCAGGAAGCAGACGGGGGGGGGGGCTGCTTTTGTCAGTCCCTCTAATTATCTGAAAAATACTTAATTTAACTGATTAACAGTAAATAGACTGTTGTAATTGAAAAACAGGAGTCTGATAAGAAACACATAATGAAAGTGTGATTGTGCAAGTTTTGCCATTTTTTTGCAGCATCAACAACAAACTGACATTTTTGTTGTAAATGCATGACATACTTTATATCACTTGCACTCATCTGCTATATTATCTCTTATTGTGTATGTGTTTATGTGCCGTTTATCATGAGACATTGTCTTGATTGCTCTCTTCCCTTTGATGCATCTCTTCCAGGACAGTCGGACGTCTCTCCAGAACAGCTGATCCTAAAACCTAGAATCAATAAAGCGTCAGACTTTCAGCTTTATTTTTCATATCACAATAAATACGTCTCGAGTCCATGATTGTCAGTCTGGTCACAATAAAGGCAGTTCAGGAGCAGTGAGGAGTTTGTGTCCTAACTCTGACTGTCGGAGGGCGAAGAGTGTGATGCCTGAACTGTACGCAGCAGGGATCCTGATGTGTGTTGACTTGGCTCCATCTTCTTCTTCTTCTTCTAGGTGCATTCGCCTCACTTGACCTAAAAGAAAGACAATATTTAGAAACAGAAATACACTGATTAAATGTGTTTGTACTGGCTGAAAAATGTGCATGTATAAAAGCACAATTAACTCCTTTACCCTCCACATCCAGGGCTTTCCACCGCGGGTCAGAGAAGCTGGACAGGCAGCAATCTGGTGTCAGTCGCTGCAGGACGTCTTCTCGACGAATCAGCAGCACAGATTCACTGCAGAGCCTCTGGAGCAACTCTCCCTCTTTCACTGGGAAATTAGTTTAACACCGAAATAACCCCAAATCATTCATCAACATCAGGTTCTCCTTTTATGATGAGTTGTTTCTTGGCCGTTACTCACCTACATCTAAAGGATTGGTCATGAAAACAGCATTGGGTGCGACGCCAAATATGAGCTGATGGTGCCAGGCGTCCGGCACTTCCTCTCCTTCGGGTACGGCCAGCTGCATGTTCATGGTTGCCACAGGAACGGCACCATTTTGGATCCAGCGTCCGAGCCAGGGGACCAGTCTGACCAGCCGTGGCGGATGAAGGTGGAAGAAGCGACCCATCACCTTCCCCTTACTGGCCTCCTCTGCTCCTTGGATTAGCTGAGCGTGAGTGGCACCTAAAATAAATTATAATCTTTATTTAACACCAGAAATAATCAAACAAATGCTTATTACATCACATCTCATAGCACTGATTTCAGGCCTGTTTCTTTTCTGCTCATAACTTCATGTGTGTGACGACAGACTGAGCTACACACCTGACATGTCAATGCAAAAACTTGTGTAAGACAGCTGAAAAAGTCAATTACAGTCTCTCCTCTGAGAGACATGAAACTCTTTGTCTAATTCAAGAGGGTCCTATTGAAATTGCCTGGTTGGCAGTGCAGCCAGCTGTCACGCTGGCAGTACACTGCGCTTATGGGTTCAAGATGTTACAGAGCCTCAATCATCGGGGAAGTTATAGTTCTGCTAGCATCTGTGACCTGATATATGACTGTCTGAGGAGGCTGGATAAGATTTGTACCTTTACAAAGTCATCCTGGCTGTATTCATATTCCTTCGCTGAAAAGTCACAGAACAGTTTGGAGGGGGCAGCTTTGAATTTGTGCCTCTTCCTCTGTAATATCTTTCTTATGTGAGTGCTTTTAAAGTGTGATGAAAACACATTTTTAGCAAAGGTCAATGCACAAAGATAATCTATCGTAAACTTTATTTAAGAGCTCAAAGAGGAACTATCTAAAGTGCAGGAAATTTGTACCTTCGTGTTTTTATTTTCTGTATTTTGATTCTGTTTTGTTTTGTCAGGCTGTACACTCTTCACAATATTAATCAAGTATTCCTTGTGTTGTTTGTTCTGTATTACTGTCTGTATTTTCTGAGGAAAAACAGAGAAATACAATTATGCAAATACAGAACCAGAAGAAAGAGACTCTTGTCTTCTGTTCAACGCACAGTGAAGTTTCAAAAAATAACCATAAAAATAGTGTCAGATTTATTCTAAGGTTAGTATAAAAAACCCCTCAGACATGGAATAAATATTATTACTGGCTTCATTAATCTGTTTTTGTTTTCAGGAATTTAACATGACTTCTCTTGTGCATCAGAGATAATAAATAATGGATACAGTTATTACAGTGGCAGGTGGAATAACGTGTCAAGTAATCTGTTAATACACTATTTAAACATAATTACTGTAACTCTGTCCTGCTTAAGCCTTTCATGCAAGAGAAAATACTCATTCTACATTAAGAAAATACCATAAGTCCTGCAATCAAGAGTTAGTAATCAAAAGTATGAAAGTAAAAGTACTCATTCTGCAGAGGAACAGTCTTTGTCGGTGTTTACTATCATATGTGATGTGTGTAGATTTATATTTATACTTCGTTAATCTGCGTTGCATTTTTAGTTTAATGGCTTAACAGACACTTACAACACTTGATTTGGTTAATTCAAGCAGATTTAAATGGTTAATTTAGTTACTAGTAGCTAAAGATGTCTGACAGATCTAGTGGCGTAGAAGGTATCCTCGTCATGTCATGTTCAGGTTTTTTACCGGCCTCGCTCCGGGACAGCAGGTAGTCCGGCAGCGGTGACTCGTTCCTCCTCAGCCGTGTTTGGACGCATGTGTCCACCTCCTGAGGTGAGACGTCCACACCGAGGGCCTTCAGCACGTCCACCACAGCCGTGGCCCCGCACGCGGACGCTCCTATCTGCAGGGTCTGCCTCTCCAGAGCCTCCTGGATGGACCACAGCATGGCCTCACACACCTCCTCCTCCTCCTCCTCCTCCTTCTCTTCATCACCTCCATGGACCTGCTCACAACCTGGCTCCATCAGAGAGCCTCACCTGGAAATAACGTGATTAAATTCAAACTCCAGGAACAATCAAGTGCACTGAAACGGAACAGAAACAGTAAAATTTATTGTAAAAATCTGCACTATTTGTGTTAAATGTTCCCATTTAAGTGATTCAAAACAACAGTAGCTGAGCTGGATACACTGCAAGGCTAATTTCCACTAGAAGTCTTTATTGTTACAAATGACAACTTCAATATCTTTATTTTTTTAAGTATTTAACATCAAATGCTCTATTCAATGGCTTGTATGAATGTGTAGTGTTATTTAAAACACTTAACGTTACTTTCTCACCATCTCCACACCAGCAAAAGCCGGAAACGTCAACAGCCAAGCTGCGCATGCGCACACTACACGAGCTTCTTGCTCTGGTGCTGTCTTTACCGACCGGACAGAGAGCGTGTGGACAACTAGCGCCCCTGCTGGCTGTGTTCGCCAAGAAGTGACACAGTGTAGATTACGCCTTACAAAACCTAAATTTACACAAAAATATTGACAATCACATTAAATGTATCAATAAATAAGTTTTCAATAGCCACTGTACGTTTTAGCCAAATCTCTTACTTTTTTTTAGATTAAAAAACACAATGGAGCCACCATGTTTTTAACAAACAACATCTATGAGGGGGAATTTCACTGTGAGGAAAGTGTTGGTTTTCATATGTCGGCTCAGTGTCATGATTTACAGCATGTATGCTTTTCTGTCAACATTATATATGTATTTATCTAAATTATCCTTATGCTCATGAGCTCTTACAGACTTGTAACTAATTCCACTGTTTCATATTGATATTGAAATCTTTTTTCCCCAATGTTTTCATATAATGTGTATTAATTATACTGTTTGTCTTCTTAGCCTCTATAATTACTGAAAAACTAGAGATTTCTTATTTACTGATACTACAATAAATGATCTAGTTTGCTCTGATTTCAAAAATCTATCAACGGCAGGAGAAACTTTGCTGATATAGGTGTATTTTTGTACTTTTACCTAAGTGGGATTATAAATGCAGGGCTTGTGAGGAAGTGTTGTTAAAATATTGGAACTTTTACTTTTGAGATCTGAGTACTTCTTTCACTTATGTGCTTCATTTATTTTGGTAGGCACTATCAAGATTCGAGAACCATGAAGAAGATGTTCATGCAGCCCTGTGACAGTTTTCAGACTGGCCAACAGATGTCAGTGTTGCTACATTCGAGTGCAGCAGGCAGCAGAGCAGCACATGTGGTAACACAGCAGATAAGTGGTGTCACTATGGTTGATGCTTGGTGAAACAGCCTGAGGTGTGCAGCGTGTCGCCCACAGCCGCCTCCTTCTTTATGTCAAGCGCAGGTATCACATGAGGAGGGGGAGTCAGGGTGAGCAGCAAGACTGAGTTCCTTGTTTCCTTTAAGGCATAAAAGCTCTTTGAGAAAGGGCAAAACAAGGATATTTTAATCGGATTTTTTAATATGTTGTCCATTCTCACACCAATTTCATATTTTTGTAAGCATGTAAGGTTTAAAGCAAGTAGTCATGTTATATTTGTTAAGATATAGACATGAATCATGTGAAATTGTAATAATTTTGTTTCTTAAATCAAGGAATAGTTGTGGTTTTATTTGTAGAGCCACACTAAACAAATACTTAGGCCAGTGTGGTTCATTGAAGCCTAAATCCCTTACACTAGACAAATGGCAAGAATGGCAGAAACAAGATCCTACAGGACAACTGTTTTCCAATTTTTCACGACATAAGTCGTACAAGCGAGCAATAATAACTTTTCCTGGAACATGAGTCACTGCATAATGCCATCTGGTGGTGGAAAAGGGATTCATCCTAAAATTAACTTCATGTATTGGGAAACAAATGGAGCATATGAAATAAACAAGACAAATAGAAACTTTACAATTGTAAAATCACCTGCAAAGACTGAAATGCACCCATGAATGCCCCGCCAGCAAATAGCATCATCACATTTGCAGCGAAATTTGCCCATTTCAATGCAATTGAGCTTCATTGCAAGAAAGTCAAATTTATTAACATCGTCACTAACAACCTCAAGCTGTTAGACTGTGATTATTAGCGTCTTTTAAGATTTGGTGGAAGCTAGAGCACAATTACATGTGTCGTCACAATGGGATCTAATTGCTACAAGCATTTCACCCTTAATATCCTTTTTGAACACATGTGGAATAAAACAATCATTCACTCTTGTGAGGTTTCTCCTGATCTGAAATGAAACTCAGTGTAAGCTCAGTAAGGAAGACCGTCCTTGTTATTTATTCATGTTCACCCACCCCCGTCTTCTCTTCTGCTCCTGCTTTCTCGTATCAGCTGATTAGAGTCGTCTGCTCTTTTTTCACAATCTCTTATCAGTCAATCTCATCTTTGCTGTTCTCTTCTCCGTTGCTGTCAGCTGTCAGAATTCTTCTTCTTTTGAATATTACTGTTTCTCACACTTTGCCACGTGGATAATTGCAATCATGCACGAAACAAGGTCAGGTTTCACTCAGCTGCACAACTTTAAGGGCATGTTTGTGATGTAATATCATTAGTGCAAGATTTTTTCGGGAATCAGACCTTTGCTGCTGCAAGCGTTGCACAACCCACAGCGCAACAAACAGCTGCAATACATTCTCTTTGAGTTTGCCTCAAAGATTTTAAGAAATTTGATTTATTAAGAAAGTCTAATTTCATGGTCTTGACCACCTCGCTTTGATCCTTCCCTCGGCAGCTTTATCCGTACAGGATCCGGGATCAGTTGTCAGAGCGCGTAATCATGAGCTTCATTCCTGGTTGGTATTCGTCTCACCTGCGCTTTCTCCTGGTTCTCCACGGCCACAGCTGGAAGCACTACAAGCAGAGTGTGATTAAACTTGACTGGGCTCTTCGAACGTGACCCAGCAGCCGATATGAAGCATGTCAACAAAGAGATGAGG
>JAPZDV010000017.1:7468788-7536178 GCA_029814665.1 Acanthurus lineatus | reverse complement strand
CACTCCACCATCCCCCCACCCCCCCGCGCCGGGGAGCGGCCGGGGGCGAGAGTCTTCAAATGTCTGGGATGAAAGATAGAAAACGGAGAGGCTGTCTCAGTTTCTCAAA
Source organism: Acanthurus lineatus (assembly GCA_029814665.1). Classification (NCBI taxonomy): domain Eukaryota; kingdom Metazoa; phylum Chordata; class Actinopteri; order Acanthuriformes; family Acanthuridae; genus Acanthurus; species Acanthurus lineatus. Next base: position 7,536,069 of record JAPZDV010000017.1, on the reverse strand, counting down.
GGCAGCCTTCACCTCAACATCACCTTCTGATATTTACAGATGTGGAGAAGCTGAAGAGTTAAAAGCGGTGTAGCGGGGTTTTCTTACTATGAAGTCATCACAAGGCTCCTCTTTTATTCACCCTACTTGTCAACAAATATACAAATCGATATTTTTTGAAAAGCGATGAATAATGTGAATACTACTGGCATTGGGGTTGTTTGAATCATGGGCTGTGTTACTAATTCTGACAGACACTTGAGCTGCCAAACAAGTTTAGGCAAACCAAGACGAAGTGTGAAACAAATATAAAATGCCTCCTCTAAATCAATGCTGCAAATATCCTAACAAAAACAAATGAGTAGCAGGATTGGGAAAGTGGTTTCGACACAGCAGTTGAGAAGATACTGAAACCTTCCCATCAAAGCTCAGCAGCTGGCAGCACTTCAGGACCACGTTATAGAGCAAAGAATGAGACATTCAGCTCGAAAGAGAAGCATTCTCATATCTTTAACTCCAAATCCTCAAGCTGAACTGAGTGCACTCAATCATCAGTGTTGCTAACTGAGTAGCTTTTAGCATCGGAGTTCACTGGTGACTAAAAAGAGCCTTTGTAATGGATAAGTCTGAGTGGATGCAGACGCCTCCTGAGCTAATAACCTTTAAATGATGCAAATTTAGGCCCTATTTTTGTAATGAGCTAAACATTTCAGAAACAGACTGAATTTTTACTGCACTGAAGACACAGTACAGTATTTTAAACAGCAGCCCTGATCATGAGGAGCTGGGATGCTGCAAGGAAACAAGGAAACAACGAAGGCTCATTACGCCACTCTGCAGTGCGTGAATGGACGCTGGTGCCACATGACAGAGACTAATAATAACAACGCATTGTTCTCTAATGATCAGTTTATTGTATGTTTATATCACATCAGGCATCGATCTAAAGTGCAATGTGACTGTTTTCCAGAGGCATAAACCCTTGAAGTGGTAATTCTTGTCATTCACCTTTTACACAGGGTCCCAACTTTGTTGTATCTAAGGTTGTGTGAGTTTTTTTAAACGTCTCTTCTTCTCTGAATTCACCTCCTGAACAACCTATTTAACATGCAGGTCTACGCGTCATGTCTGCATTTACCTCATAACAACCGTCTCTGTTTAGGCTTTCAGACATTTATGTAAGTCTTCCAGGAAGCACAATTCAAGCCTTTCTATTTACAGAAAGTGCTGAGTCTATTTTCAGAGCAGCTCGCATCTCTGAGCATTAATATAAAAGCATACATGACTGACAACTGATATGACATTAATATTTCATATTGCATCTCATTTGTTTTTACTTTGCAATGCAGACATAATCAAGTTGTGGCACAACTGAGGTGTGACACAGCTGCATCCAGTGGACATGTTGGATTAATCCTGTGGTGACGAACCGGCTCCTGGTGTGTGATGTCGTAAATGAGGTTGAAGTCTGCTGCCTTACTTTTGTCAAACTTTGAGTCTGATTGATTTACTTTGTTCTAATGTTTTGCCACAATGACTGAGAAACATATTTCAATATTCTGTGACTGTTTCTGACATGTATATTTTACAGCTATGAACATTTTCCAATATCTTAACGTCTATTAAAACGGACAGCTGCAGGCCTTTTGAGATTGTTTTTCCTTGCGACGGTATCTATATTTTCAAATACATTTTATTTTGCTGTCCTCTATTCAAAACCTGCTCAGAAAGTGTTGTTGTAGACGACAGCTCTCTGTGAGCCTTCAGGTTATGATGTCTGCTACGAGCTGCAGAGTTCAGACACACACTCGAGTTTGGGAGGGTAGCTTAAAAAATGCATTTTGATTCAGTTACTAATTGCTTTTTGATTACTTTCTGTGACTTACCTTGATACCAAATATGCCAACAAGGACAAAAGAAATATCAATAAGATGATTTTTCACTAAAGTGCATGCTGTGAGATGACAGAACAATGTTACGTGACAAAAATGGGGAAATCAACAGTTTTAGTGAGTGCCGTGATGATATTTGACAGATTTTTTTGCCCAATAAGGGCATTAAAAGTTATCCATCATTTAATCATAGGCCTCAATCCAGTCATGTTATACTAAACACACTTCTGCCATTTGCAGTCCACAAGTCTGCTGTTGTGCACACATTTGTCCCTCCTAAAGTGCTGCAGCTCAAGGTTTATACTGGCAGTAAATTCTCTGTCAACAAAGTGGACGAGTGTCTTCCTGCACGTTACTGTTTTGCCACCAGTAATTCCCTTCACGAGCTCTTTGACTGAAGGCTGCTCGACCAAGGAGAAAGGCTGAACGTCATCAATCACGAATTCAAATATAAGTCCGTCGTGCCTCCAGAAAGCAGTCAAGTTCAAGTCTTACTTGTTTGAAGGAAGGCTGCAAGGCCTCTTGTCCTTGTCCATGTTCAGATTTACTAGACTGTTTACTTATGTCAGACCCACTAGTGTCACTGCTCTTACATAGAAGAAAAACCCTTTACACTCCCTCTGAGAAACACAAAGGTTCAGTTGTAGTAAATTCACTCATTAACACACTGACCATTCAGCTGTATACAGGAATTAGATCACAGGTTAGGATAAGAAAGAGGTGAACTGGGGAAGTTAAATTATGTGCTTTAAAGTAACCTGCAAGTCATTTTTCTGCCCTGATGCTTGGTCATGGAGCGCACATGAGCCAGATTTAATTACAGATTAACGGACGTATCCTGCTGTGCTACTACAAGAGCTGCTGGACTTGAAATTGCAATTATTTTGTTATTTCCCTATATGTGCTGGTGAAAATGTTTAGCCTCACATAGTGTTTTTAAAAGTTTTGTTAATTGTTCTTCCAGCTTTTCTCTCCTTTGTAATGCACAAAACACAGATTCAGATTAAAACCTTTCTCCTGGGTCAGTGCCGGAGAAAACGTTTGGCTTCACCCATTATCATTCTAGTAAAGGCAAAACAAACGGTTCGACTTGTTTGTGTTTCTTTAAACCAATCACAATCGTCTTGTGCGTCGCTAAGCCTTGAAAGCAAGCGTCTTAGTTAATCCTGTGATGTTTGCTGCTACTAAACAGATGCACAGGGGAAAAAAAAGGGGGGAAAACAGTGAATCTGTCAGCTGTATACAAGCCCGACTCTTCCCCTTGGAATAATAAGAGAAGCAGAGTCTATTTAAACACTATCTCCATGACCTCTTGGAGCACAGCAGCTGTGCAGGGATCTACAGGATTAACCGGTGCCTCTCAGGTAAGCTGATTCATAATAAATAGCAGCAACGCTTTGAAAATACCCATAACAGCACATTAGCATTGAAATGAGGTAGCGCTCTTGTCAGGAGGTAGTTCTGGGTCACAGAGACAAACGTTGAATACTGCCGGAGGGACTCCAGCACACACTTGGCCGTCCCCTCCCCGGCCCAGTACGCCTACGTCGCTAATGTCAATAGTGTTAACACCTCGGCTCGTTTGCAGAGGAGCAAGGGGATGAATTTCTTTAGAGAGCTGGAAGCCATCCATTCTGGACAGAATTCCCCTGAACCTTAGCTTCATTTTATGCGCTTACATCCATGGCAGACTTTTTCACATACGCTTTAAAATTTAAGGGTCCTTACAGAAGCGTGAGCTGTATGAGATTTGTACCTCACATTCTTCTCTTCAACTGGCTGTTAAACATTTCTTGCCTTTAACTTACTTTTATACAGACCATTACAGCAGGTGAGTGCCAACCTGTCCAGATTATTCCCTCATTTCCTGCTGTAAAACTTCTCAGGATTCCAAAAGGAAAGTGCATAAATAATCCAGTGGAACATTTAGTCTCTGCGAGGACAGCGTTTTTGTCTTTTGTCGAACACATAATGTGAATTTTGCACTTCAGGAAACATTTAAGTGGCAGCTCCACAGAGCTGTGATCATGAGCCCGAGTCACATAACAGCACAATCATGATCTGCAGGTAATTAAAATTATAGCGCGAAACATGGCTGGATCTGAGACCAAGTCCTGTGCCTGCCAAGCTCAGTTGTCAAAAACTGATTTTTTATGGTTTATTCAAATTCCCATCAATGGTCTGTTCTCTCAAGTGAATTCTTTATAGCACAGATTGTTCTTTCAATGGCAAATAGAAGGTATCCTTCTTTTTTCTCCTCTTTTATTTAGGAACCTATTATGCAGTGTTCAATGAGATGGAGCAACTCGGGGCCCTGTGCTGTGTGTCTGCCACTTTTCATTGAAATTTAAAATCATATTTAATCACTCAAGATAAATAACAGCCTTCAGACATTGACACAGTTGAAAGATATGCATTTGAGTCGACTTAAAGGAGAATTTCAATCCACAAAAAGCCGATCAGTTAAAAATAAATTACATACCAGCGGGGATGTAAAAGGGCTGTTATTTCAATGACCAGTTCATAGAAAAATCAAACATGGTTTCCTTTTGTCCAGACAAACACTTAACATGAACTTCCCGTGAGCAGGCACAGCTTGACATGAGCTCTGTAACAGCTGCACGGCTCGTTCATGAATATAAATCAAATTGTATGCCACTTTCAATTACGTCTTAAGAACGACTGCGCCATGTCGTATTACTGTCAAAAGCTATGTTATGTATCACATGCAGTACACGGCTGAGACCAGTGTTTAGTCCTGTTAATGAATGTCAAGCACAGCTGATACAAAGGTGTTTTCTGGGCATGTGTGTTTAAAGGTGGAAACATGGTTTATTGGCCATTATCACGTCTGATCGGGATCCAGCTCTCACCTTCCCTGATGTCTGGAGAAACGCTCGTCTAAGCTAGCTGTAAAATGCTATACATCATCGCATACCTGCAAAAACAAACTGTCCTTGGCAGATAATGTTCCATTAAGTTGCTCGAGGTGGCTGATTTTCCTCTTCGCGAGACATTTGTCAGGTTTCGATGACACCGGGACAATTTCTGCTCCTTGCTCATCCATCACCGCGTAAAAAGTGATGAGTTCTTTTCTGAAGATGTCGGCCTAAAATAGTCGTACTGACATTCCAAATCACACATATGACATTCACAGAGCGAGAAGAAACTTTCCATCTGTTAACTTGCAGCCCGGCTTCAACTCTGACACGGCCGAGCTGCCGGGGCGGCGGGGCCCTCACACACTGATATGGCAGATGTGACTGAGAGGTGCTCTTTAGGTCCAGACACCTGCATCAGGCAGCCTGGCATTAGCTCATGATGCCCGCTGTGGTAGCTGTCACTATAGCTGAGTGTCTCCACTGCAGAATGCCATTTTCTCTGCTCCGTTTCTCCAAACCCCTGCTGCTTGGCCCGCAGTTTAGCTATCAACCCCTGACATTTATCAGCTTTCCTCCAACCTCGGCTCCTCTGCAACACCTTTTCACCATCCAAGAGAAGTGGTAAAAGTTCAGGAGGCTTTAAAGGATGATGCACCAGTTACCTGTTTATCTGTACCGGCTGTAAAAGTTTGGCAACGAGAGCAGCGGAGAAGGGCAGCAGTGGAGTGTTTTGGGAAACAGGCTTGACCAGAAATTTTGGCTTCTGCTTGCACGAGTGTTTTTTGCGGACAAGGCTGAAACTGTCGTCACTAGGAAGCTCTGGTTGATCACATGCCTGAAATGTTTGAGGATTTAAATTTTAACCATTGCAAATTAGAAGTGCGGAGACAATGTTGTATTGTCCCAAGAGCTCTTAAGCAGGATGTTGTTGCAAGGAAGCACAAACTCCCAGTTTAATCATACACTGATAACTCTTATTTAATTTGATTTCTTGCACAGACAGAAGATAGAAAGACAGACATTCTCCAAGGACGGACTTGAAAAAATGTCCCACTGGACTCAAAGCCTGTTTGTCTGAGATCTCTTTTTCAAAAACTACAACCCCCTCCTCTGAAAGCCAGTTGTTCAGTAAAAATGCATTTTCCCTGGAGTTTTTTCTCCCCTGTTTCTTCATGTCTTCTGACTTTCAGAGAGGAAGAATTCTGTTAACCTTCTTCAGGTGCTGAAACCAGAGTTTGTATTTTCAAAAGAACTGACTTGAAGATCTGGTCTTAACATCGCTACGGCAGCCAGGTTTGTATCCGAGTATTATGTGTTCATATTACAGTTAAGAGTTAAACATGAGCTGAGGCACTGTTGTCATCAGTCACAACATAAAAGGCAGTTCAACTGGGAAATCTACTGTATATTTGAGTTCAACGGGACAGTGCCAAGCTGTATGAAAAAGACAACATATCTTATTTATTATATCTTGGAGACTGCTTCAGTCAGCCAGGCTGGATGTTTGGAGCAGAGGCAGATCCTTTCTATTCAGAAGATGCTCAAATCATTTAAGGAGTCTTAGACAATCTGACTTTTGGTGCCACATGTCCCCTCTCTCACCCCCTTCCTCAATCTTCTCTTCTCACTCTTTAAGAAAGCAGAAAATGAGAAGGATGTTGCTTTTATAGGCAGATAAATTCAAATGACCTCCTTATATAATCAACATGTAAACATGAAACAACTGGGAATGAATTTTGGAGGACCAAAGGCATGGAAATTACAGATATCTTAAAAGAAAATGCCGTACAGAGGATTCCTGCATGTTAAATCCTCTCTCATTGCCACTCACCCTTTTGGTAAACATGAAGGGTCTCCTTAGATCTATTTCTCATCATGTCCTCCCCTCTGACTTCCTTGAGGAGTGCTCCATGTTTCGAAGTGATTGGGCCTTAAAGGAACAGACTCTCTATATGATTCTGTTTATTTGTGTGTATATGTGTGTGTGTGTGTGTGTGTGACACAAGAAGAGAGTGAGAAAGAAAGTGGTGGAGTCGTTTTTGGAGGGCCCATCTCCCGATCTAGAACCAATTTCTATGCAAATGCTACGACCTGATTTGGAAAAAAGTGGCTATTGTTCGAGCACGGGAAGGCATGGCTGGCTTATGGTGTCGTAACATTCAGCAGCCGGTCGGGACAACACATAAAGCTCATATTTTCTAAACTGACAAACTTGCCGTCTGATGCATTTTAGTGCAGGGGCACGCGACCGGAGGGCAATACTTTACACGGCCGTGATAAACAGTTGTAGTGGAGAATCACACCTTGAGGGGGGGAAGAGGCTGGAAAACTAATCGTGAGGCTGCGGAGAAATGTTCCTCTTAGCCAATGGGGCAGAAACCTGGGTGCTTATATTTCTCGGTCACTATACTGAAGCCCCCGAGGCATCACTCAGGTAACAAATATCACTGTCTGCTTGTTGCAGTGTTTCTCAACAGCACCTTTCATCAATCGCTACAGGGGACATACCCAGCACAAAACGATGAGTGCCATTGCTGTTAATGGTTGTTGGCCGTGATGGTCAGCTATTGCTGTTGTCCATAAAAATGGTATTGAGCAGTTAAGGAAGCAGAATTGCAGCGGTGCTACATTTCTAGACTGCATCGACCATGAAAGTGAAAGAGAGGAAAGCTGCAGGATTTTCAAAAGAATATATAAATAGACGCCGAAGGATTTGCTCAGAGATTTGCTGCCTAGCATTTTCATTCACTTGCCATCTTTCACACACTCATGCCCACCCACACACACACACACACAGGGAACTTTGTGGGGCTATAGAGGAGTGTGATGACCTCTATTTCACTTATGTGTCCTGGATGAGTTCAGATATTGAAGGGAGAGTAAGCAATCTCGCCTGCAGCTCTGGCAATGAGCTGCCCTGCGTTCGTTTTGTGTGATTCTGATTTAAGCAGAGACTACCTGCATCGTCTGAGGGGGAGGCCACATCACACTTTCAATAAAATATTCCTTATCACCGCGTTAGCATGCGCTGTGGAAAAGTTTTGTAGTCTTGCCATCACGAGGAGTGAGAGGCGCCAGCTCCTCCAGTTAATTATGTGCTCAGATGGTCTCGCTGACACATGCTACTGTAGATCAGTGGTACTCACAGTCCCGCTCAGGGGCCACTTGCAGCCAATGAAAGTCTTCTGAGTGGCCCTTGAACAGTTTTCAACATAAAACACACTCTGTTCTGGGCTGCTGAACCACCTCTATGTTCACAAAGATGACAGGATGCATAATTTATCTTTGATAACTTCATCCACAGTTAAAATGTTTTAGTACAAATCTTGAAATGGCTCTTTCGAAGGAGGGTCAATTTTCAAGTAATGATTCATTTCGTTATTATTTCAACAAAAGACCACTTTGCTCCACTCTAATGTTGATTAGTATAACGCAGTTTTTATATATTTAGCTTTTCCATTTGCTGTTTTAAGCACTCTTTGGTAGGAATGAGCTGGATGTTTGTGGAAGCAGCAACAGCAGTTTAAAATAATAACTGGGAGAATGAGGAGATTGTCAAAAATATCCACAAATAAAGTGAATTTATACTTGCAGTTATTAATTTTTTTTTTTGGGGGGGGGGCAAACTCTGAACACAAAACTGAAATATCAACCCTTTGAGAAGATTATATCCTAAAAAATTCACCAAGCGTTTTACTTTTTTAGCAACATTACCCATCATTTGGAGTTATATTTCTGGTCCAATAATTTTGTGCTTTTTAATTTTCTTGTGAGTGTCTTATTTGTCCTGTGCATGGGCATTCAAACTGAGGCTGAGAAGGAAGCAAATTGATTTTTTAATTACTTTTATCATTAGCTTTAGAAGTGAGGTTGATTCTTTTTACCACTTGCCAATTGGGCAAATGATTTGCTTGATTTATGAGCTCAAAGTGGCATTTTACTTTCCCAGTCTGGCGATCTTTACTGTTGCACCATGACTTTCTTTTAACGCTGTTTTGGTCTCCACCAAAACAAAAGTATTTGGCTCCAACATATTTTATCTTGTCTCTATGCTCACCAGCTAGCTGTCAACTGTATCTATTTTAGATAAATATTCAGGTAAGTAAGCATCAAATATCATCTAGACATCTATTCAACTTATAAAAGAGTTAATGAATCTTTGGCACAGAAGCTGTTATTAAAATAAAAACAAACTGACGACAACATTAAGAGTCATATTTTAGTTTCTCTTCTCAATATGATCCATACTGTGCCTTCAAATTAAGTACAAAATTGTTGTGTATGAGTCACCATATTAAAGCTCTTCATTTCCGTCTCGCTGATGGAAATCAAAGGAGGATGAAAAGCGACTTATTGAAGCGATCATTTGTTACGTGTTAGCGGCTCGTCTGGATAAGCAAATTTTCATTTAATGTCATGCATTAAAAAACATAAAACAAATAACCAAGGAGCACTGAAGCATAAAACATAAAGCATGAAACATACTCTGACACCTAGGATAAGAATTTCACACAAAAACACTGACTTGTCCATGAAAAGTAGATTGGATTAAAGGAGACAATTATAGAGAAGATGAGAAGCACATAAAAAGGTAACAAGCAGTGTGACACATTTAACAATCTCCATGTAATATTAATACCTTGAATAGTTTTTATATATAATCTATGCAGAAAACCAAATGCCAGGTTGACAAGTATTTTTAAGATGCTTCTTAATATTTGAGTCTAATATGCTTTTTTCAAAACACACTTTTTAATCCCTCTGTTTGTCTCATTATTTACCATTTTTCCTCATTAAAATTGTTTTGACCTCTGACCTTGTTACTATAATTAACTTTTTAATTTAACTTTAAATTTACCAGACTGATCAGTAACGAGCGATTTATCAGTTCTGTCAACGTAGTTTCCAGGTAACACAACAGCTGTGAAAAAACTTGCTAGGAGAGACTTTAAAGTTTGGTTTTTTGCAAGTCTTTTCATAACAACATGCATACTTGAGTCAACTGGGACTGAAAACAAATTTACACCTTAATGTACCTTGAAGTAAGGTTGCTTTGTTAACTGCTGTATCCAAGATCAGGAATGAACTCTCAAAGAGAAACAGCGACTTGAAAAACTGGACGTATATAAAATCTATCTATTTGTCTATCTATTTGCTGATAAACAACATGGGATGTGACTGAAAGCTCCTAAGCTGCTTCCACATGGACCTTTAGGTGAGATTTTTCAAACTAGACAAGAAAAATGGAACAAAACTACACAAGAATAAAGTAAAACAGACAAGTGCACTTTTATCAGCAGAAGACCTCATGTTCTTTTGTAAAAAAACATCTTTTTATCGGGTTCTGTCAGTCATTTTATAACAGGTCACTTTTATTAAAATTAAGGGGGTTCACTTGACAAGGCCTCACTAATTTGCCTGTCAAAATTTTAAAAACTCAACAGTTTCTTCTATCTGCAGATCAAAATCACACCACATCCACTCAGCGCTGTTAACCTCATTTCATTCTCAGGATTAATAAGCTTCAGAAGAGTGAAACCTCTCAGGGTGCTGCTGAGATCTTTGGCTCGGTGTAAATTTGCTTGGTGCTGTCTCTCTCCTGCTGCTTCCCTTGCTACTCACTAGGTGCCTCATTACGGCGGCGCAGGAGCAGGTAGGGCATCCGTCTGCAGCAGTACCCTCCTCTGCACCCTTCATCACTCTCTACTTTGGCTCTAAACTCTAATTAATAATCTATTACTTCAAATTGGCTCTATCTAGACCTGGTGCTTTTATCATGGGGCTTCTAAATAATCAACAGTTGGGTGAGGAAGCTGCAATAAAAGATGTTATTTATCACTGTGCAAATCAAGGTTGTGTAGCTCCTTAAATAATAAATGTCAAATATCAGTGAAAACATCCTGCAAAAACAACTATGTGAGGGAGACATGAGCCTCTTTTTTATGTTATTACTTTTGATTTTATGATAAATAATGAGAACAATTTTGACAATGTGCCTTTGCCAATTGATCCAGAAAACCCAAAGATTGGGATTGTATTGTGTTTTGTTGACCAACGCAGTGACTAATGACATTGCTATAAAGAAAAGGTTGAGCATTGTTTACTTTTTCGTTTACCTTGCATCGCTTCGCTCAAGTTCCTTGCATTTGGACACCTACTGTATCTCCATACTGGCCTCATTAAAAAAAGTGGAGGGTCTAATTTCTGATCCTAATATGAACAGCCAATCCATATTTTCAGAGGAGCTCTGCAAAGTGCAGTTAAAAGGAAGAGAGATTAAAGTCAAAATGAAATGGAAGATCCGACTAATTGAAGCGCACACTATTATTTTTTACCTTTTCAAAAGTAGTTGAGAGCATCAAAAACGTACTTATGAAGAAGAAGTGATGTACTCCAAATATAGTAAAGCACATGAAAGAAGCACTTAATTAAGTAAAGAGGGCACTTGCAATTAGTTTGCACTGCTGGTGATGATCAACCATCCCACCGAATGTGGGCAGAAACGATCATACAGAACTTATCCTTCCTGTATTTGCAGCGATAATGGACAGTATCAGTCTCAAAAACCTACATTACCTGTATTTGACATGTTCCTGCATACTGCAAACACATTTACACACACACATACACGATCTTGACCTTGGTCCTGGTCTATAAAAAAGAAATGAGGTGGCCAGGTGGCCTAGTGGGTACAGAGACCTTCCTTTATCGGAAAGGTCACAGGTTGTATCCCAGCAGACAGCCAGTGTGTATCCATCAAAAGCTGTTTATCCTCTCCAAATGTCCTTCAGCAAGAAACTGAACCTGCTTTCTGCTCACCCACTGTCACTCCGACTGACAGCTACATATCTTGAAGGTAAAAACATTCAAATATTGGACTGTGAACTAGGAAGAAGCTTGGATAGACGTTTTTGACTGGAATATAAATTGATGCCTTTGCTGGTTCATGCAGGGATTATTCTTTAATTATCTAAAGGATCCATATTGACTGAGACCTCGCGGCATCTGCAAACTCTCCCCAACAAACCTGCACGCTGGACACATTAAAGCACTGTTGCATGCACCAGAATCCAGTTCCATCGACTTGTTTGATTGAGGTATTCATCATATGTCAGCCTCTTTTTCACATAATCAGTCCTTGTGTGATGATTTACAGAACGTAGGAAGACAAATTCCCAATTTATTTCCCAAAATGTTGATGCTGTATCAACTGACCCATTTTTATTCACTACTTTAGTGATTAACTTACTTCAAAGTCAGAAAATCACACAGGGAGAAAGCTTAGAAGGCTAAAAACTTAAAAGTTTTTTATGTGCGATACCATTAGTGATTCATGCAAATACTGTGTATCAACACATCACAAACACACACCTTCATGTGACGTTAATTATGATTCGTAACTGATCAATAAGAGGCCTGTGAAACCTGCAGTCAGAGCCTACAGAGTGCAGTTGAATCTGTAATTCGTTTCTCTGACTTGTGCTTCCCCTGAGACTCGTACAGTCAAGGGTGTCTATGTGTACAGAAAGAAAGAGGAGGGCAGAGAAAGAAATGGCACCGGAGCAGAGCAAAGGGGATAAAAATTGTTTATGCTCCCCTTTGTGCAAGGTCACATTTTTAATTAGCTCCCAGCTCGGGAGGATTTGAGTCAAGGTCCCTAGTTGTGTGTAAATTGTTTTATTTGGAGTCTCAGCAAGAACCTGCTCTGTCCTCATTGGATTTTTTTTCTGCAGCTGTTGACATTTAATAAAAGGAAGCTGTGGCCGTGGCTCAGGAGGTACAGCGGATCGGCTACTTATTAGAAGGCCTGTGGTTCGATCCCCGGCTCCTTGAGTCTGCATGTCAAAGGATCCTTGGGAAAGAAGCTGAACCACAAATTGCTCCTGATGTGTGGACACTGGCGTTTCTGTTTCTAACAAGCAGGTTGGCACTTTCTATGGACGCCCCTGCCATTAGTGTATGTATGTGTATGTGAATAGGTAAAGTGCTAAGAGCAGTCAGCTAGACTAGAAAAGCGCTATATAAATGCATTCCTTTTAGCATTTGCACCTGAGTTACTGCAACCTGAGACCTGAGGAGACCTAACTGCACCGCAGCACAACGGCACAGTAGGAGCCATGCTGGACGCTAGCCATCCTTCAGATTAAACACCATAATTATTAATCCTGAAGTCTCTAATAGAATAGAATAATGTGCCAGTTGCCAAGAGACTGCTCTGTGCTTTATGTGAGGAGAAGCTCTCTGAGACAGAGAAGAATAGGGCTTATTCTCCATGAGCACTGAGGTGAGGAAATACAGGGGGGTATTTGAGGGGTTTTGTTCTGAACACAGAGTGCTCACTTCTGAAAAAAAGTGAAATTTTCCCTTTTTTTACTGCACTTAAGGGTTTATTTTAAAAGAAAAGTTTGATATTTTGGCAATTACAATTAATGAGAGTTATGTGAAAGGATGGATAGCACTTTCATGTATGAACAGTAAATAAGTAAGAATGGCTGAAAACAGTTAGCTTTATTGTGTTTAGCAGCACTAAAATTCTCCTCTAATGCCCCTGAATAACATGGTATATCTTGTTTTTTAATCCAAATTAACAATTGAGTGTAAAAATGTCACATCATTTTACATGGGGGTTATGTTCCACAGAATTGGCTAGCTATTTCCCTTCATTTCCTGTCTTTATGCGTAGCTTAGCTAACAGGTTACATGGGTAGCTACATTTTTTTCAACTGCTAAACTTTAATTTAAAAGAAATCCTGTTATTAAATCTTTTTTTATACATGTATTTTTTAAAATCTTGATGCAGAACTCCTTTCCCATTATGATTGTTTCATTATTTTGTGTGATTATATGCCTCGTCTCCTGGAAACAGTCCTCAGACTAACTATAGGAAATTATAAGATTTCAGGCCCCGTGTGCAGATTTTGATTGTAGTGATTATGAAGAGCCATTCGTTAGAAAAAAAATCTTTTCTGCTCTGGTTGCAAAAAAATTGCTATTTGTAATACAGAGATTGCACAGACATACGGAGCTTAGCGGGAATTAAATCAGAAAGACTGTCTTGATGCTTGAACACTAAAAGTTCACTAATTTAAGTAATATAAACTCCACCCAGGTTACAAAAAACACTGAGGACATGACCTCAGAGTCCTCAGTGGAAGCAACAGCTGGCATGGAGGGAATAAAATCCAAACCAAATTAAAAATGTAAGAAAAACAGCCAACTCATGGCCTTGGTTAAACTCGGCACATGTTTCAGGGATGTGAGGAGAATTTATCTATTGTATAAAGAGAGTCTATTGCTATTGCTTTATTTTAATGCAATTCTGAAAACAGCAATGAAATTGGCGGATGGTTGGCTGATGGGACATGGTTTGTTCGTTATATGGAGTCTAATGGGATTAAATCTGCATTTCACACTGAAATATCACTCTTTCAAGCGGCCATTAACAAGCGGCACAGATGTTCCAGTAATGGTGGAGATTTTAGATCAAAGTGCTTGATGAAGACGCTGTCAAATAAGGGCTGTTGCTATTCTTGGGGATATTTTGGGGGGTTTTTACAATTTGAACTCACCTATCAGTCTCCTTTTCATCAGCATGAGGAACTTTCCACATGCGTGGTTTGATTAACACATCACAGCGTGGCCTTTGGTTTTGATCAGCACGCCATGCCGAACAACAGCGAATCTTTTCAATCAGCCCCGCTTCGCTGCTTTCACACCGACACACCCTCTGGAAAGACTCCAATCAGTTTTTACATGATTTTGAAATTGGGGATTGTTTGCGAGATCAGAATAACAGATTCCCAAGTAAATCAGGAGATTGCCGTGACTCTTTTTAATGTGAGGAAGTTTTGCAATCAGGAGATACCGCTACACTGTCACCATGACAGAGACAAGAAGCTGCTTCTAAACAAACACAGCAACATTTGACTCTTTCATACCCAACAAAAAGCTGTTTGAGATTCTTCCTCTTTCTACACGACAACACACATGAAGTGGGACCAATGCACGTGCATAACCAAGCTTTAAAAAATGTGTAAATGTAGATGTAATTAACTGTTCAAACTACACATTAGTTAAGATGGTTTGTTTGAAAAATTGAGAGCTTTAGAGGAGTTTAGGGCTACTTAAAACAATTATTTTCATATTAATTAAAACATAGTACAGCTGATTAATCAATCTGTCCACATAATGACTGACACTTGTGAAAAATGTCCATCACATTAAGTTTGGAATAATATGAGCAGAGAAAAACAGCAAATTATCAGAGCTAAAACAGAGGACATTTTAAATTTTTCTGACGATAGGGAGGGAATGTTTTCTGGTTTTTCCTCCTTCTGTCTGTACTGAATTCTGTTCAATAATCCATCATAACTAAGGAATTTCACCAAAATGTCAACCTGGGCTCAAGGATGAACTGAAAGCATTTTTATGGTCAAAAGCCAAGAGTCAAGGTCAATGCGACCTTAGTCCAGTCTCCATAATTCTAGTTGTTTAAAAAAATAACTGAAATCAATACACTGATCGACTCATTGATAGATATTCTAATGACTGTGGCTCCAGGAAGTTTGGGTTATATAGGGTAGGAATTATATTTTTAAGCTCAAATTTTTTTGGTTAAAAATTGGACATTAAGATGGCAACAGCAGATTGACTTGAATTTTTGGTTATCCATCAATATATGGGTATTAAATGATATAAATATACAGTGTTGAGTTTAAAATAACAGAAAATGTTTTACTTTATACTGTAAAATGACTGGTATGTTAAAATAAAAGACTGCAACATGACATATTCAGAAAAATAGTGGGAAATTTTGTATTAAATTGATGAATAATATTATTTTTACTATTTTAGTTTGATTGACTCTCTCTGTTGCCACAGTTTCAAATAAACTCATGATATACAAGCATCAGCCACAAGGTCTTTTGTTTACACCACAACAGCTTTATCACTGCAGATTACAACGGGCTGGAGCACCACAGCCCGACTCTAAGTAAAACACATCTCAGCTGGGATGCCCTGAGTTATTCACCCCTGCACAAGCCATGAAGAGGTTGTTGACACTGCAGCGCTCCAACGATCCAACACAGGTCAGCCCACGCTCTGTGAGGCGCCGGGGTCTCGCAGCACCAATGGAGAGCCGGGTGGAGGGTTGGAAGTACTCACAGTTTCATTGTTGACCCATGACTCACACCCAGGGACAGAATAAAAACATGCAGCTGAAAGGGATTGGCTGGGAGACAAAGTCGCCCCACTGGGAGAAGGTGATAGCGAACTCTATTACAGTGAGTGCAGATTGAATGGTAAAGGTGGCGTTGGGTTTGAATGGGGATGAGAGGCTTAACGTGAAAGGGAGCATTATGGAAGTGATATGGTGTCTATATAAGAGTGTGAAGTGGTTGATGCAGGTAACGCACACATACACACACCTCATGTACAGTCAGGTTCATGCATTTGTTCTAATCATGGTGTTTTTCTCAAGAGCAGATTACCAAACGCCTGCAAACAAGGAGATCATTTAATTCACTTCAAACTGTGAGACATTCGCTGTGCAGAGGGTGAGCAGGGCCCACTAAGTGCGGCGGATAATAAAGAGAAACTACTTAATTGCCATACTTTAATCACTTTGCCGTCTTTCCCCCAGGTACCTTAATTTCCAACTCTGGATTTTTATCGCGTGATCCTTGTCAAAGAAATTAGTTTTTTTTTTAATACCTGACAAAGACAAATCCACCCTGAAGTTCACTCCTCAAATGGGAAACAATATAATTGGGCACAGATAATGGTTCAATATCTCTTAATGATTTAGTTTTGAGTCAGTTCATTAAGCCATAATACATAGAAATAGAAGCAAGATTTGTTTTGACTTTTGATGTTAATCATTTTGTTTAATTGTGACAGTTAATGTCTTCTTCTTGTTAAATTTAACTTCTCTACAAGCTTTTATGTGTTTGCTTCATTGCAGGAAAAATGTTGATCAAAGACACATGCTGTGTCAAACTTCTACAATCTTTAAGATGTTCTCTACCACAATTGCAGGTATTTAAGTGCTGCTGGATGCCCTTGGCCAACTGCTGCAGCAGAGTACCTGTAATTACAGAAGAACACATTTTTGGTGTTTTTCTTTATGCTACACTGCAGGATACTGGCACCATCAGGGGCAAAATGGTTGAGCTGTCGTGAAAAATCATGTAATTGAAAATGAAATTGAAATTGTCGCTGAGTTACTTGTTTCTTGTGCATTTTTACAAAGTTATTTAAAAACATTGTTCTCTGAAGGGACATGTTGCACTGAAGGACATTTATTTTCTAAATGTTCATGTAACTTTTCTATTCATTAGGGGTGTGATCATAAATTGTTAATAAATAACATTTTTATGCAATGGTCAGAATGCTTTGTTTGTCTTTTTGCTGTGAGTGAAAGAAAGGGTCTTTAATTACTTCTCGTTACACATTCATATTTTATTGCATTTATATTCATGGCAGTTGCACCTCATAAGACAAACAGATTTTATCTCAGAGACTTAAATCATGTTTGGTTTTCCTCCTTGTTCTAAGTCTTTATGCTAAGCTAAGCTAAGATAACCAGCTGCTAGATTAAGTTCAATATTTAGCATATTAGTGAGATTGTTATTGATCATCTCAGCAGCAGAACACTTTTCAAATATTTTTATTTTATCCTTTTATAAACTCTTAGTTGTGGCTACACAAACTATATTAATTCAAAACTGTTATATTATTTTTAGATCTTAAAAACAACAATGCATGGAAACCATAAATAACACTGGAATGATCTTGCGTTTATTTAAGTGAAACTTATGGTTTAGCCCTCCTCAACACAGCTAGCATTTTTTGATATGGCCCCTTAATCTGTAAGAAATAATGAAGTATCACCTTGACACAGACACTAACTACATATTAAGCTGAAGGTAAATAAAGCATATTATGTCTGCACGAGTGAGCTTAATGAAATGTGTGTTTTGATGAGGATATTAATACATCTGCACTGAACTCTCTAACAGTGTTTACATTCAGTGAAGCTTCGTTAACACCAAATTTTTAACTCAGTGAAATGATGTATTAAGGTCAACATGACTATGAACAAAAAGCAATCTTCATAATGCAGATGAAAATTAGAGTGAAGAGCTAATTACACAAACAAATAAATACGAAACAAAAGCCAATTGTGAAACTGAGCAAATGAGTATGCTCGCACAAAGGGACTCCTATTTCAGAGTGTTAAAAACACAGAAAGGAAAGAGCCTCCAAAACATAATTTAAAGGCCTGATGTGGTTAGAGACGTTAGAGGTTGCAGAAATGGAGGTCAGAAGACTGTACATTAATTATTTTTCCCCCTGCAAGCAGATATTATCTTATTAATCTCTATTAACCATTGACAAAAGTGGCCATGGTCTTGTAATTGCTTTAGCACACCATCTAAATGACAGACTGTGTGTTAAAATCGCCGCAATAGTGCAGTTCCACAAAGACCTACATGAGTTCAGGTGATCGTTTTAATGTTACAATACATATGCTGACAAATGAAGACATGGGTCACATTACTTCCCGGCTGTACTTATTATTACTGGTTCTGCTTTGTGCTACACACACATAATCTATGTACCCATATTTAGTGATCATATTACAATCCATTCATTGTTTAAGCAGATGCTAATAAGTGCATAAAAAAGTATTTGTGGGAAAAAAACCTGTAAAAATGCCTGTAATTTTCCGACTTGTTATTGTCTTTTAAAACCTAATGTGATTTAATGCGGCACTGACGTAATAAAGCAAGCCACTGTGAGTGCTTAATGCATTAATCCACTCAGAAATGTACTAAAAAAAAGGAACTGACTTAAAAGCTTTTTATTAACTCCAGTAATGGTTGCAGCCATTGTCCAAAACATTTATGAGATGCATATTTCTGCAGTCATTAAAGTAAATAATTAAATAAAAGCTGTACCTGACTGGAAAGCTTTGAAAAGGTGGGACACTTTTTGTCTATTCAGTCACAGAGAAAAACAATTAGAGATGAGCAAAATGAGACAGAGTGAATGAAGCTGCATCTGTAGGATGGTAGTGAAGCATTGTTTGGAGTTGGTTATATTGTGGAATCCAGCCTAACACGGTTTGTGCAGAACATGGTCATTATTTCCAGTTTCCATTATTCCGAGCTGTAGCGATGCACCGTGCAATCTAGTCCACATTCCTTATTACTGGTGTGTATCCCTATAAAATGTAATGAATGCACTGGCAATGCCAATTTAAATTCCACAATCATTAACATCCAGGTTAACTAGCCTGTAGTCTTCAATTGTTGGTGTGTTGCAACAAATGCTGGCTCGTAAAGCGTCACCTGTACATCAGTGAATGTCGAAAACTGACTATTTTCTCGTCTAACTTGGTGTTGAGTTAAAAATCTTGAGCATGGCAGATAATATCAGTTTGGCATCTTTACAGATACAAATCATTTATAATTTATAACATTTATTATTGATATTTGAAATTAGAATTTAACTTTTTTGGTATAAAAAATAAAATTAATTGGATTATCAATCAGAGATTTTTTCTAAAGGTTACGGATGTAACAATACTAACTGAGTCAGTCAGATGGGTTTTCATGTGCAATGGTGGCTGTTTAAATGAAAAAAATGAGCAAATCCCATGATTTCATGCCTTTTATGGACATCCCCAAACTGTCCCCTTTTTTATATTGTTTTGACCAAGAGACCTCTAGAGGCAGTGGCAGGAATAACATACGAATACCTCGTGATAAGATCTGAGGAATGCATATGGATAATAAACATGTTTTATAAATCTTGCCATCAGACAAAAACAAACATGGAAGTTTAATCCCTATTGATAATAGGCTATTGGCTTTGAAAGTTTTTTAATTGAAGATGTTTTCGTGAGTGTTGCCTTTCGTGACTGTTACGCTTGTTATATTTTGCAACTTTTCTGCTCAGCTCTGCAGGAAAAGAAAGAACTTACATGTTTACATGATCATATCGCCCACAGCACGAAAACAGTATTAGTCGCTACAGACACATTCATGTCACGAATGCAAACATTTGCGAGCATCCATTAAAGAAAGCTCTTATATTCCTGCACAGGAAAGTTTATCATGTGTGTTTTTGACGTGAGTGACAGTTACAGAGACACTCCAGCGAAGTAAACAAGCTGAACCAGACCTCCTACAGATCGTTTGTTTACTCCCCCTCTCCCTCGACTCTGATCTGATTACCAATATGGAACTAATGTTGCATTGGCTCCGTCATTCATTTGTCATAAGTTGGTCGCAGGTCAGGATTCCTGTCTCTCTGATGGACGTGCAGCAGCCAGGTCCGTACATCAGCTCCACGTCTATACATCAACTCCCGGCGCCTCATTTTGTTTGGAAATGAAAGTCTTTATTATTGATTTTGGCTCCGACTGTACATCCGTCTCCAATTTGTACCCCATCCCTCCTTGTCTAAAGCACACTATATTAAGCCAACTATCCATCTCCAGGCCTTGCTCACCTCTTGTGCATGAGTGAATTTATAAGTGTGAGAGTGTGTGTAAGTGTGTGTAAGTGTGTGTAGGTGGATGAGTGGGTTTCTTCTACCTGTGTTTCTAAGCCTTAATGTTCCCGTGGGCACAGAACACCGATAAAAACAGGTTTTTCCCAGATATAATTCAAAAATGGTTCAAGGCCCGAGGTTACAGTTGGGTTTCAAAGTGTGTGATGTTTTTAGGATTGCGGGGCGGCTGTAATCACAAGATTTAAAACGGTTGTAAAAATATCAGTTGGTAAAGCAAGAAAACATAAAGACATCAACATCCTTAAATTTTGCTCTCTTTACTTTTAAATTTTTATACTCTTCAAGTTTGGCTAAAAATTTATTCCTGCTGTCATCACACCTTGTTAGCAGTTAAACACTTGCCAGAATACTTAAGAAACCTGTGTGACTTAATGGATCTGGGAAAATCTGGGCCTAGAAAGTGAATAGAAAATGCTTTATTCCCCAGACGACATTACTATTGAAAGCAGAAAAGCAGAAAAGCTGAAAATCTTCCCTTTCCAACCTCCTAACTCTCACTAAAAACTGTTTTGTTGAAATTAAAAGCTAATATTTTGCTCTGAGGACAGAACAGTCAGTTTATTTTGTTTTTTTTTCTTCTCACACTATCTGTTGTTGAAGCGACCTTAAGGCGGTTTTCCTCTAACTCTTCCTGTCATGGCTGCATCGACCATCAGAGTGCAACCAAGGACACACAAAAACAAGACCCACCGCTTTTACACTTTTTCATTATAGTCAACAAAATACATAAAAACTATATTGAGGAAAAACAAGACACGTGATTGATTTATTGATTGATGTGGGCTTTTAAAGTGCGACAGTCAGTATTTTTGCTTTCTGTGTCCGTAATGAACACGAGGGAAACGTTTGTTGCCTGCAACAAACTGCAGTATTTGAGGATGGGCTTCTTTACACCCAGAGGCCAATGGAGGTCTTAATCCAGCCATGAGCTTGACGGTGTGTGACAACATGAATGGATTTACTGACCTTAACGCAGCAGTGATACTAAGAGTAAATAAAGGAATAACACAATAAGAGCTTTACTTTAAATTTCTGTCCTGTTGTGGTCGGTTATGATTTAGTCACTTGTTTTTATAGTTAATTAGCAGCCAGTTAATCTAGTTTTTATTTGTAATTAAAAACTGCAGTTTTTGATTGGGAAAATTTGAATTTTTCTGGATCTTTTACCTGGAAAAACACATTAATTCTGTGTCAATCCGGTGTATCTAAATAAGAGGGAAGCTCCTCTCTCCCCTCAAGTCCCACATTGGGATTTAAGTTGATATAACGGGCATATGTTTTACAGGTTACACTTAAGTATCAGCACAGAAAATAAGGCATCTTTTCAAGTGTAACACGACTGGGAAAAGCACGTGGACACGTAGATTTATGCATCCATCTCTGCTTACGAACCCTGACAGTAATTCGTCAAGAGATTCCCATTAGTGTCTAAAACAATTTGGTCATTATTGGTTCTGTCGTTCAATCAACTTGTTTTTTTCCTCCTCATTTGAACACTTCCGCAGTTTTAAGCTCGCCCTAATTGCTTCCCATGTGATCGTCGCTGTACACTTCACCATCCTGTGGGGGAGTTCGGCTGGTGCCAAGGGCATAAAGACGAAGACAGAGGAGGGTGGAGGAGGAGGAGGAGGAGGAGGGAGCAGAGGCTGAAGCACAGCCGGCTGATTCTTTCCTTCCTTTGATAGCATCTCTTTCAAAACATCTCCAAACAAACGACTTTGTGGGATTAACCTCGTCAAACATTTCCTCCAAACGATTGAACGGCATCATATCTTATTTGTTTATGAATGCAACCCGCTTTTTTTTTCTTTATTTAACGCAGCAGGAGATAATGGAATTGTTGTGATGGTGATGTATGGGGGATTGTGTGAGGAGACAGATGGGGAAATGTAATTATGGATGTTTCAGGGCTTCAGGGGAAAAAAAAAACTCTTGTCACAAAGGAGAGTTCAAGAGACAAAGACAGCACCATTCGTCATGTGAGACAATAGTCAGAAAAAATTAAATCAAGGGATTTTTACATAAACCACTCTCTCTTTAAATTGTGTTTCAGCCCAAGCACAACTGAAGAGTATTTTTTCATTATTTCAAAGGGTTATGTAACATTTTTTGCAGAAGCCTTTGTTATTATGCTTAATTTGATTTTATATTCTCGTCAACTTTTTTGAAAATAATGAAACAACCATTAAAACTGTCGAAACAAGAAGACAATTATGCTGTTTTTGTTTGAATGAGAGAGCGTGAACCTCTGCCCTGACAGATCTGATTAAACTTTGTTCTGTCAGTTCTAATGACCTACAGAAGAAAGAGATCAGAGGTTCAGATCATTTAGTTGAGAAAAAGAGCTGCTTCCAAACTTCAACTAAGGGTTTACAAATATTGACAAAAGCACTGACTTATGAAGAGTAAAAGATTTAAAAATGATTTTTTACAATGGTCAAGTTCAAAGTGATACACTTTTAACCATCAGAGCTATATAAACATACAGTATATAGATATTGATGAAAACTAAAGAATGTTTTGTAACAGATCATTTAAAAAAAAATGCAAATTCACAATTACACCTGCGGAGAAAAACATGTTTCTTATGCACATTTCTTATATTTAGTTATTGTTATTAATTGGCTAATCAGTGTTTGTTAATCAGTACATGAGGTGCCTCTTTTTCTTTAAGAAAACTTCAAGATTACACAAAATGACAATGGCAATAAAGACACCAGGTATAAATGCTATTTGTTAAAAAAATTAAGGGTGTTTTTGGATCTCATGTTAGATCAGGTCAACACAGCAGTTACGAAATGAAGCTTGGGAAAGGATTTTATTGCATAATATGTCTTTTCTGCCACTAGAGGTTTCTCTATCAAAGCAATAAACCAAAGACGTAGTTTGATGACGTCTTAAGTGGCGTCATGAGCCATTGTGAGATGTGCTCACTTCATTCTCAAACAGCCTCCTTTGCAGATGAAAATGTGAGAGACTGACTCCAGCAGAAATGTTGACGGATGAAGTATTAAAGCTTTATTCGTGTTTTGTCTGGTTACATTTGCCAGCTTCCTCCCTCAGTCTCTGACTGCTGTTACACTGAAAGTTAGGGACGTAAAAAGAAAAGAAATGCACTGTTACTTTGACTGACTCTTTGTTTCCCTCACTTGTAATGTTGCTGTGGCTTCACTCTCTCCACTTTCTAACATGTTTGACTTATGCCTTTAAGTTTACTTTTCAAAGACTAGGTTTTGATCTGGATTCCTTTATTTTGTTGGACTGAATATTACTTTTTGTAAGACAAAAGCAGACGACCTAAGACTCACAAAATCTCAGACTGTCTGCTTTTAAAGTAACTTTCATTTTTAAAAACTGTCTGTTCCTTAAACTAGAGCATAGAGAGGAAGCTCAAACATATTAAATTATATAGAGTGCATGATTAATTCAGTACATTAGTCATCTATAAGGAAAGCTGCTGTGTAAGCATAAAGGTTACCTGTAGTGCACAGCTTGCTATGAAGTAGATGACTGATAACCAGTAAAACTCAAACACTGGGTCGTGTTTCAGACATGGAAAAGCAGGTGGCAGGAAAGCATGATATGAAATAACCGAACACGATTGAGTCTGAATGGACAGATGGACAGAAGTGAAGCCAACATCGAAGGAGACAACAAAGACCAGGTTGTGACACAGACTCTGTGACTCCGTGGGGATCGGGGCTGCCAGACCCGAGACGACCGCAATACCCCGACAAAAAAAACATAAAATCGAAACATTTTCACTTCCTCCTCCTTTTTCCAAACCTCGCCATGACAGTCCGTCAATCTTCCTGCCCTTTCTTTTTAACCTTTCATCGGACATGTTTCACGGTGTGAGTAAAGCGGTCGTCAAAGCTGTGGGGAGGAAACAGGTCACAGAGGGGTTGGCAGGTTATTTCGAGGGCATAATGGCAGTTTGAGGTGGTGTTTTCCTTGATGCCAGTACCAGTCATGCCCCCAGCGGTTGTTTCTATTGTCCCTACACTCTCATTTTTCCTCACTAGGATTGACATTGACACGCCGCAGAGATTAATAAGAGGATAAGTTGGGTAAAAGCACACACAGAGAAAAAACACCCTCTGGTTTAGCTGCTCAAAGCAAGTTTATATTGCCTCTTTTTTATAGGGATCACAAGTGTTTTAATCTGTTGCTGGAAATGGTTCAGCCTCAAGTGCACTGTGCTCTACAGTTTGAGAGGGATTTGCTAAAAAAAAACATCTTAGCCTTTTAAAATAAAGAAACAATATATCTGTGATCTGTTTTTAAATATTCATGCCCTCAGAAAGAATGGGATTTCGGCTGAAATTTAGCTGCAGCTGAGAAGTCAGAGTGTAATGAAAAGCACACTTTGTTTTTTGGTCTTTTCATGAGATTTGTTGACAGTAAGAAAAACATTAAATATCACCAGACCTATCATTTATTAGCCTTCCAATGCTTTTAATGTGACACCACTGAAAGAGAGAAGGTATTTTGTGCATCGCTTTTTTCTTCTAAATTGAGTACTGAGCGTAAAAAGTCTATTTTATACATCAAATATATTCCAGCCGACATGATCTTTCAAAAAAAAAAGAAATATGAAATAGAGAAGCACTTTCTCACAACAATATTTTAACATGCTCATAAAGAATTTATGGCGAATGCTCTGAATCTTGTGAATAGTAAACACTGCAGCAGTGTGGTGGCTCAATAAGCCAGCAGAGACTGTCCTTTCAGCTGGATGATCTGGGCTCAGTCCCTTGTGTTGGCAGGCATCCGTCCTGCTGAAATGTCCCTGAGCGAGACACTGAATCTTTACTGCTGACCTCAAAGCGCTGCCAATTGAATCCTCGATGAAGAAGCACAAACACATTATGAACTCAAGTCTCTCTGCATTCTGACGTCCCACTGGCTGGTTTTTTGTCTTCGTCCAGTGAGCCACCTCTTGATGTATCAGTGTTTAACTCCACCCGACTGTATATTTTCACAATGCATGAGCAAAGAGGAATCAATGAGGCCCGTCATGTAGATGGCTCATTGGCCGGTTGGAGTAATGGGGCATAGACAGCCGCCACGCCATTGGCCGCTGCATATGATGCCTTGAAAGATAGATGGAGAAAGAAATCACTGGGTGTCATTTCAAGTCTATCATTCTCAGCACTTGGTCACTTTGCCAGGAAGACTATCGGTACGTGACTTCACCGCCTAAGCAGCTCTAAACCTTCCCTGCACACATGCCACAGAAACAAAGCAAAGCAGCACCAGCAAAGCCAAGAGTCGGTGAACTTTAAGGGGTAAAAAAATACAGCTCAGAGCTTTTTCTGACGGTGTAAGAAAGAGATGCATTATAGCCGAGATAAAACAAGTCAGCTCATTGAGGTGAATTCTTATCTCGTATCTCCTTAAGACACCAGGTGATCCTGCGGAGAGTTAGCAGGGCCGTCAGATGAAACCGTGATTTGTAACTTTCACCTCACAGACACAGAGAGGGGATGTGAGATTGTAAATTCTGCCCAGAGGCACCAAAGAAGAAGAGAAGTGCCTTCCAGTCTGAGAGTCAGGACGAGTCTCATTGGCATTCAGCACATTATCACGGGGCTGGGCCTAGGTCATGCTGCATATATTTATGAATAGCAGTTCTTCTGAGGTGTGAAGAGGGAAACAGGGCATCGGTAAGAACGGGGCGCAATTTACTGAGTGGCTGCCCTGCCCTCTTTCTCGAACTGTCCTGACGCCGCCAGGTTTAACACGGAGCCATGCTGCTCTCCAGAGCTGTTGCAATGCAAATGAGCACTCGTGTCAAACCCATTTTCACGACTCTCCTTTAATTGCTCAAGTTCACATGAGAATAAGCACTTGTTAGGTGTTTCTTCCGCGTGTACTTCCACGTTGCACATGGGTGCTCAGTGATGCAGTTCAGCTCAAGCCTCCTTCCTCGGAGAGAGGTAGAAAGGAGCATTAATTCTTAACCCTGTGGGAGGAGCAGCGGAGAGCAAGGAGGACGACTGCGAAATCCATCTCTGTCTCGTCCCCCTTGAGAGCCGAAAGGTCACTCAGCTGTCAGGAAGTAAAATTCAATACCTCAACCTTTCAAGCATGTCTCTATCCTCTGTGTCCCCGTCAGAGCTACACAATCCCTTTCTGATGCATCTCTGACAGTCCGGCGGCTCGCTGTGTGGACGATTCATGTTCACCGCTGCAAGAATCCACATCCTCTCGACACCGACAGTCACCGCTGACAGCCTCACTGACACCATGAAATCCACGATGAGTAATGAGCTGCATTACAAACACCAGGGTTTGTCCCAAACTGTCCTCATGTCCCAAACGCATTTATCCTTACAGCTTGATGATCAATTATCAATACATTAATACATGTAAATGCCAGTTTCTCTAGATTCTAGTGCTCTCACAATTAAAATGTAATTTCTGTACAGACTTATATTTATCAACTATAAAGATGTACTTTAAGTTAATAAGGGAGCTCTGAAATGGCATAAAAATTCAAAAAATCACTTGCAAATTCTTAGAGTGTAATGTGTACAATCAATGACCAATCACCTCTGGTAATCTTTCACATCTTGTTTGATGTCTGGCAAAGAAGTGCAAAAGGGAAAGACCTCTGGGAACAAGAATGTAAACTGTCAGTGGTGTCTGAGGTGATGTGCATGATAACTGGCCGTCTTAAGAAGGGAAAGGCCTGAAAAAGGAAGTGAATCAACTGCTACCTTTAATCTGATTCATTACTCCACCTCACAGCCACACCAACATCATTTCTCTTCTGCTTTGCTGTGGTCAGTGTCACAAAAAACAGTTGTGCAACCTCTTTTTGGTTGGAAACTCTTTGTACTGACGGGAAAGTGTGTCCTAATTTTGGACTGACAATGTCCTTGGCGCGACAACTCAAAAAAAAAATTGACACTGAACTTCTTAAGTACTTCACAAAACTCTTAAATAATCAGGTATCGCAAAAACTAATGCCTTTTTCTATACTGTATTTAAAAGTAAGGTTACTGTATACATGTAACAGGACTGGGATCAGTGATTTTTAGCATGCATATGTAATATTTTGCTTTTGAAGAGACATTTGACTGATTTGCTGAACATAAACAAATGTGGAATTTACAGCAATTGGCCTAAATGTCTTCTTTAAAATCAAGCACACAGCTCACAACAGACAGCAGGGCGTCTCAGCATAAATACATCTACAATAAGGCTAAAAGTCAAATGTAGTCCATCTTAAAAGTTATTAGCATGACTTTGTTCATGCCATCTTTGTATATTTTCTTTGTATTGTTTTGTTGTCTCCTATAATGCAAACTGTTGAATTTAACAGTTACTTCAAGCTCTTTAACAAATACCACATGTACTTTTATAATTTGACTTTGGTTCCTTATCTCACAACATATTGATAAATATCTATGTTTTTTCTGACATTTTAGTATAAAACTTGTGCTGAATGTAAAAAGTTCTGTATAATTTTTATGATCAACAAGTAACACAACATTGTTCTGCAACTACACGACTTTCTGACATGAGGACAAAAGTGAATGAGATGTTTTTATCCTTGGCAGCAAAATAAGCACAGGTTCTTGAATGTTACAGGATCATTTCTGTCAAACTCAAACTCTGTGACACGCTCGTATCAAAGCAAAACACTAAAAGCAAAAAAAAACCTGGGACAAGGCCGAGATCCCCTGAGTCTACCGAGTGAATACAGCATGTTCATCAACAATGGCCGTGAATTTTGAAGGTCTCTGTTTTTTGGTGTTTAAAGGAGCGAAAATGACAGCGGCACAACAGAGAGCCAGCACTTTGGTTGTTGCTCTTTGATCGTCAGGCATGACGGGTGCCTTTTATGTCACTTTGAAGA
Source organism: Acanthurus lineatus (assembly GCA_029814665.1). NCBI lineage: Eukaryota > Metazoa > Chordata > Actinopteri > Acanthuriformes > Acanthuridae > Acanthurus > Acanthurus lineatus. Next base: position 7,507,861 of record JAPZDV010000017.1, on the reverse strand, counting down.
GAAAGGTTGGAGGGGGAAAAAAAAAACAGAGACGAAGTTTTATGTTGAAAAAAAAAATACACAGACACACAAACAACATCAGTACAAACACAGACCTCGTCTGCTGTGAAAAGAAATGTCATTGTGCAGAAATGCTTGAAATACATTTCTAGTCTACACTATATAAACAGTCAGGGGGGGCGAATGTAGCGATATATTGGCTCTTGACTAAAAGTAAACATCCACAGGTAAGAGATATTTGCAGCTACCTGTGTTGTGATAGGATTTGAAAAATACAAAGGAAAAATGTATCCAAAAATAAAGCAAATCACTTAAATACACAAGAAAGTTAAGGAAAAAGCCACATGAGATCAGAAGCTTTCTTTGCACAGGACTGACACTTGGATAGTGTGTGAACTTATTTGCCCCCCCGTCCTCACTTTCACTCCACCATCGTTGACCCCGTCTGGCAGGAGCAACATTAGAAATGCACACCGCATGCCTTCGATTCTTTGATACTCACAGAACTTTATTTCAGATTCAGGTCAAGAACGCAAAAGTTTCCACAGATACCACATATGTCCGCCTGAATTACAGGGGAATAAATCTGAAATGACAAAACTTCAAGAGTGTTTTTCTAAGTGATGTGATAGTGCAGCTATAAAACAAGATAAGATGGATTCAAACACCTTTTTATTGCATGTAATCTAAAGCTTTTTTTGATGCAAAAAGGAGGATTATCGTGGTATTTCTATCACAGCAAGTAAACTAAATATTAAAGCTGTTTAACCTTAAAGATTTTTTATCAATGATTGGGTTTGCTTACTTGTAAGTAGGAATGGAGGTATAGTTAAATAGTTATTGGGAATATAAATGGACCTTAGTGTACTTTTAAAGCAGAGCAATGTGTGTTTTTACTAGTTTTATGATGCTTTTTCTTCATTATATTACCATAGGGAAACCTTTAAACCACAACATTTAAATAGACAAGAATTTATTCTAATGCAACATTTCAATTATGGCCAGGCCAGAAGCAAATGGGTTTTGGCTCTCAGTTAGGTGTCTTTTAAAATATATTTGAAATATGGAGCAGCCAAACTTTATTAACCAGTATAGGTGGAAAAGTAGTCTGAAATGCTGCATCTTATTTCTATATGTTATGCAAACAGCTGGTTTCGATTTATGAAAACAGCTGTGAAAAGTCAACTGTAGACAAGAACAGATCCTTGGTTGTGGTCCAGCAACTCCTACAAGTTTTGCCTGAGAGGCTCGAGCTCAACCAAAATCTAAAACTTCTTAAATATTTTGCTTCATTTTAATCCCGACATTTATGAGATTCGTTCAACTTGCCTAAAACCGTTGTTTAGCAGAAGTTTTTCAAATGAGTCCCCAAGTCAAATGATTGAAATATTTCCAAAATGAGCAACATACTATTTAAAAAACAAACCAAGAGGGCATTTTGTGCAAAATTTGGTTCAGTAATCTAAAACTATTTGGTTAAACATGGAATACGAATACGCTCTTTATCAGGCAAATCGTCAATATGGCAAAGGACAAGACACAGGCTGATGTATGTAGCCATTAAATAAATGTTGATATCACAATCAAATTATCTGCTAGATCAAAAATGGTAAGTGGAAGATGCAAAGTTGTGAAATGTGTCCAAAAACAAGCAGATGGTTCAGTAAAAATAAAGAATTAAGTTAAAAAAACAGAAAGAAAGCATTTGTAATATAAGAAGGGAAGAAGGAGAAAATTGTATTTAAGGTTGAGGTTAGAAAAACTGTGTCTTGTGTCAGATTCAACCGCTTTTTAAGCCAAACATCTGCCAGGACCTTCTCCCTCTTGATGTTACATAATGGTTTAATACCAGCGTCATGCTCCTTCCTGCTCTACTACCAAAGGAGGACAGTTACACTCTCACAAACGCAAGAAATAATGTGATAGAAAAGTGTAAATAATAGTTGTTATTTTTCAGATTTGGACGTGTAAGAATGTTTTTCATCGCTTCATGTTGCCATCACATACTCATTTTCTGCTGGAGGACCACAATCTCCACATTATTCATGTCCACAGTGCATAATCCGCATTCAAAGTTTGACTTGATTTCATCAAACGTTGCTTTCCTTGGCCGTCATCGCCATAACCAGCCTTTTAGTTCCACTTCTATTTTTACCAGCATGGTCTCAAATACTTAATTACAGCGCTGCCTCTCACCCGCCGCCCACATCTCTTTGATCCATTACCACGGTGGAGCCGTGACACTGACAGCCAAACCCCACAGCCATCTAGTCAAACCCCTCACCATCTTTTTATGGACACGGCACTGGGAGGACTGGTGGGATAAGCCTATTGGAAATCAAGTCTCTTCCTACAGTAGCCGGGACAATGGAGGGAGGCCTGCAGATCGGTCAGAGCAGCTTAAGAGCCATTCAGAGCTCTGTGTGTGTTTACATCAATATGCTGCTCCTCCAGAAAGAAAAGGAAAAAGAAAGGACAGAGAGAGAGAAGGGAAAAGGGGCAGAGATATGGGGAGAAAGGGCAGGAGCAAGGCGGGGTGGGTACAACGAGGAATAAGGCGAAGGTGCATGGAGAGACAGGATGAAGGAGGCATGGTAACAAGCAGAGGGAGATGGGAGGATTGATCCGGGGAAATGGGAGTTCAATGCTGAAGATGGGGGAGGAAGGGGGATCTAGCGGAATTAGCAAGAGAGATAGAGAAAGCAAGTAAATTTGAAGATGAAAGGGGTTGAAAAGAAGGGGATGTGGGTGGTGGGTGGCGCTGGGAAGGAAGAGAAAGGGAAGGAGAGGAAGAGAGAAAGAGAAAATTCCTCTGGGAAGCGAGCCAGTTCAGTTGAACAATAGGAGTGCATAGCAGTACTGATTAGGGTGGCGAGGTGGGACATGACAATATGCTTACTGCTGTTCTTTATCCGGACTTGAGCTCTGCCAGTGCAGAAGGCACTCCACACTCAGCGAGACACTTTCTCTCCAACCAGCACCGTGGGCAATTAACCCAACCACCTGCTGCTCAACAACAAATTGCCTCTCGTCATTGCCAATCCGGCTGCACTGAGGAAGAAAAGGCAGCCGAGTCAAAACATCAACATTACAGCCAGAATGTGCATGATTGCGACAGCTTATATGGATTCATTCTAAGGAGGGAGAAAGAGGTGTACATCCATGTGTGCTGGCCTCATCGATCCTTTTATTACATGTGGGATGGGATGTACCATATCTCGAAAGGTCCAGGGAGTGATTCATCCATCTTAAAGGCAGGGTCTGGACCAAACCATCCACTGTGATCGATGAGGGCAGGTATGGTGTTGCGGGGGATCAGAAACATTCAAGATCGCAGGACAAAACTGAAAAATTGGCTGGTATGGATTCAGACAGCCGTATGTTCAATCCCTGTGCTCCCTCTGAGTCTTTCAATCACATTCAGGAAGACAACAAGCTGGATTATAAGAAGCTGTATAGTGTACAGTTTATATCTTAATAACTTGCACATTATTAAGAATGATGCCAAATTATGTTCACAACGATATGAGGAATAAAAACAAGACACTTTTTGATTTTACCACCAGGAGTCACCAAACTTGGACATTTTTAAATGCTACAGGTGATTTAAAATCTATAAACAGGTCTTTAAGATCACTGCTGCATGAACTTGTTATAAGAAGTGATGTCACTTGAGTGTAACAAACTAAAGCTTTAAGTTGCATTATGGGACACATAGTATTCTTCTTTAAAAACTACCAGAATGATGTTTCAGCCTCTGCAGCTTCGCTTCTCATTATTCTTTAAACAATCTGTTTCTTGTAAATTATTTTTAAGAATGTAACATTAAACCATTTTTTAACTACAAACATAAAACACCACACGATCATGGCAGTTAATGCGTGATATCCTTAAGTTAATATTATGGTCTGAAACCAGTAAAAGAAGGTCACTAGGAAACAACAAACCCCTGTTACTGGCTGAGTAGATGAATCTGGTTAATGTATGAATTTATGAATAAAATACCCATTGTATAAACTATTTTAACACTGTCAGGATTTATAGATTTGTCGGTAATCAGATCACAACATGGGAGCTACTTTTCAAAGCATTTCACATTCGTTAACTCCATTTTTCTTTTTATAATTAATCCCCCGCTGAGACTCTTGCATTAAGATTTCAGAACAGTCAACAAATCTGATCCCACGTTCCTGTCCGTGCAATCATTACCACGGATGACTGATTTGTGTATAAATGCACGTTTATAGTACACACACATAACCACACACACACACCTAAGTCTGTGGGGATTCACAGCAAACTGGCATTACACACAGGTATGAGAAAATTCATCTGTTTGTTTGACGAGTCCTCCCTCTGTGAACGAGCAAACCGGCACCACAAACCAAGTGTTGACAATCTCTTTTGAGCTCTCCACTGACGCTCCTTCTTGGCCTTTCTGATGGCCTTTCAACACCCCACCTCGCTCAGCTGTCCACACAGTGATAAAATATGACCTGATCTCTGTCTCTGCTGCACCCTCTGTCACACCTCTCTCGCCTCACTGTCTCAAACTCCGCCACTCCAATTTCCTCTCTGCTTCTTACCTCTGAATCTTTTCTGACTTTTTTTTCCTTTTGCACCCGTGTTGCCTCGGCCTCCCAGAATCTCTCCTTCAGCCCCAAACATGGAGAAACGCCCACACTGAAGAGAGATTTCTCAGCTCTCTGTGCCTCTGCCATGTCAGAGGTTAAGCCTCTCGGTCCCTCTTCTCAGAAATGCAATCTTTGTCATTTTCCATGCGGATATCTGAAAAGCAACTGATGCAGCCCCACAAGCCAGAGTGGACTCTCTCAGCCAAATGCTTGGTATTCAAAGTTGATATGAAAATCTTATTTCATGAGATCACACTTCTACATAGCCTGAAAACATCTGCATATTTACTTAAATGACAGGACATCTATGTTGCTCTCTCCTGTGTTTCTATCAGTTCACGTTGCTGTTGAGCTAGATTGTGCCCGACATGTGAAGATGTGCGATCACTAAGCGACCGTGACATCTTACATATCTTGTTATGGAGGTCTGATGCTAAAATCTGATTTTGGCAACCAGGCCTGTCACTTATCCTGGGCATGAAAGGATGATAAAAGCTGTATTTAAATGATCAGTGCAACCTCCAATAAGGATGTGAAGTCTTTGAAGAAATGTGTGGGAAAATGTGTTGACAGAGAGTAAATGTTCAAAAAACATTCAAAGGCAAAGCTAGTGCTTGGAGAAGTGAAGACAAAATGACATTTGTGAATTCATTTTTTTTTTAATTTAGCATGCAGTACTCTGATATACTAAAAAATATAGTTCTGTCTTCTCATGTGGAAACAACATATAAAAGAGCTAGTTTGTTGTAATTAACTGAATTCGATGAAAAGCACTAATTGTTTGTTGGCAACTTGAAGGCTGTGGAAACAAGCTGTTAATACAACACAAACATATTTTCACCTTTTAAGTTGATATGTTTCTTTCTCTGTGATTTGATAAAGTCCAATACAAACTCTCCCTTTAGCTCTGTGTAAGTCTCATAGGGAATCTGGCTCTTTAAATATCACATTGTATGTAGAAGGTAAATGCTAATTTCATTTGTCTGTAACCGGTAGACGTAGAACCAAAACAATGAGCTAAAAGATGCTGAAATGCTAAATAGAGCTCCAACGACCTGCAGAGTTGTCTGCCGAGAATAACCTTCTACTTTTTCACAGTCATATTGTCTATATAAATATTTATTTGCAGCCTATAACTTTGAAGGTTTTCTCTGAGGGGACAATGACTTTGCCTTCCAACAGAAGTTTAGCCTCCAACTTCATTATCTTCGCAAAAGCAAAGGACTTCATAACAGTGTCATTTGTCTTTTGAAATTAGCACAAGACCAGTTTCGAGGTTGAGTATTTCAGGAGACACTTTTGGTAATGAAACTGGTTATGACAATATGACCACTTGTTGAAAACCTATTTCTGGATCCATCATCTGCTATGAGATGGCCCATCACCACGGCTGTTAATTTTTGGTAATGACTCATTATCTGAACTTCACACTGCTGTGGCCCTTTGACTTCCCTGCCGTATAATTGACGCTTCTCTTTCACAGGAATCGGAGCTGCTGCGAATGAGCTCGCTGACCTCTGATTACTCAGGAAAACCTGCAGTGCTGTCCTTTAGAAAACTAACACGAACGCGGCGCTCTTAAGCCTGAGGCGCAAACACAAAAATCCTCATATCTTACTCGCTGTTACATTATTTACCCCTAAACATACCACTTGGCCTGATGCATGTTAACAGGTAGAGCCTGATAGAGGCCCCAACAGGTTGTCTATCGACAGATTGTGCCCGTTTGAGTTTTTATACCCCCATGAAATGTTGGTTTGCCGTGCTGAATTGCCTCACTGCGGCACAGAAGAAGATATGTTAAAATAGCCTTTTCTCTTTCTCTCACTATCTGTCTCTATTGTGTAAAATGCCGAAGCATCCCTGCCAGACCTCATCCACACCTTAGGCCATACATGAGTGGACAGCAAAAGAAAAGAGGGAGTTTTTAATCCAATATTACCAGCATAGTGGCATTGCAGTGGAAAATTACTGGGTTTTTTGCATGAGGGAGATCAAAGTCATTGGCCTTATTCTGCCTTTGGTGCTCTGGATTAAAGTTACCCTCTTTTCATGGACTCCTGATCGCCTGGCAACATCAAAGAAAATAGCACAAGCATCTGATTCATGAGAGAAAACATTTGTCAACATTCTCACTTAACCAGGCAAGTGTTTAGGAGAAAAAAAAGAAAACTGGAAACAGTCAAATAAACGGTAAGATATAAATAAAAACTTTCATCAAGTTGGCAGGAGCTGCCGTTCAGTCAGCTCCTCCAAAGGCTTAGCAAAGATCCAGTTGGCAGCAGAGTCTCTCTGCAGAGCACAGATGGATTAGAAACCGACAGTCCAGACCATGCTAGCGAACGTCAGAATGACAGATGTGACGCTGAGGCCCAACACATGCTTTTCGAAGGTCTTGGATTAGCCAAAACTCTCCGGCATAGTGGGAATTGTGTGTGCCTGCTTCAGTGGACGCCATGTGAATCGTGATGCCATCACACAGTTTAGTTTTCACTGTGGAAGCGGCTGGAGTGCAGAAAAGTGTGCAAACATGGGCTTTACGGTTCATTCTCCTCTTTTCCTACAAATGAATTCCTCATTTTCAACCTTAGGTCTGTCAGGAATCTCAGCAATTTGCATTCACGCGTATACTTACAGGCAATTTAATGTAACACTTACATCAACTTTACTGTTTTCTGCTAAAAAAGTTATTCACAGTGGAAAGAAAAAGTGCTGTGCTCTAAAAGGGAGAAGTCATTTAATTCTGATGTTGTGTGTAAGAGGTGAAATGAGTTTTTCTATCCTGTCAAATGAAGCCGCTCACTGTGCTCATGCAGGAGAGGAGATTTGTGGGAAAAAAAACTATCATTCTAAATAGTCTCAAACACTGAAAATAGCAAATAGCTGCGATTTAGAGTCACAAACTGCCAGAAATGTGACTGAATCTGAAAAAAAAAGAGCAGATATGGGTGGAAAAATAAAAACAAACAGCAACTAATAAGTAAATTATAACCTAAACAGCTTGGGCTCAGTAATATCTGCACTATTCCAGGGGATGAAAGACACTAGCCAACATGATCAAAAGCAGCACATGTGGCACTGCCAACTGTGACTCACTGGATTTACCATCACTCATTAGCGGCGTCCGCTCTTATTAACTAACATCTGTATCTTAATTAAGCAAAAGGAGACAGGAATAGATGCAGGTGGCTGTCCAGGCTGGCTACTTAAGCATCCAGGCAGCGTTTCCTCTCACCTTTATTGGGATTTTAACAACTTTTATAAGGTACACAGGGCAGTGAGCAGCAGTCTGTTTGGATTGCTAATAAGGCTCGGATGATACTGCTGCTGTGGTATGCCAAGGCTTTTACAGGAAGGTGACTTAAAAGCAAAACAGCAGAGTGTTTAATTTGTTCGATGGTTTAACCATGAAGCCCCCACAGTCTTTCAAATCCTTGACCTGAACGACATGATCCTGACCTCCGTCCCACCCCCAGGAAATCGGCCTACATCCTTGTAAACATTAAGATCTGACCCGGCGTTAATGCAAACTGCATTTACAAATCAGAGTCAACATCCACTTCCATATAAATTATTTCATACAATTATTGACGCAAAGGCTGGTTCGTGTAGCAAATACAGAACATTGACAGGTTATGGAGTTTCAGTAACTGTTTCTTTAATGTTTCCATCATAATTTCATCATTTTTTGTAGATTGCACTAATCTTAATTTTTCCTTTTTTCTGGCAGGTCATCAATTTGTAATTAAATAGATAAATGGCACACACTGACATTGAAAAGCTGAAGTCATGCATGTTAAAGAGTCTCCAAATTAAGAGTTTGTGCTCTTTTTTGTACATTATTTTATCTCAGTTGTCAAATCTTGCAAAATTGACACCACAATGAAGTGGATAAATATGGAATTACTGCTTTTTTTCTTCAGTTTCACAGACATTACTGTGTTTAGTGAATGACTGTCTTGTCTCACAACAGCTGTATCTTATCTTTGCATGTGTAAGCCAACAGTCACCTGAAAAATGACATTTTTTCTTATTAAATGTGACATGACGGGAGTCCTTTGTATCCTCATTTGTGCTCATCCTTTTCATTGACATTTGAATGAGATAAACTGCCGAGGGCCTTCACATTGCTAATGATCATTTTACCATTATTATCCATTATGTATTAGCAATTACTATTATTAATCAATTATGCAAGCAGTTGGTGATATGGCAAGGGAGAGCAGGTTGTGGCGATGTCGCGCAGTGTAATTTGAATTTTAACATCCTCTCTGCGGGTGTTTCCTCAAACGGGGAAGCAAATTGGTTTTATGACATTTACATTGGGCAGTCTGACCAGAGGAATTTTTACTGTGACACAGACATCGGAGGCATCGCAGGTGTGTGTGTGTGTGTTAATTGGTGACAAATCCAAAAGCCTGCAGCACAGTTTGTATTAGAGCAGATGGATGAATATACCTCGGGTTTGCAGGCTTTTACAGCAGAGTTGCAAACCTGATTTATCACTGCAATGATTCTGATGGGCACTCGTTTGTTATTTGGTTTACCAGTTTATGTTACTCATGTTTCATATAAGATTATAAAATTATATTTTACTGAAACTGTCAACTCATTAACTACTACGCACACACTGAAAACAGATGAACTGTTGCCTTAAATGTGACAGGGTTAACCAGGGCGCCTTCGGCTTTTCCTATGAGAGTTTTCCTGAAGGACCATCTTCATGTCTTTATCACACAATGACTTTACATCGGTGTTTTTTTTAGTTCTTCACTTTAGCAATGCCTGGACTTTATGCACTTCACACTAACAGAGATGTCAATCAATGTCTAAATTAATACACAGAAAGTGGCTGTTGCTTCAACCATATAACTGTAAGGTCCTCAAAAGCTTAATAAAGTATTTTTTTTTTACCTAAACTGTGACCTTTTTCCAAACTGTAACCAAGTCATTTTTGTGCTTAAACTAACCAAAAGTTAATCATAAGAATGTAAAATGAGAAAAAGGGTTGACATGTAGTTTGTACTAGTTTTAGAAGGTATAAACACATCAGTCAGCTGACAGGGGCCTCAGATCAGTTACAAGCAACATATGGTATTAATGCACTTCTTGAACTAGTAAGACAGGTGTGTACTGGGTAAAATGTTTGCTCTTAAGGGACTGGAAAACTCTTACTTATAATAACAAAACTTTTAGATGAAGTCATCAAGACGCTTAGTTTGAGACCCCTTGAGAAGGGTTTGGCCACTAGTAGCACTGTGGAGCAATGTTTTTATGATTTGTTGGAATCATGCACATGCAGAAGGAGGCACATGCAATCTGTTTTGGGGTGTTGTTTTGCTGCTTGACAGTCTGTAGCATTAACGTGCCACCAAATGGAGCTTTGCCCTGAAAAAGGAGGGAAGGAGAAAACTACTTGCTTTCAAAAATAAATAATCAAGGCAGAATTTTACATATTAAAAAATTTTATCTATGAAAATAAGGAAGAAAATACATGTTTGATTGACCTGAATGACTTAAAAAAAAAAACAACAAGTAACAGACAAATTAATTTAAACACTTGTTGACAGGGGCAGCTTTATACTTGGGAAGGATCTTGATCACAGTTTCCCTCATAAATGTTGAATGTGCTATGCATCCACCCACCGCTGGGACCTCCACCTGCCTTACCACACACTGCAAAGGTCAAACTTCCTTATTTAGCACAAGGCATGCATTGAAAGGTTTCTAATCTTCCATTATGAGTTAAATTATTCCTAGGATGTACGGCTGAACAGACTTATCAAACTGGGTTGTAACTGTAGCAAAAAAGTTAAGTTTACTTCTGAAAAGTCTGGCAACTTAAGTTCATCAAACTGCACATCAGAATATGTAAGAAATCCCCAACTTTAGGGGAAGACGCAGTAAATAAGTAATGAGGAAAAAAGTTACACCAAGTTTTTCAATAATAAACCATCAAGCCGTGAAGACCAACGTCGCTGCTTTTTCCACAGCGGAGAGAGGAGGGCACCTGATGAACTTGAGAGCCCGAGAGCTGAAATCATATTCCAATAAACTGAAAATTAATTAGGTCGATATGTCATTACTGAGCAATGTGCTGTGGGACTAAACGCAGGCTGTACTTCTTTAATTAGGCTTCATGAATTCCTGATAACCTTGTCATTTAAAGACGGAGACGGGCAGACTTTTCTCAAAAGCGCCTGTTGTACAGCAGCCCTCGAACGCATCACAGGGGGCTGTTCTCATGTGTTACATATTTTTCCAGTCGACCATCTGTGGTTCCCATATTCACCACATACCATTAGTGGATGAAGTATGACACCATCTCTCCAAGGGTTGTTAGGTGCTGCCTTAATACATGCAGCCATAATATTGTTATGGATAAAAGCATCCATCAGAAGGAAAAATGAGTACCTATTTATGTATTATAGGAAGTTTCTGTGTGTCCTATATCTCACGCACGCGTAAGCTTGCTGCTGAGTGATACTCATCATATCTAGATGAGATTCTGGCTGTCTCATAGCCATCACTCCTGGCAGGATCTGCATCGCCTCCTCCTCTCCCTCCACTTCCTTTCCCCCTGCTGTACGCTCTATCGACATTCAGTCTTCCTGACTGATGTTTCAGTCACCTGGGATTAAAAATGAGGCAGAGGTGATAGATCACCTCCATTGTGAAGGATACAATTTTAAAAATGGCTTTACATATTGTAAATGTCCAGCAAACCACAATAAAACATACTGTAAATTGGGAGCATCTGAGGAGATTTAGTGTTTAGTCGGCTTTCAGAAACACCTCAGCTGTTTAAAATCTTATTAATTTGACTTATGGGATACTATAGGATGGGATCACACATTTCACAGAGATATCCACATAAAAACTATCCTCTAAAAGTGAAACTTCTGGACACTGTTGTCATTCAGCTCCTGTAGTGAAAGCAACCACCATGAAAAAGCAGTTTTCTGACTTTAAAACCAGCCTGGACCTTTACTGCTTGTTACTTTCCCTCTTTTTTTAGGCTCTTTTTACTGAACTGTCTAATAAAGCTAGAGTGCAATGAAAATAGTCTTTACAAAGACATTTGCACAGAAATGCTCCAGGGTTGCAGGGTATGGTGCTCCCCTTTTGGAGAAAATCTGCTTTAAAAACTACTTTGTGTTGAAATTTTTGGCATAGGACCTTGTACATTCCCTTAAAAGGGAATAAATGGGATATGCTTCCATTTCTGCCTTTTCACTCACTGAATGTGTCTCAGCTATAAAGTAGGGGTATAAGTGGAAATGCATTATGGAAATGATCAACCTGAGACATCAAATTCAGCCTTACTATATCAGTCTCTGCTCAGCCTGAAAGTAGATATTTCAGTTTTCCATAAACTTAGAAAACAAAATAGGATTGAACTGTTGATCCTGGTGGTTGAAGTAGGACTGGACGTTAATAAAACAACATTATTAGAAGTATTTTGTCTGTATTATCTACTGCATATCATGGTCACAAAGTCACATAAAATAATCATGTAATAGTTGAACTTCAAATGTTTAAATTACATCAGACAAAATATTTCATGCATATTAAACCTAACCAGCAGTACTTTTAGTTAATGCCAAGGCATAATACTCAAAATGATCATGCTAACATGCTGGTGTTAAGCAGACTTAATTATTTGCAGTGTTCTCCATCCTTGTTTGATCTACCAATAAGAGGATTTTTTGAAAAGATCTTTTTTTCTATTTTATTCTTGGCAAAAAGCTCACAGCTCCTTAAGGAAACTCCCGTCATAAACGCAAACTTGTGATGGGCAGATTTATGGCACCAGCAACATGTGCCTCTGTTTACAGACATGAGTGTAATAGACCACTATGTCATTAACCAGGCCATTGAACTGGCTAATAATATGACTTACATGGGGGAGGCCAAAGCGTTGGGCGCCAGTTAGGTTTTCTGTTGCTATCAATTTCACAGTGCATGTTGTCAGCTGCTGTCATTTCTTTCCAGTGCAGACCAGGGATATAGGTGATATTTGCAGCACAAATTAGTTTTTTTTTTCTCATCATTGGACTTGATTCAAATACAAGTCTGGGATGTCAGCTTCAGAGAGTCATCGTGGTTGTTTAGATTGGCAGGAAGCTGAATGTAAATCAACAGAAGTGTGCAAAAAAGACGTGAAGCTCAATTTAAAGAATTATTCAAATTATACCTGTGCTCTTTGATTGCCTGATTATCATTTGAAAATGCCAACAATCTTTGCCAAAAAAAACTTGAAACGACAAACTTCTTTTAGTGCTGCTCCTTCAGCAGTTGGAGGAATTTGCAGGCTTATAGCTGCAGCTTTTGATTCTACATTAACACCTCTGAGGCTGAGCCAGGATGTGCTCTTACATCCCTTAAAAACGTCATCCTACTTAGTATCAAAGTCTTTTCTCCTAGTTTTTTTTAATTGATTCCCTGTGGAGTTGTGCTGCACACTGGCATGACATCAGATTATGAGGTGGGATGAGCTGGTCCCTCTGTTCTAGTAGTTTGAAGAATAAACTAATTTGCTCATATCAACGGAAAAAAGGCAAGAAAGTAATCACTAGAAGACAGTTTTCTCTCCTTATTTCATGACATCTCAAAGGTATATACTGCAAGATGTAAATCTACCGCCTGCCGATGTGGGACTTTGATTCTCGGTCATTCAATATAACAACCTAAGACACAGTCACACCTCACAATCACGCTGTGATGGGTGATGACAGATGTGGTCGACTGCTATCACAACCATCCCGCCCCGCATGCAACACACTGGAGTTGCTGGACGAGATGTGATAATAATTACAGAAGAATAGAACAAAATGAACCACAGCCTGCCAGCCTGATGGACGATAAGGAATTACTAAAGTAATAAGAAAAGGCAAGATGAAGAGCTTGCTGGAAAATAAATACCACATCTATTTCAACAAGTTTGCTTATTAGGATTATAGCATCTAAGCGTTATTATGAAAATACCAATAATTAAATCACAACACTAAAGCACTTTTTATCTATAATTTATAGGTGCCCGAGGAGACTGAGACTGAATAAACAAGGCCCAGTTCTCCCATGAGAAACATCCCAAATTATTATCTGTGATTAAGGATTTTCTAAGTCTTTTCTTTTCAGCTTATTGAGGATGGCGTCTAAAAATCTAAGCACTCTTGAATTGGATCAAATCAGAGAGCAAATCGCACTAGAGCATCTGATTAGGAAGTATTATTTTTTGCTTGTAACGGAGTGTAATCACAGATTTTTTTTTTAAAACAAATATATTAATTAGAACTTCAAGCTATATCAGTTTTATCCTGATCAAATTCAACGGCCCGGCTCATGTTCAAAAGCTGCCAGAATTTACATCATTAACTTCACATTTGATTATTTAGTTTCACATGTAATGTTGCATGCCAGCTGGTACTGGAAGAAGGGCGATCCAGGGAATTGCTTGGCTTTCTATCATGTTTCAGATATGCTGTTTCTGGCTGTGGATGGAAAGAAGATAATTAACAGTAAAACACTGATAACTGTCCCCACAGTAAAATGAAATCCCTAAAGTGAAATGAAAAGAAGGGCTGTGGCTCATGAGGTGGAGCAGATCGTCTACTTATCAGAAGGGATGTGGTTCAATCTCTGGCTCCTCAGGTCTGCATGTTTTCATATGCAATGTAAAGGCCTTCGAGTGTTTAACGGACTAGAGAAGCATTATATAAATATCATGCCTTGCTATTCCAGCTTTCATTATTCTACTTTTTATAATGGACCGAAAAATATCCCTGTAACTGATACATTATTATATATTACATTACCGTTGAACAGGTAGAATTTTAATGATGGAGTTGATCGTAGCAATAGTTTGAATGTTAAGGCTGTGTAATTAATGAAAACTTCTTTTTGATAATGATGATTTTTGATTTAACTGATTCTTTTTTTAGGATAATTTTTCCCAAGTTACTTTTCCAGACTTTTGCGAAATAGAAAAACTTTTTGGTCAGGACCATTTGTTTGTCGTTGTAATACCCATTTTAGCCACCAGAGGATGTGCACTGCTGTGCCACATGAGGGAGAAGTTTACTTTCAATTTTTGCCCTCTAATTTTTAAGTAATTTAGAAAAAATGTCCAGCTTTACCTTTTTTTCTACCCTCTTTGAATCATTAACACAGGAGAAAAGAATTAAGATCAGACTTTTTAAATAGATTACAAGAAACTTTTTTTTCTTACATGCCTCTTGAGGCAGGTTTGTTATTTGAACTCCATCTGTCAGTGAATTGTGTGAAATGCAGAGGTGACATTACAGCATAAAAAGGAAGTAGGCGGGAAAATAGACAGTGCCTTCAAATTTTACAATAGGAGAGTAAATGTACTTAGTTACTTTCCTCCAGCACCTAACTGATCTCAATGTTCTTATTCATAGCACATCCCATGAACTTGGAGTGTCCGATATTTCCCATCACATCTGCCGTGTGAGCTGCACAGAGCACCGGAGCAGCTCAAAGAAATGATTATTGGAGTGGATGTGCGGTTGGGAAATGGACTCCAGAAGGTCAGTGGGTAATGCTCGTGCCCCCGGCCAGAGGAGACGAAGGGGTGGATGGGATATCCGTCGCGCCCCGCCTGGCCTCGGTGAGATTACGAGCGATGTAATAGGATCGTCCATTTTCTGTAATAGAACACAGAAAGGCTAAGCCCTGGCTTGGGTCTTACTTGCGCCCCTGGATCACCACCAAGGCAACAACAAAAAATATATATCTCCGTCTTCCTCTTGCTAGGAGGAAAGGAAGCTTAGCTGCCTTTGGACTTGAGCAAAGACACACGGTGGCTGCAAAATGAGACGATGCTTGCCAAGCGACAAAAGTCTCCGCTAAGCAGTAATGAGAAGTGAATAGACTGCAATAGAGGAGGCTTTGGCTTTGGTATAGTGTATTTTATGTTGTTTAATTGACTCATTTACAAACTGATAATACACATTCAGAGATAATGGAGTCGCTGTGTTGAAATGCATGACACAACTGCACTCAGCGTCTGGCTGGAACTGGTACAAATGATGTCTCCTTTTATTGACAACTCAAACATCACACTTCCAACGCCAGAAACAATCAGCCTTGTATGTCAGACATACTGAGAGTAAATACTTTCTTCTTATGAAAAGATTAAAGGAGTAACATATTCATTATTTTGATGATGTTGTGTTTGTAGGTCTACAGCAGTGTTGAGAGACAAAACCCTTAATTTGGTCTCTTGTGACTTTCCACTTCTCTTCTCAGTGAGTAATTTCTTTTTCAGAGTTTCTCCCTTGAGAATATCTCAGAAAAGCCTTCAAAGGCTCTGAATTTGTATTGTCAATAGATGTTTTGTTTCAGCAGGGGGATATTTTTCGGAGGCACTTCCATCTGAAAAGACTTATTGATTAAGTCATCCTGCCAAAAAAGGGACCCTCAGAAACAAAAAGACTGCACTGTTCACCAGGATCTGATAGTCCAGCTGCTCCTCTCTTTCGCTTGTCTTTGTTCTTAAGAAGGGCTACTCTGGGTTAGACCGACTTTCGACCAAATTGTAACCCATCTGCAGAGTTGCTATAGCAACCGCATTTCATTCTTCAACAAGATGCAATGGAAGTTATGAGAGTCAAAGTCTCGCCGAGTCCCGGGGCGTCACCAGAGGACAAAGCATTCAAAATGAATATGGCTGGAAAATAAAAAAATAAAAACGAGGCTTCACCTGATTTCAATTCAGCAAGTCAGTTATCAAAACAGTTAAACACCGGCGTCTGTTCCCTATCCCGAGGCCTGAAATATAACCATCTGTTCTGACAATTTTCCAGAGAGCAACATTTGAATTCCTCCTTAATGAATGCTCAGACACTCCAAGTATAGTCTGCTTGTCTGCCACTGCGGCGCTGTAGTCTGGGGATGTTAATGAAACCTGAGGAGGGTGCAAGGAAAAAAATTAAGTTGACAGCTACATTAGCCCCCTGTAAATCATTCAATTCCCATTATTTTAAACAATGGGAGGCATAAACAATGCACCCCGTCTTGCAGTTAAAGCTATTTTATTCCAAACTTCTTAAGGTGGCGACTGACCGCAGGGGACGCCGGAGGAAAGGGAATGAACACAGACTGCATACTGGTGCAGACGAGAGAGAGGTTCTTTAAAAAAGGAAGCCTTAATAGGTGGATATTTGCGAGCGAGGCCAGATCTTTCTTCTTTGCATCTTAAGGTCCTTTTTCATATACTGTATTACTTTATTGTATCATCAAGAGCTATCTACAGCCATGTGTGCTAAGACAGTTAAAAATAAGTAAAAATAACAGCTTCAAGGCCCTGCACTGGAACACTGTGAAACAGAAAAAGCGAAAATAGTAAAAAAAAACCCATCATACTTGAGAAATACAGAGGCCATTGTAATGCATAATGCATCAGAAAATCGAATTTCCCACAGACAACAACCCTTCAACATCCGGCTGGCTGACCCCCCTTCGCCCACTCAGGCCAAGCCCTGTCTCGCCTTTGCACCAAGACAATTGGCCTCTGTAATTAAAAAAGGAGCCTCTGTCAGTGACTGCCATACTGTATATTCTGTGCAGGCAATTTCAAACAGCGGCATACACTCACAAGTCTAGTTCTTGAATAAAGTTATTAAAGGCAGCAATGGTGCTGGATGAGTCATGTATTAGTTATTTTTATTTAAACTGTCTGACAGTTAATGTTCTTGTAGTACATGATGGCAAATAGAAATAAAGTTCTGCACTTTTGAGAAATGTGGCCACAGCTGATGTCAGCATGCCTCCCAACAGTATTTTGAAGACAATCTGTTGCATATTCTATCCATTGTTAGCCACACCCTGCAAAATCTGAGTTCATGTCAGTAAAAAATATGATTGAATAGGAAATAGGAGCAACAAGTAAGTCAAAAATCAGATGCTGTGAAAGTGGTAAAGTGGTTTCAGCAACCAGAAACACAGCAAATGCACCAAAAGATCAACTGGTGAATCAGTTTACTGCACAAACAAACATACTGCAGGCTCAAAAGTTTAAATATATAACACTGTTCCAAAAAGAGAGACCGAGGAGGACAACCAGCAATAATGTCTGACATATGGAGACTCATGGCTGTTTTTTTCCATTCTTCAAAAGGAAGTTTGAAGTTCAGACCTGAGTTTAAGATCCATGGTGAAATTGTAAATGGGCACAAACCAGTGGTCATAATGACATGTAGCTCAGTGCTGATGTTGATCAAACAATGCAACTGTTATTTTACACTAGTAAAATTTATTGCTTGTAAATGCTACATGCACATAACTGTGCAGCGCTCCATTAATGTGCAGCAGGAAAAGTCTTAAAAGTTTTAGATCCCACCACTGATTAAGAGGCAATCACTCAGCGTACATACATTGAATGGTTGTTTCCAAAATACTCTCAACAAACATTAGTAAAATGGGGATTGATATAAAGAGAATATTAAGGATTATTAGTTAAATACAGTGGAAGAGGGGATAAATAATCTTTACATACATTCCAAGTGTTATAAGTACATTGAAAATGTTGCTGAGGTAGAAGTATGTAGCAAGTACTGCTTTTTTATTTCAGCAAATCACAATTTCTAAGAAGCTAAAGACATTAAATTTTTTATTTTTTCTGCTTAAAAATCTTCATAAACTGTTAGATACTGATTTGTAAATAATC
This sequence comes from Acanthurus lineatus, assembly GCA_029814665.1. Lineage (NCBI taxonomy): Eukaryota > Metazoa > Chordata > Actinopteri > Acanthuriformes > Acanthuridae > Acanthurus > Acanthurus lineatus. The sequence goes on along the minus strand of JAPZDV010000017.1, from coordinate 7,489,534 downwards.
CAACCACAGGAGCTGTCACATACACAGAAAGAAGTAAAAAGTAAATGATTTCTCTCTGAAATTTAGAGGAGTTAAAGTACAAAATAACTTGAAGAGGGACTATTCCCACTTTGTTTCATTCCAGCACTTTTTAAATATGCAGTGATAAATGAGCATGCCCTCCCCTCCACTGGGCCACAGAGAGCAGCACTTCATAACAGTCACTGAATGCACAGCACATCGCCCAGAAGTTATCAAAAGCCTTAAAAATTTAAAGATTTAGTGCAACAGCCTCAAAATGAGTAAAGTTCCAAAAAACTGCCTAACGCTTCTCTAGAAGAGACAAACATCCTGTCTTCAATAAAGTAGTTACATGTCTTATCAAGGTGCCTTGTAGAAAGAAAAAAGGATCTCCTGGGGTTGTTACTGCCTCAAAGAAAGTCTATTCCCTCATTTATATCACTGTCTTATATGCTGCCTCAGTGCCCCCATGATAAATGAATGATAGTGTCAGTTTTCTTGATATAATTATGTACTTTTTGGTTGAATCCTACAAATAAATCATCTAATTAAATGCAAATGAGGCGACTGGTTCCAGGTGTCTGTTTTACCCGGTGAGACTTTTTCTTTGTTCCGTTTGTTTTGAGGGAGGCAATCATGTTAGGAGCCTTGGCAAAATGAGCTCACCACAGGGTGCTCCGGTTTCCAAAAACTGGTTGTTGACCTCCATCTTACAGGGTGCGAGTGAATAACAAGCTCCCAGGAGAAGAGCGTCTGAAAATACATCTGTTTAATGCTGGTCTTTTATCTGCAGAGACAGGACAAGCGCTGGATTCTGCACCTTTTGTTTTGGTTATTCATTAATTTGCAACAATGCTCGCTCTAAAAAAGAAATCAGTTGCACTTTGACCTGTCTTGATTTACCCAAAATACATTTATTATTGCTAACATTTTGCATTCCCCTGTGTTCACTGAGGCGCTCCTTGAGTTCTCTCTGTGCATAAACGAGGCACTTTACCCATTTTTGTCAAAACAGAGGTAATGACTCTTATAAGAGAGCTAATGGTATGGATTTTCTGCTGCATGAGGCATTCCACAGCACAGGAAAATCAAATTAAAGGTGAAAGAAAGGGGGTAATACTGCCTGAAACAACTGCTGCAGGCATAAACGTTAAACATCCTTGTGGGAACCCAGAATGCCTCGTTTCTAATCACAGGCATATTTACAGCGACAACACTGAGATTTGTTGCTATGAAAAGAACAAGATACAAACACCTGAAATTTCAACAACAAGTAAAGTAATTAATATCTATCAGTTTGAGCACCTGCTAAACGCACATTATGATGCAGAGCTCTGTTTCAGCAAAACAGGAACAGACTTTTAAGTACTATGTAACTTTAAGCCTAAATATAATTTGAATAAATTCTAAATGAGTCACATATAAATAAGCACGGTTTTCATGAATGGGGTAGTTTGCTGTAGAGACCAAAAACAATTTTAAATCAGGCTAAAAAACACCTTTCACATTTTAATATTGTAGTCTTTTGGAGCCAGCCTCAAGTGGTCATTACAGGAACTGCAGCTTTTGCCACTTCATTTTTTTAGCCGTGGAGGTTATCGCTTGAGTAACTTTATTCTACTCTAATATCCCAAATATCCCATCTCATAATTATTACTGAAATGTGGAGCAGAAATATAAAATGTTCACTTAATTTATGACACCATGAACATTTCTATTTATTTCAGGCCCCAATTAAATTATCACCCCAGTGTGATAATTGCAGTGGTAATTAGCGTTTATTGTAATTACAGGGCATGATTCAGATGGATAACTCTCCAAATGATTCAGGCTATCCGAGAGCAGCCCAAATGGCTTCCAAGTCATCTATAGGTTAATCATATATGTCAAAGCTTTATGCCGCGATTCAAATTGCTTTTACCACAGCACATTGCTTCCAACACGGAGCTTGAATTAAGTGGGTTTTCTGTGAAGGAACAAAGTTCAACAAAACAGGAGTCACTCTGAAGGGCAGTGACCTCATGCAGCCGAGGGGACAATGTACGATAGACTTCTTACATGTTAACTTTTATCACATACAGCAAAGTTAATCTCAGATGATACCATATAGGGATGAATATAGCTGAAATCATGGGAAAAATAACCGGCTTGAAGCATATTTTTAAATAACACACTCATGTGATACTGAAGATAAACCAAAGCAAGGGTAGATAGTACTGAAAGCTGGGCTGCTTATCGTGCATATGTACAGTTATGCTTGTTTATGGGTGGCAGCTCCGAGATAAGTTGCAATGCTTTATCTCCTGTTGCGCTATCAAAGAATTCGAGCACAGTTCAACACAGATTTGAAGAAGTATCTGGTTCCCTCAGGAAAATCCTCCCTCAGAAGTTTTTTTTCACAGGAAAATAGCAAAAAAATACAAAGACAAGTGTTTCTTCATCCAAACCACTGCTAACCAACAAGGAAAAAGAGCAGTTTTCAGCTGGTGGATTAACATGCACTGGTTTGCATCTCATTTGAAAATGGGTGGATTCAAATTTGACTCAAGTGAAGCTCAAAGGATGTGAACTCTTTCATCTAAAGCTGATGAAGCTACCACATAATGTGTCTTGTATGTTTCACTCCTTAGAGATGTCATCATTGTCATGGTTGACACTTTTATTTTCTTAACTGACTCTAAATGCACTTTTGTGTTCCATTACAACCACTGTTTTGACATCTGTGTTTGTGAAGCTCATTAATGCAAAGCTGCCATATCCTGCTGCAAACCATAAAGATAAAATACTGGCACTAGCAGCTGATAAACACAGCTTATGGATATCAGGAGCTTTTAAAACTTCCAACAACCCCAAGTGGCTGTTATTTAATACTGTTGCTAACTCACCCCAGCCTAATTTAAATGAACTACCTGTAGTGCTATTTAATTTTGATGTGGCGAGTAGGAAGTTGCAGAATGTCGGCTGAATTCATGCAGATGCACACTCAGGGCCAAAGAAACAGGAGTTCACTGACTGCACTGCAGTCGACATTTTCATCCCAAACATGAACGAAGTCTCTGAGGCACTCTGACATTTCCATATGAAATACATCTGGTTTGTCGAGTCTCCCGAGCAACTGGGAGCTCAGCATCCTCCTCCTCCACCTCCTCTGGGTTGTTTGTTGCAAAAAGCATTTGTGGGTTCAAACAGAAACGTTAGATTAGACCCAAGGGACACAAACACCATCGCAACAGGAGCAAATTGGGAACTGAATGAAAGAAAAATCAATTATGCCAAAACCCCTTATTAACAATTAGTGCTGGTGAGGGAGCTTTCTCTAGCTTTTGTTGTGGCTGATTGTTTTGAGAGTAGCATCCTAGGCAGCTGGAGCTGTTTGTCTGACTATTGTCTTCAATACTGATTGTCAGCACCCAATGGGGGATCTTGACAAATGCACTTTTTACAGGGGACAAACTCAAACTATTAAGTCAGAAGGTTTAGTCATTACTGGTGAAGGGTTGACTCACAAAACATTAAAAGAGAAAGACTAAGATTTTAAATATTGTTTTGCAAGCGTGATTCATGAGTTTTTTGAAAGTCTTTTGGTTCAGCTCTTACAGTAAGTTGTACTTTGATCTATAAATATCTTTAAAAGAATAATGTGTGGAAGGTTGACACTCGAACACACTTATCTAGTAAAGAACTTTCAAGGATGAAGAGCTTTTGACACAATATAGATCTAAATGGCAACAATCAGCGTTATTTTAGCTCAAAGTTCAGTAAAAATGACATATTCTGCATGCAAAGAAGGCCAGCTTGCTCTGTGCTCACCACCATGCCACATTTAACTCTGAGTTGCTGTTAAATTGTGCACAATAATTGAGCTAATTTGCATCCTTAAGAAGGTGGTCTAATAATGTTAAATTAGAGGTTAAATAGGGTTGTATATCAGGACTTCAAGTGGATCACAAACTCTTCAACATTTACACCTGTCACCTCATAATGTTCATATTGTATTAATCACAAAACCAGACTTCCTTAGCGATGAAAAACCAACATGCACAAATTCCAACACCTAAACTCAAAACCTCTGATCCTCACTGTGGTGTTTTGTAAAAAGGAAAAAATGCATAAAAGATCACCAATTATGTGACAGAAAGGATGAGGCTGTGCACATCTGACTTTCATAATGTCAGGTAAAGGAGAACAGGCTTAAAAGACAAGAAAAATGGAAAATAAGATCTCTGAAATAATAAGATAGTGATACCAGACTCCTGCTTTAAAGGATCATTTGTTTCACTGTACATTTAAGATTTTATCCTTTTACTTTCAAGCAGTTTTTTTGGCTGCTAGCAGACACCTGACCTTTCCTTTTAGTCTGTTCTCCTTATCATATCGTGTCTCTCCTCTGATCTGTTTTTATGTGGCAAAGACAGATTGCACAGATAAACTTTTTTGTATCCAGGTAATAAAATCAACTTCTGATTGGCGGCATCCGCAACAGCAGCAGAAGCTTCAAAGTTATGAACATGGTTCAGCTCACTTATCTGTGTAGAGGACATGTCTGGGCTGGCTGATCCGCCCCGGGCACCTGCAGGCCAAGCTGGGCGACCCCTAACATCCAGTCACATCTGGTGAGAGGCTGGTTGGGCAATGATTAGCAGCTGGCTTTGTCACATTAGCCGTGACCATGTGTGACCCTCGGGTGGCTTGATGGGCTGCTGGCTCACCGGGAGGCCTGAGTGGGAGCTTGGCGTGGGGACCAGGGGAAGGAAATGAGCCGGAGAGGGTGCTGATGAGGACAGGATGCTGGTGGACTAATAAAAGGAGGGACGCCGCTGTGCATTCGTCTCAGCTCAAGCTGGCCAATGGCCAGCCGGAGCAGATGTTATATGCTGATTTGGTGACTTGGACGCTGCAGGGGAGTTACTTATAAAAAGATCTCATAGTCAAATGTGATTTTAGAATTATGGTAGGCAGGTGAAGAAACTGTTTGTTTACAGAAGTCAAACATGTTGGTGTGATATGCAATCCTCTGCTTTCTTTGGGGTTAATCGAGGTTGCATGGTATACAGTTTCCCCACAGCATGATGTTTTATAACATTAGCAGAAAAAAACAATAAAAATTGACTTTTTAGATTTATATTTTTTCTAATGCTCCAGTTACACAACCAGGAATATTTTTTTCCCTAATGGAGATTGACAGCTAACCAACCGGGGCATTAAAATTAATTTTAACGGGAATCCTTCAAGTCCACCACTTAGATAAAAGCCAAAATGTCACAAAGAAAAGCCCAAATGTCAGCTAAGGACATAACCTGTGGCTGACAAAAAGAATCACCTGGAAGGCAATTAAATTAAACTTTTATGAGGTTTAAAAGCTATTTCAGTCCCCTTCGATCCAACAGCCACAATCAACACTTTATCCTTTCAGTCAGCCCAAAGGCCACAAACACTGGTTAATTATTCTGAACTGCAATAAAATCTAATAGTTGTCTTGACAGGATGCTTGTAAGAGCAGCACTCAGTCAGGTAAACCACACATGATGAGCAGACAACGTGATTTAGCATGTCAGTTTAACTGGTTCGGAATATTTATAGAACGAAGAATTGAAGCTTGAAAAATGAACTTGTGATGAAAGTAAAGATCGAGTCAAAGAGGGAGCCAGAGGCGGGACTCCCGACTGAGAGTAAAGATGGAGAGGCAGAGGGATTTGAAAGGACAGGAAGTGGACGGAAAGGAGAGAAAGCTGGAGACTTAGTGTGACTGAGTCAGTTACAAAACTGAGAAATGTGAAAGCAAGAGATAAAGATTGGGGTAAAAAGAGAGGAGAACATTACACTTTTTCTGTACCATCTTATATATGCTTTTACTCAGAAGATGATTTCTGCCCACGATGAAAAGGAAAAGAGTGAGCTAAAAAATTCTAGTATATATGGCCAAAACTAAATCTTTAAAGACTATAAACTAAACTTCATATCAAAATTTAGGATAGAAATCATGAACTAGCTATAAAAAGAAAGAAGGAATAGAAACAAGTACATAAAAGACAAGGTCAATAAGACCCGCCCGCTTTATTATTTAGCTTTAAGAGAGTTTGAAGTTTTTAAAAATAAATTTATTCACTTTCTTCTTGTTGAACATAAGATGATGAGATTGATATCACTCTTAAAATTTTAACCTCTGACCCTGACTTTATTACAGGAAGTCAAGGGGCAGAATATTTCATGTCTGGGACAAATCATTTCCTTGCCCCTCTGCTAGTTGCCTTGCTAGCTGTTTGCTCTCTTAATTTATGCTAATCTAAACTTAGCAGCTGCTGGCCTCAGATAGGCTTCATGTTCACTATACAGATGTGAAAGTAGTGTCAGACTTCCAGAGGTGAGAGCAGTACTCAGACCTTTTACTTCAGCAAAAGTACTAATAGCAAAGTGTAAAAAAACTGTGTAACAAGTACAAGTCATGAATTTAGAATCTATACAAAATCAACGGCAATAAAATATGCTTTAAGTAACAAAAGTTAAACTACTTATTATGCCGAATTGCTTCATTTTAGTTAGTGATCAATTTATGTGTACATTGATTAAACGTTGCAGCTAATAAAGGCAGAGCTAATTTTAATTACATAAGAGAGCTTTCACATCATAATTTATTAGTGGATTTTTATTTTGTATTAACAGCCTAAATCAGCTAAGTAAGTGCTAATTAGTGCTGTTAAATTAATGCAGTGGAGTGAAATGAAGAAAATTTGCCCTCAGAAACAGAAAGCAGCATAAAATGAAAAGTAAAAGTTTTCTCCAAGTTGTACGACGTACGGTATTTAAGTAAATATACTTTGCATCTAAATCTCTGCAACACAGTGAGGAAACATGTGTCTAAGAATGCAGGACTGTTTCTTTAACCACGTTCAAAATGGGCATGTCTTGAATCTTTGTCATGTTGCCACTTTGGGGCAGAGACTGTGAAGCAGCTGCAGGTGTTGAATTTACATTAACATACTTTAACATTTCAAAGCTTTTCATTACAGTTCTGATAAAGCACACCAATGAGGAACAGGACAGAAAGCAGCAAGGATCTATCCATTCAATAAGAATAAACACAGCAGTATAAAACAAACCATGCTTGACATTGACATTATGCAAACTTAGCCCAGTGCTTCTTATTAGCCAGTCTCTTTTCTGTCCAGAGGGTAGATCTACTCTCCAGTCTGTTTCAAACCCACACGGCTCACTTTGATAAGACAGTGCTATCATGGATGACGGCAAGACACAAAAGTGTATAAAAAAGCCCAAACCCTGCGGAAACTCCTCATTTTAAATGAGAAACAACTTAAAAATTCAACAAAAATGACGTTCAATGCGCTGAATGTTCACTGTCTCCTTTCTTCCTGGCTCAGATATTAAGTACTGTACATCTTATAATAGGCATGAATATGAAAAACTGATATGAGCAGCAATTTGGATCCGAGCTCGTCCACCTGCAGAGTGAACACAGTCTCAGATTTCCGCACAGCACGATGTAAAAGATGACTTACAGAGATTCAGGAAGGAGGATGAGGAGCAAAAACCGTAAAGTTAACAAGGTGGATTTAATCATCTACAATATGAAGGAGCTACCGCTGTCTCAAATATCCCTCCTCGGTTTTAAAGAATATTAACAGCCAGTGACTCATCTGCCGTTATTTCTACTGAATTATCTGTCATACAGTATCTGGTGTTATTAATGCATTAGAAACACCATCAGTATAATAACCCCAACAATCTTTCTGAAATAAAGGTGAAACAGATGTTCTATATATCACTGCTGACACAGAGCAGCTTTGCAGATGACACTCTGTTCTAATACTGTCATATTTATCTCTGCATGTGAGTAAGTTTGGTGCAAAAGTTAGGGGCTTTTATGGTGGTGTTGTGATGCTCGTAACAATTAAAATAATAGCCCTGATAGAAGAAGCTATAATTAAAACTACCACATGAAGAGCCACATTTTCTTGATGAAAATGAAAACACCACAAATGTTCCTAACTTGTGTTTTTGTGACTGTAGCCAAATCAGAAACATTAGGTTACAGCCAAAATGTTTGCAATTATGTTTTTTTTCCAATTCCAAATTTGCAAGTTTCGAATGTTATTTTGCAATCTAAAACCCACTTGCAAGTAAAAAAAAGTTCCAGTGCAAAAAACTGTTTTTATTCTTATTTATTTGTTGGCTTGACTTCATGTTTGTGGATGATATTTAAATAGTGCAGATTATTAAGTTTTAAAATCCTATAAAGGAAGACTGGCATCATCTTTTCTACTTCAGCTGCACCTGGATGATTCACGTGTGTTTGGAGACATTCAGCCATTTCTGTTTATGCAGTGCATCAGCGATCTCTTTCAAACAGCATCTGTCACCTTTTCAGGGGGTGGACATCTCATTTTGGAGCAGGATCCATATAACGTATTAAGTCACGGATATGTGCGTGTGAGTGTGTATGTCTTTGTGTGTTGCGTGGTCTCTAAAATTAAAGTAAGTTAATTTAGCGGTCTATTGAGTAGTCCATTCTATTTCCCATCACATCCCAAGGTGACAGCATGATACTCCATAATACACTTTCATGTTGTTTTGAAGAGAGAGCAGGAAGCGAGAGGGTAAAGGGAGGGGAGACAAAGAGCCGGCTGGTGTGTTTGCTCTGTCCTCTCCTCATACACTATAGTGCTTTCTCCCACACAACCTGCTATTACGGCCCCTCTAATCAGATTTGCAGAGCGAGGGAAAATGCAGGGCTCCTATCTCGACTACCTTGACGCAGCAAAAGGGGGTGAGCCATCGGAACCCCTCTTTGGACTAGCGGCTGAAATAACAGTGATCACTCCTGACAGCAGCACATGAGTGGATAGTGCACTCACATTTGGCACAGTGCTCAAATGTCATTTCACCTTCGGCGCACACTAAAAGGTGACAGGCTTCATCCGTCCTGCCAGGCGGACAAGCTGGCTGTAGTGGTGGTGGTGGTGAGGGGGCACTCTGGGGGATGTGCAGTGAAACCAGTGTGTATTGCAGAATTAAATCACACTTTGCCCTGACTGACAGACCCCAAAATGAACAGATATGTTAATGATACATAATAAATGCCACTTGGGCAAATCTGACGTTCAGATGTGCACTGCATAATAAGGTCATATTTGGAGGCAAATTGTTATGTTGATGGAGAAGAGCGGCAGAACCAATGGAAATGACATGTCCAATAACAGGTTTAGTTTTTATACCAAATAAACATTTTAAAAACCCTCTTGGATCCACTAGTTGTGCCTTATTCTAAAAGCAGTAAGATATATGTTTTTGGTTTTGGAAGGTTTGATGCATATTCCTCTATTTCACCTCTATCCAAGTGAAAGAATGATGAACATCATTTCATATTATTTCTTGTTAGTGATTGATATAGCAGGGGAAAGAGACAATGAGATAAGGGGGGCATTATCAATCATCATTTGCGGAAGGTCACTGTTGTGGACACTGAAACCTGCTCTGTTCCTTTACCTCAGTCTTGAATTTAATGTCCAGTTCGCTTTAAGAGTCTGGACATTGTGGTAAAAGTCCCAGCAATGACGCGGCAGGGGTTTTAATTAACTTGACCTTCAGAGTGATGATTATTCTAATACTGGGTTTTCTTATGTATGTTCTTTAACACAATAATATAGTATAATCCTATTGATTATGACAATTTAATTAGTTTGACCTACTGGGGTATCACATTAATGCTCAGATAGGGAATTCAATTAACACCTATGGTAGAAAAAGTGTCTTACAAGCAGTGAAGACAACAGCAGCCCGTCGCTTCTAACGAATATTTTCATGCTCTTATCTACCATCTGCTGCACTGACAGGGTTTTGCCGCTCTGTGATGGTTAATTATGTGCTGTACACTGGCAGAAATGCATTAGTGGAAGTGCTGTTCTCTAGTTCACGGGATGAACTCAACCTTTAATGTTGTTAAACTGATTAAACCTTTGCTCAAACGCTGCTAAAAGTTGAATGTGGCTTTTAATCTATAGTGAACTTTAGCTAATGTTATACATTTTCACCCTGTTGTTGCCACGCTGCAGGAAGGATCATTCATGCTGACAACAGGTAAATATCCTAGAAATATAAAAGAGTTTCAGTAGTTGTATTAGTTTTTTGTACTGATTTTGTACTGTATTTGCCATTTGTTTAAACCTGCTTAAACAGATTTTTTGGCTTCTTAGGATCATACATACAATTATTTTCTGAGCAATAGCATTTATTTGATGAATCTATGTTATCTATGTTGAATATTTGTTCATTATTCACTGTATTTTGTCTCCATCAATGTCTCCACTATATTAACCAACTAGCTTGTTAACTTTGTTTGTCTATAGTTTGCTTTGTGCAAAGAGTGTGCAGTCAGTTTGTAAAGATTTTGGATTATAAAACAGCTGAACAATGAGACTGAAATTAAACTGCTCAAAACAATGACAAAGAAGCTATAAATCTTGATTCTATTAACTTTCATTTTGTTGTGCAACTTTAAATTGCATAAGTACAAATAAATTACCTTGATACCTTAACATCACACACCTGTGGATAAGACTTTATGGTTTGCAAGAACTGTTATTGAAGTTGCGGCAGTATCGAGAAACAGCGACAGCTGGGAGAAGCAAAGTCACTGCAGGATTTCTGACGGCAAATTCTAAGACACACAGAGTAATGACAGGAGTTATGCTGCATTAAGGATGTGTGATGTGAAATCTGTATAACAATTCATTTAAAATTTCCTAAGATGCTTTCTGTAGATAAAACAAGATGAGAATGCCTTTTTCCTGTTAATTATACACATGACAACTCAAGGTGCTTTATCACATTAATGCGGAAAATCCTTGAAATCCAATATTGCCCAACAAGCAGTCCAGCTTATTGATTGTCAGCATTGCTGACACAACCATGGGTGTAAAGAGATTGCCACTTTATGTTTGTTGGTTGGAACTGAGCAGAAAAATATCTTCATATCAGTAAATCCATCGTATATATTTATCAAGGTCTTTCTAGGAAAAATGGAAAATAATTGCACCACTTCTTTACTCACTGCACTTCTCTGTCCTTTAGTTTTTTCACCTTGAACATCTTTTCATACAAGATCTGACAACCACTTTACTACACACATATACAACCCATTCAAGACACTGTTCCTCACACATACACACTGCCTCGGTTCACATTTGGTTTGCACTGTGCTCTTTCTTTCTGCAACTACATCTCCACCTATAACACCAGAATATCCACAGTGAGCTTCTTCTGTTAGCGAAGGCTCAGCCCTGAAGCCGTCTTACGGCACTTCAGCATTAATAATTTCTTAGGATTTCTGCAACCACAAAGCTTGCGCTGTACAAGTTACTGTGCGGTCCTACTTGACGGTGGTCTGTTCTCACATCAACTGTTTTTCAGTAGTGAAAAATCATTCAAACATCACACGATCTGAAATCACGATGTGCCGTTGATTCACATGACGTGGCAGTAACCTCATCATGGATGTGAATATAGATATTTCATCTTGGCTGGATGCTTACACTTTGATAGTCTTATGCATATTCATTAGCTGTGATATCCACCAGAAGGTTATTATCCATAAATGTCACTCTGTAATTAATTAATCCTGTCTGCTGGTTGCTCTCCCTGCCTCATTAATGAGCCAAGTCTAGCTGATTGTATTCATATTCATGTGTCCAAATATACAGCTCTATTTCAGATTCACATGCCAGAATATTTCACTTCATTAGCAGCAGGAATCGCCCGAGGGCTATTTGACAAGCAGGGTCTGCGTTCTGTTTTTTTTCCTGTCGGCGGCGCACACAGGATCCCGTTTGTCTGTTTGGGTTGTTACAGTAATGAGGGGACACATGGCTCTGGAGTCCAGAGTGAGGGAACATTTTGGTCGATGAGGCAAAGTTTACTCACATTCCAATGAGAATCACCTTCAATGGGTAACGCGGTCCAAGGAGACAATTATGGGGGTAATTTTGTGCTGTTTAGCAAATTGATTTTTAAAGCTATCCCAGAGGCACATCTATTACTGTTGGTTTGAGTTTTAATAAAAATCCAATATGAATTTGCACAAAGCCAAGCGGTGTAACTCTGGCACATTAGGCTAATAGAGAAGAATACCACAGCTCAGGAATGGCTCACAAATAGTTTGACATTTACCCTGCCAAGCACTCAATTATTGGGGGGAGAATTTCATCCTTAGGCTCTGCTCGGTTATGCATGGTCCTTCCTGCAAATGGTAATAATCTATGTAGGCTTTAAGGCACACTGTAGCACATGCTCTGCTGATATGTGGCCAAAGTGTGTGCTTAGCAGGATGGCTTAGCGCTAAGTGAGATAGCATCATAATTGGAAGCTCACATGTCAAAATCCCCCCAACATCGGCCGGGTGTAAAGTGTTCTTGAGCCAAACATTAAATCCCCTCTCGCACGCTGTCACTTCTGATAGGAACATCGGCGAAATGTATAAAACATAAATGTAAATTGAACGACTTGAGCCGAGGGCTTCTTTTGTGTGCCCAGGGCTTCAGATTTAAATCACTTGCAGTTGGGTCTTTTACATTAAACTACAATCCCCGAGCAGTTTGAGAGCCATTGAGTTAACTGGTTCGCTAGCTGGGTAATGTTAAAATGTGATTGGAAAGCTTGGCCTCTGATGTGAGACACAGGACAGGAAAGGAGAGAGGAGGATTGTGGAATTTATTCAAATGAAATATTATAATTTTCCTGTGGAATTAAAAATAAGTGTCTTTCAATTATTTATCACTGAATAAAAAATGGGACTTATTATTATAACTGCAATCTGAGGAAAAGACCTCAGGTAAGTAGTGAAGTTCATAGATCTACAAAAGTTGAATTACAAGAACTTATTTTTTAACTTTTTTACACTCACTTTATAATAATAGTTCTATAATATTGTGCAAAATAGCACAGTAGCTTTGTAACATAACAGGACTTCAGGTCACGCTAGCTGCTCTGTAAGGATTTACTTAGGCACCGTGGGGCTTTTAACTACATGCTCCCACCAGCTTGCTAACATGCTCACCATGACTATGCTACTCTGACTCACTGGACGTAGACTGTGGGAATAAACCTGCCACTGGACAACTTTTACAGTCAGCATTCCCCTGTTCTTCCACTTTCAGCATATTTTCCCAGGTCCTGTCTCTGCATCCTGAGCTTCGCGCTACCCAAAAATTATAATGATACGTTTGAGAAAATACAAACAAGCAAAACTTTTTTACCATTAGCAAAATGATAACAGGTGCAGCAAAACCTCTATTTAGTTCTCAAATGCAGCACTACCCTTAAAGTGTAAGAATTCTTAAATTTAGAATAGAATATTGTCATTGTGACTGTATAATTAAGTGCAATCCTTCGCAGTGCAAAATCATAAAAAAATCATAGAATCTAAAATATTCCATTCTATTCTATCTATTCTATTCTATTCTATTCTATTCTATTTACAGTTTCAGCTCAGGGTAATAAGCTTGGCAGGTACTGGATAAAATATTGGACAAATAAAAAGAATCAACATTATGACAACAGTAGGTAAGTTACAGGATCACTTAAACTATCACAAGACTAAATGGAGGGGCCCTGGATATCCAAACTCTCTCTGAAATTTCACGGAAAATTACTCAATCCATAGTTTTCAAGCTACAAGGTTGAGCTAGAGGAAAAGTCATTATCATTATCAACCTCTGTGGCAACTTTGTGGTAACACATCCAATTATTATTGAGATATTTGAGTCTAGACCAAATTGGCTGACTGATTGATTGACTGACCTTGGCATCCCTAGAGCCACAGCACTAAAATAACTAAAAACAAATAAGTAGAGGAAACAGAAATAAATAGAGGTCAGAGGGTCTATAAGTTTTAATTTATTTCTAGTTCCACAAGATTATTGAAGATTAATCGACTAATTAACATGTAAATATATTTGAAAAAGTCATCAACACCTGCCTGTTGAGAGATACTGGTTTTGTATGTAGGTCGCACTGTAGTACAGAGTGTGGTGAGTCATACCTTTAGGTCCTTTGGTGAAACATTTGTGGTTCACAGGGATGAAAGAGTCTCAGCTCTGCTGTCAGAGTTGAATCCTGCTCGATTCTGGCTCTGGCAGAGCTTCTCCTAGAAGAAATCTTTAATAAATTAATAATGTCTTTTCTTTTATCTTAAAAACACTTTCACTAAGCTTATCAAGGATGTTTTTAGTCCCTGGAAAAAAAATACATTTTTAGATGTACATGATTTTCACTGGAGAATGACATGCGCTGGCTCATTAATCCTAAAAGCAAAGAATTATCGTGATTAGCTGACATTAGCTGTCTTTAATCAAGCTTTGTGGTTAATTCACTTTCAAACGGCTCTGAAAGGACTTTAGGAATTTAGAGCAAACACTACAAACTTTGAGCTAGGTTTCCAACAAAGTTTCTATTACTTTGTACAGACTTTTGCAGTGAAAAAAAACTTCACTGCAGACAAGCAAGCATAATGCTGTCAGGTAACTGCTGTTTAGTCAATGTCAGCTATCTCTCAGCCAGCAAGCTACAAGGCCAAGGCCACAATTTATGCTTGAATACCACAAGATAAATAGAGCTAGTAAAAATATAGGACTAAATGGTTTCACTTACCACATGAGGCTGGTTTTGAAGTAACACTTCCTCCTTGAGGTTGATGGAGGCTACTTCCTGTTTTAATAAGATATCAGGGTGGTTTAGCATTAGCTGACAGTAACTGACTTGAATCAAGCTTTTTGGATAATTTACTTTTTAATAATTCTGAAAAGTCTTCATAAAGTTGAGCAAACCTTACCAACATTTGTTCGGGTTTCCAACAAAGTTATATACACTTGGTCTGAAAACAAAATAAACAGATAGCAGTAATGCTGTTAGCTAGCTGCTATTTAGTCAGTGTGAGCTCACTCTTAGCTAGCAAGCTACAAGACCATAAAAACCATAACTTAGTTACAGGTGTGAGAAGAGAAAATGAGTTGATAGCTAAGAATAAGGAATAAATTAATTAATTTACCACGTGAGGCTGGTTTTGAAGTAACACTGGAACAGCTCTTCCTCCTTGGAGTTGATCTACTTCCTGTTTTGACAAACTGCCAGGTGTGGCATTATTAGCTTACATTAGCTGTCTTTAGTTAAGCTTTGCTTTCAGTTAAGTTTTCATACAGCTTCAAAAAAGAAAACATTGTCAACACTTATGTAGGCTTTAAGCAAAGTTTCTGTTTGTTTGTGTAGTAATGACAAAGTGAACGGACAGTGATTCTGTTAGCTAACTGCTATTTAGTCAGTGTGAGCTTTCTCTTTGCTAGCAAGGCCAGAGCCACAACAGCTAATACCCAGGTGCTACAAATTAACTTTGAGTGCTACAAATTAACTCTGAGTGTTCAAAACATTTTTTTAATCAATATATTTACCAAATGACGCTGGTTTTGGAGTATCTCTGGAACAGCATTGCCCTCTTGAAGTTGATTCACTTCCTTTTTGCAAGATGTTGGAATTGGACAGGGTTAGCCAATCAAAAATGTCCTACACTTTGTTTATATTTTGACAAAAAATGGACATAATACAATTACACTGTGACATAGGATAGTGTTCTCATATGCAGTTTCCTGCTTATACATTATGTTTTAAAATATGATTTACCTTAAACTGCACTAAGACAGTTCAACAATCTGAGTACTGTTATAATAATTCTTTGCATTTTTAATTTGATATCAATGCTCATGTCTGTTGTTTTAATATGCAAATGCTGATAGAATAAAATCACTATGTCTCTGGCACAGCTGTCTCGGCAAAAGCTAAGCAATTACAACAATTCATAGTGAAATAATGCACCAAGCATCACTAATTGATAACGTCTAATTGAGTAAGATTATCCGAGGGTGAATTTTACTTCAAACTCACCCTAAGGCTGGCCTTTTCTCTACAATACACACTTAATCATAAAAAAAAGAAAGAATCCCATAGAAAAATAGTATTATTAAAACTGAAGGTTACAGAATCGCTAATGAATGTTTCTCCTTACTATGAGAGGGAGGTATGAAAATTACCCACAACTTCAAGTAAATTTGGTTTAAGCTTAACAGCTCGTATGCAAAATTAATCGCACAGCATTGAATTATTTTGGTACATAGCTGCTAATTGGTCAGCTACAAGTGTAAAATCAAATCATTGTGATTTGATTCCACAGCAAAGAAGTTCCTGCTGAGTGCTGCACTTATAGTTCTGTATTGCACAAGGAAGTGTCCTTTCATCCAACACAAAAAGATATTTCACTGCTCGGCTGTATATGCACAGACTCAATTATGTCTGCAGCAGCTCTGAGATTTATAATGAAAGAGCCCTGAATCACAGCACACAGAGAGATAAAGTGACCAGCGTACATGTGATTCGTCAAGATTTCCATCCTAATGTATTTATCTTTGCGTGAACTGAATATCAATGGGCCCTTCTCACATGAGCTCAACAAACCTGATGTGTTTGTCTTTAAAGGCACTGCATCACTTTCAAAGAGTTACAACCTGAAGTAATTTAGACCTATTCCCTTGGAAAATCCTCCCGGTGTGTCCTTGAACACTGAGCCTGCGGTGCGAACAGCCATAAAGCTCTCATTTGTCATCTGGATTGCGTCTTAGTTCCTTCAGAGCTCCCTTGTTGGGACAAAAAAGAGACAGGATGAGGACTGTTTTATTGCTTGGTGTTTAGTTGCTTTTAATAACAAAAATAGAGGTTGTGTGGCTTTTTTTCCCCCCTCCTCAACAATTTATGTTTCCAATCCTGCTCCCTGTTGTTAGAGTGCAATCATTCCTATATGAGCCAATTTAATAAGCCTCAGTAGGGACATGACCTCATCTTGAATTTATAAAACATAACTCAGCAAGTTCTTAAAGATATTAAGAATTCTCTGCCTAGTAGCTCCCCTTTGCGCCAGTTAATAGGGTTGCATTGAGTTTGACAGATGTGAATGCAGAAGTCATGTTATGGCATATTCAGCCGTGGCTCCAAACGAATGAGGATGTGTGCTTGTAATGGCTTTCATAGAAATGCTAAGTGATGCTTCTTTGCTGGAAATGCTTATGATAGAAGTACTGAGGGGAAATGTCCCTCAATCCCTGCCACAGGAATCTGCTGAAAAGTCAAACACATCTTTTATGCAGCAAAATGAGACAAGCTTCCAAGTGTGTTCACCTTTTCAACCCCTCTTGCAAAATCTCGATGGAGCTGCAGCTAAAGTACCTCGAATATCTGCATCCATCCTTCATTATGAGGCTTTACCTGCAGTGTGCCTAAGCGGCCAGCCACCGCTTTAATGTATGACCTGTTAAAACAACACCCATCTTCAAGAAATAACCTGCAATATATATTATTAAAAGCCATTTTGCTGCTCACTACCACCTGTTGGTATCATATAATATTAATAAAGCTATAACCAGGTGAAAAACCTTTTTTTTTTTTGCTTTTTAAAATCTCAAAAGACACACAGAAAGCCAAGTGACCTGTGGGACAAGTGATTTTCTTGGATTTCATCTAAAATATATGAGGGAAAGTAAAAATGTGATGTCATTATTTTCTCATGTTGAGCATGTTTCTACAATGTGCACAGGTTATCATTAATCAGTGAACAAAGTAATTTGACAAAATAATAACACCTCTTGGTCTTTATCAGTGAATTGAGTTTTTTGTGATGTAAGTTTTATCCTCAGGAGTTACTTTGAAAGATTTTTGTATGTTATTACCATCAAATAGGTTTGCCAGTTGATTTTATCCCCTTGAGATCACGTAAGACTTTTATAGATCTGTTAGTATTGCTTTTATCCTTCTGATGATGTTCAAGAATTCAGGCTCTAAATGCCAGCAGGTCTGCACAAATCAAGCAAATTAAGCCAAAATAAAACTCTTTTCATTTGCAGACAAAGAAAACAATATCTAATTGGTTTAGTTTTTATATTAAAGAGGGAAAGAATGATTTTATGAGTGTGTAATAGGTCAAAAATGACTTTCTAGAGTATTTGATCAAGGATAGAAGAAGAACAGTGAATAAAATCTCAAGATTTTCCATCTTAAAGGTTCTCCGTGGAGATCTGAGGACTGTGGAGAAATCTTTCCTCTGCAAGACCCCAGTTAGTTTGTTTCTTGTGCACATGTATATGCACAAGCTCATGCAGTTCGCTGTCCTGGTGGTAATTTGAAGCTTTTCCACTGATAACAGTTGCTGGCAGCAAAATGCCATGAAATGTAGAAATGAGCCAAGAAAGGGAAGAAGACTGCTGGTTAGCAAACATGATGCAAGAGGTGCAAACTACCAACGTTTTAAAAGTCAACCTTGCAAACAGAAAATAGTTACAAAAAACACATTTGCCTGAATGTAGAAACAAATTTGTTTGATTTAAAACAAGAAAGTAAAGCAATAATAATCCAATCTGCCACGACAGATTTATTTTTATCTTTCCTTTAATGAGAGTTGGTCAGTACGCCTCCGGTATTAATGCAGACAGGTACCTGCCGCTTCCCATCTCCTCTTCTGTCAAATCACAGGCGTGGCGGACCTCTGCTGGGAGAGTCTGAAATCAAGCAGATTATGGAAGCGAATGGCTGTACCTGCCAAAAAACTCTCTGCTGGATTTACCCATGTGACTAAGAGTTTTGGGGAAGCTTCACTCCCTCGCATTTTGGCAAAGCTTTCAAAAAATTATTTTGTGTGTGCGTTTCATTGCAAGAATCCTGTGTGCAGCCGTCTGACAGGAGGCATGCTCGTGAGCACATGAGAGAGAAAAACTTCAACAATAGCAGAGAGATTTCTTCCAGACTCCCCAAACTTCTCTTATGGTTGGGATTAACGTGCTGTCAGTGTACAGTATCATGGGAGTCTCTGCAAACGGAAAGATTAGGGGAGAAATATTACCTGAAGGCTTACTGCGCTTGTTGTGTGTTGCTTCTCAGCAGCGTTCAATAGACTAAAACACAGTGTTTGCTAATGTGTGTGTTTGTGTGCCGTCCAACACTTTTGTCATTTGTCTAACCTCCTACGTGTGGGAAAAACTAATCACCTGTAGCAGACTGTCAGACGACCACGTGATCAACTGAAGCAGAGGATGGCTTCAGTGTCTTTTTTCTTCCTGAGATTGTCATCCTCACACTCCCAAAGCCCCCACCAACCCCAAAGCGACCAATATAGCTCCTCTCTGCATCTCTTCATCCAAATGAGACTCTGTGTTTGATGTGCAGACTTGCTTTGAGCCCCTGTGGGGGACGAAAGTTGAAGTTTGTTCCCCTCGTTAACAGAGGCCCTTGCAGCCAGGATCCAACAGGCAGCCTGCTGCTTCCCTCGACGTCTCAGAAACGTTATCTGCCGACTTCAAATGACTACTGGAGAGGGGGCAGCTTTGTTAAGGAACGCTGTGGCTCCTCCATGCTATTCAGAATTGTTTTAATTCCTTCCTTTGAACAGAGCTTCTCCGTCTTTCTGGTTTTTTATCATTAAAGCACTTCTACTGTTTCAAGGAAGAGAGGCCAGATTGAGATGCAACACAGTTACCATTTAAAATGGGAGTGACGGAGGTTTAGGAATGACCTTGATGAAAATAGCTCTGCGTCCTCTGGAAAAATGAGCTCTGTCGACTTCATCGGCGAAAAAAATTAAAAGCTATTAAAGTTGTGTCTTTGTGGAGAAGTCTGCCTTTATCTCACAATTGCACCAGACTACAGCACAGCCTGTTTCAATGCAGGGATTAAAATAAAATGTTCACCTAGTGTGAGTATCTACAACAGCATCTCTTTTTCCCCGTGGTGGTCAGTGTTACAGTATCTCACAGTAAAGCCCAGAATAAAAAAAGGGAATTAAATTTCACATTGCCTTTAATGCTCCAGCTACTCATTTTATGTTCAGTTAATCTCTTTCTCATTTATTTTTTACTGTAACATCATTAAATGAGCTCTGGATTTATTTGTACATATTTGGGATGTTAAAAATTTATGTTTTTCGCATGAAAACTTAAACTGAATCAAGTTTAAAGTTAATTAAAACCAAAATGTCCTGCAGTTAGAGAATAATGAAGGCATTATTTTTGAATATTTGTGTTTAAAAGGGTAATATAAGTGTTTTACACAAAGGAATTATGACATTATGTTATGTGTTCACAGCTTACCTCAAAAACGTCTTCTAATTGTATGTGTGAGATAAACAGTGGTCTTTGTAAGTAATTAAAACGGTTACAAGCTGCATAGTGCTGCAGATATGGCCTACATGAAGTTAAAAAAGAAAAGTATTTCTAAGAATATAAAGTCTTTTTGGCTCAGATGAGGAGACTTGTACCACAGTAGTGCCTGCATGTTAAGTATGAAGCCAAAGCTAGCAGTCAGTTAGCTTAGCATAAAGACTATAACCAGGGGGAAAGGGCAAAAAACGACAAAATGTCTATTTCTTTGATAAATGTCACTGCACTTTTCGCATTGTAATATATAACTTTATGATGAAGCATCAGCTAAAAAATTTATCATAAAACTTTGAAAAAGAAATTTGGCAACATACTATACAAATTCTTATCTTTAACAGTAGCTACAACTCACAAATACTCGTACAATCTTTAAGGACACCCACATATAAGCTGGAGGGTCTGTGAAAAGGCAAAAAATGAACCAATGAATGAAAACATCTCACTCTCTTCTACCAGGACATGTTTATTTACAGCGGCAAATGACAGGAGTCACA
>JAPZDV010000017.1:7442350-7468688 GCA_029814665.1 Acanthurus lineatus | reverse complement strand
ATTTCTTTGATAAATGTCACTGCACTTTTCGCATTGTAATATATAACTTTATGATAAAAACTGATCTTAAAACTTTGAAAAAGAAATTTGACAACATACTAGACCAATTCTTACCTCTAACAGTAGCTACAAGTCACAAATACTCGTACAATCTTTAAAGACACCCACATATAAGCTGGAGGGTCTGTGAAAAGGCATGAAAAAATGAAACAATGAATGAAAACATCTCACTCTCTTCTACCAGGACATGTTTATTTACAGCGGCAAATGACAGGAGTCACAAGTGTTCCACAGGTACGTACAGAGAGACATCAATAGTTCCCACCTCCTGCACAAAGCACACTCAGCAGGGGACAGTCCGAGGGACACTGGGAGCATGGGGACAAAGAGGACACATACTGTACACTGAGCTCAAACACACCTGTCTTACCCTCTACAGAAAGAGGACCGAGGCATGGTGGAGGAGATAGAAGGGGGAGGATTCAGGGAAAGGGGGTGGTTGGGTGGGCATTTATACTCATATTCAAATACAAAAGAACATGTACAAATCGTATAGCCTCCAGGCACTGTGCTCCCATATTTACAGTCATCATTAACAGGCAGCGGAACCACTCCACGGAAGGACCATCCTTTTGAGATATGCAGGTACGAGGGCTTGCTGTGACGGTGCTATGAGGTCTGAGATAAAAACCAGTGGAGTCTCAGAGGCAGGGAATAGTGGCGAGGGAGCGGCGGCGGCAGAAGGGGGGTGGGCGGGTGCTGGCAGACACACGAGTGGAGTGCTGCACCCTGGGGAATTAATCACTGTCGAGAACTACATAATCAGGTTTTACCTAACAGAGCGCACTCTGAAACTCGGGGTGAGAGCTCTTGCCAACTCACACCACACTCAAAGAGGAACACACTCACAGCACTCGGACATTCATACTTGGCACGTGGTCATAACCTATATATGACTTGCAGAGCTGCACAATGCATCATGGGATTGAAAAGTGTACTCTTTTGATCTAATATAAATATTAAACAAATAAATTATAATAAAATAAAAGCCAGAATAGCTAGTCTTTACCTCTTAACTCTGGAGTTTTAGGATGTTGTTTTAAAATTGGATTGGGAGACTCTTATTTTGAAAAATCAGAATGGACGTACACTCAGAAACATACACAGATGACATACAGTACGTGCAGATACATTCAACAGACATACATGCAACCTGATTCATGTAGACTAGTGAGTTCACCCATCCATGCATGTATGCACACACACACAAACACACACACACACACACACACACAGATGTGATGATGTATTACATTGCATTAAAACCAGATTTCTGCAGCCTGTCACTGCACTTTGCACTCAACAGTTTACAGCATCAACCTGACATCCACGTGTACTAGGTAGTTATACATGTCTGTATCCATCCAGTGTCGTCAACCACAACCCACAATCCTAAGACTACATTTCCCAGAATTCACAGCATTACAATAAAACTTAATCGTCTGACACATTCTGTGGCACGAAGCAGCGTTCAAAAATTCATTTGATGGTCTACACTGCTGCAGCGGCATTGGGCCACAAGAGGGGAGGAAAAAAAAAAGGAGAAGGCACACTAATGCCGTAATTACTGTCTCCATTGAAATGCAGTGAAATAGCCTTAGGGCATGGATTTTTCTGAAGGGAAAGCAAATGACTAGAAAAAGCAATATTACATCATCACTGAACTTTGGACCAAAAACACAACAGAAGAAGAAGAAGAAGAAGAAAAAAAAAATAAAGAACGACTTTTCATCTGAGGAGCGTTCACAAACAGAAAAAGAAAAAAAAAAACAAAAACGCCAAGTCTGTTGCATTTTGAAAAAAGACACATCCTTCAGGGTATATTTACATAAAAGCTTTGTAAAATATTCTTTTTTTTTCACCTATGTACAACACATGACAACATCAGAGAGAATAGCGATCAGACCCGAGAAACAAAAAAAAGGTTTAAAAAAAAACGAAAGCGCACACGAGGCAGATCTGATACAGTGATGATTAAAGAAATCAATGTTTATCATTAAAAACCTACATGACACACATATTGATTTAGCTCTTGTCAGCGCTCCTTTGCTCATTTGTTCCCATGCCTTGAGTCTACTGCTCCTACAAATTGCAAACAAGTACACGACACCATTCAGGGCATTTGTGGGCGACGCCTTTTGACTTATTTTTTTTGTTTTCATTTCTCAAGTTGCATGCCAAAGCGCAGATTAGCTCACAGTGCAGTCCACCTTCAGCAGCAGTATACTGGACTGTACATGGTGTGCAGTTTGGACACAGATGGTGAAAACATACATTGTCAGAGAATGAGACGGTTGAAGAGTGTCGACAATTTTATAAAAAAGGTTTGCAAGCCATGACATCAATGCACATGTGTGGTGTTTAAGTGTATAGACTGCAACACATTCTTTCTTTTTATCTCTTTTTTCTTCAACTTTTTTTTTGTGTGTTTTCCTGCAGCACAAACTATGATGCTCAATAGCCCTTCAGGAAACACAACTATCCAAATATCAAGACCAAATTTCTTTTCATAATTTATGATAAGATCCTGTTTTTTCACCCTTGAAATGTGTCTTGTGAACAAATGACTCTCTTAAGAACTAAATCATCAGGTTTTTTCCTGAAGCATAAAACCTCAAATCTCATTAGGGGAGATTTACCTTTTGTCGCTAAAGCCAGCTAGCTTCAAACACAGCTATTTGCCTCACATTAGCCAGACCCCTGGATCTGCTATTAAAGGCATAAAAAGGTTGCTGTAGTGTAACACTCAGGCATGGAAACAGGCGATTGGGTTTAAATCATCGTGATATCCTGCAGTGAGGGTCGGCCCGTGCAATCGCTCTGACATTAAAAGAGCAAAGAGCATTAGCGGTGTGAGCTCAGGGGTACGCTAGCATCAAAGCTTTTTCTTGCAGAAGTCATAGTGGGACCTTGAGATGTGATTTATCACCATTCAACTGCATGTCTTACTTGGGTTGTGAAACAAACAAACAAACAAACAAACAAAAGAAATGATTGGGGAAGGAAACAGTCAGAAAAACAAATCAAACATGAGCAGACACAAGAAAAAGTGAGACAAATAAAATACAATCATTGATCAACAAGCCTTCCACTGATGCCATGTTTTTTAAGAACATGATACATTTATCACTCAGGGTGTCTAAAAGGTTGACCCTTTCTCTCTTTCTATTTTCTCTCTATTATTTATATTTACACATGCCTTTCACTGGGGCATTGTTATAAACAGATATGGTATTTTACTCCACTATTTTCCAGTGTTGTAGTTTCTCTGGGTTTTGGTCTCGTGATCCGAATGTTCTTTTGGTGGCGAGGGGACCGACCCTTTTACGCTTTGCTGTCGTCGGGCTTTGTGTGGATGCTGTTGTCACTGTGCACTTTGATTTCAATCGTATCCGGCTTGAGAGACTCTTTTCCATTTTCTTCCTTCAGCGGTAACTTCCTGCGGGGATAAAGAGGAAACACAGGAGAGGATGTGTGATTTGCAGCATGTGAACTTTTCAGCTGGGTAATGACAGGAACTTAAAGCACACAAACAGTTAATGTGAACAGGCACAGACTGGAGAGTGACCACCTAGAAGATGTTTCTTGTATGAAGCAGGCACATACAGTAAATGCTGGCTTAATAAGAAGAGAATTACTGCCATGAGAGAATGTGGGCTTAATGGTTTTCTCCACAAAATGTATACTTTCCTGCTTTAAAGCCCACCAGTAATCACCTTTTAGACCTTTCGGTGCGTGAATGAGTTGCTCCCATTGGGATTAATAAAGCTAAATTTAATTGAAGTGAAAAAGGCAGCAGGGATATTAAATATAAAAACCTCGGCAGTGCACACAGGCCTAAAGAAATTTATAATTCATAATGGTGACTCAATTTGGCCGCGATAGTTGCAAACCTAACCTGTAACAGTAATCAGCTTCTCTGCCTCTCTTGAGATGAATGACATGATGGTGCATTTTTCTAGTTATTTCTACATTTATATGAATGGTAACAAAATATAAATACACAGTTCCTGTTTCAGAGTCAAGTGAGAAATACTGCCTATAGCAACTAGGGTCAAATATGTGTGTTGCTGAAGCAAATATATTCTTAAAACTATGAAATAAAATAGAGGTTTATCTAGGGTTGGTACCAGAAAGGACTAACCTGCAGGGTAGGTGAGGTAGCGGAGTCCTTAATTGGCTCTGAATGTCCATTTATATTTGAGCCACAATCTGATTGGACAAAATGCAAGATTGTCTGAGCTTGAGATGCTGTTTGACTGCCATGACTCTCTCGACTGCTCTTTTGCAGGGATAGAAGGAGTCTTTCCTTCTCTAAATATGTTAAACTCTGTTTATTCAACATGAATCGTTTAAACAAATCCATGTCTGCTTTCACAGAGTTTTTCCATTCTGTTGGTTTTGGATGAGCTTTGGGAAGTGCAGCCATGTTTCGGTCTGCCTCCTGCTCCTGCTGCATGTCTGCTGCTATAGCGCCCATCATTACCAGTTTTTGAGTCACTAATGGGAACTTGGAGGTAACAGCGTGCATACACAATGCACAGACTGGTTATATATAATCTATCAAGCCTGTGTTTTCTATGATTTGATCTTTTGCCAGTTCTGAAAACAGTTTTAGTATAGAAATGTAATTTCTCAATTTCATTTTGAAGTGAGCTGCAAATAGATATGATTTTAGGGTATTGATGCAAAAATTAAATGATATTTATATTTATAATATTTTAGCAAATGACACATTCACACCATCAGCAGTGGCTCTCCTCTGCCTGTTAGCTTGGCTGGATGCTGTTGCCTTTTCAGTGCCGTACTCTCATTTTCCTGCCTGTGTCGACCAGAATAACATCAGAGACGCCGCATCTCCCATTTGCTTTTGATTTGATTTATTTAGGAGGAAAAAAAAAATCTAATATACATGCATATGTTATTAAGAACGAGCAATCCGATTGGCCGACTGACTCCTCTGAGACATGCTCCTTTATCTCTTCCTCCACCAGTCTTGTTTCGAGGAATTCAGCAGAAGGACATCACGGCTTTGTGTTTATGATAATGTGACCATGAGATGAAAATCTAAGCAGCCTGTGTTTCCACTGATATGATGTATGGGAGCTTTTATCTGCATTAGGTGCACAAAAGTAATTCACCCTAATGCAGTTAATACAGTGACTAGGTAAAAGTCAGAATAAAACACTACAGTGACATTACGTCACTTAAATAGTGGCAATTTCTAATTTGTTTTAGAGTTTATGAGGTTTGTGCTTTGTTTTAATGACCCCTATTTATATTCCAGCTCTACTTGCACTCATACTGTACCGTAATTAGGCAGCAGCTATTTAAATAAAAGCTACACAAATCCTCCTTCTATGCTATTACACATGGTTCATTGTTTGCTTTGCATCAACACAGTCGTAATTTCCTAATGCGTTCATACGTCAGCAGGACAAAGACTTTTAAGATTTTATCAGCAGTGCCAATTTTATTTGCTGTAGCTGCTAATATACTAAAGCTTAACCGCAAACCACTTATTGACAAACAGGCAGCACTACTAAAACCATGTACAGACCCATGTGGGATGTTTTTCTATCTTTTGTCGCTGCAATATGGAAAAAAAAACAAAAATAAAACAGGTGCTGAAATTTCAGGGACGCCTCAGCAGAAACTCACTCCTTTTGCCTTAACAACTAAAAACACAGGTAACAATGTACACGAGGAAGTGCAAAATATGAGAGAAGTATTGAGTTGCAGCCCTTTTTACACATCAGAGCTTCAAAATCCTTTCTTCTTCACTACATGTTTAGGGATTTGGGCAGAGATTTATGAGAGAAATCTATAAGCACCTCAGGGCTTTTACCTGGATTCACCTCATCAGCAAACTCGTGTCCCTCTTTTTTTATTTAACCAGTATGTTTTTTAAGAAATTTTGAATCAGGTGTTGGCAGATTTAGGCTGGATTCTGCCTGTATGCTTTATGATGATCATTCTTTCAGGTCCTGTGAATCACTCAAGGCTCATTCATCACCTTGCATGAGAAACATACAGCTTTCATTCATCCCTGACTTTTGACTGAAGGCTCTCCTTGACCATGAAACAAAAAAATTTGCATTTTCAAGGTTTCATGTGCTCTGACTGAGAACAAACTCCGAATAAGTTACCAAGTAACTAAGTATAAGAGATAAAATGTTTTGGATGATTAATATATTATTCCTTAAGTAGGATGGGGAAAAACTTCTTGCATTATGGTATTCTGGGGTAATTTTATCGATCTTTAATCACATTTTAGATAAAAATCAGTAGTAATCATAACTGATGTGACTGAGCTTTATTCTTTAATGAAGTATTTACATCTCATTTATTTTTTAACGCACAAAAGGCTTAGAAAAGGCTTAGAAAAGAGCATTGAAACCAATAATGGTTTTAATGCTCTTTAACAATATGTTTTTATTACATAAACAATGAAATTGTGTATTTTTAAAGGCCTCTGATATCAGATTAAAATCACCCTCAAATAGCTCTACCACACACTTACAAATTGTCAGTGAGTGAGTGCATGAATGATAAGAGTTAAGGTGACAAAGATCCCAGAGTGACCCAAAGCGTCCTTCAGCCGCTCAGTCAAAGTGTCCCTGACAAAGACTTCAACATCTTACATTTACTGTAAGCTTCCAGGTGTCAGTTATGATAAGAAATGCTTTCTGAGGGAATAAATGTATATGTAAAGGTTTAGATAAGAGCGTAAACAAACCCCAGTGGGATGCGCCCAGGCCACCTAATTTATCTTTGTGCAAAGCAGAGACTGTAGTCAGCCTTTTATGGCCCGGCGTAGATGGCCTTCTGCTTAATTAACGTCAGCAGAGGAGAGAACAAGTCACCCCTGCTGTGCTTTGGTGTCACTTAGAAGTTTACAGATTACAAATACACATCTGTATACATAGTCTGATATCTCACCATGAGGCGCACACAGCTGCTGGCTCTTTCAGCATCAGATCAAAGAGGTTTGTCAGGACCCAGTAGCTTCTCTGTTTGCTTTGTGTCCCAAACATTGTTTTAGATGTAACCTCTGAGAAACAGTGTGTGTGTGTGTGTGTGTGTGTATAGATGAATCCTGTTTTGGTAAAAACACAGGGAGATAAAAGTAACTAAAAAAAACGAGGGACCGTTATCATATTTCCCTCAACATTTGGAGGAAAATCCACATCCTGTTTACCTTTATTTGACCCAGTTAAGTTTTTCACAGATTTGTGACATCACTAAAACCAGTGGTGAAATGTTCATTTTTTTCTCTAACGCCACTTTATTCTTTTACTTTCTTCTACTTTCTTTACAAATTAAGATTTGTGAGCATAAACATGTAAAATGACAAGTACAGCTGCTGAAACATAGCCAATTAATCAATTACAATAATTTTGCGTGCAAAAATATAAATATATATTGTTTTCTTAATTGAAAAAAAAAATGTAATTTACATGTGCTTGTAGTTGGTATGTGATGCTAAAAACGTAATATAATATCCAGAAGAATTTCAAGTATTTGCTACTAATTTAGATACCGACTACTGTATAATAAAAAAGAGTGAGCCCTCAAACAGCCTCAGCAGGAAAAAGTTCCGACACCATTAATAGTTTAGTCATTTAATCCGTCTCAGTCTCCATAGCTCTTTATGCCAATGTTTAACTGGTGAGCTTGATCATTTATTATGGAGTTGCTTAACAAGAAAACAACAAATGGGAGATTTTTGATATTTGATAAGCTGCCTGTACAGATTAAACTTCACTTAACACCAGAAAATACTTTCCATGTTTTGTATCAACCTCCCATGACAAACTGGGTTGATGTATCGGTTCAGTGGATACCTTCGCGATTCCCTCGAATTGACATCACACTCAAGAGAGAACAGACAGCAAGTGACGAACCTCTCCATCTGAACATGAGTCCAATCTGGGTTTGCATGAAGCTAATGGGACATGAAATTGGCTCCACTGTGCAGGAATTTTAACATCCACCAATCAACCAGAGGGGAACCCCCTCTAGCCAATTGCAATATTTGAGCTTATCAGATACAGGATCATACAGGACTGCTGTTTATAGAAATCTGCACATTTACATGGGGAGAACCTGTGAAACTCTTTCCAAGGCCAAACAGAATCGTGTCTCTTTCCCCCTTTCCACAAAGTCTGGTGTGCT
Source organism: Acanthurus lineatus (assembly GCA_029814665.1). Taxonomy (NCBI): domain Eukaryota; kingdom Metazoa; phylum Chordata; class Actinopteri; order Acanthuriformes; family Acanthuridae; genus Acanthurus; species Acanthurus lineatus. The sequence continues at coordinate 7,460,450 of JAPZDV010000017.1, read as the reverse complement.
CCCTTCCAAAGCCCTCAAACTCCTCGAGACGACCGGCTTTTTGTTTGCCTTGGAGTTAAGATGGAGTACTGCAAAATCACACTTAATTAAATGTCAGACGTCTGAGTCTGCGGCTCCAGAATTTGAAATTTAAGTGCTGTCTACGTGTCAATAACACAAACTGTTTCATATCCTAAAAAGACCGTGTAATTAAGAGTATCTGTATCTTAATAATGATGTGTATACATAATTTTTTACCAGCCTGACAAAGACAAAGAGGCAAAAAAAACGCACTAGCTTGCATTATAAAATCAATGTAGCGTCAAAGTGTTAAAACATTAATTACAGTAGGGCATCAAATCATGGCTGACTGACCAAAGCAGTTACAATCCATCAATTTTAATTAATTTACTGAGCTTTAAATTTAATTTTCTGCAACACAACATCCTAAAGCTAAATGTTTAATGAGTACAAGTGAGAACTCTTCTTATTGTGCTGTAATATTACTGTTGTAAACAATGTAAAAGAAACTGAAACATCTCCAGTTGTCATTTTTTAACAATTAAATGCTAAACAGGTAAATGGTTATCGAGCTTATTATTTAATAAGGTACCAAAGCAGCGATTTACGATATGTTTTTCTTAACAACAGTCACCATTTGGGAGCAGCCGCCTTGTTGTCAAGCTAATATTAGCTAGCAATGTGGCTAACTACTGCCACATGCTAAGTGGAGCCACCTAGCCTAACTTTAGCCCTGTTTCCCCTCTTTGTCTGGCTGGCTGCATCATTTTTATTGATCCCTCGGGTATTTGTCACAGCACACTGGCTGAACTTTGCAGAGTGTGACAGTAATGGAGGAGGAGTCTGTTCAGACAGTAAACTGATGAGTCCTGAAGGCAGCAGCTTGTTTCATCTGTAACACCTGAGGCAGCTGTGGATGAGTAAACACACTCTCTCTCTCTCTTATAATATTAAAACCACACACTATAATTGGTCGGACTGAGATCCAGCAGTGTTAAGTGTATTAAGCAACAAAAGTCCAAATTAAATAATCAATTTGCATCTCAAAGTTTGTATTTTTGTGCTGAGTCTGACACTGTTGTGGAAATGCTTCTTTATCTTTCTGTCTCTGCAGGAGCTGCAGGAGCCTCAGCCATAATCAGACATTCTGTTTTATATTTCCTGCTGTGAGTCACCGCAGTGTGAAGACACTCAAAGGTCTGGACTACTCCTCGTCAAATCTGTCACAGAGCCTCTCTTCCAAACCCTGAAGTCTGAGTAAACAGTAAACAGCTCGCTGACGTCAGCAACGACCTCTCCTGCATCACCTGAACATACAAGCTGTCAATGTGCCATGAAGCTGTATCACACTTGACATTGTTTATTTCAGGTGTTCAAACTGGATGAAAATTAAGTTTGCAGCAAAAACAAGGCAACACTTCATTAAAAGCTAAATATAGTGTAATATTAAAGGTGCACATGGTTGTAAGTTACATTTCCAAAGACTTAAAAAGAAAAGAGCAGAATTGTTTCATATTTTAAGAGTTTTCTGTCCTTGAAAAGGTGTTATTTGCATTTTCCTGACCACAAAATGTGAACGAGTGATTCTCCCTTTTTTTATAGCACTTTATGCAACATGTCTTGTTTTGAATTAAGGCGTGCTATTTTAGTTTTTACTAACATCAGATCACACTGTTGAGAACTTAACACTTAACCCTTAAAAACTGGATTGACTCTTAAAGTCAAAGGTCTGACTGCAAGCAAACTCTGAGTCTTTCAACTTTTTCCTGAGGCGTCCCAGCGTGCCCCGACTGATCTTGGCACAATTCGAGAAATTCACAAAAAAAAAAAAAAAGACGCCCTCGCATCTTCCATCAACTGCTGGTCCATCGGTCCAGCTCTGCCTTTCGAGTTAAAACTGCACTGCTGAGAGGGCACTTGGCTGCTGGCCGCTCTCTGCTGGGCTCCAGCACCACATTTAGGTGAGAAAACAGACGAGGCGACTGTCTGTAACCCCATCGACCCAGAATCTTCTGCCTTATAATCTCCTCTCACACACACACTCCAGAGATCTGTGCCACTTATCACTCTCCTAATTTAAAGTTCACCCTACACTATTTATCACTGTGTACACTCTTATCGATATCATTGATATCGCTGCGCAGTGTTCTTTATAATTTATTACCCCTCAGCACCATCAGACTCAAACTATTGACATCATGTAAACTCGGTAGGAGTGTCTGAGCTTTGCATTATCTTGAGGGTTATCACGATACGTTCACTCCAGCTAAGCGGTATGACTCACTGTATAAATAGCTGCCGCATTACTTCATTCCATCCACGTTAGCTCAACGGAGTTTTTCATACAATCAGAATCAGGTTTTTGCAGTCATGGCCATCAGTTCAGATGAATATATGAGGCGATTTCCCTGCAGAGAAATCTGGAGATGCAGAGACACCAGTTGCAGCGGCGCTACAAGACAGAATGACAGGATTTGCTCTTTGATTAGTTATTGTGACAATAACCCAACAACTTATATGATATTTTGATGTGAAACATTTTAATTGATATCTTTTTTTGGTAGTGTTTTTCCCCTGGCAACTGCAGGATTGGCCCATGGAGCACAAACACTTGTGAGTTTAAATAACTGTTGTAAATTACACATTTTAAGATGTTAATTGTCAATGTGTTGTTCAGCTGCTTAGACATTCAAAATGTCACACTAAAAAAGATGCAACTATATTGTTATTGCAATTATTCTTATTCTTACCATCCTTAGTATTATCCTTATTATTATCATCATCATCACTATTATTATTGTTATTTTTATTATTTTCAGGTTTTTTTTGGTGTCTTTAGGCCTGTATCCAAACAAAAAGGCTGGAGAAGAAAAGTTATATACAATAGAAATGATAAATATAAACTCTAAAAATAAAACCTAGATTGTAAAATATAGAGCTGTGCCTGTCACGACCATTTTGCACCATCCTGCTGCAATTTATGCAACACACAGCACTGCACTGTACATCTGTGACCCTGCTTCGTATTTGTGATGCGTCTGTACCAAATAATCCACTCTAATAAAGCCATAAAGGCGCTTTGGTAGCAACACGGAGCTTCACACAGCCTGTAAATGCCTGTGCGAGCTGCCGCCACACTGCCTGCTCTAACATAAAGCCTAGGCACATTTCTGCATGCTGTCTAGGCAGGCAGTCACTCAACCCTCCAGCACTGTAAGCCTGGTGACTCAGCAGAAGTCAAACACCGCCCTCCGTCCTCCTCCTTCTCCTCCTCCTTCTCTTCTTCTTCCTCCTCCCCTCTTTCCTTGTGCCCTCATTCTGCCTCCCAGACACTGGGCTGGCACACTGACAGTTTGAACACAAAAATGGCACTGCTGAGGCCAATGAATCACACTCTGTGGGTGCTGTCTCACAAAACCCTGGTTTGGCTAGCACCCTGCATGACACAGTACTGGGACTAAATCTGAAAATCGATTGTACTATGAATTTCATAGTGGTAAGCTTTTTAAATTGCATGCTGTCTGATGAGAAGAGAAAAAAGGCAAAGTATGTGTTTTTTTTTTTTTTTTATCTTAAGCATCCATGCAGTGATATGAGACCATTTGCATGCAGAATTATGTAAATACAGCGGTGCGAAAACAAGCATGGTGGCACACAAAGCTTACATTTTATGCATGCTCATCATGAATGTTCACACACGCACAATGCATGCAAAAGAGATACTTTAAAGGTGAACTCACAGCACATTGTATGAAACGCACTGATGTTAGTGAAGAAGACATAATCAAAGACATACTGTGGCTGAAAGGGTGGTTGGGCGGCTGTTGTAGGTGTACCTACAGTAAATGGTAAAAAATAAGTCTCCTTTTCTCATTCACATAAATAAGAGAATGTACATGACCTGAGTGTCAGTGAGCTATTCATATCTACCTTTGAGATGTAAAATGATTGAGAGCACAAAGACAGAAGAACCTTTTGTTCCATTTTTTAAAAGCTAAAATGCTAAATCCTTGACAAAATGGGAACTCTTATGACCTCATTCAAATTTTCTTAGAGATAGAAAAGCACTTTTGTCAATTCAAAGCTGTTTATTTTTACATTTAAGACAAATTTCTTGAAATCTTTTGTGCAGATTTAAATTCATCCATTCAGGTCTTGCACAAAATTATATAGCAAAAGCAGTTGACAGAATGACCCAACATAGCCCCCAAGCATCAAGATACACCCACAGCAGAAGCTCCCTCTGCAAGCATGAATGACCTGGTGACTGACAAACATTGGCACTGTTACCATAGAAATCACTACCTTTGACTGAAGGAGTTAAAGTACCCGAAGCAAAAACAATAGTGGAGAAAAAAATGAGAACTCACAGGTAGGCAGCCTTGCCCTCCTCCATTTCTTTGCCTTTGCCGCTGGTGGCTGTTTTCTTGCTGCACAGCGTGCGCGTGATGCACATCAGCAGGCCGCAGTGACGCAGGAAGAAGCAGCTTACATCCACCAGCACGAGGAGCAGCAGCAGAGCTCCCAGGCCGAGGCCCACCACCGCCCCCAGCCCCAGGCCGCTGAACAGGGATTCTGCTAAGGCAGTGAAACACACACAGCACGCAACACAGGGGGAAAAAAAACACTGTTAGCAATTTTGGTTTGTGCTCTTATTCTCTAGGATACACATGGAGGTCAAGGTCAGGTGGAGAACAGCAACACTGGAGGTGGTGGGTGTTTACTGGCTCACTCAAGCCTGCTGAGAGGAGGCCTGACCTCTGGCAGAAGGTCAACCTCCTCACATGACCTCATTGAATCCATACATGAGGGTGTACCAATACTGCAAGTGTGTGACCAGAAAACTATAGAAAGGTACCAAAAAGGAGCAATATCACCCCGAAAAACTTTACTAACCTTTAAAATCACTGGAAGGTCAATGAATTCTTTGAGTTAGTGGAGTTTTCTGCAGGTAGATAAGTACTAATGCTCATCACCTCAACTCAACATGATCCTCAATGAAAATCTTGATTTTCAGTACAATTCCCCTGAATCTCCTTCAAAACAAATCAATTTTACCGTTTCAAGCTTTTAAAAGTCAACAAAATAAAAGTTTTAGAGACTTAAATAAGGAAAAATGAGATCTGTGGAGCTCAAAAACAGATGGAAAAGGCTTAACTTCATTATGTATTTGTGCGACAAGACGCTTTGCAGCTTCCTTTCTGTTTAAGAGCTGCTTGTGGATCACCGACCTGATCCACGAGCATTTTCTAAGCTTGAAAACTACAGAAACAAAATCACATTTTTCCTTCTTTATTTGCCTTCAGGCCCTGCGTCTACCTTCTCTATCATGTGCCAAGTGCAACATCTCTGCTTCCACAGGTGCTGGAGTGAGAACACACACATTTCAGCTACAATGTACCGCACTTCAACTCAAGGTAGCAAGCGTCAGCATTACCATACTGATGCTTCAGCCCCTGCGTCCACTGGGTGCCTCTTATTTCGTAGCTTGCAGCACTAAACAGATTCACATGGGAGGCAAAGCAGGATTTTTGTATTTTCTTTTTTGGCTAAGACTTGAAAAATACTTTTTTTGCAGATCGGTCAGCACTCTGTGCTCTAAAACACACCGAGCTCTCGGCTCAGTCGGGGAACGAGCAGCAGGTTCTGCTTTCAATTGAAAGTAATGAGAAAATGAAGGCAGTGCAGCAAAGAGAGGCTCCCAGTGGGCACAGCTGAATAGAGTTGTGCCCTTAAGTGATCCTGGGGTTGAGCAAACAGAACACCCACTGTAGGATCAGTGTTGACAGCTGGAGGTCAGACCTTGCCAGCAGTAATCAGTGATGGAAGAGTGAGATTGAATGAACTTTCCAACTTAAGAACGCTCTCAATGGGTGTTCAGTCGCCCGTGAGTTAAAAAACAGGGATCAGACATTAATATGAAGGTGTAACCACCCAGAGACTGCCAAGTGGTGAGTAAAAAAAAAAAAAAAAAAAAAGCCTTTAGTGAGCGAGGAGTGAATACTGCCAGGGCTGCTTCTCTCCTGTGTGGCAAAACATAAAGTGAGCATGAGCTGAATGCGGTAGTCAGTCTCAAGTCGGTTTCTTCACGCTCACACCTACAGAGTGAATGTTTGAGAGAATAATAGGGGAGTTTTATGAGTGTTTTCAGTCACTGTAAAGTTGTATGAAAAAGAACGGTTGAATCCTCACTTAACTTTGATGAACTATGCATCATTTGAAAGCTCAATTCTCAGGATTTTATCACTGTTTACCATTTAAAAGTTATTTCTACATCATTTCTTCAAAGGTGTCTCATTCTGTTAAAAGACTGCAAACAAAATAAAAAATAAAACAGCAAAAAAACTTGAATAAGACTTAAGTCATATGACGACTTTAGACTCAGATGATAACATGTTACAGCTAGATGTTAACAGCATATTGTGTCTTATTTTAGCTGCTGTTCTGTGTTGTGTGTAATACTTTCTGAGCATGCATGTTTATTAAAAGACAGATTTTCAGGACAGTATTTTGTAGAGATGCAGCAAGTTTTTTTTGTATTAAGCATTAAAATATGGAAGCACCAAACTGACAAAGACAAACAAATGCAACACAAAGTTGCTATAAAAAGTCTGATTTTGTGAAAGTGTTTTTACAGCTTATATTTAATGTTAAACATCATTGTGCTTCCTTAAGATGACAGTCCACCAACATGAAATCAGTCCGTTAGTATTCAGACGGCCACACAATTGTGAAGACATATTCTATAACTCTGGGTGTCTAATCCAGCACATTAGGCTCGAAATGAATGGAAAATGATACAGTAACTCTGCTATTTCTAATTAAAGTCCTTATTAAAGCTGAGAGTCGACACTTTAACCTCACAGTCACCGTTTCATGTCAAATCCACTGTGGCAGAGTATTGAGCCAGAACAACAGAAGTGTGCAAATCTTTCCAAACGCCCGTGCTCCACATTGGAAGTCAGCGCTGCGTGTCACAACCCAAATGACTCTTGTGTCGGTGACTTTGTTCTTGAGACTGCAGACAACGGAGGCTGGCAGCCAGTCAAAGCACAGGGAGAAATGGGGGAGGGAACCTTGTGGCAAAAGGAATTTTCATTAAAACACTTTGCGTTTTCGTTAACGTGGGGATATGGGATTTGAAACTTGTAGACTGGATCAATATTTTCTCACCGCCACGGGCTACTGTTTTGTATCTCACCTACTGAAAGTTTATCTGAGTTAATTTGGCTGCTGAAGCCACAGATTCAAAGGTGGATAAACAACAGCTCTCCAGCTCCCCTGAAGCCTTCACATATTCCAGGAGACAAAGAGAATACTAATCCATTCGTTAAGCCGCACTCGCCTCTTTTTCATCATAAGCCTGCACTGCCCTGCAGCTTTCATATCGATGTTTACATTTTTACATCTCATAAAGCCCCCGTCTGTTTTTCACAGTCATGATGCTGCAAATAATGCAGCACTTGTAATAATTTCAGGCAGAATTAAAGTATAACATACAAAAAAAAAGGCAGAAAATACACAGAGCCACAAAATTGGATCTGACCTTGCGATATAAATTCAATATAAAGACACAAATTAAAAAGTTAAAGTGCAAGCATTGGATCCTAAATTGAAAACTAGTAGAAATCTTTTTTATTTAAAGGAATGTCCAAAGTTTTTATTTCCCTGGATAAAAATTTTATTAAAGTGTCATTTCTTGGGGGGGTGCCAGCAAAAGCTCTTCAGCGTGAAATCCATAAACATCAGACTTTCATCCGATAAGAAGTATTTTTTTAAAGTGCTTAGCAGCAGCTTGACAGTTTGAGGTTGGATTGATACATTACACGCTTGTTTACTTGTAGCCATTTTGAAAGCCGAGTTTTGAAGTAGTTTTTGAGAAGAACAGAGTCTTAAATACAGTACAAAGGATGCATTACTGGCTGGAGGAGAACTTAAAAAGTTTATTTCAACATCAACATATCAGTTATTAGTGTTGGTGTAGGGGACAATGTATTACAGTGATCCAGTGGTGCAAAACAACCAGTGTGCAACTTCACAGGAACCAAGTCAAAGTTATTTCACACATATTAAAAATAACTAGTTTGAGTTCATAGTTTGCAATTCTAAACTACAATAACAATCCTCCAAAAAAAGAACTGGTTCATATTCATTTTTCTCTTTGATTTTATTATTATTTTGAACAGAGGTGGAAGACTTTTGCGACTGTCGGCTCTTGCCCTTTGTTCACGATTTCTTGTGATCATTATTCACTCTCACTTTGCCGAGGCTGGTTCAGTGCTGAACTTATTCAACTAATTACCTCATGGACTTGTTTTAAACCTGCTGCCAATGTGGCAGAAGTTTGGACCTGTTTATTCATTTTTTTATTTTGACAATCTGCATAAAAGTTAGATGCTTTCTGTTGGTTAATGTCCTGAATTTTTCATAAAACTCCCTGTGTCTGAACTGCCATCTGCTTTGGCCATGCAGTGTGTGTTATGTCCCAACTGGTTTTCACAAACTGTGACCCCTCATGGACCTCTCTCTTTTGTTCAGCCTTGACATTTAACCCATAAAAAGTGGAACAAACAATGACATTTGACTGTTTTTGTTAATTATTATGCTCATCTACACATACAGTATAAACTGAGCCACACAACATGGCCATGTTTTTAGTTCACAACAATAAGAGCAAATTAATATTAAATGAGATTTTCTCACCTCTGGAACACAACCTGATACTTACTGTTTTACTTTTGAGTCTGCATCTAATTTGCCACCTTATTTCCTTAGTATTTGAATTTAACAATTGTAGAAACTTTCTCACTTGTACTGAAGTCTCACACCATCGGGTTCGGTCTGAGATTCAGGAGCTACACCATTATTCGAACATGTTGCAGGCACCATGAGCATTTCTGTGCAGAATATTCTTTTGAATAATAATCAGGCAGGAACAACGTTTATTTAAATGAAAACGTGCTTCTTTTACTGAGGTAGAAAAGTCCAAGGTCTGCTGTTTGCCTTTATGACTTTGTGAGTGGAGGACTACACATGCAGGGATTGTTTAAAAAGAAAAATTGAAAGTGTCTGAAAAGCTCAGATCTCAGTGTAAGGAATTAAGGCATGTCAAGCGGCTTATAATTTAATAAACAGAGATGAAACACAGCCTCAGAAGTGTGTGGCCATGATTCAAACTGTTTTCAAGTTAGCAGCCAAGGTGCCTTCCCAGAACTAATACTGTTAAAAAAAACATTACAATAGAAGGAAAACAAAAGGAAATTATGTGAAAAGACTGTTTGTGCATAACATGAGGATTTTTAAAGTAAAATATAAATATTGTTGGAAATCGGCTACGATGAGATTTTCGGTTTTTTAGAACATACATTCACGTGGTTACCTATAACGACACGGTCGCTCCAGGTGATTTATATTATGAGAGTAAAGAGAAGTAATGGGATCATTTATATGGGAGGGTCTTTTAGAAAATAGAGGGCAGTGGCGCTCTCATCTCAGGACTGAATGATCACCTGCACTCAAACTGATGCACGAGGTAACAGTGGCTGTGAAAACCATCCTCCTGTAATAACCCACAGGTCAAAGTGATAAACTGCCTTCAGGGGTGTGAGGGCTAAGGCTGCACATCGGATATAAACACCATTGTCCAGGTCAAGGTGGGGAATTATCAGCTTTTTTTTAAGGTTAAAACCAGAACAATTATTTATTAAAAGGGAAGTTTTAATCACAAATTAAATTTTTGAAAACATCAACATAAATATAAGATTATGTGAATAAAATAGTGGGTATTAATGTTGAGTTTTATGCGTTTTAAAAGCTAATCTGTGGCCTGGCATAGCAATTCAGCTGAAGCTAACACTATGGTAAGTGGTTTACTCCTGTATACTTGTCCCTACACAAATAAACATTGAATGAGAGAATATTTGGTGTAAATGTTGTTAATTTATGAAGACTAAGAGTTAAAAAGTTTATTGGTAGTGAAAAAATCTAGTCAAAATCAGTATAAACTGATCAAAATGTCAAATGAGTGCAAAAATCAGACATTTTTGGCAGTTTTTGTGTCTTTTCTCTCTATTTATACTTCAATATCTATTAGTCTTTTATCTTTAATAGATTTCCACCTGCTTTTCTCACTTACCCTATGGTTTTTATGGGGTTGTTAATAAATTAGTAAAATACTAGAGTTTCTCTGCTTCTGTATCCTGAACACCTGCTGTTTCAACTGATTTGAGCATATTTGCAATCAGGTGTAAAAGGCTTTAAATGACTCAACACTTACAGTCTGATAAACTGGAATTTGTAACTATATCTATTGTTTAATGTGCAGTTTTCAAGGTGCTTATTTATGTCACCTTGCCTAAGGGTGCTGTTTGATGCTACCTGCTGTTGTTTGAAAGGAAATTGCTCTAACAGAGTAGCAGAATGGAGAGTCTGATGTGAAGCCCTGGAGAAAGAAGCTGACTGTGCTGCCATTGATTAAAGATTCATTCAGCCTGTTGCCAACATACTATCTACAACCCATTGAGAGCTGAGGGTTACAGTTAGAAAATGCATTAAATTCATCCAGTATCTTGAGAATGCAACTGCTTGCACTTTTTTCTTGTCTTTTAGCATCCTGCTGCATGCTATAAGACAAATATTTGGAGTAAATTTGCAAGTCAGAGTGTGGAAATAGTTTAATCTTTTCAGAATGAGGGTGTGTTTGCCTTTTTTTATATCGTAAAGAGGGTCCAGAGGTATTTACTCTTTCTTATCACCAATGTGTTTCTGAAACACCTTCTGGAAATAACCAGTTTGTTGTGTTTGACTTAAGTTTTCATTAAACTCTCTAATTCTTGAAACACATGGTCATTAATTCTAATTTCCCTGCTCTATTAACCCTTTTACTGACTTATTCTGATTACTTGTTGAAAAATAGGCCCATTAGCGGTTTTATTCAATCGTTTGAGATTTAACTGCTTGCTTGTGGCACCTGCAGCCATTCATACATATCTCACTTTGACAATACAAAGTCATTAGGCCGAAGCAGTGATTGACTGTCTCTCGATCTGATCACGGAGGAAGTGACTCGATTAATGATGACCCAACGGGCATTTATTGATTGAAAAGGTAGCGGGCTGCTAATCTGTGGGGGGATAAACATAATCATTTGTGGATGCGAGTGAGGAGTGCTCACTTTGGAGCGTCGGAGGGAAAGTTTGCGTGAGGAAGCCCTCAGAGAATTCAACCTAATCATTAAATCCCGCGTTGAAGGAGAGAGATGAGTTCATCCTTTTTGTCCACTTCCAAGGAGGAAGCAGTGAACTTAGTGAACTCAAGAGCCAGCGCAGAGGAAATGAAAAACTGTGGGAAATTACTCTTAACTCAGAAGAATATGACATCCCTGACAATCAGCCTCGGAAGACTTCAAAGAAATTTCGGTCTATGTTTCTGTAATTGCTGCTCTCTCGGTTACAACTCATTTCAGGAGTAATTCAAACGTCTCTACCTTGATCTTTGCAGGAGAAATTCAAGTCGAAACAGAAAAAGCAAGACACAGATTTGAAAGCATGAACTGCAGTTTACAACTAAAAGGCTTATCACAGTCCAACATGACTTTAATGTTAATGTTGCTTTTAAAAGGGATCAAATGGTTTAGATAAATAACAGATTAATAGATTATTGATAAAAACTGAGGCACAATGAGATCTTACTTTTTTTCTGAGTGTATTTTGGTGTGTAGTGCCACTAAAAGTCCTCATATTTAGGGAAATCAGAGAGAAACACCTGTTTTACTTTACAAAAACAGAAACTTTCTGTGGTTCAGGGCCGAGAGACGAGCCTGCAGCAGAGAGAAGGTATTAACGCAGTTCTTTTGTGTTCTTTTATTTAGTGTTATTTAATTTATTAGTCATTGTCTCTCCTCCCTAAACTTTATCCTCCGAGCAGTGCTTTTGGTTAGGTAATATTTAAACAGAGGAGTGCTGATTCATGATGCCCTAAAGAAAAGTAGGTGTTCAGTGTCACGGCTCAGTCTCAACACACTGAGTCAAGTCAGTCTGCAAACTAAGACTCTTCTTATGAACTACTTTAAATAAGTTAAAGCTGATTAAAACACATTGCTTTGCTAAAAGTTTTATGAGAATCAACATTTTAAACCTCTTAACAGGGCAGGTACTTAGATTTGTCCACTGAAGATGATTTTCCACTTTGCTTGTGTTTTTCTACAACTCAACTCTCTCTTTCTTAAGAAGGTGTTTCAAGGTGTTTTAAGGTGAGATCTGAGTAAAGAGAAATCTCTTTCAGGTCGATTCGATAAAGAGAAGAAATGCTTCAGGTTGAAAATGTCACCGGCCAAAGTAAAAGCGGTTATCTCTGAAATGTGCCTGTTTGGAATACAGAACGATTGCCACTATTTTCCCAAATTGTTCATTTAAAGAAAGCCAGTGTATTTATTAGTAAAAACAGTGTTTTTACCTTGAAAAAGTTTGTTTTGTAGCAAATGAAAAAGACTGGAAACTAAGAAACTTTGCAAACCATCAAACATAGATCTACAACTTGTATTAAGTAAAAATAAACTATAAAAATTAACATTTTAACACTACATCAATCAAACTTTCTCATTTTTATAGATCAACAAACCAATAATACACTTGGAAGCCAAAAAGTAGTGTATTTTTTATCTTGTGAACATAATTTATTCTTTCATTCTCTCAAGAAAACTAGCACTTTTAACTTGAGACATTAAGGTAATCGACACGCTATCATAAGAAAACAAAACATCTTTTGGTTTCTTTGTTATTCAAAAGGAAAATTAGTGTTGTCTTACAATAATGGATATCTTGTTATCTCAAAATAACAAAGCTCTTTTACCTGAAAAAACACCAATAAAATAATAATAGCAAGACGCTGTGCTCTGCCTGCATATATTGGTATTTGGACAACATCTGACTTTTAAAACCATTGCTTATAATTTGCAAACTAAAATAATAGCCATGACTTTGGGAATAAATGAAAAGATGGACATAAATTAGTCTCCATTGTAGATGTTTTTTCTATTTATATATATATGAATAAATGAATATGAATATAAATTGGCAGTAATACGTCTTTCAGATTTTTTTAGTTGCTCGGGTCCTTTAGAATCATCATAAAACATCTGTCTTCATGAAGCAATACTAACAGAAATAATGTGTTATTATCTGCATCATTCTTGCTCAGTACACGCAGGATAGTGAGTATTTTATTATGTATAGAGCCTAAAAAGGCCTTTTAACTGATCAAAGCTCAGGATGGTGCAGAAGACATTAAATGCCACAAGCGGACTGCTGTTCAGAACTGAGCCATTGTTCCTGCTCTTTCCATCTCAGCAGGAAATCTGCTGCCTGCCTGTCTTGCTTATGATAAAATATTTACATAGTTGATAGTGATGTTGTCGGATGTTAAATATGCTCCCCTAGAAACACAATCCTTTTCATCTCAACAGGATTATCTTTGTTAAATGAATAAATCAGCGAGTAAACATGTAAAGATCATCACGGATCTGGTATCATACTGTTAAGGACTGTAGCCTCAACTCGGGTAAGTGATTTGATAAATATGTAGACGATAGTGTACTTTACATGAGTCAAATCCCAGTTTGTTTGTTTCCCTTGAGATTTATGACTGTTACATCATTTTCAGTTCATATTTTTAAGCTTGAAATGAATTGCCTCCATATACACTTATGACAGCCGGGTTGATTGTCATGCATCTTTTTCATTACACCGCTTTAAAAAATGATGACTTTCAATCGGAAAATTTATAAGCGCATTGATTAATGTAATGCACGGCTATAAAAAGTACTCCACACTTTGATTTGCTGGCATCACTTCCAGGAAAAGTTTCACTTGGGCTCATGGGAGAAGAGAGAGGAGAGATTATTTCTTCAAGTGCTTTGATGAGATTATTGCAACGCTCCTCAAACTAAATCTATGACGCCTGTTTCAATCAAGGCTTTTTATGGGGCATGACTAGAAGGAGAGGAGAGAGCCAAGAAAGTACAGCAGCCACAACAAAGCTAAACACAAGCAATCCAATACTGCAGGCATGCTTTCTCCATTGGGAGTCATTCTTACTGCATATTTGCAGGGTCCTATGTTTTGGGGTTTGGGGTAAAGGGTTATTTGACCCAAACTCAGTAGGAGGTTTGTTGAAGGGGGAATCACAGGACCCTGGGAACACAAACGTCTCATCCACTGTGCCTGATTTTCACTTTTTCTCTATTTATAAATCTTGGTGGAAGATGAACTCTGGTCTTATACTTAAATAAAACTGTAGCCACATTAAAAAAATTACACCATTACAGTAAAAAAGCATCTGAATTATGCTGGGGAATCATGGGAGTGCTGGGTTGAGTTGATCCAAGGGTCTGAGCATGTAATGTGGATACTTGATTGTTCATTTAACCCAAAGTAGTGAGGCAAATTAAGACTATTGCTATTTTAAATATCATCCAAACACTGGGTTGAGTTAGAATGTGATTTTTTTGAACTTCATATTAAATAAGTTAGTTTTTATACAAAAGCTGTGCTTCTGTTCTGTTCTGTTCAGCTGTGCATCTGTACAGAGACTGAGTTTTGTTTTGTGCTACTCAAACTGCAGCAAAATATGGCTTTATCACTCCCATTGGAGAGACAAAGCTTTGGCACATTTTCTAGTGGGAGGTCTTGCTGTTCAAAGCAGGCCTATTTCATTTTTATTCATTCTTGTTTACCCTGCTGTAAATTCTAGTTTCAAGGTTTTTCTTTTAATGAAATCCTAAATATTCCTCAACATAAACATCACGGAGTCTCCTTATGAATTTTAAGAATGTGGTGGATTTATGTTATCACTTTATAGGTTTATTTCATTGCTCTCAAAGTCTTTCAATGTCCAGTGTGATAGATTTATTCATTCAAAGCCTTTTTATTGTATCAAGATAATTAGTCGATATACATTTAATTAACTTTGGTAGATGTAGCCATCATGATTTCATCAGCACACGACATTTTTCATCCACACGACCTGTCAAGAGGGCAGAAGTGCAAAGGGAGGAGTTTTTTAATTAATATTTTACTTTTTTTTTAAATTTCTCAGTTTGCTTTTGGAGGGGCACCAGATATTCAGTGTCCTTCATGAGTTTGCCTTCTCTAATGATCCTGTGAGACAAAAAGTCTCTTCATCAACACAGCAGCGTGTTAGAGTGATGAAAAAAGGTTCACGAGGCACCAAAAAAAAAAAAAAATCTGGCGTCAGAGACACAATGTTGTAATTGTGAAAGGCAGCGGGACTGTGCGGTGATTTGGGAGGTGAAAAGAAAACTTTGATTTGAAAAAAGGCTCAAAGGAAAAAGAGTAAATTGAAAAGGAACAAAGGAAGTGTTGCAATCAGTGGCATTTCTCTTAGAGGATTCTCTGTGAGCAGGAGAGGCAGAAGGTTATGCAGCCTGGTACCAACTAAAAAAAGATGGAAAAAGGAGGAGAAGCACCAATTCAATGGCCTGCAAATGCATAAAACATAAGAGGGAGAACTGAAGAGAGAAATTGGTTGGTGAGAGATAGAAAGCACCTATAGAGTGTGAACATATTTTCTGTGTCGGAGAGAAAAATCAAGGAGATGCTCCTTTCATCTAGTGTTTTTATATGGGAGAGAATGAGAGAAAAAGCAAGGCGGTGAATCGGAGAGACGAACCACAATTGGGATTGGCAGATATTTCACATCTAATGTTGTTGATTGAGCTGAAAACTGACCGTGCTTCTTCCTCGTCCAATTTGATTCAGTGGAGCAGAAAATGTGTGTCTTTTTTTGTTAAACCAGCATGTTTTTTCCTAGATTATACAAATACACGAGCATCGTTTTGGCAGGGAAGCATTAAGATTGACGCTTTTACTTAATGAAAGTGCAGTAAATATAAACCGCCATTATTACACTGTAAATTGGTGAGGGACTCCACTGAACTGGGTCATTGGCTTGGAATGATTGCAGAGTCCCACGTCGAGAGACAAAGTGCAGGCAAGTGATTCTCCAGTGAGTTCACTTCATATAAGAGAGAGAGAGATTCTGAAAAAAATCCGGCCAAAAAAAGCTCGCCAGCGTCTCTCCTCTTCAAACACATTGCGAGGAAAGCATTTTCTCACCGTCCCCCCCTCACACTGCCTCTCTCTCTCTCCTGGGCTGTTTCCCACGATGCACCTCAGTTCACTAACGAGAGAGGACAGCACAATCAAAGTGACCCGCCTTAAGCTTGCCGTTTCCCCTCGCTCTTGTTTTCTGTTTGAAAAGCAGCACACACTCTCGCAGGCCATTTAGCCGGCGCCGTAATGACAGAGGCAAACACTTGCTCGATCCAAAGCAGCACAAATGGATGTGGTAAGAGGCTGGGAGAGGAGAGCGAAACAACACTGAAACAGTCTTCTTTTGTTTTGTATCCTCATGTGCGAGTTTGAATCTGCAGGGGGAAGTGCACACAACATTTTTATTTCAGCAGTACATGTGTCTGTATGTGTATGACTGCAGGTGTTTTAGCTTCAAAGTGAAAACCATGTTACATGCTTTATACTTCAAAGCTTCTGTTTGCATTTCTGCACACGTGTGTCCGTTTGTATGTTAGCCTAAATGGCCTGGAGGATATAGAAATGTGAAGCTTCAGGGCAGCAAGGCTTCTTTTTTTGTTTTTTTTGTTTCTGGGACATTAAGTATGGCACATACAAACACACACACACACACATTTTCCATGAAGCATAACTGTAACCTCAGCATAAGCAGGACATGGAGCTGGAAAACATGTCCACGTTTGTGCAATGACTTATGCTAACGCTCGTGTGTCAGTCTTTCAAATGAGAAATGAGCTCAGCTAGCCGTGCAGAAGCATTCTGTCAACGCTGCTTCCTGCTGCAGAATGCAAAAGGAGCACCATGGGAAAAAAACACAGCGCAAATAAAGAGAAGAAAAGACGAAGAAGAGAAAGTGTTTTAAAGAAAAAAACAGCCTGAGGGTGTTTTCATTTGCCCTGTGTGTCTCTGAGGCAAACCCTGGTGTGATTTCACCATTTGTTGCTATTTGCTCAAACAGATATGAATGAATCCCTGATGAGGACGTCACACTGAGATCACATGAGCAGGAGTGTGTTGGTCCACTTCTGACTCTTTGAGGTGAAAATGCATCATGGACCAACCACAAAATTACATGCTGCTACTTATGAGTCTCTTAGGGATCAATGAATGAAATAATCAATAAAATATTAAAAAAAAATAAAAGTTTCTGGAGCCTCAGTCTTGACTGGTCTTTTTCTGCTGCTTCAGTTTGACCTTTGTTGCTCAATCTCTCATTTATGTTGCTTTCAGACAGCAAGTAGCTGTAAAATATATGACAATCATAAATTACGCCTCAAGTGGCTTTTCACTGGGTATAATTTCATCACGTAGCTAAATAGATCTCGCTGTGGCTTAAAATAGCAATGTGAAAAATAACACCATGAACTGCCTGCGGCTACAGCTGTGTTTACATTGAAAACAATGGAGGCGGCAACCTCTCGCTGTCTGAAAGCATCTTTATGAGCATCTCCATTTTTCTGAAAGTATATCACAAAATTACTGAAGTGCTCCTTCGACACTTGGGCTCTTTTGTTTCTGATCCCTGTAGATAAATAGTCAAATGTAAGTTTTTCCTCCCCAAAAAAAGTTTTTTGCTGCAGCTTCAGTGAAGTTTTACAGCATAAATAATATTCGGCTTTTCAGCGCAACACAAGAAAACAACTTTTGAGTAACAAGCGCTTCCCTCTGGTTGCCCACATTTAAACGCCATTCAACAATCACAGCGGAGAAATCCATTGGAGGAGAAGCACAGGCACCAATTTCTCCACTGACAGCAGCCTCATTTGTCCAGAAAGCGGTGCAGCCATGAGGCCTGCTGCGCTCTGAGGCTTGCTTTATCTTGACTGGTACATCTTGCTCCCTTGCTTTTTTTTGTTATCGCCAATGCTATCGCTCTTTGCAGGGGCCGTGAATAACACACCACTTAACACAACAAGTTCAAAAATGTTCTCTGGGGGCTTTCAAAAGGCAGAAAATAACCGCTAAGAGTAGGCAAGTAAAGGAACAGTGAT
>JAPZDV010000017.1:7393760-7442250 GCA_029814665.1 Acanthurus lineatus | reverse complement strand
TCTTTGGCACATTTTGTAACAGTCTGTTCAAAATACAACACAAAAGTTTTCTTTTATCGTGCTTTTACCTGTAATGTCGGGTTTCTGTGGCATGAAGAACTGATAGAAGGTGGGCTCCGACAGGCCTTTGACGTTGCGCGCTGTGATTTCCACTTCGTATCTCGTGTTCCACTGCAGCGGCTGCAGCATTGCAAAATCATTTGCTCCTGGAACGAGCTTGGTCATCCACTGCTCCTCTTTATCCTGAGGGGGAGAGAAGAGGGGAGGATGGAGGAGAGATGTACAAGAAAAGCCCTTTTGCCCTTGAATGAATAAAAATTTTAATCAATGCACTACATTTTCTTAGTCCCTGTGAGTATCAAAGGAGAGGCCGGGATGTGTTGTTTTATGCGATAAACAACAGCTTACCCTTTGTGTTTTTAATCTGGGGATTGGGAGGGTTACTGCAATCAGAAAACTGCACTGCAGTTGCGAAATGCCCACGCAGATTCACTTGCAAGAGTAAAAACAAAAAGGTAATCCTCTGTTTTTTTTTTACCATGAGGTTCTCACAAGTTCTCGGATACCTTTCTGTTCCTCTGTGGCTGCAGCCTTTTCTCTTCCTTACATCATTATTTCTTTCCTTCTTCTTTGTCTTGAGACCAATCTCAAACAAAGGATAGAAAAGTGTAGAGTTTGGCTGCGAGGACGGCTGATGTGCTTATCACTCTTGCACCTTTCCCTCCCTGTGTTAGAGGACAGAATGGGCTTTTTATAAAAGTCAAGGTCCACGGCGCAAATATATGCAACATTCGTCTGGATTGCCAGATTGACTATGATGAGTCTGCAGGCTCATCCGTTCTGCATGCGCCTCCATGATGAAGCAATTGTGTGTTTCCGATGCCAGACAAGGCCGTGAGGTTACTGGGGTGTGAAGCATCTGCCTTTTTTTTTTTCTCCCTCCTCGCAATGGCCTTCAAAAGCCTCTCGGAGACTTGGTGACCCTCTTCTCCACAGCTTGTTTTCATCTGCAGCAGCAACTATTTTAAATCACTGTCACTTCCTCAATGAGGACAGAGGAATGCCTGCTTGGACACATTAGCATTGGGGAGACTGAAGATTTGAACCAGCTCAAATCCACTTAGTCCTGTGGAGAGTTTTTGTACGACTGCCATCAATTCTGCTTCCTGGCTCCATCTCACTCACTCGCCTTATCTTGTGAGTTTAAGCTGCTTTTTGTCATTTTAAACACACACACACGAAAAAAAATCAACTACTTAAATGGATGAGTGAATTCTGAGAGCTTTCGTGTATTCTTATTTAAAACAGGAATTGCAAGTGACACAAGGATAGAAAAATAGAGATTCTCAAGCAGAACATAATTCATTTCGCCACCAATGCACCCACTCAACTCAATCGACAGGAACCTATTAAGCTAGTGAGTCACGCGCACTCCATTGGGAGGAAAATGCATTCCCAGTGTCACATCCCGTGTCCCTATTGTGTCAGACACAAAGGAAAATCTATGATTTGAGCTGTTTTGGTGTCTTTTATGTCAGGGAAAATAACACACTTGGATGTCCTCTTTTGTTCATTTAGTAAGTGGCAGCCTTTCTTTATTCAGTTTAGGGAATATTGAGCTCAATTATATAATATGTTGATGGTATAAAGTAGAAGACATTTTCAATAAGATACACTGATTATTATCTCATGGAAACCTTCTTAATAGAGAGCTATTAGAAGAAGTTCCACGATTACTTATCATTTAAACTTTATAGACCTAAAAATAATTGAAATATTATGAGTATTATAATAATATTAGTTGTAGTTTAAGAAAGGCTGCTTGGATCTAAAAGCTTAACAACTAACATGTAATCACATCATTACAACAAGTCAAATTCATGTACTAACTTCTTACAGCAACTGAACAAAACAACACAATTTAAACAAATGACAATAAACAAATAGAAAAACTGTCTTTGTTTCCTGTTTTATTTTGTAATATCTTAATTTATGTGCCTGTCACTTTACTTCCTGTCTTTTTTTCTTCACTGCAATATCTTTGTAACCTGTTGACATCAGTTCATTATCCCTCAGTGTATCTTTTACTTTTTTTGTCAACAGGTGCCCTGACATTTTAAAAAAATGAGGACTTTCGTTGTCATAAACAAAAAAAAATCACATCCACCTAAGTATATCAGAATGGTGTCATGAGCAAACCATACCAACAGGTGGCAATACACCCTGAACCCTAAAGCCATATTGGCCAATCAGAAGTCAGGAAAAAAAGCCAATTTGTAGTAGGCTAACTACAACTGCAGCTTGCTGTCATTTGCTGACATTGTGGGAGTCTGCTCAGTGTGAAATCACTGTGACTGTTAATACTTCAGGATTTAGTTGACAAATATCAAACATTTTTGATAATTTTAAAGACTCTGTCAAGTCCATTGATTCCTTCATAAAACACAAATCTTTAAAAATGGGTCAAACATGAATAATTCAATCTTAAAGAATCTTTTCCTGACACACCTGAGCAAAAACGCTGCTACAAAGAGTAAATCCTGCATTTCTCTGGACTATTTCAAGCTGTGTTGAACACATTTGTGTGCTGGTGAGTAATTATCTGCAGGAAAGCGTATTAGGGACTGAAATAACCCACAGTACCCAAGTTGGATGCACAGAAACATGTAACTAGTAATGTGTTTTTAATAGCTTTTAGGCATGGCCTCGTTTGGAGTAACTTAAGGTCTGTGTCTGAGAACAAATCGGACTTTAGTCGCCTCATTTAACTGTAACATACTCTAAAATACTCACAGTCTTGTACTTGACTATGTACTCCACGATGGGCATCCCTCCATCGTCCTGCTTTACCAGCCCCAGCTTGTAGGCTTTGCCCATCCCTCTCTGCCCGTGGACCGCCGGCGGACTCGGCTCTCCTGAGGGGACACACGAGGGGAGGAAGCCTCAGCCGAGATGCAAAACAATGTGTCTTTGTGTTTTGTCTTTTTCTATCTGAGTGGATGTGTATGTGGCTGTGTGTGCATTCCCAGAGAAAGAAGCAGGTGGCAATGTGAGATATGAGATAAGAATGCAGTCGAAGCTTTAAGCTGAATTAAATTCATATTACAAGGCAACTCCCACTGCCTGGCTATAACTAATGTTGACTGGAGCTTCTTATTATTCACTGTATTTTGCTAATTGGGTCTTCTTTCCAACATTCATTCTCAGTAGCTGCACTGCTGTATAATATTAACGGCGGAAATGCTTTTTTTCTATGGCCTTGCCCAGATTTACTGCAATCCTTCTGTGCCACATTGCCAGAATATATAAAATGCTTATCATAAAACCCCTGCAGTATATAATTTTTAATGCAGCAGTATTACATCAAGGCACAAATTTGACAGGATATATTCCAAGCTGCAATAATCTGGATTCATATCACTGGAATATGAGGAGGTTGTAACCATTTCAAATATAAGCATGCTGGAGTTTTATAAGATAGCAAACAGGTCTCATTTCACCACAGATTTTGCAGCATGTTTGCATTTCTATCATAGTATTTATTTTATTATATGAAATACAGACACAATCATCTATCTTATAGTAAGGCAAATAAATGTTCTAATATGTTTTTTTTAATACAAAAACACAGCTGCTTTCTATTCTGGGGTTTGCAGTTGATCATTTCCTGCACATCAGCATTTGTGAAACACTAGGATGCACCAATATTTAACAATTAACCCAATCTAATGACTTTAAAGCTACTGTAAAACATATAAAAGTAATTATAACAGGATACAAGTGTTACTGGCTGTTAAAATACATAAAAAACTCCCTTCAAGCTCTTATTTTGAAGAGCGTGTCCTGAAACGAGCTGTGTGTGTGTGTGTGCATGGTAACAGACTTACTGATGGGTAAAGTCTGGAAGCTCTCCGTGTGGCTGAACTCCCCCTGACCCTTTCCGTTGACAGCTGCCACTCGAACCTCATACGTCGTGTTGGGCTCCAGTCCGTTCAGCACAACTGTCGCTGCGGAGTCACAGAACCAGAGTTCATGTCAGCAGGGAAAAACGGGACGAAATTAAATCAGAGCGACAGCAAAGCGGATCATTTAAAAAAAGGATTTTTTTTAATAGTTTTTTGATAGTTTAGGTCAAAGTGGATCAGGAAAAGATCAAGAATTAACAGTCATAAAAACCTGCAGGTGATATAGTGTCTCTGCATTTTGTGAGAACCAGAACACCTCAAATACCTCATCAAGGTTGACGATGACTTTTAACTGTCGAATGAAAAAAGAAATCACTCATAAATTCACAAAATCCTCCTGTCGTAGCTCAGGGCCTGGCAGGCTGCAAGATTCTCAACTTTAATATTAAACTGTTTCCAAGGATCTGCTGCATTTTTTATTACGAAGTCCTTCACATTCAAAGGTGGGATTTTAAGACTGTTTTCCCCCCTGACAAAATGTGAGGAGTCTCTACGGTCGTGTTAACAGCAAAAACAGCTTTTTACTTCTTATGGCTCACTTCATACATACAGACATACTCTTTAAGGTCGTATTAAACCTTTAATGTTTATTCAAAATGCTATGCAATGAGAGGATCAACAAGAGATGCAACAAAACTACACTTTAGACCATTTTCTCTGGTTAAATGCTCTGTTAAATGTGCTCAGATCAGCTTTTCTTTAAAACCCCTGACAGGCTGAGACAGCTGGGATGGGCAGATGAAACCACACCACTACATCCCTGACTTCAGCAGCATGTCAAGGTTTCTGGTGGGGGCAGAGTGGGGCAGGTCCCGGTGGAGCATAACTCTATCCATCTCAGAAGGGCAGAGAGAAAGGGGAAAGACCCAAAAAAAATGCCAGCACTAACTCCTTCCAAAACCTACTGGAGATGATCCAAGACAGACAGGATGCACAAATCAATAAAGTTGTCTAAAATAGTGATCAAGCCAAATTAAAATCCAACAAACACCTAAAAAAGGTAAAAAAAGAACAGCCATAGGGAAGCGGGGAGTTGAGTTGTTGCCATAAAGTTCTGGCTGTTCCCTCCCAGTTGTGTTTGCGGGGCTTTGGAGTGGAGTGAGGGACCTTCTGCTTGACCTTCTGTTCTTCTGGCCTCTGCCCACCTTTGCTTCATAATTATGATACTTTTTAACCTCTCAACCTGACAGAGAACCGCAAAGTGCCAAACCATGAAAACTGCTCGGGAATGGTTTGAGGAACTTCAGGTGTCGACCTGGCCTCTCACTTCCCCGGATCCCAATCTGATCCAAGATCCGCGGAAACAAGTCTGAACCATGGAAATCCCTCCATCACAAGCCACTTGACTCAAATACCACATGAAAAGAGGTTCTTTGTCCAGAATTTAAAAGATCAGAGTTGTTTTTGCTGCACAAGGGGAACCAACACAATGTTCAACAGGTGTTTTTAATATTGTGGGTGATTTTTTTAGCTGATGAATCTTGTCTGGAGGCAAAAATATGAACAGATTTATTGATATTATGAGATAACATGAGAGATTATTTCTTATGTGCTCATTTGTTGCAAGTGTCAGTATTAAAGCTTCATCTCCATTTCTCAAACACAACTTAAAAGGAGCAGATTGAAGACTCTAGTAACAGACTAATAATAAATACTGCTTAAGATTAATGGTCTGTACATGCAGGATACAGTGTGAACTATCCATTCATAAAAAAGGCGAGCAAACTAGAGACAACTGAATTTGGAAAAAAAAAGGGTTCACCTATAGCTTCATCAAACAATATGATCACATAAAACGATGCGGAAATGGGAGTGTGAATCCCATGAGATCCAAACAAAGTGTTACAAATAATATGAGAACCACAGCGACGGTGAGAACGGCGTAATCTGTTGCATTCATAATGTAAATGACATCTATTATTGAAGAAAACAAAAAAATCTCATTATCAGAGCACATTACAGATTCCTCTTTGAATTCAACAGCCATGAGAGTCTATTTACATAACCTTCACTTTTCAGAAAGGCAGCGGAGAGTCTGCAGTGTAATGAGCTTGAGTGAGAGTTGTTGTTTTTGTCACTAAATTAAATACTTGAATGGTAATAGGTGCTTTTGCAGTTCTTTAGTCCTGGAACTGAAAACAAATTCTGCAATTTGCAGCCGTGCCGGGTTACTTTGCAGGCTATAAGCAGACATTTCAATTTGGGCAAAACCATTCAAATGAAACGAGTCCAGGCATCTCATTATATTGAGGAGTTTATTGTGTGAGGATCTTCTACTGAGGAGATCTGAAGTGGCTCTTATGACGGTATGATGCTACTTACTGGTTTGAAGTTTTAATATTTCGGTCCTCATCTTGAATGAAGGTCAATTTTTCCAATAAAAGTAGAAAATCTAATTTACATTCAAGCTTTATTTATCATGACAATAACTGTTTCATCCCTTTGCCTTCATGCATGCCCCTCATTCTTCTTCTACACATGCAGTTTACTTTAAATCAAGTCTTTAGTATTCACCTCGCTGCATCTCTACATCGTAATTGACTCTCAAATGGAGGATATTAGTGATAAGCCCTTCAGGTTTGTCAGACCTGCTTATCAGCTGAAGAAGAGTCCTCTTGCCTTCACTGTCCATCCATCCATCCATCCATCCATCCATCTTTTATCTCATGGTGTTTTTTTCATAAACAGGCTTTAAAATCCACGTGGAGTCGTAAAGCAAAGAGGAAGAGTATTGTGCTCTTTTTGTCCAGATGAGTTCTCTCTTTCTCAATGAGGGGGTTTAAGGTTCGGCACCACCCAAAACATCTCAGGACAAAAGGTTTGATCGACTGGAAGAGATATCATGTAATAGGACTTCTTCTCAGGCTTAACTGGTGATGATCGGTTGGTGTTGGGCAGGTTTGGGCACCAAACTGCTTCCAAAGGCAACGAACAAATTATGTTGATACTGCAGAGCAGAAATCCTGCAGCTCGGTCAGGTCACAGGAAGTCAAGGCAACGGGGAGAAGAAAGCAGCATCAACACTTTTCAAATCTCAAGACAGACAACGAAGCTCCTCAGAGCATCATGTCCAACCTGAGGAAAGAGCTGCTCTAACTCTAAACCCACCAGAAGGCTGAAGAGTGAATATGTAAAAATAAAACTTCAACTACAATGTTGAGCTGCTGTGGTCTTTCTGAAAAATTTTCAACTTGCATAATTTCTGGTTTAATTTCTGGGAAAAGACACAGAAATTTTTATTAATTTCTGTCAAACATCAGTGAATCATTAAAACCTTAGAAGGTCTGACATGGTTTTCTCAACAATGTGAGTTTTTGTTTCATATCAATACAGTGTGTTCTTTAATTTCACATCACTGGCACAAACATATATATATTGTTAAGACTCTGACCATGAAATCAGCTTAGCAAGTAAAAAGATAGAAGCTTTCTTATCGATCTAGTGGATTTGACCTGCAACAATCAGGAAACGGAGATGGAGGCTCGTGTGTTCAAGTGGGCTTTTATCAGCGAGAGGTTATGATACACACAGCAGAAAAATGTTCTTTGTGTTATATATAAAAGACAGTGACTGAAACTAAAAGGTTGGAAAACATTGCTTTTCACTCACTCTGCACGCTGTGTGACTTCACATCCCTCCAGTCTTGCGAGCCGACCTCCTTGTACTGGACCAGGTAGTAGCTGATGGGAACGCCGCCGTGCGAGTCAGGTTTCATGAAGGTGACGGTGGCCAAGCGCTGGGAAACGGCCGAGAGGCGCACCGAGTATGGATTTGAAGGAACATCTGAAGAGACAAAATAATGATGCGGGTCAAACATACAATACATTCAAAAAAATATCCCTCCAAAGCTGGTAAGTTTCATCTGAACAGCTGATTTCGGGAGCTTCTGTAGACCAGAAAACACAGTGGGAACTGATGTAAAAAACTGATGCGTTATTGACAAAAATCTGTTTTTTTAGAGGGTTGTGCAGTTTTCAATTCCAAAAGCTGAGGCTACTACTAACTTTGACCATTTTGCTCAGAAATAAACATCTTATTTATTAAAGATGTTTATCACTGCACATTAAATGTCAAACTATATTCCAAACTGTACATTGCATGTATACACCCGCATATCCTCTCTAGATATTTAACTTTTATCTTTACTTAAATAGCCTAATCCACTGAGGTTAATACAACACTACCTCAATATCACTGTTAATTTAAAACCTTGTTTGTTTAATTTTTGAATCTGATCACAGAGAAAAATAAGATGGATGGATTTTTGAAAGTCTTAATAATTACTCTTTTTCATTAATTGTCCAGGAAAAAGCTACAGAATACATTAGTAAGTATATATAATAATAGTAAAAAAATAGGCTTTGAAAAGTGCCGCAATTTGACAATTCCTTGCATACAATTTTTTTTCCCCACACATATTTTAGAAAAGCACACTCCAACTCAGCCTCTGATTGGTTCTTACTCTAACATTTTGTCCTAATTGTAACCATCAAAGTCAAACTCCAACCAAGTAACTAACAATAGTCAATTCAAGGGACACTGGGTTGGTCTTTCTGGACAATTTTTACACTGTCGGTGGTGTGTCAGAGTAATGGGCCATAATAACCATAATGCATTTTCTGACTGAAGATGAAGGTACTTTTTATGCTGCCAATAGTTACAGATGCCTACCTATAAAATCACTGCCATTACTGTAATCAAACTAAAGGCAGATATTATTGCTTTAGTGACTGTGAGCCTTGAAAGCCATTTAACATAATTTACTTCAATTCAAAGCAAAATTGTACGTCATAATTTGCATTTTTTTTAGTTTTTCTTTGGACTTATATTTAGCTGCAAAAGCTTTAGTGTTCAACTGTGTTCAACTATTTACTGGTGGCCCCTTTTAAATCAAATTACAATCTTACATGCAAAGACATCGGAAGTGTTTTCTACTCAAGGTTTAGCTTTAAGTGTGCAAAGAGGAGATGAGTTTGTGCAGCTTCTACTGGAGATCATCTAAGTGTCTATTATCGACTCAGACTTCCCCCCCCTGCGTGTGTGTGTGTGTGTGTGTGAAAGTGTGTGTGTGTATTGCAAGTGTCAGAACAACTTCCAAAACACATTGTTTCCTGCAAGATTACATATTAGGTCAGCTTTTTGCTCACTACTTTTTCTCCCTAGCCAGAGCAATCCAATCTGCACTAAAGATAATTGGACTGCACTATTGTGTATTAGCCTGTGCTACCGTAAATTAGGGGGTACTTCAGTAAATAGCGAGGGGTATGGTAAATCAGCCAGCACTATTTGAGATTAGGCTAGGCTGAATAGGGGTTGGGAGTTGTAGTGGAATTTATCTTCCTGGGAATTGCAAATAAGGCTATTACCATTAGTAGAGAGAGAAAGGGGTTACAGAGCAAGTTGAACTGTTGGAGTTACAGTGAGTGTTTTTTAAGGTGTGGGATCTCTGACTCCACACATCCTGGACTCATTAGCTCAGGTAAGGGAGCAACACAACAGCAGATCCACACTCACCTGCCTGGGCCAGAATGAACTCCTGGTATCGAACTCCAATGTTATTCCTTGCTGTGCAGTTGTAGCGGCCGAAATCCCTGTCGGACATCGGAGTCACCTGGAACCAGAAAAACAAATCAAGACTATAAAAACAACTTAAATCTGAACAAACTAAATGGAATATTACAATTAATAATTATTTCTTGTAGTTTTGAACCCCCTGAAAATCCTCTCTTAGCCTAAAGCCCTGAGCTCTACAGATTGTTTCAGCATTTTTAGGCTGTTTGAGTTTTATGGGCACAACTTAACTATTTTCCATTAACCTTAATTTCCAAGTTTTCAGCTAAATGACTCTAATAAACCCACCAAACAGCAGATAAAGTTTGCAATTAGCTGGTGAACACAGTGGAGCATTTAGAAACCAAAATCAGATATTTTCCTCAGGAGTTTATAGAGACTAAAACTGAGCTAATATTCTATTTACATTCATCAGATGGATGAGAAATAACTCAGAATGAATACTGATGCTGCTCAGCATCTTGCACGTCTAGTTTATAAAACACCAGAAGAAAATTTTAATAATGCTGCCGTAGCATGAATAACTTACTTACTTACCATATAGTAACTTAAAGAGTTGAACTGCAGGTGCATGTGACAGGAGTTTTAAAACTCACTGTCTTTCAATCTAAGGTCACAAACTTTTGAACCACCTCTTGTCTCGAGTTTTCAAATGTCCTCACAAACACTCACAAGCCAAACTGATCAGAGACACAGTTGTGGATTCATACTCACCTCCAGCACAGACTTGCCCTCTGCGCTGTGCACTCGTGTGTTGGCGGTTCCCTCTGCAGAGATGGTGAAGCGCTCTCTCCTCCACAACATGGTGGCGGGAGGGTTGGACATCACGTCACAGCTTATGTTCACTGGGTTCCCCTCCCAGGAGTAAAAGATGGTGTGGTTGGTCAGGAACTTTGGTATATCTGTCCAAAAAAACAGAGATACAACACCTCACATTTGCCTTCTTTGGGTGTTAAATCAGACTTTTTGCTTAACCGAAACCTAAATTTGCTAAAAGAGTAACTGCTGCTGTGTCTGGACTTTGTGGCAGCCAATTAAAGACTTAAATCAAAGGTGAAGCAGAGCTGGTTGATCAAAGACATGAAAACGGCCGGCTGAGGCTTAACCCGCAAATTCCTCAAAGAGAGAAGAAAAAGAATTTCATTAACACCAACCAAACTCTCCTCTGTAATGTTAAAAAGAAAAACTTTAACTTAATTGAAGCCACCGCCTGCTGGTGAGGAGAGAGGGGGGTAGAAAACCTCCCTTATGATCATCTCCCCAAGAATAAAAATAAAGGATGTAAACAGGAGCTCGTTTGCCCCAGCAAATAGGAAGGGCAGTAATGGACGATCGAAAGGGGCGAGCTGTCGTGTGGATTTCTTTTGGCCCAGTCAGCCCCGCTCAGTCGGAGAGGCATTATGGTTGTTTTATGCTCGCTTGCAGGATTCCATTAAAGAGATTGATGCCTGGCTCTCTGTCACAGCCGAGGATGCGTTATCCCCCCGCAGCCTGCAGTGACTTAGTAAATGAGTTCATTAGTTTGGTGGCAGCGGCTGGCTCAGTCGACTCGCAGCCTGAGCCTTTTTTTTTTTTTTTTTTTTTGTATGCAGAGCGGGTGACTGAGAGCGAGTTGTCAGCTGTGGCTGCAGCAAAACAAGTTTACAGTAAAATGACAGCGACTTCGCCTCACGGATGCAGAGTGGCTGCATTCGAGGGAGATTTGTTTATTTCGACACAAGGGGGATGCCATCAAATTTTTTTTTTTTATTATTTTTGCCCAACTGTCATCTTTTCAAACACAATGCAAAACAGTTTTTAAGGAGGAAAACCCATGAACCCTAAAGTCACCTCAGCCTGAAGAGGAGAAAATTGCTTTCCACATGACAACAGAGATGAAGTACTCATTTCTCCCCTCACTGTCTCTCTGAATGTATTTGTTTGTCCTCCCTCTCGTTCTGTTGCTCCTCAAGAGCTTCAAGGTGGAAATGCTGCAACCCCAAAAAAATGCACATTTCAACTCGTCTCTTTCAGGCAACAGAGCCGCACTCATAATGAACCTAATCACTCCGAGG
Source organism: Acanthurus lineatus (assembly GCA_029814665.1). Taxonomy (NCBI): domain Eukaryota; kingdom Metazoa; phylum Chordata; class Actinopteri; order Acanthuriformes; family Acanthuridae; genus Acanthurus; species Acanthurus lineatus. The sequence continues at coordinate 7,430,660 of JAPZDV010000017.1, read as the reverse complement.
CCAAAATGGAGATCTTTGCTTCAGAGCTCATTAGGCAGGGGATAGCCCGCCCCGAATAACCCCAAACAACCAGCACTGAGGGATGGGAGCGCTCAGGGGGAAATGGGGGCACCGTCAGCAGGGGAAAACGAAAGGCGATGCATGATATCCTCTCACTAATTAACCCCTGTGAAGGCGATGCGTGTGGTGCAGTGAGTGCAGAGGTTTAGAGGCGTGAGTTGTTAATAATAATATAATGATCTGCAGGAAGAAAAACGAAAAAAAAAAAAAACGTCAAGTGTGAAACGAATTATGAGATTCAGCGCTGGTGAACTTTTCCCCTCCATGAAAGACTGCAGGGGTTTGTGTGCTTTCTGTGAGGTTGTCGATTGGGCTGCTTAAATGTGTGTAAGTGTTTCATTCTCACATTAATGTTCTGATGCCACATTTAGGAAGGCAGAGAGGGGAGGGGTTATATACGACAGGGTTTTATAGGTAACAGTCCTATTTATTTTACCAGAGAAAATGTTACACAGTTTATTGCTTAAGTATTTCCAAGAGAGCTTCGTCACATGATGCAGCAACAGTCACCTGTAGCTTTATTTTAGCAAAATTTAGACTTTAATGTGGATTATAATAGTTCGTAGGTGGATGTTGGTGTGAAGAAGTGACGGATTCTAAAACCTGAATGCTTCACACACGTTTAAGCAGCAAAAAAGATATAAATAATCAACACAGTTTCAAGTTGATCATCCAAGATTAGCGTCACAAATTCATTATCCAGTCAAATGTTAAATGGTCAAAATCTCCCCTTCTGTTCCTGAGTTATAGTGTTGAATAACAGCAAAGCCAAGTATTGGCTATAAGTATGTGCATGATGTTATAATCTCACAGTAAAATTGCTGTTTGTTCTTTTAATGAGGTTGTTGTATTAAAAGGAAAGTAAAAGAAAAATCTTCTGGATATAAAAATCTTTTCCCCTTTTTCCACCCACTTCCTTTTTCTTACTTATTTTACAGGTTTTTCTTTAAATGTACTGAATGTTAATACGAGTCCACAGAACAAACACACAGGTGTTTTCGCTTAATTTGCCTGATTTAATGAGACCTCTGCTCAGGGCAGCGAGTGCAGTCTAATTAGCAGGAATAACTGGAAACAGCTGCGAGAAAATGCAGGACCTTTTTATGAACTGATTCGATTACAAACATACTCACACTCAATGTCCAGAAACATGCTCTTCTGATGCCCGCCAATCCTGCTGAGGGCCTCGCAGTCGAACCGACCCAAGTCGCCGAGCCTCACGCCGCTGATGGTCAACACAGACTTGCCGTGACGCCCGCGGACTTCAAAACGTCCGTCCTGACTCTAGAGACACAAACACACCAACATGACCTATTATTAAGCATAACAACAACTTGTTCAGCTATTTCTGACAAACAGATGATTGTGTGTGTTGAACAAAAGTTAGGACTCGCATCCTGAAAGTGGATGTTCTTTGATTAAAGTAACAAGCCGGAGGAAGGTTGAAATTCTTGCTGTGAGGTTTATTTGAGGAGAGTCTTGGGTGACATTTAAATCCCTATAATTTTCAGACAGTTTCCCTTAATGAGTGGTTAGGGATGTGAACTTCTGATCAAAAACAACCCAAATACATAATATTGGAGCAGAAAGAGCAGCTTAACAGACTGAATTCGGATGCTGACGCAGATGGGGATTGATTATAGGTGTCATGTGCTGGAGGTGATTGATAAATTTGTGGCCTCAGGTAAAGGAGGTTAGTTATGGAGGTGACCTTTCCGGAGGTCCAAGACATCTACAAAGGAGAGATTTGTATGCAATAAGTGCATAACTGAGGGAAGGAACTGTGATGAAAAAGAAATATGCAGGATTTTCTTAAATAATTTTACTTTATGTCATTAACATTTCAGTCCCAGCCTTGTATAATATAGCTGACAATTAATTTGTGATACTACACTTAATTTAAACAAGTTAATTACAAAGTTCCTCACCCAACTTTGCACTTGCAACTAAATAACAGCCCCTTGATCCGTTTTGACCTCTCTTGCAGGCAGCCGTCACTTGTCACATGGAGCCAGGGTTAATGCGATAAACTGTCGATTTATTACAAGGTCATTACATCTGTATGAAGACAGATGGTATCAATTTGAAGTAACGGGTCAATTACGGCGGACGAGGCTATCATTCCAGTAATCGACATTCACTTGTAATGAGAAAAAAACAGCCTAGGAGCATCTTTGTTGCAGATGGGATTCAGCAGCAGCCCCCCAGAGTGTTACCTGACAGATAACCTTTGTCTCCCCACAAGAAACTACTTTCAGAGGTCCTGTTCATGATGCGTTTGAGGGCTGTGTGACTGCAGCAGGTTTATTTAGTTCTGTGAAGGTCAGTGAATAGGATGATAAACATTATGGATAAAAAAAATAAAAAAATTGTTTACTTCATTGTTCATATAAACTGTGAAGAAGAAGCTGGTTTGACTTTCTCTTTTTGCAGACGAGGAAAAGGAAACAGCTTTAGTTGAGTTCTTATTATTCATAGAGTCTGAGAGTGCTGTGGGGTATTTTCAATATAAGTACCCATCAAACAGCACATGGCATACATTATGGCGGCAATCTATCCTAAGCTCTTGAATCCTTTGTGGACAAGAAGACACGACAATCAAACACGGCAGCAACATATCATGATTGCACGGTTACGCTGAAATGGACCGGCTTGTACAATCTGAGACACTTGTGCAGGAAAACAAGGTCCTTTTTACGAGGTGACTGCTGACATGGATTTGTTTTATGAACACAGTCATGAAATGATGTGAGGAGTGGACACACACACACCAACACCGCACAGGAGCTCAGTGGCTATAAAACAACATAAATACAAAGATATATATACAATTGATTGTCATGAAGTGTTTTTAATTACTTAAAACATCCATCTCATTGATTAATTTGCTTTTCCCCATACTAAATTTTAATTACTCAATTAATTTACCTTAAATTAAGTGTTCTAATAGAGCAAAAACATAACTTATTTAGCTTGAAGCCTCGAAGGCAATGTACGATTGCACTTCATTAAGTGTTGTGAGTTTGTACTAATTAAGGAATTAGAACTGAAAAAAAATTAACAAACAAATACAGAGGCTTCTGGTAAATCTATTTGGAAAAAGGATACAAAACAATGCAAGTGTCGCTACAGTAGTAATTAGCAATATTCTCACTGTTTAAGGTGTTTCTGTGCTGCAAAACACCAGAAGTTACTTGACAGTCACAATGCGTCTCGTCTGTGAAAGCTAAGTATGCCCTGTTCATGCTATCCACTCAGCTCTTAATCACTCCAAACTGCACATGCAGCATTTTCAGCAAGATAAAGCTGCAGGACATCTTAAAAAAAAAAAACAAAAAAAAACATCACTTCTAAACAAACATCCTTTTCCCAGGAAGGATCTAGAGCTCAGCTGTGTTCACGACATACAGGAGTAATTATCAGCTTTTGACTTGTGAAAACCAAATGCAGCATCGTAAAAAATAATAAGTGGCAAAGTGAAACCTTGGACTTTGTATTAAAAGCAATAGTTTGACCTTAGAGCTCTTGTGTTTGTCTACATTCCCATCTGCTTGCATATATTTGTGTATTTATGTAAATCTGTGATATAGGTCTGTGGATGTGTGTGTTCACAAGCCGCACACCTCTTTTTCTAGTAAATCAATGCACATTCAGCCTCTTTAATGCCCTCCTGACACCCCCCTGCTGCCTCTGCTAATACTCATTATGTGTCTAAGCCTCGTAAGCCTCGGCCGTGAGCGCCCCCCCTCTTCTGAATCAAACTCTTTATGTTGTCACTCGTCGACTGCTTCGGCTTGATCCTGTTTAGAGCTGCTTATCTTTGCTCTTATCATTGCTATACTATCAAGCGATGGGGTGAAGCAGCTTTTAGAGGCTCTGTTCTGGTCTCTTTGTGCCTCGGCTGCACACTTTGCTTGTTTGCCTTGCGAGCTGAGGTCAATGAGATTTGGAAAGTGTGTGTTGAATAGGAATGCTGAGGAAAGGGAGGATGAAGGAGGAGGAGGGAGGAGGAGAGAGGAAATCTTCCAGGAGGGAGCTTCTGAGTCAGGAAATTACTCGCTAGCACCCCCTGGACAACCCGCTCCCCCCCAACTCCTCACCAACTGACAGGGTCCGTCTAGAGACGAACTCAACCCCTAAAGCGAAGCCTGTTTGATATGCTGCTCAGTCGAACGACAAGGCGAGCGGCCAGATGCAATCACACAACAGCGAGTCACATGCACGCGTGCATGCTCCTGCAACTGCATGCTCACTCACACACATACTGTAAACACGAGAGCGGCAACCGACATGACAGCACGCAGATAAAAAAAAGCACGGAAATGTGGACGCTGAGGGAATAGAGGAACTGCTGGAGATGAAAGGAAGAGCAGGTTAGCGAAAGGAGGGCAGAAATATATGAAAAACTATCCACTATCTGATCAAAAAAAAGCAGAATGTGTGTTTACAGTGGACATGTGAAGCCAAATCTTGAATGCAATCTCTCAAATGGGATTATGGAAACTGTTCTCTGTGTTATTTCAGACCAAATGCTGGAGAATTCAGATATTAAAAATGTCAGCTGTAAATGTCAGCGAGGCTGGAAACACACTTTAGTCCAATTCTGGCGAGCACTGCTTACTCCAACAGTTTGGCGTGTGGGCTGAAGACAGGCTGTTCATATTTGCACCACTTTAGTGATTACTGTCCCACCTCATCCTCATGGCGACAACAAAATGACATTTAATAATGGAGGATGGAAAGGAGGCCAACAAGGGGTTTCGGAGGAATCAGCAGCAAATCCTCAGCTAAACATTGCTATTACCTATTTTCGAGTGTGTTTTGCAGCATGCTGCTTTTGGACCAGCAACTGAATAGAAAACCAAACAATATCACTTAGTCTGGGGGCCTGATTTTTTTGTAAAGTGTTTCTGATAAGAGCTCAAAACAACACAAATACACTAACAGGCTTGACTTCTGAAGGGCTGAGGACAAGATCAAATCTTGGCAAATCAAGCAAGAGTATAGACTGTTAATGTCAACAGCTCTTGAGCTTTTAGTGTTTTGCATGAAAAGACTAAAGGCTGCAATGCAGTTTGCAAAAGCTGCTGGAAAACAAAGCAATACAAGAGGAGTGAGACTCCAACTTTCCAGTGTTCGTAACTACATTCCAGGAACTGAATCCAATTATGTTCTCAGACTGAGGGTCAAAGTGTTGCTTGACAAAGAATGAGAAAAAACAGGACCAACATTATGGAGTAAGCAAAACTCAGGCCTTTGGAGCTTAATGTGTCTCAACAAGAGAGGCGTGGATGCAGACTGGATATGCAGATTGGAGAGCAAATTGAGAGAGGAACATCCTGCTTTAAAACCAAATGACTACGACCATTCATCATGCCTCGCGCTGCACACGCCGCGCTTGTCTTTGCGTATGTTTAGGTGTGTTGGTTTGCACTGCACATTTCCATAATTGCATTTGCTGTGGGAAGAGAAGCACTTACTCTCATTTTCGGCTGTGATTTATAAACCCAGGCGATGCGAGCCAATGCACACATTCATTTATCTCCACGGTGACCTTTTTCCAGAGCAAAAAGAACGGCTGCCATCTTTGTTTTTTTTTCCTTTAGCAGCTTCTGTGAAAGCCTCAGCCCCTTGCCAGGGAAGCTTTGATGGAAAGTGCATATGATTTTGACATTGATGGCAGCTCGTTCAAGAATAATTACTTTTCCAAGAAAGTGTGGCCGCACCTCATTTAGTTTCTGATTTGTGAGGGCTGTTCTTATGGAAGCGAACAATGGATGCTGGGAGAAAAACACACACAACAGGAGCTTAGTATCTTTTCAATTTCTTAAGTTGGATTACATGAATGTCGCTCAGTCAAAGGGAGCTACAAACCAAAGTGCCGGCTGAAAGTATTAACGTTTGCCCTGAAAACTTCAAGGTTCTTGCTGCTTCTTTGTGCTGAGAGCTAATCAAAATAAATGTGTGCGCTGATTTCCCTTGAGATAATAATCTCAGCAAAGTGAGAGATTTAAAAAAAAAAAAAAAAAACTCCCTGTAAAAAACATGGACCAAGGTGAGTGTGCATGTTTTGTTCGAGGGCAGCTTTGATATTATAAGTCTTTGAGGCTTCATGTTGGTTATAGAAAGGAAAAGCGAATGACTTTGTGTACACAACACGAACGCTACACTTAAGAGTAAGGAGAGAGATGGATCAATCATAAACTCTTGAATGTAAACATCATCAGCGTCAGCCTTCAGACGTGCCCTCAGCAGCACTGAGAGCGATAAATGACTCTAAAAGCTACATCTCGTGTATAGCAGACGGGAATGATTATGCCTGTTTTTATTTTTATGAGGACATATAGAAGTAATTACCTGTGAATGTCTGCTGTTTATTTTAGCACACATTCAAATTAAGCATAAATAGTCCAATTTTTTCTGCATAAATAAAAAGCGACATTTTAATGGCAACTGTAAGGACAGAAAGAGAGAAAAAAACACCTCACGTGCTGCTGTTTTTTATGTAACATCATTTTCAGTCCTTTTTAAGCTGCAGCCTCAGTTAAATAACTTGTGGCTCCCTGTGAGTTCAGGTAATTTTGGACACCAAACCCCTTTTTAATGGAACCAGTTTGAAAACAGCATCTCAAAGCCATTTAAAGTTGACATTTAGCAAACAAAAGCTTTTCACTTTGGCAGTGATGTCATGGTCAAAGAGAAATTTTAAACCCTGCAAAAAGAGGCTGCTGCTATCCATCTATTGTAATTTCTCGACACAGCAGAATAGAGCAGGGTGTAGTATGACAGTATTGATAAAGAAGCTTTATAATAAAAGCTATGTTTGGTCCGTGTTGCATAACTGAACCTTGAAACTGGTTTTGCTTTTAGTTACTCCAATCAGTATGTCTAATATTACACTAAAAACAGCATTTATTATTATTATTTCTGATGTTTTTTTATTTTCAATCTTATTTGACATTAATTATGACATTCCATCTCTGTTTTTCTGCATCTTATTTTAATATTTACTATTTATATTATAATATGGTGGGTTTTATGTTCCTTCCTATTTTCCATTCATCCACCATCCCTGTTTTTATTTTCATCCTATGTCTTTTCTTTTATGGGATGCACTTGGTGCATGTCATTTCTTTGTCATAAAGCACTTGGGGCTGCATTTCTTGTATGAAAGGTGGTATACAAATAATGTTTATTACTAGTATTATATACTGTTTGCTCTCAGCTTGTGTATAAGAGGTGACCCAGAAAACTTGAATAGCAGAAGAATAAGCACATGTGTTGTTTCCCTCAAAGCAAACTTCATTTTAGGTGGCAGCTTGACACCAGTTTTACATTGTGCTGCTGTATATTTTTAAGTCTGAGCTAATTTTAGTTACTTTTTATACTGCTGCAATGTTTAATCTACTGTTACAAATCAAATTCAGTCAGACCATCCTTTGTCTTTTTAAAGTCAACTTCTCATGAGTTCACACAAAACAGCTGTTTTCACTGCTGTGATTTACAATTTCCAGCTAATTCAACAGTGAAAGTATATTGCTGTGTGCTCCTGATCCAAAGAAACATTCAAAACTGCATAAAAATAAATAAAAAATGCTTTGAGTAACACGGGATCAAAAGCCAAAACTGATTATCTTGAATGTTACCACGTCAGGAAGCTATGAGTATGGATCCCACTGCTTTTCCTGCAAGATCCACCCTATTAAGCCTCTGATTGGTTGCCTTAGCTGTGCTTAACTATGAGCTAAAGTTCCAAAGAAGCTTAGAAACTGTATTATGTGTAGCTGTGGTTGGTTTTTCCGGTTGTTGTGTAAAACAAACAGTCAGTGACGGTGCTGATGCAGCAGGTTGTGAGCTCGGTTTCCCCAGCGATCACACCTCCTCAGCTGTCACATCCCTCCTGCAGGCCTGATCCTGCTCCTCTCAGGGAATCTCCTTCTCTGGAGCCACTCTTCATTGGCAGAGTGTTGCTTGGCTTGGGAGAGTGGACAGACCGACTGTCCACAGGGGAGGCTGCTAACATGAGGACCCCCACCACAACACTTCAACTGTAATTTAGTGTTATTCTAAATCGATTTAATTAAATTTTCAGACTGTTTTTGTACCTGAGTAAAGTCTACAGTATCATTTCGAGCCAAACTGGTGAATTTTCTCTCCTGAATGTACACACTCGCATCCCTCGTCAGTGCTGTATGATAATGCACACATGCAACAGAGCCAGATGGACTTTCTGGCTGTTTTTACCTTGTCTCCGTCCGTGAAGGTCTGACCGTCGCTGGCTCTCCTCCAGGAAATGTCGGGCAGAGGCTCGCCGTCAGCCACGCAGGAGATCATGGCAGCGCTGCCCTCTACGGCTGTCACGTTTTTCAGCTGGGTGATATGGGGCTGGACTGGAGGCCACAGAGGACGAAGACGAGGAGGAGGTGAATAAAAGAGAGAAAAAAAAGAGATAAGTGAGTAAAGAATAGATTGAAAGGCAGGGGGGTGTGTGTGAGGGAGCAGGGAGGACCGGGTGAGTAAAAGGGCGAGTGTGAGAGAAACTGTCAAAGATTTAACTCATAAGGGAGGTGAGATGAAGGCTATATCGAGGGGTTTAAATACAGAACTGATGCATGACTTTGCTCCTAACAGTCTGGGCCAAGATCATTTATTCACTGCAGTCATACTCTGAAGTTTTTGACATCGCGGGAAAGCATGCCCCCTGGCCTATTTTGTGGCCTAGATGACAAGACAAAAAGTGACTTTGCTAAAGTTTTAAAACATATCAAAACTGCTTCCCCTTCTGGTCCCCTTCCCCCTTTTTTTTGGTGTTAAAATAAATATAGATTTTTTTTTTGTTTCAGAGGATGCCTCTCCAGCGCCGTGTGAATCGTTTTTGACGCTGAGCGAGCACCGCGATGAGTGCTGCAAAGCGTGCTGCTCCCTGCTCGCCTCCTCCTGATAAGATGCTCTAAGCAAGTCCTGAAAACCTCATGCATGTCAAGGGCAAAGAGCATGTCACATGAATCATGGATTGCCTCTCTTTTTTACACACACACACACACACACGCTGCACATAAGTCCGTAACAGGGTGGTTGCAAAGTAGATGGGCATAAAATCCAAAAGGAAAAAGGAAGTGAATGGAAAATAGTGACTACCGTACTGAAGGCTTTTAACATCGCCCAGAGGGGATCTGGAGTGTTTGGCAATTTCACATGGCTTCACCTCCATGCGGAGGATCCATCTTGAGGGATTTTAGAAGCTCCTGGTAACATGGGGTCACACAAACATACACATCGGCACTCACACACACACTTTTTTACTGTAACTACAAGGATCATCTGTAAGTAGAAAGCTGCAGGAGTGACATAATTTTGAAAGCCAATCCAGAAGTCAACATCACACTGGTTCCTTGGACCAGCAGCTGAAAGTGTTTTAGAGAACTCAACAATTCACCTTGTGAGTGCAATGTTATAATTTGCCAATAGAAATGATGGATTAAGCAACAAAACAAGCTCTAAATTTGAATAAATGTGAATTATCTTGTAAAATAAACACAAGTCTGCAAAAATTTCAGCTCCTGCACTCACAACAAATGAACCCAGTGACTCATTCAGTCTGAAGTTGAGTCAATTTAAACAGATTTGCCCACAAAGATGGATAATTTCACTTGTTTCTAAAACAAATCGGCTTACTTTGAATATCATCCACAATCAAGTGAAATTTTTTTGATAACATTTGCACAAAGTGCCTGATTCTGTTTTATGTCAAAATGAAAGGAAGCCGCAGTGGAAACAAGTGACTTTATCTCAACCCATTGGCAGAAGGTTTTCTTTCTGGAGGAAAAAAATAAGCTTTAATGAGGCTCTGTGAATTGAGAAGAAGACGTGAGGAGCACTTCAGACGATCGTCCACGGCTATTAAACCTCTTGACGGCTTTATGTATCAGAAAAACAGACTTTCACTCAATAATACAACACAAATACACAGCGAAAGCCCAAACCCTTCACACACACACAGGCAGATAAAACTGTTAATAGCCAGTTCTTCATCATCACCTCATCTGCAGCCATTCACCCCAAATGCCCTTCATCATGCAAATATTAAATGGAATATGTCTCATTTATCAAGCATGGTGCAAAAACCAATCTGCAGGGAACATTATTAATAACACACTATCTAAAACATTTCAGCTTGAAATAAGAAAGAAGTGAGACGCATTTTGGTGCTAAAAGATAAAAATCTAGAATTAATCCGACCTTTCAGGTTTTGAACAGTTTTACAGAAAGGAGTTTGATGCATGATGTTTTTTTTTTTTAACCCAGTATAATTAATTATAAACACAAGGGTGTTTTACTCTCGCATTTGTTAATAACTATAATTACACACACTTGATTATATTAATTATAGGTATTGTAATAATTACACATGTTAATGTTGTATTTAGTTACCTCAGTGTCAGTCCCGACGCTCTATGCATAAAAACAGGCTTAATCATGCTATCACCCTGTGAAAGCCATTAATGGTGCCAGCAATAGAGCACTGAGTGACATAATAATATTAATGAACTTTTTGACGCTAGAAATATGTAATGATACACTTTTGACACAATGTCACTCATAGCTGGCTTATGATGGACTAAGGAAGCTTATTAAAAATGTTTTTAGTTGTTTATAGACCTTTAATTCCCCAGTTGCTGCTCTCTCTTGCAGCTGAACAACATTTTCATCCCCCCATAGCAATATTTGACATTACATAAAGCTCTTATCCCACACACTGACAGGTATCAGAAAACAAAATATGGTGCTGACTGTATCTGATAACGATAATGTGTGTATTTGTTGTTTCAGCTGCACAGATCCACAAAGCAAATGTCAGCATAGATTCACTCCTGTCATCTCTGACGCATCTTGTAACTGCACAAAGTTTATTTAGCTTTACAGGAAAAAAAAACACTGTCAGACACTTTACGTGTTCCCAGAGTTATTTTGTGACAAAAAGTGATGCAATTTACTGTTTTCTCACTGTCATGTCTCGTTCTGCTCCCACTTTCCTTAAGTGAATGGTGTATAGTAGCTCTAGTCACCAAATATAAAACAAATGGAAGATGAACAATGCCAAGATGTGTTCAGTCAACTTATAATGAAAAACCCATTAAAGAGCGTGAGTATTTCTCGCTACTGACAGTAGATCAGGAAAATGCAAGTTGAGTCGCCTTGCAGAGGACTCTCAGGCTCCTGTCTGCAGAGAGATGTGTATCTCTGCTTCCTGTATGATAAATTTGTTCTCCCCGTATGACTCCTGAATGCTGCTGAAAAATGTGTTTAGAAAGAAGCACCTTGCTCTTTTACCAGAGCCTGACATTTACCGGTGATGCTTCAGATGGCTGATAAATGTCTGTGCACTCAAACTGTTGTTTGTTGTCTACATTTGGGTCATTCTCTGTAGAAACAATGGAAAATATGCCAGCAAACAAAAATTACAGTGCTGTTATGATTAGAAAAGTGTAAACTGTATATTTCTCTTTAGCAGTGAGAGAATAACAGCCTGCCAAGACTAAGCTAGCTGCTCTGCAGGGCTTTAAGCTAAATGCTAACATCTTGCTTACAGTGCAAACGCTAATGCTATGTTGTCTAGCTTTTTTTAATGTTAAGCATGCTCATTATGTTATCTTAGAGTGCTAACTTGCTAGTAAACCCAAAGCACAGCTAAAAATATGTCCTTATGCTAGCACTAGATGGCAAGCTAATTGGTTAGCAACTTTATCACAATCTATCCTGAGTTAGACATGAATATTTGAATAAAACATATTGTTATATATCCAATATAAGAAAACTTGGGTGGGTTTAGAAGCTTTTAGCCATTGGGAGCAGCTTTAAGTCACTTCTGAAGTGGCTTCAAGTTTCAGACCAGGAAGCTGTGTGCACTTATCGACTATCAATAAGAAGGGCTGACACTTCTGCCATTTTCAGCTTGAGAGCTGCTGTGGCGACTGTACAAAGCAGTCAGACGGCGCGCTGTGGTGGTACCCAGATGCGAAAGTGTTTAAGTGTATGAATGGGAAACAGGAATGAATAGGCTTCAAGCAATTCATCGCCACAAATAACCTGTTTGTGGCAACACATGGTCCTGGGTCTACATGAGCAAACCCATCTGTGAGAGTGCACATCCAGCAGCTGCTTCTTTCCCCATACACTGCTACGAAATGAAAACTTGTCTCATCAAGAAATGAATTTTCCTTTTTTCTTAATCTCCTGAATCACACCTTCCTTTGTTATATCATTCACCTAATTTGTGCTGAAAATTGCATAGCCCAAACTCATTTTTTTGCCTATAATCATGCACTTTTACACATTTGAAGAAGGTGGAATTTATTGCATCTACCGTGTAAGCTTGCTTGAAATGTTTGTGATTGTAGATTTTAACAATATTTTAGCGTTAAAATCAGTAAATATTACAAGAAGTTGATAAAATAACAGCATTCAGAAAATACAACATGACTGGTGTTAAACATCCGTCACGTTTCCACTGAGTCTCAGAGTGTTGGAAGGCTTACATATAAATAGAAAACACACACCTGCACACACACTTCACCTAACTTAATGCCCTGTTCTCCTCCCCGCTGCGCTGTCAGGGGTAATAAAACTAACTTACAACTGCGTTCCCCTACTGCACAGTGAAAAGAGGAACTCCTCCCTCCCTCTTAACTTCATCATTTAAATGTGCATTTTGAAGAACAAGCGCCTCTCACATCTTGAAAGGCTGTTGACGACTTGAAGCGCAAATCTCCATACATTTTCATGAGCGGAACACGCACTATCACAGCGATCTGTGAGGAAATAGCCGGCAGGTTTATGAAAATATAAATTGAAATTTTTTATAAGGAGTGCAGTAAATGAAATATGAAGCAATGAAGTATTTCCTTTCAGTGGGAACATATCACATTGATGCAGTTGTCTTTGTGGTGGGCTGAGGGCCATATTTAGATGTTTGTGATTCTGAAAAACATTTTCTTGTTTTTTTTATGAAATGGGATTTGTGGAGGTTCTTACATTAAAGCCTTATGGATCAACATAAAACACGGTTCACTGTCACAGGCGATGTTATTACTCCTAAAAGCTTTTGGAGTAGCACAAAATGACAGATAATGTAAAATGAAAAAAAAAATTAAATGACAGGCAGCATTTGTGCTATTTCAGGTAAAAACTAGATTAAAGGGTCAGTCCACTTAAATTACAAAATAAATAAATAATACAGGGAAAAAATGATTCAGTCTTTCCATGCAAATAAACTGTTTTTATTTGTCCATGTTTTGAGACATAAAGTATTTCTATTTTTTCTGCATTCCAGGTTCAATGGAAGTGAATGTAAGTTGTAATTATAATTGGCTAATTTTCGACATTTTATCCAGAGTTATTTCCGGAAAGAGAATATCGCAAACTACATGTCGTTGAGGAAGGTTGATGAGATTGTTTTTTTAAATTATTTAAAGTCGGGTAAACAAACCCTTAAAATCAACTGTCTTAAGGGTGATTCAGTGTTTTCCACTAAAGCCTCTTGGCCTTGCAGCACAATCTACTCATGTAGCTGCTGCAGCAACAACAGAACCCCCCTAAAAATGAAACTAGACGTTCCCTTTTAAGCAGCTATGAGGATACAACATGGAGAAAGCAACAACTGTGATTGGTCAACACTTGTTTTTTCTCGTACAGCTTTCTGATGATGCAGGTTGAGGTTGTTGGTAATGATGATGAAATTAAATATGTCAAAGAAAGGGCAAGAAACCTGTTTCTTCTTAGTAACCAACAACAGACACACTGCCCATAAAACCCACAGGTACGACTCTTTTATGTTTCATCCCAATGATCATGATGTAAACAGTAGAAATACGTTGTTTTTCGAAATATTATATTTGACCTTTTTTGATTTATTTTCTCTTTGTGCAAACTGACAAAGTTGTTTTGTTTCTAACCGTAAACTCAAAAAATATCACATATTCCGACCTTGACTTCCTGTCTGGTCTGTTTGATTAAAAGCTTCCCAGCATCCTTACCGAACACTTTGAGGAAGAGCTCCCTCTCCTGAGATCCCGCCTTGTTTGTGGCCTTGCAGGTGTAGGTTCCCCCGTCACCCTGTCGGATGTTGCGGATGGTTAACATGCTGCGTCCCCCTTCAAGCCTGTTGAAAATGTACTGCTCCGACGGCTCCAGCTGCTGCCCTTTCCTGCACAAACACAAAGCAGAAGCACACACCAGAGATGAGTGATTGTGGGGGGGATATGGCAACCGGCTCACACCTGACAGTGACCCCTGCAAAATTCACACTGCAGCACACCTTTGATGTTACAGATGTATAATCTTCGCACTTTGGATGTCACCTGATCCCATAAAAGAGAGGCTAAGTGCAGACAGCTTGACTTTGAAGCCATTTCTATCTATAGCACATAAACAGGCGAGAACACGACAGCCCTTTTTATAGAAACCCTTTCAAATGCGACAAAAGCACTGTTTTAGATAGACATATCATACTATCATTGGAATAACTATAGTTCAGTGAGTCATTTGTAGTATGTCATCGAAATTCTTCAAACACTGCCGCTTCTCCAACTCTGCCATGCAGAAAAATATCCTCCTCATATTCTCTGAGCTCACTGTTGTTGTTGTGTACGCTCTGTTATGGACTGCAGCACTCGCTAAATGACTCCGGTGTGGTGTGGAATACATTGCTGACTTAATGTCTTTTCTTATTGGACTCTGTAGGGAAATTAGTCAGAAAAAAAAGCAGCAGCTAAATTGATCCATGTATATATTTAAGCTTCATAGCAGAGGCATAATGGTGTGAAGCAGGTTTGCAGCCTCCCTCTGCTTGTTTATTTACTGCAGCTTAACCAGCCGTGTAATCTATAAGGTTAAAGAGATCAGCAGTTTTGGGGAATTTCACTTTTTTTTTTTTTTTTTAATACATATACAGATTTAGACAAAGTCATGGGTGTGTTTGCATGCAGGCTTAAAGTATAAAATTAGCTCCATGACTGAGATCAAACAGCAGGGACACTGAAAACAAACAGATTCACTTTTAAACTCCTCAAAAGAAGCATAGACGGTGAACAAACACATGAAGGTAGTTGCTAATTTCACTCAAAAATGAAGATTTCTCACACTGTTTATCTGCAGTTACACTAATGTAAATGAAACATTAAATTGTTTATTTTCTTAAAGCTGCACAGATCCATACTTTTAGATTAACTATGAGAAAAATGTTTGTGCTCTTCTTGTGAAACAGCGCTGATAAATTGACTCTACATCCCCCGCTGAGCTTCAAACGACAGACTAACACAGTCAGTTACTGGCAAGTGAACAATGAGGAGCATTTAGCAGCTCAAGAACCAAACATTTTTGTCAGGAGTTGGCAGAGACCAAAACAGAGCTAAAGGAAGAGTAAATAACAAACTTATAGTGAGCAAATGGACAGAAGTTGGCTCAAAATAAATGCTATCATTGCTGGATGTGTTAATAGGCAACTGTTTGCTGACATGTTAACCCTTACAAAGTGGTTATACTTGAGTGTGCCAAGCACATTGTTCAGTCTAACATTAAAACACGCACAGATGGTAAAATCGGTATCCTTGAAATAATCTCATCTATAAAAGAGGGAATGAGGGAAATAAGTGTTACATTATCCAAAAAAACAAAACAAAACAGAGGTTACAGAATATATTACAAATAGATCCAGTGGAAACAAATGGTGTTGCAGGCTTCAATCAGCAGAGAAAATAGATCCAGACAGGAAAAACTGATAAGTAAAATCCTCTTCTTCCTTTCCTACTACAGTCTGTGACTTTGAGCAAGGCACTAAACCTCCTGCTGCTTCACTCACTAGTGGTGGTCATACTGGACAGCTCCACGGGTGGGTGTGTGTTGCTATATGAACGCGAGGCCAGTTGATGCTGGATCAGATGTGTGTGAGAGAAACTCTTAAACAGCTATGAGTAAATGATCACCAAGAAAAAAAGATGAAGCTGATGTTATTTTGATGAGTTACTGCAGATTTATTATTAATCCACCAAAATACTATTTTACTCCAAAATATGAAAAGTAGGTTTGAAAACACATTCTTATTTTTACCTGTTCAGCCAATATGGATGATAATGCCCTCAATCTCAAACTGGCACCATGTTTTTTAACCTCATAAACGACTGCGTAAATTGAATTCAAAAGCAATGAGAACACAGAGCTGAGAATAATGCATAGCTCTAAATGTATTTAGAGACTTCTCTATGCAGCCTTAGACTGTATAGTTGACTGTGTGAATGAAAAATGAAAAGCATATTATTATTTTGGGGAATTCAAATGTGCAGATTTCCAGACTCAAACGTAAACACACGCGAATGCAACAGTGAGTAGCGAGGCCCGGGCCTCAGCCTCGCTGCACTGTAAGAAAAGCAAGAGGAAGGATAATTGAAAGTCGACGGATGAAACACCAAAGCCAAGTAATAACAACTCTGGCAAGCCAAAGAGGAAATGAAGAGAGGCTTCATCTTTGGAACGGACAGTGCAGGACGGGCTGCAGCGCTGAATGTCATTATACTGACTGACTGCTGACAGGTAGTCCATTACCCAAAATGCACAGAGTAAGAGGCAAAACCTTGCACTGACAGGAAATGCAACTGGGGGGGCCGGACAACGCTTGGAAAGAGGGGACATCAAAAAGAAAACTAAATTGGGTTGTGATTGTTGTTTACGCTGAGGCCGATTCTTTTGTTGTAGCGTACGCGTCTTTATTCTGTAGAACGACATGCAGGGCTCACAGACCTGCGAGATGAAGGAGGATACAATGAAATGTCTGACAGTCGGTACACACTTTGGATTAAAGATGTTCAGCTGAAGTGTCTTCATCTTAAGTGAGAGGCAGCAGTCTGTCCTTGACAAAAGCTTCAGATGGTATTTTACCAAGAATTTAAAAAAATATAGGGATCTTAAAGTTAATTAAGAACTTTTGTTGTAGGCAGAGTTTTTGTTGAATGGTACCGCAAGCTAGCTAGCCAGCTTGTAAATTTTGCCCCACCTTAAATAACTTCTCAATTTAAATAATGTAAAATCCTGTGAACCAAATGCCAGTGGAGTGGAGAAAAAATGGAAGCTAACTTAAAGAGATACTGTGAGAAACCTCAACAAGCATGTTTCCTGTTTGTTAGCCATTAGCTCACAAATAATTTGCACCAACTAGCAACGAAAAGTTCCCTTGGATTGAAGCTTCTGCAGCAGAATATTTTAAAAAACTCTGCAGATTAATGTCGTTGTACCACTTTCTGGCAGTTTGACATCATTCTCTGCTAAAAGAGACAATTCTGCCAGTGAAAAACTTCTTATATTGATTGCAATCACCTCATCTGCAGGTCAGTGTTTTGCCTTATTAAGCTACGACTAATCTCATTGTCCATTTGCAACTTTGAATCCACCTGTAAGCCTCTTTGCTCCAAATCCAGTTAGATGAATAAACAAGCAAACACAATCATTTTCTTCACATGAACAGGTTTTTCATTTCAATGGGCTTTTGTAATTACTGCACCGAACATAACTCAGCTTCATATTACAATAAAAAAAAAAGAGACAGAGTGGGATAATTATGTTGGGACAAAGCTGTCATATGTATGGTCTCAATATGAAAGTAAAAATCCATCAATACAGCACTTCTAACAAATTATTGCTGTGAAAACTCACTGCGTCACATTATGCATGCTGTTAAATCATTAAAATCTAATTTTCCTCTTATGCTCTGTTTCTGAAAAACAAGGGAAAACACCCAGAAGTAAATATAATTTCCACTGTGAGGGCTGGAAACAAGAGAGCAGGAGGAAAGACACCCACAAAGTCTCAGTTGTTTTCAAACTGTGAAGAAACTGATGCATGTGCCTGTTTTTTTCCCACCAAGAGCAACATCTCCTTCAACCTCAGACACTTTTCATTACACTTGTGTCAGTTTTAGATGAATTAAATGAAGGACTGATGCATTAACAGCATGAATTCCACAGTATATAGTTGTTGTATATGTTCTTGTCAACAGGTTAAGTACTGGAACATGTGACCTTTCGGTAAAATTATGAACACGTTGAAGGAGATGCCAGCTTATTTACCTTTTCATGCACATATTCTGAGTCATTTAACATCATTTAATGATATGCTTTTTCCCTTATGGGCTCAACATGTGCAGTATTTTCCTGTGGAGGATCAACATAATTTCGATAAAGGAAAAGAAATAAACCTTAGTGCTAATGATATATCAAAGAAAACAGCAATTACTGAGCAGTAAAACACTGAGAGAGGATAATACCAATTTACTGTAAATTGCTTTCTGGACGTTAAATGGTATTTAAATCATGTAGAAATAACACATTTTTGTAATTAAGATGCCTCCTGCAATTTTTAAAGTAATATCTTGTTTTTACACTTTTTTCTGAAATATTGTAGTGAATTAATATATACATAGTTATGTGTTAATATCGCTTCAACAGTAGGTGAAAACTCAATTTTCTTCATATTTCTTTGATAAACTGCCTTCCTTTTCTCACACCTGCTGGTCACAGACTCTATAGTTTGAACCTTTTAAAGACATGCTGTGTTTTGTGGAAAATTAAAACTAAAAATAAGCGACAGCACGTTCAAATTCTTCTCCTCTGCAATAAAGACGACAAAACATGGCAGTTAAAGATGGAAAACAATAACTTGATATTGCTAAGAGGCTAAGTGTGGGTGTTTAAGAGATCATTATGTTCCATTCGGGTCTATATTTAAGTGTTACATTACCAGCCACCATTTTTCTTTTTTCACACCATGACTGTTGGAGCTCTAGTCATAGAAAAGCAAACTTGCAACTTGTTCTTCAGGATAAAGTAAGAAATATTGGTATTTTAAGGACAGTGCCGCCAATATTTTGCATTTCTTAGCTCCATCAATACAAGTCAAATTTACCTGGAACCAATTTTGCAAAGGATACTCGGATATTTTAATGTGTTTTCCTATAATCCCTTCAGGGCAGCCATTGATTTCCATTTATTTCAGTGCAGCGTGAAAAACAACTTACAGAAACCTGCCTGAGGAAGGTAATACATCTCTGACATGTCTGATGTCTCTTGTCCAAGTTACATCATTGCTGCTTAAAAATGCAGTTGGGAAACAATGGCTCTCCGCCCCTCGTTAGCACGAAATGATAATTACCTTATAAGAAAACAACAAAAACAAAATAACCTTCAAAATCTTGATCTGTACAGTGAAAGTGCAAGTTTCAAGACCATGCAAATTGATTTTTTGCACTGTAGCGAACTAAACAGCTGCCTTGAAGGAAGGAAATGCGCATTAAAAATCGAAAAACAGTAAATTATGCTTCAGAAAAAAGTCAGCAGTGTTTCGAGGTACAACGGATTTAAACTAAATGGGCTAAAAGATACATTAATATGGATTAACTTGAAGAAAACACAAGTGCATTACAGGAGCAAAGGTGTGAACTAGGATGCCAATAAAAAGATATCAATAGATGCTGAGGTGCAAATGATTTTTTCACAAATGCCAACTTAGTGGGTGCCAACTAATTACTGAATGTTGGGTCGGTGAGTGGTTGGTGGGATGTCAAATGCTCTTCAGGTGCAAATTTTCACACTGTTGCTATGTGGCATGTGATATCATTGCGAGGTTGCTAAGGGCAAGCTATAAATTCCTCACTTAGAAATGTGAAAGAATATCAAGTTGATCTGCAACCAAGAAATTACAACTGCATGTGTGTGGGCTGTTTGCAAAGAAATATTTACACATTCACAGCATCGAATAAGTATGAATACATTTGTACAGGAGATGGTTAAAGCAATGTTCTGTATGTTTTATTATCTGGAAGTAGGTTAAATCAGCTTAGGTAAACTTGAATAAACTGGTTCATGAAATCTTGCGCATGAACACTGTCAACTCGGGTTTATCGCAGTTGCACATGATTTCTGTAAAGCCCCCAAGCTTCTTTAAATGAAATCTTAATGCTACTGTGTACAATCTTTTTAGACAAATTCATGCTCCCAGCATCGTAAAACCCCTTTGTTTTAATGTGCGGAAAACCAATTTAACAAAGAAATGAGTTTTCACAGTTTAATGCTTGTGCTTTTGGTTGTAATATTTCGGTTTCCCCTTTTGAAAACAACCATCCTTCATTTTAAAGGAGAAACTGTTTTATCTCTGTGCTGCGTGTTAGAAACCAATCTAACATGAAGTATTAAGGTAAAAGGTACCTTTGCCATGTGACCACAGGTTCAGGTGATCCAGAGGTGATGCAAGTAAAGGTGACAGATTCCTGGTAGTCAGCTGTGGCATTGAAGGACTGCTGGAACACCGACAAAACTGGAGGGACTGCAGACGCAAAAAAACATGACAGAAAACAACACAATCAGACAGGAACCAGAGTTAATAGACAGAATATAAACAAAAAGCCAAAATCTGACTATATTCGAGAAGAAATGGATTAAATTGGCCTTGTAAGTGGCCTGTAAGCACTCAGTGAAAATGCCACTTCTGCTGGTAATCCCAGGAGGATTTCAACTAACATTTTGACCCAGCTTTGGTAAAAAAAACACAAAGGAGCCGAACACAGCGATGTGAAACCATAATACTATTGTCTGATTCTGAAGTGCTCTGCTAAATCCATATAAACAATGGCAAGACAGAAAATGTGATTCAACATAAAAGAAAAAAAATCTATGAAAAACAAGGCTTTTCTTTTGTGAATAAACAATCGTTGTCAAGTGCTTGAACTGCAGCCATTGTTTGTCCTGCCTGGCTGATTTCTGCAGAGTCACAATGAAAAGTGCTTCATTGCTGTGATAAAATAAATAAATACAAAATCTTGTACTCTTTCAGGTATGAGATATATACTGTATTTATTAGTTATGACAACAGATACGATTAAAAAATTGAATTAAAGAACTGGTCACCATCTTGTAAAGAAACCAGAAAGCCCTTTGGCACCATTTTAATTTGCCTTAGTGCTTTTGCTCATACACTATATTGGACGCCTACATGTAGATATTTTATTAAGGGTGAAGACTGGAGATCAGGCGTGTCTTATAGGGTTTCTTGTTATTGATATTTTTACAGTTTTCATAATAAATCAGAAGTTTATTGCCATCTCAGTTTATTGTTGAGGTTTTAAAAATCTTATATAAAAGAAATCTACTTCATTGGGTTAAAGAATCAACTCTCTTGAAATAAAAAGACACTAAATACTTGTGACAGGACATTTATTTGTTATTTCTATATTTTGCTATATATGAAAAACTATACTTCTTATAATGTTATTAAATGTGTTGGTACATATATCTAAACATGGACATGCAGCACATAAATACATACAGGGACATAAATAGCTAATCTAAACAGCAGAGGTCTTGATGACTTTATCCAGAGTGCATGTTGACTGCTGTCAGGTTGACGCTGCATGTCTCTACCATCCAGTCAGTCGTGAGCTGCTATCTTGTCATTCAGTAAAAAGAGAGCAGAGGAAAAGCAGGCTCAGTCTTTTCTCTATTTGCCTTTTCAGTGACACGGGAATGACAGCTTTATGGCAGAGGTGTGTTTATCTGGCTGCTAAGTCCATTTCTTAAGCCTGTACTTACTCTGTGTTTGTGCTCCTGCCATAACTGCTTTTATCACGCATGTTTAAAGCAGCTGATTGATGGGGG
This sequence comes from Acanthurus lineatus, assembly GCA_029814665.1. Classification (NCBI taxonomy): domain Eukaryota; kingdom Metazoa; phylum Chordata; class Actinopteri; order Acanthuriformes; family Acanthuridae; genus Acanthurus; species Acanthurus lineatus. Next base: position 7,408,908 of record JAPZDV010000017.1, on the reverse strand, counting down.
AGGGGTGTCTCTAACAAGATATGTAAGGTAAGTTTTTAATCACAACACACTGTATGTCAACTTTAAGGCTTTTAGCCTCATGCAAAACAAAAGTACTACAATTTTAATTTGATACATACGATCAAAACAAATTCGTAAGATTATTTATTATGTTCTCACCCCTCGCATCATTTCCTGTTTTCTCTCTACCGGCTGTGTCTGGATGTGACAGGTGTGAATGTAGCCAAAATACTCTGGAGCTAGAATGCACTGAAAATGACCACATCACAGCTGGTGGTGCATCTAAATCAGGTCTAAGCAGAAAAAACTGTGCTGTTTGGCCACATTCGTAATAAAATATGTTTGTCTCTTTCTTCTATTTCATGCAACCCCTGCAGGAGACTACGGAAGACTCCTTTCCTTTGCATTACGTTAAGTAAGTTCAGCCTATACATCAACATCAATTAGTCCAGCAGCTACACCCACTTAATTTGCATAATGAGATCCGATTACTATGTGGACAGAATCGAGATAATGAGAGTGCTTATTAATGCCATGTGCAAACGCAAATGCCTGTGATTAGATGCTATTATCTAGAAAACATATCCAGACAATGATCACTTTCAGCACTAAGTATAAATGATATTTAAACCTATAGGAAGTGTAAATACATATTACTGCTTTGAAGATGACAGTTTGACAAAAATCTTTACAACATGTAAGTATGACACATTTACGTAACTTTTAAAAAGTCCTGGAATTGCCTGCAACTTTTTTCTCTATTGGTTTTAACCAAAGACAGCACTGTCATCCAAACTTGGCTTGTTAACAGTGAAACAGATCAACCCTTGAAGGATTATAGTGGCGACTAATGGTGAGGTTGCAGATTGCGACCAACTGTATTTCTGTTGCTTATACACACACCACCCGGTGTGTATAAAAAAAAGCTCCAGTGGCCAATTAAAATGAGAAAAAAGCAAAGGAGCTCTCTCGTTTAGCGTGTGGTTTATTTTTGATGTTCTTGGCTCCTGTAGAAAAATGGTGGACTCCAGAGGAAGACCCACTCTCCTTTAATAGTAAGAGCTCATTCTAAAGTAATGACAACACACTGTTTCTTATATTAGAAGGTTAAACACTTTCAAAAAATATTACAAACATTATACTCCATTTTTGCCACATTTTGCAAGCAGAGTATTGACACACTGGACCTTTCATTTACAGTATCTGAGATGAGGATCAACATAGTATCAAGACAACCCACACAAAGAGCATGGAAATCAGGAGAAATCACATCTACTGACAGCTTTTGCAATCAGTGTCTGAAAAGCTGGTTCATCTTATCCTGCAAATAAAAAACCTACTGAACAGCTGTTTGCACTTGAGAAAAATATGTGTCAGTGTAACTGGGAGCCACACAGTGATATTATTTCAGCACCACTTGTTTGGAAAGGCATTAAAGGTGCTGCTTTGTGGGCAAACAAAGCTGAATTGTTTTATTTTCCAAAACTGCAAACAGAACTCTTTTTGTGTGGGAGTTATTGAGAGTTAATGAATTGAATTTATCCTGAGAGTGATGTCACCTGGAGGACACTTATTCCACAAGGACTAAAAAACAGCTTGGTGAGAGATGAAAATTAAACATGATACACGGCGTTAAATCTCATTAAAATTCAGTCTTGATGAAACATACTTGTGAAGTTGATGGAAAAAAAATTGACATACTTTGGATAATGAATGGGGAATTCTCATCAAAACAAAGCATCATCGCAGATAACTAATGAACCAAACAATAGCGTGTATTTTGGTCTTTCTTGAAAGATCAGTTACACTCACGACCACAATGTGTGTGTGCTACTGTTTAAGTGACAACTCATCATTGTGCATCTAAATCCTCATCTCATGGTGTATATCCATCATTTAGTTATGGCTGTGTAATGAAAAAAAGTGCAAATGTTTAAAGGTTGCACTGAAAACTTCAAAGCTTTGTAGTTTTATTCAGAAAGTTGTCAACATTTGAAAGCTGAACAGCTTTCTTGCATGTCTTTTTATTCTGTTTAAGCCAGATACTCTGCACTGCTACAGATGAGGCTTTAACTTCACTTATGTTATTGGTATTATATTATTTGCAGATTCAGATTCCAGTGATGGCTGCGTAGGATTGTTTTCATTTCCTGTGATCTAATTTCTAATCACTTTCAAGTGTTTTAAAGTTTAAATGTCAAAATTTATTAAGAAAGAACAGATGCAATCACTTAAAAATACTCACAACATGTTTTCAGTCTGAACAGATATTCTACTTAAATCCATATTTGTTGGCATTTAGCCTTTTAAAAAAACAATATCCTCACTGTGGTCAACAAACACACGCTCTCTGCTTGATGCATACAAAGCGAGGACTGCACCTGTGTTAATGTGGCAGCCTGGGATTAACCTGCTGCCTTCATGTAGGAGGGCTGATTAATAAGTGAGCGGCCTGAGGTAGATGGAGATGAGTTATTCCGCTCTCGTTACACGCTTGTGCAGTTTAACTCTTCAATCCTTCTTCAATTTAGCATCTCACTTCTTCACCTTGCTGTCAGAGGGAGCAAACAACAAATGCCTTTTAGTTGCATGTCCTCTTTGAGCTCCTTGGGCGATCCCTTGAGACTAAAAGGAGCAGTTGACTGCACAAAGGCGAATGCTGTCCATTTTCTCTGACAGTGCTGACTTCCAATTTTCAATTAGCCGTAACAGGATTACGACAAAAGTAGCTAACTTCAAACTCTCTGCATAATAACTCAAAGACTTAAACTGCATGTGTGTGCAACAAGAGCTGTGTATCTCATCTCCTTCTAACATTCAGCCAAAAAACTTATCAGCAACTTCTCATATTTATGTGGACAAACATGACAAATGAATTCATTTAAAAAGTTGATTTGATAAAAAAGGGACCAACTCATTTATTCCAGTGAATCACTTTAGTTAAACTGAGGACATTATTGAGGATTCCTGAGGATTCCTGAGGTTGATGGCGTCATAAAATATGACAACAATCATTTGAAGCCTTATTTGAAAAATCCTCTATGGAAGCTTTAAAAGCAAAAAAAAAAAATGTGTTTGGTACATTTGGTACAGCCATAGAATGTTTCCATTTTTGCCGGTAAATCAGCACACAAAAGGAAAAAGCGGCCTGAATGACTGCACATGTGCACAGACACACATCAAGGTGCAGGAAGCTTTTCAGGGATAAAAATGGCCTAAGCAATAATCAAACACTATGAGTCCTTTCCAATAGCCCTGACTCGCCGAGTGAGAGGAGTGAGCATCTGCCTGACATGATAACCATTGATTTCCACACCAATAGATCTCCATTCTCCAGTGTCCCTCTCTTCCTATGCAATACACTCCCACACCAGCGAGCCGTGTTGAAACAGGCCTTTTAATGAGACACACTGCCAAGCAGAAAGACTTCAAAAGAGCAAATCAGCAACAGGGTTTAAGCGTCCAAAAAGAATCTGGCAAGCTTTATGAATTCTTCATGTATTAGTCATATTCTTGAAACTTCAGAGGCTCTGTGGAGATAATGTGAGGTTTACAGACATCCCCACAAGCATGAGCATACACTGCAAATATATTTCAAGATGCAACCACAGTTGGACTGATTTAAATGCATCCTCGAGGAGGTAGAGGACTTGTTTTCCGTTGAGCGCTAATGGGCTTCAATGAAGCGCGGATCGCCTGTGTTGCCTGTGTTTAGAAGTCGTGAAATGTTCTTGGTAAATGTCAGAACAGTATTACACCTACTAGAAATTCAGCAAGTGAATGTTTTGAGATGAGACCTTTGCTGGAGTGCTTATTAGGGATTTGTTTTGCCTTCTAGATTAGCACAAAGGCTGGAATCGAAGCAGTCCTGATTTGTAATTGGGAATCAGATAAGCCTGTTTTTTTTTAGATTCTTTTCATGCACACCCGGTAGTTATGATTGATGCCACTGAAAATAAAATCATTTAGGATATCTTGATGGACACAGCCAGTAGTTTACCCCAACAGCTAAAAGGAGGAAAATTGCAGGCCTTATGTGTGGGTGAATGAACCGACAATTAAGTGAATATGTCGAGGATGGATACAAGGGAAATCAGGAAGTTATTTCCATTTTGCATTCCCGTCAGTTGCCATAGAAACAAACTGTGACTACTGTGGCTTGTGGGTCATCAAAACGGAGAGCAGAGAGAAGTTGGATACTAATAAAGAGAAAACACTTGGCTCTATTGAAGGAAGTGAAATGGAAGAGCTGGCAGATGCTAACCATAGATATAAGTTGCACTTAGCTTCTTCTCTCCGAATAGAATTGCATTAATGAAGCAGCTTTACATTCTGAGAAATATGCTTATGTTTTTCTTCCTTTCCCGGAGAAGGATGAAAACATTGATGCTTCTTTCATGTCTGTGCAGTTAATGGGTAGGTGGAGCTAATAGCTAATTAGCTTAGCTAAGCAAATATTCTAGAAACGGGGGAAATGGCTTTGTTAAAAGATAACAAATTCACCAACTAGCATCTTTAAAAATTCTTTAAGCTCTTTCAAAACGTCATTCCTTCTTTGATAAATGTATGCAAAAAAATCCGTCGAAACCAGCCTGTTTTCCAGTGTGACATGTATGACTTTATCTGATGCAGATAATACAGAGGGGATGAAAAATGAGTTTGTCTAAATGAAATATGTCTCGTTTCATGGGATTCCCCTAAAACGTTCAGAAATGAAAAATTATTGCATGTCATGGCAAGAAGGACAAATATGTTCTTTCCTACATGATAAACTGGACTTGCAGAGCCACAGAGAGGGAGAGAAGGCAGCCTGGACTATTGTTTATGATTCAAAAGCTTATTTAGAGCTTACAGAGAGAGAAAATATGTCATCTGTAGTTGGAAATCCTTTTCCTCCTTGTTATAAGGCACATTTCCCCACACTGTGCTCCTGAACAGTGGATAAAAGGCTTACACAACTCCTCCATGTTAACTTTTGAGATCACTCCCTGAAATGTTGTGCACCCTCGACGCTCTGAGCTGCTTCGCCCTCAGGTTGATTAGCCATTCAGTGGGTGGCCCTCTCCTTCGATGCGCCATCATCCTTATCTACAGTTCACTTTGATGATACACTGGAGACTGGGAGCTGCAGCCGGTCAGCGGAGCTTCATTCGCTGCATGCTTATGGGCAAGACGCCACCCTATTATCAACCGCCTATGAATATTTATGACTTCACATGTGTGCGTGTGTGTGGGGAGGGGGGGTATACAGTGAGTTATTCCAGCCTGGCTCTCAGACAAAACATTGTTCGGCATGACTGGTTGAAGAAACGCCTGTTCACACATTACTGAGTAAGAACTGACACTTCTTCTGACATATCGTGTCAAATGAAAGCAGCATGACATGATATTTATCTCCACCAGCTGTATATAACTTTCTGAGAGACGGTGATCAAGTTCTGTTGCAGTTTACAATGAAAAATTAAACATAAAGAAACAGCTGTTAATTGACTGTGCAGTATGCAATTAAAAAATACAAATTAAAATTCTTGTTTTGCGCCTAACGTTTAAACAAGAACTAACGATTCGAGAGGCAATCTCTCTCCTTTGTGCATGATAGATAAAATTAATATATAATATCATCAAAGCTGAAATCAGGCACTAAATGTTTTATAGTTTTCTTTGTAGTGGATGGGAGACTTGATCATTGGGAAGTGTGAGATCTCTCACGCAGGCAGAAGCCGAAAACTCTTCCGATTGTCTTCCTTTTCCTTGACAGCGTCATTCAACAAGACTCTTCAGCTAATTGAATCCTTAAAATAAAGTTGGCTGAGTGCCTTGAGGTTGTCCTGAGGGCTTTTTGAGCCCTTTCAGAGATGGAATACTTAACACGGCTGGTTTCATCCATCGGTCTTTTTTCATTTATGCATAGGAATCTATTAAATTAACGTACTTCCTATATCACTCTCATCTACATATTTTTTATTCATACATTTAATTTAAATTAAAAAGGCAAACAACACGTATTTATTCTGGGATGTCCTTCCTCAAAACAACATAATCCTTGGTTATCATGTAAATTTGGGCTATTGAGGCAGTGAAAAGATACAGCATCGAATAAAGAATGGCAGCATGAGATAAAAGGAGTCCAAGAAGCAGACCAGGAAGATTTGTGCAGGTGAAGGCTGCAGATTCATCTCCCTCCCTCCTCTGTTGGCTTTTTTTTAACAGCTTGTTCATCTTCCCTCAATGCCACATCCCCCGGCACTGCAGCACAGAACAGTTCACTGTCCACAGCTGATTGATAAAACATGTAGCACAGTCTGTTGCACTCATTGACATATCTGAGCCTCCCAGCAATCTACTCTATCTCTATCTGCTTGTGTTCAGAGCCTCTGTGTTGTTCGACCTGCCCAGGTTGTTGTCGATACTGTATATTCGCTGGTATCCCTGGTGGCTTTCTGCTCCTTTGGAAATACTCTGCTTAGATGGTTCTTCTTGTTCCACCATGCACTCAATATTGCAAACCATAGAAGGGGAATAATCCTTGTGAATTCTCCATCAGAGGAGATTTACACCTCCAGCTTCAGAGCAGGAAATAGAAATTTTCTGCATGAGGTTGCCTGTGCGAGTGGTTGAGCCTATGGGCTCCAGTATGGTTGCAACATGGCTTTCCTTGAAAACCACAGGCCTCCATGTGCTGAAAACAACTTCACAGGGTCTCTGCAGATTCCTGAGGCCAAAGGGGCGGCCTAAGTTGATGACTCAATACATGGATGAGAGATTTATTAGTGTGAGAGCTGATCTTCGCAAGTCAAATATCTTGTTCTCTTACAACTTATACTCTCAATATTGACCAAAATGTGCTGAAAAGAAGAGAAGCATCTGTGTTTGAAGTCTGAGCATCGATATGAGATGCTGAGAGGATGAAAAACAGAAATTCTTGCTTTCTAGTGACAAAAGTGGACAGCTTATATTCGCCTGCCCGGTGACAACAGATGGCATTTAAGTGTCCTTTCCATCTCCGTCACCTCCAGACTTGCTCTCTTTTATGCCAGAAGCTCAGCTACAAGTTTTCTGGACCACAAGATGAGTGTTGACCTCAGAGAAAATGCCTCTTTCATTTTGTAAGACAGATAAACTGAGCAATGCAACAAGCTGTGCACACAGAAATGCTTATTTATATACACAGTAGACACAGAGAGATAATAGTGTAAATCTGGAGATGCTTTCAAACAACCTCATTGAAGGAATTATCAGGTTGTTTCGCCGCAAAATGCTCCACTGTTACTTGCTAGCTGCTCATTTGGTCCACTGTATCTTGCTGGATACAAAATTTTACATTGTGGTTTTCAACTTTTTTCTAAAATAAAAAGTCCCTAAATGATAGAGATGAGGGTAATGAGAGCGAACCAAACCACTGAAGTGTGGCCCTTAAAAACTAAAGCAATGAGCTCAAAAACACAAACACACTCTTTAAAGCTGAGGAGAAACAGCATAATGTTAACTGTCTATGATAATCCTGTTCCTATAAAACGTAGATATTGAATCAATAATGTATAACAATGTTTATTGTAGCAGCTTTAAAGGTTCTTTGTGACATTTGCACTAGATATTGCACTGGAGAATTAGCATCTCAGAACGGAACAAATATGAGCATCGTTAGCTCAGCAGAGCTGGAAAAAAAAAGAAACATCTGACGCATATTGTTTATGAAGCTCAAACCAAACAGTCAAACTTATCAGACCTATTTCGTAAGAATTAAGTTTATGTTGCTTTACTGTTTAAGTTGAAATCAAATTCAATTAAATTCAATTAAATTCTTTTTAATGGAAGCCATTTTTCCATTATATCATCCTGTAGCAAGTCGTTGTTGCTGACATACACTGAGGCTGGATGTTGAATATTGCACCTTGAAGTAAAATTAGCTGAAATCAGAGAAACTAGAGAAAATAAAAAAGAAAAAGGTTTAAAAGTACATTTTAAATGCTTAAAAAAAGCGTGTGTGCTGTTGTAACAGATGTCCCTCTGTCTGTTGGAACCATATTGGACACATTTATTTGTTGAATTAAAGTATTCTAAGCACTTAATATATTAAAAAGTGGACTACATTTCCACAGATCAGATTTGCTTCCTTCAGGCTCAGCTTGGGGCAAGTCTACATTTTAAAGTCTTCAGGGATCGACAGAGTGCGTCTCCTTGAGGCAAAGTGAAGTTCACTTTAAAGTGACTCCCTCAGGGTGTGGCTCCCTCAGAGCGGGTGCTCCTCTCAGGACGCTCAGCAAAGCAATCCTGTCGCTGTCTCAGCACCACATGGCAAGTGTTGTGTCGTGGCAGTAATAGGTCGTGCCTCATTGAGCAGGCTTATTGGATCTTCCTCACAAGTGAGGTAAGTGCTGTGCTAAATTGAATGCGATTCATAGTTTTTGGGCGGAGGGCCGCTCTGCTATTACATTAGGTGAGAAAGAATTACATAAGCAGAGACAATATTGCAGCTGTTCAACCGTTACGGGACGCTTGTGGCCTTAGTGAAATCACATTTCAATCACTTCAGCAGTCTCAGGTGACTCGCTGTAAATGAGAACAAATGAGAAAATTAAAGCGACATCCTTCGATTTTTGGGCCACAGAGCCCAAAGCCATCGCTAATTGAAATTCTCAATCACACTAAAGAATAAGAAAAAAAAAAAAAGATCACTGCAACGGTGGCAGAAAGAGCAGACTAGCTATAAGTGTGCCAATGATGAACTTATCTGAGTCAGTGGAGCTGAATCTATCAAAGCTGACAACTGTGTTTTGATACTGCCGCCGGAGTCCCGCGCGTTCAACCTGAATTTCCAGCTCAGTTCCTGCACATCAACGGCTGCTGTTCCCCAGAATTACTGACTTGAGTCTGCAGATGATCAAAACACTGGAAACAAGCTCTGAAGTAGGTCAACTTCATGTCATAGTTGTCTAGTAACAAGCGCAACAACACTTAGGAGGTAATCAACAAACTGACATCTTGCATCATGAGGCTTTTATATTGTTTGTATCCACAACAAACTATTGCTAATTAATGCGAGCTTAACAAGCAGTCATCATGAATGCAAAGCTGCTCCTGTGTACTCTCCTTGCTCAGTTATTGTACTTTTAACCTTCATCACCTGCAGACTTGTAGACTCGAGGAAGGAAATAATGAGTAATGTTTAACAGCTTCGACGAAACGTGTGTAAGCAGGAGGAATTAAATCCCCGCTGCATGCTAATCTGGTAACGCCGTGCGAAACAGTGTTGTTGTTCTGCAGAGCTTCCTTTAAAGCTCGGTGCTGTAGAACATGTTTCTACAGAGGTTTTTGTTTGTATTCAATGGGATGTACACTGATAAAGACTTGGAAACAAATTTACTTGCAGAGCTACGTCACTCTGAGGGGATTATGCTTCATAATAATGACTGTGCGACTGCTGGTCAGACCTTCTTAGTTCACACCACTTCAACATGGCAGGTGCTGAATATAGAGATGAATGTTTTCTGTAACAGCACCCTTAAATTACAAAATATAATATGGGTTTAGCAATTACTTTGTCATTTTAAGTTGTCAAAAAATGCAAAATCATAGACAAAAGTGGAGCTGAAGTGAAAAATACTTTACATAATAACCAACAATGTTGACTGCAACAGGTGAAGAGGCCTGTGTTTAACAAATATACTATACACTTTGGTTAAAAGTAGCTATTTAGCCTCTAATTTGAGCCTAGTCCTCATGTGGAAAGGTATTTATCAAAAAAAAAACTGCTCCCAGGGGGAAAATGTCCAGAAACTCCTTTGCTATGTTGGGTTTTGCAGGAAAAAAAGGAACCTTAAGTGGCCTTTTGTAACAGTTACTTGAGGACCTTTTGAAAGGAGAACTCCAAAGAGTCTAATCTGTGAGTCTCTTCTTTCAAGCACTGGAAATCTCCAAGTATCGACTCGAACTGTAACTCACCGTTGACCACCACAGCGATGTCCACGAAATCGATCTCCCCGCGGGCCTCGACGCTGGCCTCGCAGCGGTACACGCCCTCGTCAGCCTTGGTCACCTGATGGATCTGCAGGTTGTTGTTTGCCAGCACCTGGAACCTGCCTTCACGGCACGGGCGAAAGGCGAGGAGGGCGGACGGCAAGTCAGGCAGAGCCGGACGAGAGAGGGTGAAGAAGGAGGAGGAGGAGGAGGGGACGACAAAGAACAACAGCGTATGATAGAGAGAGAAGCGAGATAAGAAAGTTAGGAAAACAGCAGAGGAAAATTGCCATCTCCACTCTCCAGTAGCTAGACTGTCAATCCTCGCTTCAGCACATTTACCTGATAAAGTCCACAGAGATAAACACCGTTGCAATTACAGTCCCAAATAGTCTCCACTCTCTCTCATTGTGGCCACTCAGAGATTGGCCAGGAGTGATGAGGCCCCTATCTCATTTCTCTCAAGCAAAGATATTTATAACCGTGCATCGTAATTAGAGTGAAATGATTAAAAAAAAAAAAAAAAAAAAAAGACCTCTTCTCCTCCGTGTTTCATCATCAGTATGGCACTGAAGATTTGAATTTCAATTAAAAAACTTGACAGATTCAAGGGGTCACTCTTTCTAATCAGTGTTAAGAAATGCATTTTGTCTGGAAGGAGGATGGGGAGATGGTGTAGAGAGTTGTAAATCTAGGAGGAGGAGGAGAGGAGGAAATAATGAATCCTTTTCCACGGGTTCCTCCTGTGCGAAAAAAAAAAAAAACATTACTAAAAGTGAATCTGTCTTCTGAGTGCTTCTCTACCTGTGTCTTTTAAGCTAATTAAGTAGGCCATCCTCCTGATATTTTACGCCATTAAAGCAGCTGAAAAGGACGAGATTACGAGGAAGAGCTTTAAAAAATGACATACATCAGCTTTTGATCAGATGGGGCGGGATGTGATTTGCAATGTGATTGTGGATTATTGGAAAAAAAAAGCTCTTTTCAAAAGATTCAGCGAGCCGATTTCCACTTCATCTCAAGGAATGCAGCATCCCAGAATGCCACCATCCAACTGCACTATAATCCATTCTCTCAGTCGCTTGTTAACATGGTTTCTGTCCAAGTTATACGCCTCCTCCAGGGCTGATGGGGTTTCTATTCATAGAATTTGATATCCTTGTCTTATTGTGAGTCCACACAAAGGAAGGAAATAGCATTTCCTCGAGAACAGTATTTTTGGCACATTAGTGCGTCTTTTCAATGAGAGAGAGAATTGGGCACATTGGGACTCATGAGCGTTTTTCTCTCTCAATAATCAAGTGTATTTGGCAGGTTTACATTCAAAATGTAATCCTTCAGAATTGGCTGCTTACTTGCAACTTTTATTACCATCATAATCTATTCTGGATTAATCAACATCAGCTACACAGTTTTATAACGCTGAGCTGTGTTTGCATAAAGCTTCTTTATCCAACACTTAATGCTTACAAAAGCAATACGCGTCATACAAGGAGTGATTGATAAGTTCATGGCCAAAGGTAGAAAGAAAGAAAACCTAGCGTGTTTATTATCAAACACAGTCCCTCCTACATTTACACATTAAGTTGATTGGTTGTGGAGTGTGACATCATTAAATGGCAACCACCAAGCTGCTTCTTTATTTTGGGTGAGGGGCAATAGATTGAGTTATATTAACTCGCTTCAAATCCACATGAATGAATGTGGCTGAATGACAGTGACAAAGCAAATGTTGACCATCTCTTCAGACTCAGTGCTGACTTACAATTTTCTGTTATCACAGCAGAATTAGCAAAAAAGGTATTAATTTTAAACTTTCTGCATGGTTTCTAAAAGAGTTTAATGGCATGTGCATGTAACAAAAGCTGAATAACTCATATTCTAACGTTATAGGCCGTGAACTTATCAATCATTCCGTGTTTCTTTCACTCTACTCACCTTCTCAAACTTTAATAAAATGAAAAAAGAGAAGATAACAACAGTAGTTACAATGAAATAAATACTGCGACACTGCGACAGAAAGTCATGAAAACTTACTGTGGTGCTCCTCTGTGATTTCTTTGTCCTGGTAGTACCACACCACCACGGGCACCGGCGAACTGATGACATCACACACCACCTCCGCCGTCTCACCGTGGCGAAACTCCTGCGGTGACTGAACATCCCGAAACGTCAGCCTCTCTGAAAGATCAAACAAGATGGAGATTTTTTTTTTCCTGTGAGTATTGAGAGCAGACAGTTTAATGCAGGTCTGAACATCAAAAGGAAAATAAGGGAGAAAAAACTGCTGTGCTTTTACTGTCCTGTTCACTCTGACTGTTTTCAGACAGAATTTAGGGTGATGGGTTTAAAGAAGTTGCTTTAAAATAAATTTCCTTCCAATTTTTCTGAGTGGCATCCCCTGAGCTGAACGGTTGCTTTTTAAGGTAGCTAGTTTTGTTGATGATGCAGGTTTAAGTGATTGTGTGACCTCGATTTGGAAACCTGGCATCACACACAGCTGTCCTGAAAAACCCAAGAACAGTTCATGCAAAAGAAATCAGAGAGAGAATAAAACACACAAAAGATTCTTCAAGGCAAAAGACAAGATTGATATAAAATAGCATTTCTAGGTTTTGGGTATTTTACTCTTCTCCTGGTTTTTGGTTTTTGAAGATTTTTAAGCTTTTTGTCTTTGTTAAATAGTTTTTTTGTCCCTCGTAATAAAACATAATGTTAAAAAATACATAATAAAGTGGTTGTAGCTGCACGTCACTATGACAACTTAACTTAAAAAAATCACACTTACATGCTCACAGTGATTCATGATGTTGAACTATGACAGTTAATATGTTCATCAACCTACTTATGCATGTTTGTTTGCCAACATTTGCTAATTAGCGCTAGCTCAGCTGAGGCTGATGGAAATATCATCAGTTTTTCAGTTATTTTTATCAAAAAACAAAGTATTGGATAAATGTTTGATGTGATGATGTTGTAAAATGAAAACTCAGTAGGATAAGTTAAGTTAACAAATTTCAGTTCAGTAGTTTTATGTCATTCTGGATCGATTGTTGGCTGATCAACCCGATGACTGACAGACCAGCACTGCCATTCATTAAAAAAACGCAGCTTTAAATGGCCATAAAACAACTTCAGTAAGCCCAGCTGTCATGTGACGTAATTCCTCACAATAGAGATATAAAATATTAGGAAGCAAGCAAATGAGAAACAATAAATGCATTGGAAATGGAGGGACGGCATTCATTCGCAAAAATCAAATAAAACAAAAGCTAAATCCTGCTTTGACTGTTTTCTGGGACACAGATAAAGCGCTTCTGGTGAGACATCACAGGAGACAGAAGGGTGGCCGTTTTTACTTGCTGCCAATCACAACCATGACAAAAAAAAAAAATGAACGAGAAAAGATATTCTGCAGCCTCCCTGTTTGCAGAATTAGACAAGAACAGAGGCAGCCTTTGACTCGCTCTATTTTGGTTTCAGGGACGCTTAAATAATAGATTCCACTCGGTGCCGGTTTGAAGCTGCGTCCTGCCTCTTGACAAACACTCTGTGTTTTGACAAATTGTTTTTTATGAGAACAGTATTCTTGGACCAGCACTCCTCCACAAAACAGCACGTGATCTTTTTCCTCGAACCCCGCTGTAGTTGGGATGGCCGACTTTGATGTGCACCCATGCTAGTGCCGCCGCCACCTGCTATCATCTGTGTGCTGTATTGCAAAGGTGTGAATAAATCAACCGGAGCTCCCCTATCAGTCCCTTCCGTTAGCGGGGCTTCAGCATTAGCATTTTGTTGTGTGATTTATGCCAGGCTGCTCCCTAAAATGAGCTTTCTCTCCCCGACTGCACCCTCCGCCTGTGAACGTGCCCGGCATCTCAGTGTCTTCATTAACTTCAAGGATGCACTTGCATGTTTTTGTCATTCACTCTGTTGATTTCTTATCAATTTTCCCCCTCTGTGTTCCTTTTATTTCCAAAATCTGGTGCTCTTTTACTCCGTCTGTCTCAGGTTCTGGTGTCACTTGCTCCTTCTGTTTGTATCCATTTCCCCTCTCTTTTGTTGTCACTACAAGGGAGTCAGTAATGGATATACATACTTGACACTTGCAAAATAAGAGTATACTTAGTTCTTCAGAGTTTTTCCCTCTGTTATTCCCTTACCCATCACTGCAAAGATACCTGTCTGATACACTGATGAGCCAATTTCCATGGACCTCTCTTAACTTGGGTGCAAATTTGTCCCAGTCTTTACTGGATAATTTTCCAGCTTTTTGAAAATGGACTTACGTAGCATTATTGCTCTGTCCATTAATAAATTGGAAGGAAATGAAAAGAGCCGGCTCTGACATTGTACTGGTTGATTTTATTACAAATTTTTCCATCGCCTTGAATGGCTGCAGAGGCACCGAACTGCTGCAGTTAATTCAAAGCAATTTCCAAATTTTGCTGTCAGTGAACCTGACTTTTCTTTCAGGAAAAACTATTTAGATTTTCATCTTCTGTGTGAGAGAGCAAGAGTTTTATCTTAGAAGAAGTGTTCACAGCCATGCTAACAGCTCTGCGAGACACAGTGATGTCTTGAGCTCAATGCTAACATCAGCATGCTAAAGGCTCACAATAATATAATGCTAACGTACTGATGTTAATATGTTGATATATTTGTAGCCTTTAAACACAAAGCATATTTGAGACTCTGACAATTCATCTCTATACCAGAATTAATAGCAATAGATCTGACAGTATGAGGCACATTTTACTCGATATCCCAAATGGGAAACACATAGTGGTGCTACAGCAAATTAAGGGTATCAAAAAATACTTTAGGCCTAATTTTCTCGTCTGTTTAATGTTGCTGATTCATTTTAAAGATTTCTAACCTTAGAAAGACTTTGGTGAACCCCTGAATTAGCACCCCACATAGGTCAAAGATTCAACTTATCCAGTATCCTCTGGAAATTTTCATGTATCTGTGTCAAATTTTGTTGTAATCTAATGCAACTTTTCACTAATATATAAACCTTAAAAGCCAAAAGAAAAGTAAAGAATCACCTGAGTCTGTTAGGTTGATCCTTTGGCAACATTAATGTCTCAAAAGTCACAAAAATGTTGCAAATCAGTGAAGATATCAAGATGTTTTACTCAAAAAGGTAAACATTCAACCTGCATCTGGTTTAAGAGGACAAGCAAGA
>JAPZDV010000017.1:7345762-7386721 GCA_029814665.1 Acanthurus lineatus | reverse complement strand
ATTATTTCTGTCCTTGTGCTGCTGCAGCACCTGAAATTCCCCTCTGTGAATCAATAAAGGCTCATCTTCTCTGTCTTATTCTACAGGACACCTTACATTATTTTATTTAAAATTTCTTTTCCATCTGTAAGCGGCGATATGGGGTCAAATGTACAAGTTTTAGTAGTATTAGTTTTTTAGTTCATCACACTAAAAATTAAAACTTCCCCTCTGTGGATTTTGATAGCAAAAGCAACATTGTAAAAGTAAGTTCATTTAAACAAGTACCAATAGGTAGAAACTTAACCAACAGGGGGAGTTGTTCTGATCCAGTAACCCAGATTAAATATATGTACAAAAAACTGGCACTGGGTCAAGTTAACCTAGTATTAGGTTAGAGCTAAACTGCTTTCAACACTGTGTAAATTTGTAACCCCTCATGTTTTTAGTGTATGTGTCACACTGCTGCAGAAGGTCAGATTTATCTGTAATACAAAGAAACACTCCATGAGGTGCATCCATATAATACACCCGACATAAACCGTAATGATGTTGTGTACAAGCACAATGTTGCAGAACTGCTCATCTCTCTCATTGTATGCAATTATCATAGAGATCTCTCTGACCTTTGCCACAACTATGATGAAAACAACAACGAATTCACTCGAGGTGCAAGGTGACTCAAACAAATGCAATTTTCCTCTCGCTGTCGCAGACCACTTAGAGCTGTCTATTTTCTAAAGAATCTCTCCAGCTGTCTCCTCCCTCCTGCTCTGCAGCTCACTTCACGCTTCTTCTCTCTACCTCTCGCTCGCCGTTTTTCCTTTTCTCTTCCTGACCCTCTATATCTACAGCGTTTCCTTTCTTTCTTCTATCATTCCATGGTCTCCATTCAATTCTTCCCTGCAAAAACGCGCATCTTTTTAGAGAGCTTTTGCTGTGAAGGCTTAAAAGAAAAATGAGTAAATAACAGCTAATTTTGCTCACATCTTCTTGTAAAAGCAAGAATTTATGAATAGATGCCACATGGTAGGAGGGGACTTCTAAAAAGAAGACATTTAGAGGTTTTGTGACTGACACAATGTTTGCTTTTTTGTATTTGTGCATCCCTCAATCTTAATGGGAAGTTTAGATCAAAGCAGGATATGAACAAACATCCTGTTTTCTGTATTTAGTCACCAGTGGTGAAAGATGTTTGCGTAAGATCCCTTTTTAAAGTAAAAGCATGACGAAAACACTGAATAAGTAATAATTAACTTCTTTTGTAAGTAAAATTCCTGCATTCACAATGTTACTCTTAGACCTGCAGTCACTTTTCATCCAAGAAACAGCAGTTCACACAAACTTAAGGTCCATATAGGAGTTGGCCTGAATATTCAGATCTCATCACAAAATCTGTATCAGCACATGGAGTTTAGCCCAGCTGTCACAGAAACGTAGATGTTTAATTTTCTGTTTTAAATGAGCATTTTGTGGACTTTTGGTTTGCTGGCTTGAATCATAATTAATTTTTTACCTTGAAAACATCAGAGGACAAATTATTTTCACCTCGAACCAACATGAACAAGAAGACCTTGAAGTAAAAAAGCAGCATTATTGAAAAGCTTTAAACCAGCCAATAAATTAATAGACTATGTTAGATCAGTGTAGATTGGCTTGTAGCCTTTGATGACCCTGATGAAGGTAACAAATTGAAATTCCTACTTCAATCATTTTAAAACTTCTGGCCAACTGGTTTCAAATCCTTTAGTAGAATTTCACTGCAGAGTTAAATATTTGTTGACAAATTGCATCCAAATTTCAAATTAGGAAAAAAAAAATGCTAGTTATTTTTATCTTTTTAGATTTTAATATCAAAAATTGACTTAATCACACAGCGTGAATGATTGATGGCAGCCGGGCGCCATGAGACACCACAGCTGTCATTAGCTTCTGCAAGTGTAGCTGAAATCTGAATCATCCTTTTTCCAACAAACTGCCACTCACATGCAGGCTGATGAAAAGAACACTGGCAAAAGGGAATCTTTCATGGGAACTTTGGCAGAAAATGTTGTGTTTCTGTCTCACCACATTAATCACAGGAGGCTGGAAGGAGGGAAAAGGGAGGGGAGGTATCAAAGAATTTTCATGCCAAAAGGCTCAAATCCAAGAGGAGTCACAAGTCATTGGATTCAAAGTCCAGGTCCAGTTGCAGGTCTTTTTTTTTGCTTTTATGGGGTTGTATCTAAAGACATCACATTTGTGACACCTTCACACCTCTGGTAAGAGATATTTGAGTCTTTTAAAGAAAAGTGAAAAGGCCTTTTTTAGTTGAAATAGGTAAAAGAAGAAGAGAATGTCCAGCTTCTTTCTCCCTCTATGATGCTAACTCACCTCATTTGGAGCTCAAACAGACTGTTTGAGTAACGGAAGGAAAAAAAACTTGTGGTCTTTCATAAATAAAAAATATGAGATAAAAAAATGTGGTGTTCGATCATTTTATCCTGGTGCCAGTTCTTCTTGGCAAACTTTTGAAACAAGAAAGATCTGAATCGAACAAGTGAATTGATTCCACCTCGGTTCCTTTCTCTCCAGACCAACGCATTCACTGTTCTGCTCTGCCTTTCCTCACAAACAGCCTCACAAACAGCCTAAAACCATGAATCAACTTACAATACAATTGCCTTCCTGCGCCTCCAGTTACTTTCTTTTCTCTAATCCATATTTATGTAGGCCTGATTCAAACAATCGGACAAAAACTCTCTTTAAAACACTCGTTCTTTATTTATGTGTTTGCAGGCTCACTTCCGTGTCAGCGGGCTTTTGCATTTTGCCTCTGACTGTTTTGCACTGCTTTTCCAGCCCACTCCAGTTGGTAAAACTGCATGTGAATATGGTAAAAAAAAAAAAAAAAGCCAGCAAAAGAAAGCAACAAGTGACACAGACAATCAGACAATACCTCCCACGCACTTTGACAGTGGATGGTGGCTACTTATCTCCCACCTCCAACACTCTTTTGCCTCACAGCTTTTTCCATTCTTCTCACTTCTGTCGTTTTAGCTCTTTCACAATAAAAGCCTCTGCCTTTGCCTTTTAAATCCTGCCAGTTTGAGTCCATTCACCTCTATTTCTCTACCCCTTCACAGCCTGTCCTCCTCAGCATGTTAGACCTCCACACCCTCTCCATGCTCCTCCCTGTGTGTCTCTACTCCCCTGGCTGTTAGCTCCACGCTGAGTGGGTTGGCAGGAGAGAAGAGGCAGCCAGCAGGAGGCGGGTCGGGTCTGCCAGAGTGCGTTGCCACCCTACCGAGCCGCTGGCACAGGCATTAGGTTTCTCTGTTATGCCTGAGTGTTGAGATACTGTTCTGAGAGGACAATGGGGAGGACGGACGAGAGGAACAGGGGCCGTCCCCTGTGTGGATCCAGTCAGTGTTTGGTCAGAGAGTCACTAACCATATGGACAGCATGGATTGTGCTGTGTTCACTGCCATGCAAAACAACAAACAGATTTCACAAGCATTGATTTAAGGCCCCCCTGCTGTCTACCCGTCCTGCCTCCAGACACACAAAACACAGCCAATCTTCATGAAAAACACAACACTGTGTGGCGTTCGTACCTGTACAGATGAAGAACTTGGACTCTCCGACACTCAACTCCACTTTGTTTAAGGATATGGACACCTGTAGAGCGGCTGTAACAGAGAATAAACAAGAGATGGAGAGAGAGAAAGGAAGAGAAAACAGAAAAAAGGACAAACATTGATTAGTTATTACTCTCTTCAGAATGGGATTTTCATCATCATTTGCTGACTGGAGAGGCATAATAATGAAGAAATGCTTTCAAAAGGCATCTTATTTAGCACTGTGTACCATTTCCCTCTTTGTACTAGTTTTTTTATTATCTGAGGAGCATTTTACTATTGTATATCACCATTTATGTGGAAGTCAGTGTGTAGCTAGCATACAAATATTTTTCTATATATATGAGTAAGGCGCTTCCTCGAAATAACCCACATTTTGCAGCTCGTATAAGACACATTGTCCTTGCTGAAAAGAACAGTTTATATATTTTTATCCAAACTTGGGCTTTTTTTAAAGTTTCGGTTTAACAGAACAATAGAGCTATTTTCCCAAACAAAGCTTTCGAGACAGATTGACGTGATAGCTTCTATCAGGTACAAGGCAGTCGGAGACAAGCTTGTCAGTTTCACAAAGAATGGGATCTTTTCAGTCTGAGGTCAGGCTCTTTGTTGCTATCGCTCTCAACAATGTTACGTTCACTGAACAACAGGAATTTGAGACGCTGATAAACAGGAAAGATCAGTAAATATCTTTTGTCATACTGGTGGTTTTCTTAGCTTAAAAAAAAAACTTGTCGGGCAATGTTCTTTACACCTTCGATAACAAACAGAAAACCCACAATGCTCCTGTGAGGAAAAACTCTAACCAGACATGCCTCTGGAAAAAAAAATCTATCCACCTTAATGACAGAGTACAAACGGACAAAAAGCTTGCAGTGCCACAAAATTTGCAGACTCAAGCTACAATCAAAGGCCATTTTTCTGTGCAGGTCTATTGTAAGAGTCAATATAATGCCACACAATGGGGGTACTGGTGAAAGTTCTGCAAGGCTGTAGTAAAAAAAGGTAGTTAACTGAGTAAGAGTGCGGCGTGATCTTGGCTGACAGATATTTGTCAAACGGGAGAAAGAGAAAAAGAAGCTGTAGTAGAGTTGTAGCTACGAAGAGAATCAGAGAAAGAAAAGGGTGCGTTTGAATGGCAGCGCAGCAAGACAGCGGCAAGAATGCCTCTTAGATGTCCAATGTGATGAGTAATGATTGGCAACCCACTGGGGAGAGGGTCATTTTTAGTCCACAGCCTCTCGACGTAGCGGTAGTCTCGCTTCACCACTGAGCGAGGAGAGATATTTGATGAGCCTGTCATATCTGAGCTCCTTATTCTCAGCCCTCAGAGCTTTAGGTCTAGTCAGGCTCAAACTCTCACCACACACACACATATTCACACACACGTACTTAATAATACTCTAAATGGATGTTAATTCTCTCTACACTGCTGGAAACAGTGAAGCTCAGGGCGCCTGTCAATAATTGAAGAAATGATGAAATGATTATCTGCAGCTTCTCAGGGGGGAAGATGGCTGCAGCCGACAGCAGCATCACACTGGAGCTGTTCTGCAGTAGTTATCCCTGGAAGCCATCTGTCCTGAGCTGAGGCTGCCTATAGATGGCAGTAGAGGGGCACTGCCACCTTTGCCTGAGGAATCTACATGATATGGTTGAGGAGCTGCCTTATCAATGTATTTAATCATTTTCTGCTGTGTAACCTGACTGTTATAGCACTAAACAGTCACTAGCAGAGGCTCGGGCAATCACACACACACATACACATTCAGCCACACAGAGCGGATGAAGAGGAAGTATACATAGGTCACATTTATGACCTCAAACATCAACATATACACTACAAACCCATCCAACCTTTGCACATGGATATTAATATTAAATGTCATGCATATATACACACTCTTGCACAGTCCAAAGCACATGTATGCAGCAATTGTACACAGTTTA
The DNA here is from genome assembly GCA_029814665.1 of Acanthurus lineatus. Lineage (NCBI taxonomy): Eukaryota > Metazoa > Chordata > Actinopteri > Acanthuriformes > Acanthuridae > Acanthurus > Acanthurus lineatus. The sequence continues at coordinate 7,381,172 of JAPZDV010000017.1, read as the reverse complement.
TGCTCATTTTTATGGTAGACTAAATTTGCACATGGTGTACAAGAAATTATGCGACCAACCATTTTGAATTAATAGGAAATAATGAAGCCCAGCCTTTGTACAAATTTAAATGTGACTTTGTAATAACACTGCTAATTAACAGTAAGCTAAATATTAACACAAAAATTCAAAAACAACTCCAGGGCACCCTCTTTAAACATTAAAATGCCTTTAAGGTAATAACATGGTCATTTAGGACCTTACAAATATACTTATTATTTTGCTATCGTCTAGGAATAAAGCTCAATTCTTGACACTGAGTGATTTCAAACATGTATCCTTATCCAGTAAAAACCTCTTATTTCTTTATTTCAGTCCAAAAAGCTCTCTTACCTTTATATTTTTTAAGATAAATGCTTTCTTTCATAGTTTTTTAGGTGTTTTGAAAGCTTTTCACCACCATCTGCAATTATTGTGCAGCTACTTAACCTACTTTGTCTGTTGCATTGTTGGGAGAATAATACCCATCAACAGCACACTGAAAAATCAGGCCTTGAGTAATTTTTATAGCTACAAATGTAAACACAGAGAATCAGTAAGTGTATGGAAATGAAACACAGCTCGTGGCGATACACGCATACACATACAAAGTGTTTCAATGAATGCAAATATTCCACTGGTGTTGATTAATCATGTCTATTTAACCTCACGACCTTCCACACTGCTTGCCTCTGTCTTAAGGCATATTCCAATCAGCGCTTCAAGTACTTTAACGGTTTTCAATTATTAATTGATCCCAGTCTGTTCATGCTGTACGTGATTGATCACATAATAAGTTGCTCACAAAACCCAGCGGGCAAAAGAAAATGGCCTGAGCATTTTTTCTGCTGCCAGAGTTGTTGTTGTGAATCATATAATTTAGTTCAACCTGGATGAAATAACAATTCAGCTGGTATTTTTAAGCTAAAGCACACACACCAGCCTCCACAGTGAACATACATTGACATTTTAATGAGAATGCTGTGTCGATTTCAAACATGACATGTTAAAATTTGTTTATTCAACACTGTCTCTCACAGTGAGGACACAAAGAGACATGCTAATTATATCAATTTTCAGAGATGAAATGTTTTCAGCTGCGTACACCTGCTTATTATAGAGCCTGGGTCAATATGGTATGAGCCTGGTAGCAATTATCAGCTCCAATTATTAGCTCCTTTGAGAAGAGTTGGAGACAAGCAAAATAAAGCAACCGACAAAACCATTGATTGCCATTTGTAATGTGTCTGCGGTGGTCGATACCATATATGACTGGTCAGCTCGGCTAACAACACTGAGACTAGAATATTCCAGCATCAATTATGGCATATAAACTTGATTAAAAGGTAAAAATAGGACTTCGACCAGAAGGTAGAAGAAAAAAGGGAGACAAAAGGGACAACAGACCTTCCTCTTTGACTGTGGAACAAGACATTTAAGCCCTTATTTTTCCAATAAAGTCATTTCAAATCCAGCTTCTTATATACACATTTATTTAATCAGCCTCATGTAAGACAACAACACATTAAACAATGAAAAGATAAAACTGTCTTGTTCTGTAACACCAAAGTGTCTGGTATGACATCTAGCTAATTTTAGCAAGTAATGCTAAATAACATTTGCACATTTTCGATAAATATTGTCATGTAACTGACATTTTTGAGAGTTTTCTTACCTTTTGACACTAGTTTGGCTTGCTGAAGCTAATATCAGATACCTATAAAGATATATTGTTGTGTAAATGACAACAGTAGGAAAGTTAGCCAACTCTTTGTCTTTTATAGTCTATCAGAAGGTTAGCTTGGCTAGCTTTAGCCAATATTTACACACGGTAGTTACTCCGTGTAATCAACACTGCTAGCTGAAGCTACTTTAAGCTACTACTAGCTTACTTTTTTATAAACAGTTTATGCTGTATCACTGATAGTACTCACATAGTTTGCTGACTTTATGTCCGTTTTCTCTTCCAGATGTTTACAGTTAATACAGTTAAGTGGCTTTACTAATAAAACTGTTTCTTGCAAACTGTCTCATTATCAAAATGTGCCCTATTTGGCTTCAAGTAGCATATCTTTGATCTTAAATTAACTTTCCCTAAAGAAAAAAAAAGAGGTTGCTTAACATTTTTGTGATGTTAATACTGTAGTCTTCCCCCTCTGTTTCTTATCTTATGTTTTTCTCTTTTTATTTCCTGTTTAAAAGCTTTTTTTGATACCAACAGAGATAATAAAAAATACATTTGAGTTACAAACTGATATATATAAAATTGACTTAACTTCTTTTAATAAGAACAGTACAATCATAACACAGAACCTGCAGAATAACACAAAAATAGACAAAGGTTTTAATCGTCTTTCCTTTAAGAAATCACTGACACCTGCACTGTTCCTCTGTACCTGCACCGCTACTCACCTGAGAGACTTCACAGCTTTAAAGAATGCTGACTGTTAAGTGTTTCCTCAGCTAATTCCTTTTTGGATGTATTTTTATTCTGCCTTTGTTAACACCCTTAAAGAAATGCATAAAGCTCACGGGTTTGGGAGAATACAACGCATAGTGCAGTAATTAGTATTTTATCTCCTTCCCTCTTTTGCTCTTGCTCTACCCACTCTTTCACCTCCTCTCTTTGTCTCACTCTCTCTGTGTCTCTGTGGTTCAGGGGAAGAATTCCCTTCAACTCCTCCACGAAATCACAGACAATTAAAGCAGTGCATTTTTTGCCTCAGGGCCTATCTGCTCTGTGTGCTTAGTACATTTACATACATACACTCAAGACAAACACACATCCTCCCACCCAGCCTCCCACACACACACGCAGAAATAAAGATATACAGTATGCATACAACCCCCTTACACACTGTTACATGCATAAACACATGAAGCAACACATAAATGCATGTTTTTGTGCTGCATTTTATTTTGTTTTTTATGGAGAACGTGTTTACAGAATCACATCCCTTGTTCCCTTCCAGCTGATTGCACACTCTTCACTCTGCCGTCCAAACGCAGAAATCAGCAAGCTGATAAATGCGACGGTGCATATAGGTCCCCTTTAGTCTGGTCCAGATTTAGTTACCCTGACTTAGCTCCAGGGAAGTTTCACACACTGTTGCATGTGGTCCGGATGTCACTGAATCATGTCACCGGCGCAACTCAGTCAGCATTTCCTCTGCTACTGACCTCAATGAACTCTATTTGCAGCACATAACGATTTGGCTTTGCTACAAGAAGCTTTGAGCAGAGATTTACAACATGAAAGCAGCGTGAACTTTAAATGATGATGAAGTTTGAACCTAAATTTTTGCCAAACTGGACAGTCAGGTAATCTAAGGTAAGATTAAACAGATCACTGCAGCAAATACTAAAGGAATATATCAGGCATTTCAGCTGCTAAATGCTTAACTATGTTAAACAGATACCTAAACACATACAAGTGTTCAGTGATCGTTTGAAGAAAACTTTAACTAAAACTTAAAATGCACGAACTTTAACTTCAGGCAACATACTTCATTTAGTTATGCAGAAGCTTGCAGGAGTACAGTGATAATGTCAACCCATTTTTTAAAAAATCTAACAAAAACAATTATCCTATGAAATCAAACAAGTCTATCTTTTCCTGTGGGATGTTGAAGAGTGTAGGTGGGGAAATTTTTTTTCCAAAATCTGCAACAGCAGCTCTCTCAAGGGTTTAAATTTGCACAAAACACCACCAGCAACCACCGAACTGCCATTTCTGATTCATTAGCAGCTCAGGTCAGGTTGTGGGGAAAAGCTCCTCTCTTGGGGCTGCTGGACTTCCAGGTAATAAATGCTCTGCTTGATTGCATTGTTGATTTTTGTCTAAAAAATGATCTGAAGTCATTGAGATAATTTCTTCAGTCAGAGTATTTTAGTGTCTCCAAGCACCCATTGATCTCCTTATTCCTCTTTGTATCTAGGATTGTTATACTTTTTATGCCGTCCCATATGGACATACCATCAGGTTAGCACAATGTTAAGCGGGTAAAGCAGCAGATGGTGTCATAAACTCTGTATGTGGCCTCTTGTAACATACAGAGAAACACCTTTGGTCATGAGCCAGTGTTTTTGCTATGGTTGATGCCTATAATTGAACCCAGAAGCAAAAGTTACATTTCAGCACAAAGAACAAAACTGCAAACAGTCAAGATATCTGAAACTGCAACAACCTCAGTTTCTCTTTTACTGTTCTCTTTGCTTGTTCATAACTAAATGGGATGGATTTTCCACTCAGCTGCTGAAACCTGATGGACATCAATCATTAAGTGCCAACTTTTTGCATAAATGATTAGTTAAATAATTAATTTACGTCAGCTGGTGAATCGTCCAACTAAAAACATGGCTGTTGCAATGAATAACAAAGGGTCAGCAATGGATTGACTCAATATTGCTAAAAAAAACAGTGTACCACCAAAGTAATACAATTACCCTTTTACAGGATGCACTAAATGCAGGGAAATGGAGTACTTTGTATTTCGATGTGAAGCAGAGAGACAAACAGATAGTAAGCATGACAAGCCATCTCTAATGAGGACATGAGCCTGTGAGGCAACACACTGAATCACGGCAACATTGTTAAGGGAAATGGGGGGGTAAACTATGTTTCAAAGCAAGAACAGACAATATATTGTTTAGATTCATTTCCTCTGATGCAGTCAGCTTTGATTACATATATTTCAGCATCAGGTTGTTTGATTTACACGACATTGTTAGCTCTCTTGAATTAGTAGTTAGCAACTTCACCTATAGATTCATCCGAAGCTGTTTTGATGTCTTTCAAATCATCCCTCTGTTTGCCCACCTGGCTCTCTGTGTCCTCAGTCCTATATATCTGTCTGGCTGCGTAACAAGCCTGCTTTCATGCTGGAGAGAGAGAGGAGAGTGCTGGTTCTACTCAGCCAACCATATCCAATCGAGCCGACATACAGTATCAGGCCACGTGCACTGTCTCAGGCACAACCCAGAGCTACCTATTATCTCTCCCTCCTCTCTCTCTCTCTTGCACACCTTCTCTGTATCTCTGCTTTTTGCTCACCAGCTGCTTTGCGATTTATGTCTCCTTCCTTAAGCCTCTTACACATCAGGCTGCGGTGGCCATGATGGACTTCTCTCTATGTATGTAACAAAACCATAAAACTCCAGTCATGCACACACATGCACCCGCAGCAACATGCAAATACACAGATGTTTAGCTTAAAAAGGATGTGAAATGTAGTTAATAGGAATATGCAACTTGATCATATTTAGCAAACAGCTGAAATTACATGCTTTGCTCATTTTATACACGTTTGCCTTTAGCATTGAGAAAAAAAAGGACTTTCTGCATGAATGTATGAGTTGCTGTTCGCCTCTGTCCTTATTAACGGAGCCAGCAGTAATATGTAATGCAAATATGCATTATGCCTGAGGTAACTGAAGCACAGGTGCACTTATGACAATACAAAATTTGCAGGCTTCATTGCATGTGCATGTTTGATTAGTTGGATATTTTCCATTTTGGCACTTGTGACTCAACATATCAGTAGACTTGAGAAATTATGCAGACAGCCCTTGGGCCACTTGGTGAATTAATGAAATGAGCCTTAGGGAAAAGCAACTCTTTTTTTTTGAGACAGTCAAAATATGACTGTACAAAGTTTCCTCAAATGTGTCTAAAATGTGTGTGAAAATGACCTTTCTTTAAGAGAATTAAACTATTTACTTCCTAATAAAAGTCATTAGTTCACTACACTTCCTAAATCGTCTGTGCTACGTACATTTATTGAACCAATAAATGTTTTAAACCAAAGTTCTCAATTCAAGCAGAGGTAGTTTTCATGATTATGAAAGGCAAAATCGTTTTTTTAATGTTTTTTAATAATAATAGAGCCTGCAGCAAGTCCATAATAAGTTGCAAAGCTCCCATTGTTCAGGTGCTCTTTCTCTTAAAAGGTAGGAGGTGCTTTGACTGACTGTTATCAGCTCCTACTTCTGTGATCATCAGCAGGAGCAGAGCTCATTATTCACTGTAGTACACTGGGTCGGACACACAAGCACATTTAATTGTACCCTTTGAAGTATTAAAAATCTTTTAATCTTAATGACGAACAGGAAATTAGAAGATGCACTGAGGGCCCATCTTGCCTCTCTATGTTCTATTTACCTCTGTGCTGGCTCATAATTCAGAAGGAGTCAAAATCACACAAAGTCTGGCCATAAAAAGCAAAATTTTTGATAAATATTCTGAATTTAAATAGGCTAAAAGGAATAAATGATGACCATATATCAGTGATGTGCAGTGATGTATTCTTACTGTCAAAATGAATCAAAAATGGGGGTAAGAAGAAACCGTGAAGTCACAGAGCTTTTTCATTTTCATTTTTCAGCGGTTCTTTTCTTACTGTAACCATTTAATATGCTTAAAAAATCCATATAAACCCTTTCTTTAAGTACCTTAAACCCTAGCGGGACATTCTCCCAGACAGTTTCCTACTCTCCTATAAATAGAAATTGTTGAAGGGACCTTGGGGCTCTTCACTGACACGAACTGGAGCTTGTAGGACTCCCAGTACAGTAGTTTTTGGAGATCATTGATGAATTTGTTGTTGCTCTTCAGTTTTTGCCTCATTTAGAGCTACCACAGCACCCTTGGGTTCAGTTATCCAGGAAACTAGAATAAAATGTTAGCCTGTAGCATTCTTCAAGTTAAGCTACAATGAATAAAGTGCTAATTTTACCAAAAATATCAATTTTATCAAAACAGCTCGCATCACAGGCAAAGTGTGAATCATCAGAAGGCGCAAAGTTGATCTGAGAAGCTGTGGGACGATGCAGTTGTGTTCCTAAAGGACCATTTTGTCCACAAATCGACCACTAAACCTGTTGATAGCCAGTTAGACTATTGAGACAGTGTCAGAGGGCAGATTAGTTGCCAGAGGGGAGGATGCTGAGCTCCAAGTGGCAATGCAATCATCAGCCATGATAGAAAATAAGGCGGGTTAACAGCCAAGGCTTCAATTCTGGTTTTTTCAATTGCTGTCTTGCAATCAGAGCTGTGATATGTCAAAGGTGTCGGAAAGAGAAGGAAGGCGATTTGCCAAATGACACTGTGTTGTGTTGAAGGAAAACCACACAGGCGAGCGCAAATTCACGTTAAGAGTACAATATGTAAAAGAGCAACCATAAAAATATTCATAGACATCCACTCAAACAAACACTGACTTAAGTATGACCTGCGCATTGCCTCGTAACCTCATTTATCCTCCATCACACAGATGTTAACTTTCCTATATTTTGCAAAACCTGGAGTATTGCACGGTCACAGAGTAAAACCCATTTGCTTGGATATTGTATTCATATTTATGGACACATAAGAACCACATGGCCTGTAAACACAGGTTCAAGATAATGCTCTCATCCTCATCCTCTGTTCTCAAAATAGAATAATGCTCCAGTGGATATTATAAAGAAGCATTGACCATTCCTATACTTTCCTCTTTTGCACTTCTGAGTCCTGGGTGTACTCTGTTAGTCTTATTTTTTTCTTATCTCTGTCACTCTAGTAATTTTGTTTCTTAAATTTCCTCCCTTTCATCCCTTCTCTCACTCTCTTTCCTCGGGCTGCAACCTGTTTCCGCATATGGCAACATCAGCAAGCAGCACGAGAGAACTCTCCAGCTACAATAAATCCAAGTATGTCCTTCAGACAGGATCATTTAGTTCACAGCGACTGCATTTAACTTCAGTTTTTTTCCCTCACGGCCTATTATTTAAATCAAGAGTGGGCATAGAGTGCACATACCTTAGCATGTGCAAATTCCTTAAGAATCTGCTTCTTCTTTCAGTGATAAAAGTTGAGTTACAGTTATTCCACTTTTACCTTTCAAGTACTTTCATAAAGAGCTTAACAATGCAGAGCTAGAGGATTTATTTTAAAAGATTCCCAGGCAAGCAACAATCCCTACACTTTCCCAGTCCATATGTCAGCTATGGATGTTAAGATTTGTAGATTAGGTTTAAGCTTGTAACATGAATAGAGCATAGAATGGAGCAGTGCTGACAGTGTTAATGAGTCACTTGAGCTGCTCCATTTCCAAGGATTGTGGCAGTTTCTTCTATGTATTAATAAGGTCATCCATCAGGACGAAAAGGTTCCCGTCAAATAATTATGGTAATAAAGCCAATTAAAATGACTGGCCATTTTTCTGAATACAGACAAGCTAATTAAATATATATTAATGTAAGGCGGCCCTGTCACTATAGTGTCGCTCGGCAATGCCTCAGTGTGGACTTTGGTTTGAAAACGATGTCCTGCAGGCAGGCAGAAAAAGGACATTTTAAATAGATTAATAAAGGAATAGGTTAATGTCATCGGCGTACGAGGGGTCAAAGGATAATCAGACTTCAGTGTTATTGCAGCATCTTGTGCAAACGCATTTATATTTTAGCAGGTACGTATTGTTGTGAGAGCTGCTTTAAAGCCTGCCAGTCTTTCATGGCTGCAGCTGAGTCTTTTTTCCCCCATATTTCCTGAAAATAGTCTGGGAATGCATCAGTTACGGCAATAATATTCTGTAGCTAACAGAGTCAAAACTTTCTTTTTCCTCATCAAGAGAGGATCAAGAGGTGGGCCAGGGGTCTTCTTGAGAAGATCCCTGTGAAATACAAAATTTCCTGCCATTCAAACAAACATCATATATTGATCTTGTCAATGGGCCGGCTAAGCTCGGCTGATTATTCCCACTAGCCCTCTTTAAGCACACTGAGATGTGTGAACCCACGAGCGATGGGAGGCTTTCTGCTTCTGTGGGAGGAGGTGACTCAATTGAGTTGGGCTAAGAATGATTCAGTAATAAAACGGAAAGGCCTTGGAGGCAGTATCTGATTCCCAGGCCCTGCTGAGGGAAGTCTCGTAGGCTGCAGGACAGTGAAGGTCCAACATTTGTAAGAAACAGACAGATGAGCAATGCAATGTATGTGCGTATGTGCAAAAAAACCTTAATATTAACATGAATACTCATTAATTCCACATCAAAAAGAACTCATTGTGTCAAACCCTGAACACTAATGTGTTTTATTTGTCATCTTTGAAAATAAATGGCAGTTTCAGGCCATACAATCAATGAGAGCAGAATGCAAATAGAGGATGAGTGTCAGGACTGGGCATAGCAGCCTCAAACACCGGGAATCATTGTGAGCCACTGTCAGCAGGAGAAGCCTTCCAGTGAAGGTATGTAGGCGTTTTGCCCGTCAGATTTACTAAAACGTGAAGCAAGAAAGAGGTTTGCTGTTGATTTGCTCTCCCACCAATCTACATTCTCCTACTCTAAGAGAGAAGCAACTAAAAATAGAAGTTAACTCCTCCTTTGTTCAGCCAATTTTTATGCAATTTAACACTTTTAGCGCAAAGGAATTACAATAATTATGATTCTGGTTCATTAGTGTTTGCTTGTCATGGCAACAGAACAGTGTGCAGGTGCAAAGAGGACAAACACAGGTGAGGTCAGCAGGTAGAAAATAAACCCGGTCACACCGGGAGCAAAAACCTTTAACTGCAGCTCATTATCACAGCAGCAGGATGTGTTTGTGCAGTGCTTGAGGATTCACATGAGGCATGATGGGCTTTGTGGGTGATCTATAGGCTGCACAAGTGAACACAAACAGAATGAGTAATGACCTTGTGATTGGCCATGACGCATCTTCACACACATTTTCAAGTAGAATGAGAGCAAAGACGTCCAAGCTGCAACAAACCCGCAGTGTGTGGTTTAAAGAGGAATTCAGGTGTTATTGGCTGGAATTAAACCCCTTGGGGCACATAAGACTTTCTTTACTAAGTCCACTTAAACTGTTTTTTTCACCTACAGGCTGCAGTTGTTCTGTCAGAATTAACTCACACAAAAAGGTTTATCTCTGGAGGGATCGGTTTGATAATACTGTCATACATTTAGAACAATATCTGCAAAAACAGTGACCAACTACACTAAATATGGTTGCACTCTCTCTGCCATTTTTGTGTGACTAGCTAGCTAAAGCTTTAGCAAATCAACTGCCTATTCTTGTGCTGTTATGCACAAAGAGTGGCTAAGGCAGAGTGCATGCAGCTAAGCAGGTAAATACATAAACATGGAGGTCGAACATCCAATTATTTCATACAAACTGAATTATATATTGGATTGTAGGGGCTTATTACAAGCCTGCAACAACCAGAGATACTGGACTTTTGTCTTTTTAATTGTGTGAAACTTTAATTTATTGATTGATGTTGGAATGAAAAGAAACTTACATCATATATATATAAATACATTTCCTACTGCAGCTTTATTAAAGGGACTTTTTGCACTTTGGTCCTATTCCATCACATAGAAACTTCAGCTTTTCATGCTGTACACTTTTCTTTTCTCTTGCACTTTCCTCCCCAGAGACTATAAGTTCATCTGCACTGACGACTGAAGGTTTCCACTGAGGAAGGGCATTGAATTCAGACTCATTTTTTTTAGGACAAAGGGTTGGGAACAGATGACTGGAGCGTATGTTTTTCCTAAGAGCTCTTGTCACTGCATTTTACCCTGTTGCACTAACACGAAAACTTTTTATTTCTGCAGTTCAGGCTCAAATGTTCACAGTAGTCAAACAACAGCTCAAGCATAAGTCCTCAACACAAAGTAAAGATTTACAATTCTGCTGTCTCCCCAGCACAAGATATACACAATTGTTTTTCATTCCCAGCTTGGAGCTACTCCCTGTTCTTTGAACAGAGACTTGTTATTTGGTCTCAGCTGGCTAGTCAGACTCACTTTGACAATATGCAATTCTGCCAGTCAGACCGACCCAAATGTACAATTGTACATTCTCAAAAAACAATTTGCTGTTCCCCCATTCAGCCCGAAAAAAACTCCACTTGCAAACATAACTTGAAAGCAACATTTCTTACATCTGTTGTTAACTTTAGTGCAACAAGATACAATATTTTTCTGAGTGTTTGTCATGCACATACAAAGTACACCCAAGAACTTTGCCTCACCTTGGAATATGTCGCAAAACATGTCAAAGTTTGTCTGAAAATCCAGATTTATTTCATTGTGCCAAAAATCGGAGTGATGCATCAGGAGTGATCGCTGATGTGTGCCTGTCTGCTACGCCTGTAAGGGTTGCAATCTTAATTCTCATTTCATGCATGCTGGAGAATGAGCGAAGATACGTGTTTTTTTCTCTGTGGCGAAGCGATCATTGCCGCAGGGATTGAAATGGCACGGTGGTTGGCTGATTATTCTCCTGCCACATCCTGCCAGCGGCTGTGACACGGCCATTATCTCAGGCCCGTGGATTAATTCAGTCACAAAGGAGAGGTCACTGGCTCCTGCCAGGCCTGAGAGAGGAGACTCTGGGGATTATTCGAGGGGGAGTGGGGCGAGGCAGAGACGTCTCCTTCCGGCCTTTCTGCAATGAAATTCAAAGGTTTAAGGTCAACTGTCTCCCTAATTGGTAGGGTACGTCCCATGACAATACCAGTCCAGACCATTAAAGCTGGAATTCCCTGCTAAATGGAATTTGCTGCACTGTAAACTGAATTACAGTCATTTTCTGAATTCTGAATGGGGGTAACACTGCGCTCTCAATTTCAGAATGAATTGGATTGGAGTCTAAATCCCAGTTACAATGAACTGGCAATGAATACGCAGCAAGAATGAGGCAGGATTTGATGTGTTCGAGAGTCATATGGCTCTGTGCTTTTGAATTGAATTACATTTAAATGTCACACACCTCACAAGGCTCTGATAGTGCAACCATGAAATAAAATGTTTTGCGCGACAAGTACAATAAATGAATATTCAGTTACTTTATCTTACATCACAAACCAACCATGTTCCATAAGAACAAGGCTCATGATGAGGATAATTTTTTATCTTTAAAAAAGTCATAGTCTGAGCTAATGTCATTCGCCTCTCTGATCTCAAGATCAGTGCTTCAAAGGCTCAACCTGTATTATTCACTTTTCAGCTTGTCCGATTCCTCCCACTCCAGCACACTTTTGTATTTCTATTTCCCTTTCTACCTTTCACCCTTCATTTTACTCAAGTCAGAGCCTTTCATCTTTCCCCTTTCTTGCTTCATTGTGCAATGAATTGCCTGTTCATATTTACTGATTCTATTCGGATATCATGTCTGTCTGTTTTTCACTCTCTCTCTCTCTCTCTCTCTCTCTCTCTCTCTCCCTCCCTGACAGTTTCGTGGTTGTCCATGCGGCGCTTCTGACAGAAGCTGCCACCAACTGTCACCGAGGCCTCGCCAACCAGGAATTCAGGATGCCAGGACCAGGCAACATGGAGTCAGATCACGCCAGTATAAATATTACTCAAAATTCTGTCTCCCTCCCTTTTTTCTGACCCCCTCCAGCACTGATACATGGCATTTTTTTCATCAGAATCACAAGGTGAAATTAGCAGAGCCACAAAGCATCGACATCCTTTTGAAGACAGTATGCACACTTTGAAGTATTTGATGTATTAATCAACATGATATTTCCTTTGTGCAAAAGTTCTCATCATCACACAACTCAGTTTTTCTTGGTTTAGCTTTAAATTTTTGGACAAAATCATAACACTTGTGGTCAAAAAGTGCCAGGACACACAAATTCAAACAAGACTAAGGCTTCATTCCCACTATATCAGGCACTGCAGCAAAAAACAGAACTTCTTTCATTTATTTTGATAAGGACAGTCGATTAAGGCCTGTAGGACAGAAGATCCTGCAGCGGGAAGTGAAAGCCGAGTCATCTTTTGGGGAAACATGACTCAACACCACACTGCGATGGCAAATCAATCCTTCTCACTAGATAGTGGTGTAAAACTCTGCTATGAAGAAGTACAAAGATATTTATTTGAACTACTGTCTACATTTGCACTAGCTGCAACACCACAATTGGTCTGACAGGGTCTTACAAGCCATTGTTTTGGATTTATGATGAAAAAGCCACCTTAGGCAGAGAGGTGTTTAAAGCTAAATGCTAACATCAGCATGCTAACATTCCTACACTGCATGCACAACATGCTAAAACTTAGATTTGGAACCAAAACATAGGAAAAACACACTGACATTGCCATCCTTGGAGCCATACTGCTAGCCATGCACAATGTATAAAAGAAATAAGAAAAAAAAAGAAAAGCTTCAGTTTCTAGACCTTTCCAGGGGCCTGATGAAGGGGTCCATTATGTTAATGGATAATTTACAACCACCGTGATAAATGTTCATGTGATTGTAGTGACTTTGAAGAGCACTATAAATCAGGTCAGTATAGGCTGGCGTGTCATACATAGGAACACTCTGGGACATTGCAGCACATTTTTAAAGAGCCCATAGTGAATATGTATTGATTAGACTTAATTTATTGAAACACTGTTTCACTAGGCATGAGTGGACTTTCTCTGCACTGTTCTGTATTGCCAACCAGTACATTTTAGATATCAATTCCCCCTGAAAGAACTTTAATCTACTATTAAACATCAATATTGCATGTGTTTCATGTTCGCAGTGGGGCCAACATCTCAGATGTTATAACATATCATTTGTTACAAGAAAACTAAAAGGCATGGCATATTTTAGTCAGCCAAACGGTTTCTATCCCTCTTTAATGTGTTTGTGAGGTCATTACTGACTCTCACTCGGGTCAGATGATTTAATCTGTTCTCCTGTGGTGCCGCTAAAGGTCAACTCAATGTTCAGTCTGATGCTGTATCTTTAAAAACACACAAATATGATCAGAATAAGTTGAAATATAAAAAGGAAATGTTGCAGATGAAGGAAACCTGTTGATTCTTATGGATGCTGAATTGATGAATGCATGAATAAAGTCAGACAGCATCCTTCAGCTCTGCAGTTGTCACTTACTGTAATCGGGTGACAGTTACAGCAAATAAGCTGCTGGATCACTGTGTGCAGGTTCAGAACTGTGAGGCTGCACTAAAGCACTGCCGTGACACTGAGCATTGCAGCACATTAAAGAAAAATCTGTCAGTGAGCTCATGGACGAGTACACCGGCACTCTCTTCCCTCACACCCATCCCTCTGAGCTGATGGATGATAGCAGGGTGTGCATCTGCATACATAGGCTCAGCTTGGCATGGCTTTCAATTAAAACTGTCAGGAACATGCACTCAGCGCCCCACTGAGATAAAGGTATGCAAACAAATCAATATGCATGGAGGGAGGCACTCCTTTAAAACTAAAATTCCCTAAAAAACACACATATACATACACATATACATTACAGCATATATATATGCTCGTATGACATCCACAGTCCCAAGGAAAACTCCCATTCATATAACATCCATGCAGCAATACATCATATTTACACACATGCTGCCCTGCATAAACACACAGATATCAGCATACTTACAGTGTATGACTGTGCTGCAGTCACACACAAACACACTGCAGTTACACACACATACAGTACAGCACCGCGAGTACCCCTACTTGTATAATTGTCACCGCTGTAACTCAAAAGACAACATATCCCCCAGCTTTAGAATTAGCATATTCATTATTTAACTGGGGAGCAGCTGGCTAATTGGCAAATGAAATGCTTTCAATAATGTTCACATGAGAAGCAGAATTTGATTAAACTGAATCTGGGGAAAATACCAAAAAGGAAATGAATATAAATGAGCATGTGGAAAAAAAAAAAAAGATAACTTTTTGGGGACATGAATAAAGTGACAGCCTATGTCATTAGCCCCCGCCATTGCGCAGATGTACCAACTCTGCAGTGTTTGTGTGCAAATAAAGTCGTTTACAGTCAACAGATATGAATCAAAAGGTGGTGCCAAGAGCCGCAATTTTCCATCCGGCGCTAACTGTAAACTATCTAAAAAATAAAAGGATAGTTCAGCTCAGCTCTGGCGCAGGTACTCCACTTTTTAATGGACTGCCAAAGCCAACTGACTCATGTCGGCTTTCTAAATCAGAAAAGGAGAAGGAGGCGATCGGATGTGCTCGTAAAAATGCCCCCACGATTCTCGTCTCCGCTCATTCGAGTTAATGACACGCACTCTCAGGCCGTATATCAGGGTCTGTTTGATCCTGGTCAAGGATATTAAACTTTGATGGGTTCCCGCATTCACTAGTCCCCGGCCTTTTTTTGCAGAGGACAGTGCGGGGTTCTATCGATGTGTGTGCACCCATGTGATAGCCAACAGGAAATGACTCATAAACGCGGGGCCAAAGTGTTGGCGTCAAGCTGACACGGCTTCATTCCGAAAAAAGCTTCACATCCATTTTGGCAATTTTTTGCTACTTGTGATCCACAACAAAAGGTGACGCGTGTGTCAGCAGGGTACAGCAGAAAGAGTACCGGAGAGAGTGGGAGCAGAGCAGCGGGACGGCGGCAGAGTGTGCAGCCGGGAGGGAGGAGGGGGGGGGAGTTGGAAAGACTGGGTGGATGTGCTGTCGGGTCACAGCGGCAGAAGCCACAGTGGCCGTCACTACACATCATCCGGCAGCCTGCAAAGTGTTTCCCCACTATGCAACATGTACGCTGGCTGTTGTGTGGAGGACGGAGGGGAACGACGGGTGGCTGCTGAGCCACGGCGACCGGCGGCTTGCTGCTGGGTCACATCTTTAAAAGTTGTCGTGCTGCTGTGATGTGGGACATGCCGCCATCGGAGAAAGAGCTTATAGATTACTCGGAAGGGACACATTATTGCTGCAATTTCTGCAGGGTTTCTTTTTTTTTTTTTTTAAAGATAAACTGGAGGCAAACAAATCATCTTTGCTGCCTCTCCCTCGGTGATAATGGCTTGTCAGCGAGTGAAGCAAATAGCTGATATCATTAACACAATGTGGACTCCACTCAAGTGCCGTTGTGACGTATAGTTTCCAAGCATACCTCAATTAACAACGCTCATAACAAAGTGCTCCAGTCTTACTTCTCTTGATTATTTCCTCGTTTCCCACTTTGCGTTTAATCACATGAGGAGGACTGGCGGTCCGCTATGAGTTAATGTCGTGTTGATGAGCGAGAGGAAGCTGTTTCCTCACAATCACTGGCAGAGGCTATTGCTAACATGTAGCGGTGGAGTCCCTGCTGGGTTTGCAGAAGATACAAATGCATCCCCGGCCTTACCATTGAATTTACTTGCTGCTGGTGTTGTTGTTGTTTAAAGTGATTGTTGTTGGACCGCCTGTGTGTTAGGGGTTTTCACAGCAGAGCCACAGTGGCCTGGAAGACAATGGGCATCCTGGGGGGCTCTGACGCAATGCAACAATTGTTTGAGGAAAGCAGAGACTCCAGTCAAGAGAACACGCTCTCTTCATTTGTGATTAGCATTTGAAATGAGCTGCACCATCAGGGCCTGTTGAGGAATTCTAGGAAAGTGCTAATCTCCGAGCTTTGTCGATAACGCGCATTTATAAGTGGAGCAGTTTCAGTATCTGCATGCGTGCCTGTGTTTCTGTGAAAGAGCAGAAGAGCTGCCTGGTGCATGACGACTCAGGAAAATCGTGACTTCTGTAGTTTCTGGCTGTCGAGACCACAATGCATTTGCTTTGCTTATGGCGTAGGGGCAAAAATAACTGCTATCAATGAAAGAGAGAGTACAGTTTCCCTTCTCAGTGTTAATGAACTGTGGTTTCGCCACTGTTATCAACGGCGCGGCCTGTTTAATTATTCATACTGAGTCTGTTCTGTTTGCAATTGTCGCCTGGAATCCTTCTTCTCTTAGTTTTCTATTTTTTTTTTTTTTTTTGCTTTTAAGAAATTCTGTTTACATGCAGCCTGGAGGTGTGGTGGATGACAGCTTGAGCGGTGGAGTTTGGCTGGTCTTGGTCGCATGTTTGTGCACGATTTTTTTTTTTTTTTATGTGCATAAGCTCCTTGATGGTTGGAAACGGAGGAGGAATTTGAGTCCCTGCTTTTTTTTTTTTTTTCATTTTTGAAAGATTATTTTTTTGGCACCTCTGTTTTTTGTTTGTGACTGTGACGGCTGGAGAGAGAGACAGGAAAAGCAGTGGAGAAAGAGGGGATGACATGCAGGCAGAGGGTCTTCGGCTGGAATCCAAACCCTGGATGCTGCTTTAAGGACTCAGCCTTGATGCATGTTTATGTGCTCAACCAGGTGAGCCATCGCGGCGGCCTGAGTGATGAATAATAGTGCAGAACATTTGATTAAGAACATAAATAGGATCAGCTTAGGTTCACATCCTGCTCTGCAAATACTTTGATATGTTGTTTGAATATGGAAGAGCTACAAACCGTGGCCATGAGGGCCTGTTGTGCCAGGCGTATGATTGATGAATAAATAACACTGGCTACCACAGGGGAGGCCCAGACTAGCAGCATTTCACATACGCTACCTCCTTTTATGATCACACATCTCCAAAAACATTCCAATACATCCTCCTCCACCACCACCTCTTCCTCCATCTCTCTCTCATCCCCCTTTTCCACCCTCCAACTCCTCTTTTAGATTTCTTTTGTTTCCATAGAAACTGGGTCTCGTCCCATGCATTCTTCTCTCGTGGCAGCTTCCTTCCTTCCCCGTCGGATAGGCTTCTGGAGGAGTATCACTCCCTCCAAACAAGCAGCAGCAGCCTCGCCTGCAGCTCACAATATCTAATGGGAAATTTTTTTTTTTTTCACCATCCGTCAAATATGGGCACCAGCATGATGCAGCTCTCTGTACGATGGCTTACTGACGACAAACAGAGAGTGTGTGTGCGTTATGTAGATCAATAAAAGGGCTTCTATATGATTGTTGAGGTAGTAATATGGTGGTGGTATTAGAGCTGCTTTCAATGTTGTGGATCAATTGCGACCACAATCTACAGTGGCTTTATTGTGGATTCTGCTCACAGACGTGAGCTGAAGCTGACAGGACGGCTGCAAATCAAAAACTGCCGCTTAAGATCTAACCAGGCAGGAAATTAAATACTATGATACTCATCACACTGAAACTGAGAGTCAATAAAATGGGACACGTTGGATAAGCTGTTGCTAATAAAGCTGAAATGAAAGTGAGTCTTTATTCTCATCTGTATGCTGCGAGTCAGTATGTTAATTTTTATAATGAGGTAATTTTTTATAATCATGTTTTAGTTAATGTTCCAAAAGCACTTTTTTTTATCTTAACATCATTCAGAATTTCAGGGAGTTTTTTACGAACTGGCTTATAAATATACATTTATCCCAAATTACCAAATATCCTTTGACTTCGTTTGGTTTTTATATCGAAGCTCCTCCAGAATCTTTGATTTACTCTGAAGTCTGTGAACGAAGAAACTGGGATTAATTAGAAAAAATCTTATTTACAATGATGGCGCCCGTGCCCTTCATCCAAAAAGGGCAACGCTGCCAAATAAACTTAACGGATGGGATTGGGGATGTGTTTGATTCAGGAATCTTGTTTGCACGTCCGAAACAAGACACAAATTGGTGCTTCGATGATAATTTTGTGTGTTGTTCGAATAATCAATGACTGAAATGAGGCGAGTGCTCAGAGCAACGAGAATGCACTGACATTCTCACCTCAGATGATGAACAAATGCTTAACAGTCGACACATAAAGTCCACCAGCAAGGCCAGAAGAAACTTTTCCTGCTTTGAGTTTTTTAACCCTGCCATTATTGTGTCAAGAGTCCGACTGACCTCCTAGTTTTGTAGTTTACATTCACACTATTTCATTTTTTGTTTCAAAATGCAGAATTTTAGCAACATTTATGCCCCATTTTCATACTTACAGTAGCTTTTTAAAGCGCTTAAACTGAGAATTTTTGCTGACAATGTTTTAGTCTGAAAACCTCAGGAGCACATCGCCTTCCTTTACCATCTTTCTTTTAACATGATGCTTTATGTCATGTGACTCCAAGTCTGTGTTTTATGCTGCCATCACACCTCATTATCAGTTACAGTTCCACCTCATTTTGTTTTAAGCAAAGAAATCGCTGATCTTGTTTTCCTTCATTGCTTTTTTGATCCATTGCCATTTTCTACAACTAAGCAACCAGCCCTCTACTTCCTGTTTACACCAGCATGTGCATACATTTAAATAACCATGTCAGTCATGTTAATCTGAAAGATAATTTCTGAAACTGTGCTTAAACACTCCTTTGGATGATCATTCTAGTATTAATACAACAATGTTGGAGTGTGGATGAAGCCTAAATTTCCATCGTTTGTAATGGATCATGAATATTTGGACCTCAGCCTCTGTGTCCGGCCTCTGCCTCTATGAGCAGGGTCAATTAAGGTGAATGACAGCCACAGCAGAGCTGATGCAGCGCAGCCTGAAGGCCTGCTGATCTGTGGCTACAAGGCTCTTTTTTTAAAATGGGCAACCCACCTCTCCAGACACACAAAATAATGCTTTGTCAGGCATTGCAATCAGAACCCTTTTAGCCTGAATTTGGCTCCACATTTTAGCGAGCTAAGATTCACTTATTTCCGTCACTTTAGCAGTAAATAACTTTTTTTATGTCCGAGTAATCCCATTTAACTTTTTTTGGACGTATTCCTGTTTCTCCGATCAGATTTTTTGACATAAAATTGTTCTGCATTGTGAGTAAAAACAGCAAATAAAGGCCAGTAGAGTGTGTGTATGAGATAACCTCACCCCACTCACAGTTGAGGGACCATTATATAAGCCTACTGTAATTAAGTTTACAGGCTGATTGTTGTGGATTATTTGCTAAGCTGACACTTGTCAAAATAGAACGTGCATGCCTGTTGGCAAGCACACAGTGGGGATTTAACCAGGTTATTAAAGCTTTAACCCATTTCAATTCAGCTTGAGCTAAATGGATAACAACCACAGAGATGGATTTCCATTTCATCCTAATTCACAGGATCATGCCTACGTACTCTATTTCCCCCGATGGTTCCCTTTTCAGAACATCCATCTGCACCGAGCCCTTCTCTTTCATCATCTGTTAGTATAATTTCATCTCATACTTTGACAGAAATGGGAGGCTGCTTTTCAGTCAGAAAGTGCAAAATATATGCTACAAAAGAGAGCGTGCATCCGGATAATTAATAGTGACATTGAAATTGATTACCGGCTGCGTGTTCATAACCTGTAATTCCAATTGATCCGACACTACAGATGCATATACACATATTATATATAAACAGTTGACATGTGGGAGGGGTTTCTGTTGTGGCCAGTTTCATTTTGCTGACCAAGATACTTTGTAGAGGCAAGACTTGGTCCAAATTAACATGTTGACCTGTCGGATCTTAAAGTGTGACAGCAGTGATAAGATCTGCGCTTTGTGAGGACTAAGAAGGCAATTATATAAAGTCCAACTGAAGTTCTAACCTGCTTAGAAGGAGTCAGACAAGATTGATATGATACAGACTTGCTCTTTTAGTTTCATTTTGATTGATTGTTTGTGTCCCTGTTTGTTTTTTTCATAGGAAAAGTCAAAGAAGCATTGTGAGTCGACGCCCTCGCCAAGCCGGGCCACTGAGGCAGTGCAAATGTCCATTAACCTGTGAAGGAGAAACAAAAAAAGTAGCTGCAACCCTGAATGAAGCCAAACTCTCATCCTGCTGCAGCTAACGATTAGCTGTATCCCACCCTACAGCAGCGTTCAATTGACACGACATAGCTCACAATTCTCCTAATGGCTCATTTAATCAGTCATTTTACGACTCACTAGGGTGAATCTGCACCTAAAGATGGAACAAATCACTAATCAAACCATTAAGTCCAAACAGCACAGCGACTTGAGTGGCGTGATGCTGTGCTGCTGCCGGTGGGATGACTCAACGGAGGACGAGCCAAACGTCGAGGCTGTTTCACTGCTGCCCTCGGTGAGGGAACAACAAATGTTTGGTTACGTCTGGGATGTTTGAACAGATGGAGGAGAGCCCCCTTTCTGCCAATCAACGTCGCCTGAAGGGAGCACGCCCTAATGCGGCGAGCCACAGACAGGAAGCGACGCCTACAGCACACTCCGCTGTACGTACTGTACATGACAATATGAAACACACACAACCTCCCCATCAAACCCCGTCGTCAGCACCCCACCACCACCTTTTTCTCACCAGAGCCCCAGACTCCTTCATTACGGGGTCCTCGCCATGCTCTCTGGCAAACCCCCCCAGGGCTCGTTATCGATAGCTCTGCACTGAGCAGCCAAGCCGATTGGAAATACCAACAACCAAGGCTCAATGGATATATGGGGGCGAGCGAGTAGAATTCATTAGAGTCTCGTGACACCACTAAATCTAATGCAGCAACTGCGACTCATGCCTCGATCTGATAGGGACAATTTATCGAAGGGGAGTCCTTCCCCCCCTCTCCTGTGATGTGGGGATGAGAGGAGTTGTAAACACTGGATTCTCCTTGCGGCACCTGAAGATAACGGTGGCAGAAGGTTGCCTTGCATCACGATCACAGTGATGTATGCATGGCGAATACGGGAGAGTAGCGTAGTATCCCCCCCTTTCTCTGCTCTCTCTCATGGCCTGATGTCCGTATCTCTCCGGCTTTTCATCTCTGCCGATCGGATCTGTTGTTGCTGTGTGGTCGTAGTCGTCTCAGGTGAATTGAACACAACATCCACCTGTTTCTTTTTCTCACTTTGTCCCAAATACTTGAACAACTGAAAATGGAATCACTGACTTCAATCTCAGTGGCCACAAACCTACACACACACGTCTGTTCAGCATATACACTCACACACAAACCCAAAAGGACTCTTGAAGTGGCCCTTAAAAACCAGGCCACTGAATACTGAGTACAGGCTCTTCTCTCGCTAGCTCCTCCTTTATCATGCTTCAAACTGAGGCCATGTATGCATCCTCTTCCTGCCATGCTGCTGCTGCTTACACCTTCTGCAAAGCTCTGGGATGTTTTTACCGCTGCGCTCGGGTGACTGAAACAGTGCTCTTGCTTGGGAACAAAAGGAAACGGCGTTCCTGTTTAAGGCTGCTTCGCTCTGTGACAGCCCCCTGGCAAGCTCAGGCGGCTTCTCTAGTGGCTGTCCTTGACTGTGTGTGTGTGTGAGCTACTGCGAGCGAAAAGACAAGGGAAGAAAAGAAAGAGCTATCTTGAGGAAATGAGGAAGATGCCACTGGATGTGTGACTTGGGAGTTGTTTCTTGGCCCTGATGAGGTTACAGGCAGTCTGAGCACATACAATATCCATGCACACACACACACACGCTAGCACTCACAAACACACTGTTTGCCCTCTTCACCCCAATTTCTGTCGTTGGGCTGCATTGCCCTGCGGAATCTGGCCCATCGATCTGTCCGGGGCCGACTCGAGTAAATGTACTATTCACAATCTGTCTCCTCGCTTCTAATTTCCATTTGAGCGATTGGCCGGTATGGCTGGAGCATCGCCCAGAGGCTGAAGTCCATGGAGAGTGACTCTATTGTCCAGTGCTTTATTTATCCCTCTCTGGGCTAGAAAACTACAGCCCCCCCGCCGCCTACAGCCGCCAGCCGCCACCCTCCTTCTCCACAGCCAGCAGCCAGCAGCAGCAGCAGCAGCAGCAGCAGCAGCAGATCAGTGGACACTGCAGAGAAGCAGAGGGAGTTGTCTCCTGTGGCTACATCAACTGGAGTCTGTCTCACACAGGCTGGCGGAGTTGTGTCTGTTTCAGCGGTGCCTTGACGGCGCTTGGGCTGTTTTCAGGTTCACTGGCGACTGTTTAAACAGCCGAGATGTTGAAGGGAGCTCTGTAAACATAAAAGAAGCCTCCACAGTTTCCTCTTTTCTAACTTGCTTGTGGGCCTAGGACTCATAGTGGGTACCAAAAAGGCATGTTATTGCAATGTTCCCAGACAAATTAGCATTTCGCACTGGTTTTGAAACTACAAATACCACCATGAGCCAGGATGTCCTTCCTCTGACAGCAGCTGCTGTTTCAAAAAGGACGAATGACAATGTCAGCAATTACTTTCCCTGTGAAACACATATAGTTTGCTGCTACAGCTGCATGGAAAGCAGGCAAAATGTCTAAATTAGCTGCTGAGATGCAGCACAAGTACATAAGTTAAAACATAATCAAAACAAACCCAAACAAATAGCCTGTATTGCTTAATTCCATGCTTTTTTAGCTTGTTACCTCTATAGCATTAACTGGTTTTCCTCAACTTAAGTGTGATAAAACTTTTCATAAAGTCAGTCTAATAATTAATCATATAATCACTTTTACTGACATAAATGTGCCACAGTTGGAACAGCAGTTACATAAGCTTTTAAATAAACCATAACTCAACTGCATGCATGTGCTTCACATGTGATTTCTGGTTCTTAAACAAGCAGCTAAATCTTTTTTGCGCCTCGCTATTGTTGCTGAAAGACTTGTAGCTAAATGTGGCTGATGTGATCTGACTCCGGCTCCATTTCATTGTCTCCAAACTAATGTCAAGATGTTTTATACTTTCCAGCTAATGTGCTCTTTCTGCAAGGAAACAATAACCACCGAATGTGTTTTGAAGCAGGCACACTACAACATGAATATGTAAATGCGTCTAATATATCAAGATTTACCAACAGCCTCTCACTTCTTAAAATCACAATGCAATGTTCTTCTCCGAGAGTATTCCCCCTGAACAAACTTCCAATTATGTTATGTTTATGACATCACAGAGAAACCTGTTATTAATATCGCGCAGGCATTTTAAGTATCGTTGTGATGGATGGTGCCTCACAGCTTCACTTTAATCCACCGCGCTAAAGCAAGATTCACAGCAACACAAATCGTCCTCTTATGTTTTGGATGATATAACAAACCCATTAACGCTGATAGCTTGACTAAAATATCTTTTCATAAGACTGGCAAATCACGCATTTTAAACATTCTGACATCAGAGAGAGGAGATGGGAAACTATGTCATGTATGCCTGCAAACAAACTATGCTAATACTTGGAGTATTTCAAATATTGCAAAGCAAATGATCCGTCCCTTAAAGCAAATTGAAATGATGCATTTTTCTCATTTCCTTTGTGGAAGGGGGCACGCACATGGAGCGAATTAAAGGGACGTTCTTCGCAAGACAACGCTCTTCCTCAAAGCCTTAATTTGAAATTGAAAATGATGTGAGTTTATTCCTGTCGAAGATGAAAAGTAACACTGACATGAACCTTTTTGAAGCGCCGGGGCGGCTGAAAGCTGAAAGCCATGATTGATGTTGTGGGTATGAAAGTGGAGCACGTGCATCAGTGGCACACTGGGGAGCGGGCTGGAATAGTCAGAACTCACTCCTGAAAAGGTTAACTTAAAAACAGGAGAGATAATAGACATGTAGGTGGCATGGGAGGGAAGTTAAAAGAATCCACAGAGGGGAAAGGAAGCAGGAAATGGAAGAAAGGAGTGGAAAAAAAGAAGAGGAGGACAAAGAAATGTGGAAAAAGTGGCAGGAACATTAGCAATCTGACTCCCCTCCCTCATTTCTTCACTCCTTCCCTAATAACTCCCATGGCTGTGTATGACCATCTGCCTGCAGAACACTGCAGGGTCGGCGGTGGCTGCAGACGTGCCTGTCTGACTGTGGCTGTGCCAGGACCCCATCCACCTGCAGTGACCTAACAGAGCACCCGTCTGCTTAGAAAGCCCCCGCTTGGCCCAAACCTGGCTCACTTAGGTCCTCTGTGTGCGTCCTGTTTGTCACAGTGTGTGTGCGTGTGTGCATGACTACATCTCAGGTACATGCATGGGTGTTATTGTAATTTAAGTAGGCGTGGAGCTCAGGTGTGTGTGCGTGTGTGTGTATGTGTGTGTGTGTGTCAGAGGGTACAGTTAAACGAGTGAGCTGGGGACATTAGCTGTCTATAAAACGAAAAAGAGGGACAACCTCATGCTCGCTGTCCTTCCCAGTCGACCAGTGCTAAGCAGGCAACAGATGGCCTGCTGGCATAATAAGCTGAATAATGGCCTCACACAGACATACACACACACACACACGCACACACACGGTTTGGCACAAAGAGAAAAAGACGGAGCGACGTCTTCCTACAACTATAAACAAAAGAGGATAAGAAGGAGGCAAAGTGGAGAACCAGAGGACAAACACAGATGACTGGTGGAGTTTTTATTGCCTCCATTGCAGCTACAGGAAGAGCACTGCAAGAATTACTTCAAGAGTGAAATAAAACAGCTTAATAACAGAGTTTTATTGTCCACGGACAATTCGCACTGGTGTTCTTGCTTGACTTTGATGGCCTGAACTAATGTTGGCATTGTAGGTTTGTGCAAACCATGAATATAAATAGTAACGCATTTTATTTTGGCAATTTTGCAGCAATTTAGAGTTATTTTTTTCCTAAGTTTAGTTGAGTTTAGGCACAGAAAACATGTTTTTAGGGTTAAAATGGATCATATTTTGGCTCAATCCACTATTTTCAGTTCACAAAAATGGATGAAAAACATCCAAATTTGTTTTAATAAGTGGCATAATTTTGGCTCTAGATGTCACCAGGTTTAAAAAACAGAAGCGTTTCAGCATTTGATGGATCTTCATTAGTGTTTTCCCTGCTTCCTGATTTTTTAAGGGTCAGTAAAGAACTAATTGACTCGCTTAAATGGGAGTTTTTTCGCTGTCACCATGGGAGGAGGAGATGAGGCAGTTAGGGTCCTCTGTGCCACCAAATTAACGCCTTCTAGATTTCATTCATTACAGCTCAGGAAGGAAGAAGAAGAAAAAAAAAAGGACAGCCACCAGACCCCCGTCGGGTCGTGCTGACTCATAAATGACACACTCCCGATCGAGGGTTCGCCTCAGAAAGCAGAATGTGACCTTGTTTTGAAAAATGAAAGCTCCCTACTAGCCATTTACTGCAAGTCGTGCCTGTGGATTTGGTGAGTCATTAACATGAGTGGGCCCCCTCTCTTCAATTCTCAGGCTTCACAGTTGAAGAAGCTCAGTGAATGTATGAAAGTAATATGGACGGTTGCGGTCAGGGAAGCAGAAATAAAGCGATTTTAAAGTCCTTGAATTTGGAGCACGTCATGCTGAAATGTGCCTGGTTTAATTCAATGCCCCTTTAATGAGCCTTAATGAGCTGAAGATATGGACATACACACATGTGTGTGTTATCTCTGTATCCATGAGAGGTAACACCAGCCTCTCTCTGCATGAGACTGTGGCATTTCAGTCCAGCCATTGATCTGTTCGGGTGAATCCGAGATAGAGAGACGACTATGAGCTCCATCCAGAGAGATACCATCTCATTATCATATCTTTATATGCCAAGGAATCCTTCTTACCACAAATGAGGGTAAAAATTTGGAAGGCATCAGTGAAACAGCTCTTCCTGCTGCCAAGTATGTATGTGGATAATACAAGTGAGTTGAAAACCTGAGAGAGAACTACTGATTACATAATGTTATCAACTCTGTTCCAATTTTACGATGGAATGAATGTGCCTGTTGGGTCATATTGAGGATCTAGGTTTGTTTTCTTCTGAATATTATTATCTAATTTTGTTGGAAAACATATATTGAATGGCCAAAAGCACATAGACACACAGACATAGCAACCATATGTGATATTTGGGTATATATGGGTATCAATATGTTGATACACCAGCCTTTAATTTTCCAGGAATTGATGGATTTCCACTTGTTCTGCCAGAAAAAATGTTGATATTAGATGAAGGCTTTTCTTTTCAACATCTTTTTAATTCATTTTACAGTCTACTGGAGCTCAATGTGCAGTGCAGATAACTCACAGGTGTTTATTAAGCGATCCACAGGACCAGTCAGGCACAGATGTTAAGCATTAAAAGGACGTTTCAATTATTCTAAAACAGGAGTTTAAATGACCTCAGTTACTTATCGCAGAGTCTGATGCAAGTTTGAGAGATTTTTTCTTTTTTCTAAAGGCACTTCAGGTTTCTGAGAAACGCCGCTGAAGTGCCCTAACAAGAGCTGACAGGATATTGCTTGCATGGCAGCTGAGAGAGCAGCTAAAAAAAACACTTTCTGCATGGCCTCGCAAGTGCTTGTCCTTTTTTTTGATTAATTTATTAGATCTTTAGTTATTTTTTCAATACAGATTAAAGATCACAATTCACCTTAATTCACATTTAAACTGCTAATAAATAAAACAATTTGTATAGGAGCAATAAATGTTAGTTTTAACCTGAATTCTTCTGCACCAAACAAGGAAAACAGCTTCTTTATGGGCCTTTATGGGAGAAAGAATGAAGAACAGCTGATTAAAAAATGTCCACATAGTTTTGGCTGTGTAGCATATATTTTCAATGCATTAAAATACCATGCAATGTAACTTTTGCAGTAATTAATCTCAAGGCTCTGACAGGCAAAAAGACAGCAGACGGACAGGCAGATAGATGGTGGTAAAGTCACTCATTATAAGGACGGTTTCTCCATTAATTTTCCATTCGTGTGTGTTGCCCAGATGCGACCAACATGAACATGTTAATGACTACCTCATGTCTGACAAGGTCTCATTAATGTCTCATTAACATAGATCAGGGTGCATGTCAACTGAATGTAACGGGCTCAGTGTGTGTTTGCACATGTTGGCTTTGCAGCTGCAGGCCTGGAAAAACATGACGTAAAAGCAGTGAGGTCATAGTTTTTCATCTCAATGAAACTATCTGAGCTCTTGCGTATATTTTTTATGTATTTTCTGTGGGCTAAAAATGTGCCCCAGTGGCTAAACCTGAACCAAGTCCAGCTTAATGGGTGGGCCAGAGCTCGACGGAGTGCGATGTCCTACCTGATTGGCTCAATGGCGCGTGACGACGGAGGTGATTGGATCAACAGTGCGTGAGATCCAGTTCGATTGGGTGAAGTGACCACCAGCTGAATGCAGAGGACACAGCTGCTCTCCACGCTCACTAGCCTCCGTCACGAGACCACGCACACACACACACGCGCACACACACTGGTGAGCATGTTGTAGCTCCATATGTAGGACCATGCTGTGTTGCCCTAGGGAGGCATTACCATTTAGAGTAGGGCGAACGATCCAACAGTGCTAGACGGAGCCATGGCTCATGTGTTGGCCACTCTCTCTTCTCGGGGAACGACACTTCTCGACCGCAGCCTGCTGTTGCTGTCCGTCGCGGTGCCAACAAACTATTAGCTGGAGTACTATCCATCATGAAACCTCTCCTGTTTTGGACGCAAAATTCATCCTCTCCATCTCTGTCTGGAGGGCGGCTTGTCTTTGCAACAAGCACAGAAAACCCACACTCATGGCTACTTTCCCCCCCACACACCCCCACGCACATTTACACGCACACACACACATGAGGAGCATATGTAGACTTGCATACAGAAATGTATTCCCAAGATATCTGCATGTTAATGAGCTGTTTTGCTTCAGAGATGTTGGACATGTTTACTTGCAATATTGACTTATTTATACTGGGAAAATTCAATCATGTGTGCCGTTAGTGTTTGGAAGCAACTGCAGAGAAAACGATGACATGTTGACATGTTCCTTTATTGCACCGAACATGGGTCAGTATCACTAACACCATCATGCACATGCACTCAACTTGAATTATTTTTTATAAAACTGAGTTTAAAAAGTTCATGGAAGCAGAAATTTGTGAAAAAAAAGTTGTTGAATTCTGCAAAAAAGCTTTTTCACGTGTTGATTGGTTTTTGTGTTTCTGAAAAAGACTTAATATTTGCGACTGGAGATGGAAAAACACTTTTTTAAAGTTTAATGATGAAAAATTGGGTAGTTTCATCATACAAAAGGGACTTCATTAAAAGTCTAAGATTTTACAAACAATGCTTTGACACCCACATACCTCTGCTACAAAAAATTATGTAACCTTTTCTGACTTTTTTAAGTTCTTTACTTAAATGACTTGGTTATTGGTTCGTATCTGATTGACCGTTTATATGTAATTTGGCTGTGCTTGAGACACGATAGACACATCTAATGATTCTCCATCTGTCTCATCCTTTGTTTTCTGTCATTTCTACACACCAGCCATCTAATAAAGGCAATAATACAAAAAAAAGAGCAGTAAAAACCTTTGGATAGTAAACTCTGCTTTGTGTAAAGAGGCTATAAGCGAGACAAAGCTGGACTATGGTGCCAGAATAAGGAATATGACAGCACATCAAAGTAATACATATAAAAACAGCCCCATGGAGACTAAAATCAACTGGCAAAGAAAAATAATTTAAAAAAAACTAAAGTTTAAGACATTACATTTGTCAAACTAAGTGATTCAACTGCAGCTCTTCAAACAGATCTTTCTTTCTCAGAGATTTGCTGAGCTGAGCTTTGCTTTTTTTTTAATAATGATAAACTAAAGAGTCAGTTTTCAGTGCTGAATCTAAGCTGTGTGTGTGTGTGTGTGTGTGTGTGTCAACTTATAGCTCTGTTACGGAACAGGAAACTGACACAGGCGGCGGGCAAAGACCAAAAATGTGTGAGGCCAAAATTGGCATCGCAGTGCCATTATAATTCACAGTGATAATGGGTAATTCATCCACGCTCATTTTCCAGGCTAATTTACTAATTGGACTCAGTAGGAAAATTGGTCGGGGAGCTAAAAGAGATATAATTCTGACGGATAGGGTGCAGCGTCAGTGTCGGCTCCTGATAAATGACTGATTAACAACAGATTACACACAGCTTAATTGATTTTTAGCTGATCTTAAATTTTGGGTTCAGCTATTTATTGTGTGAGGTTGTCAAAAAGTTTAATCACTTTACAGTAAAAGTTTGTAAAACGTTTAAGGAAATTACACCACACATTTAAGCAAGAAAATCCCCCAATCATCCTTTAACCGCAGGGCACACACACACACACTCACACAAAACCGCAACCACACATACTTTATTCTTTTCTTCCCCCCATTTTTCTTGTCCTCCTCCATCATATTTCCCCCAGTAGAAAGCTCAGCGCTCAGCATGTGCACACACACATATTCCATGAATCGACAGCATACAGTGAGTGGGCTAGCAGCTTGTACAGTGCAGCCGGTTATCTGGGTCGTGGGAACGATTGAATGTGCTGTGGGAGAAAGAGATGGTCCTCCGCCGTGTCTCTCCACATGCCCCGTCCTTATCAGGTGGCGGGGAGCCGGTTTGCGGGGGAAATGGCGGCCTGTCACGGCTCTTTGGGCTGCCAGGAGATGGCCATTATCGCCGCCACTCCATGGCTGTCTGTGCCACTATCTCCACTCCGCAAGGTTCCTCTTTATGTGCTGAGGGACATTTTTCCAAAGTGTGTGTAGTGAGGGGCATGGAGGAGGAGAAGGGGGGGAGGGCATCAAGGATCGAAGCCCTGTTCGCTTTTCTAATTCCCTCTTCATAGGAGAGGTTCCTGATACAGAGATCAATACGGGCTGAGAAGAGGGGAGGGGGATGAAAGCTTACCAGCGAGAGGGCAGCTAACACTTTCTACTATGACATCTGGAGCTGCATTTTTAAATTGGAGTTAGTAATGTTGCTCAGATCAAGGATTAGTCTCTAATAGGGATCTAATAGGAGAATATGACCTGCTGTGTGCAGAGTGGAACCAGTAATAAACCCATCTTAAGGGTAATATGTGTTTCATTTTGCACCAATTATGGTATAATTCTTATATAGAGGTCAAATTGATAGTGTGCCTGTATGCACAGTGAAGAGGTTTAGTTTAAATCGTGTTATGGAAATACAAGAGTGAATGTGAAAGAATAAGGCCTGAAAGACATAAAACCACTCTTTAAAAGGGAGTTAAACTTGCAGAATCAGAGAAAATCAGGAATCTAAACTGGCTACTTCACTTTATGGGACCTGTGCATTAAAAACATTGCACTTTATATTTTAATCCATCATTCAGGACTAAGTTGAATGACTGAATTACATTTTTTAGCCACATAAAGTCACAAGAGGTTTGAAGATTTGCACTGTAACTGGTGCTAAAATCTAACATATAGCATCTTTTAGACAAGAGTAAAAGGATTTAACAAAAACAACCAACCAGCTTCCCTGTCATCTTTATACCTCAGCTGCTAATGTGGCAAAAAAGCATCAGCTATTCTAATTTTACATATATATATCCAAATTTAACACAACAGAGAAAAATGAAACCATGATTTAGACTTTATTTATCTAGAAACATTAACCACAACCTTAAAAAGTTACCTTTTTCATAAAAGCATCCTATTTTGAAACTACTTCAACATCAAAACAAAGAAAATCATCACAGACAACAAAGATGTCTGGCGGAAATATATCAGATTAAGCGAAGAACTTTGCTGTTTATACTGCAGCATGTATCATTTCCCAGTTGTAAATCCTTCCTGAGGAAAATGGTGAGAGTTAAAAATGCCAAATATCCTGATGTTACGCTTTAAATAACATCAAGCAAAATCTGAGCAGAAAAATCAAACTGTAACTTGCTCATAACTCTGTCTATTTCGTTTCAATTGAGACAAAACTCCGACTCCTGTGTCGAAAAATCTGGATGCATTAACACAGTCATCAGCTCTTGTGTCATCCCGACAGACCAATGATGTTTTCAACCTCAGGCTGGGAGATAATTACAGTCTCAGAGTTGACGCCAAAACTCCAAAGCACTGCTTCAGTCACAAACCTTCACGTTATTGCGGAGTGAATTTGCAGATGTGGCTGCAACAACTCACTTTGCTCATCAGGCACAAAAAGCGGTCACTCATTGGCTAAATGTTTTGTTTAACTTCACATTTGCGTTAAGTGCATTCTCAAATTTACATTTGGCTGCACCCCAAAACACAAAGTGAGCCTTGTTGAAAACTTGACATGCACTGATTACATCATCCTATTTTATAATTAAGCCAATAAAAAAGGAAGGCTGGCTTTGACTTTCCAAACAGAAAGGAGGCGAGGCTGTTTGGCGAAGTCAGATCTTGTGCAAACAGATAATAATCCTTGACAGATCCTTGTATACTGCACAATCACGTATGTAATAACAAGCAGATGAATCCTGGCTCATCCCTCCCATGTGGCGCAGATGTTTTGAATTGATGCATTGCAAATCAAAGCTCCTTCAAGTGAACAGCAAGCTCTGACATCGACATTTGACATAGTAATGAATCTATTACTGTTTAGAATGAAATATGCATGTATGGATACATTTCTATGATGCTTGAGTTCACTCTGGTTGTGTATCAATGTGAAAAGCCACCAAAAATATCATTTAAACCCCAAACAGGATAAAAATGAATTTGTATTTCTCATTATTTGCCCACTCGATTGCACTCGTTCAAGTCGAAAACTCGAGAAAAACCCCGGCTGATCTCGCAGGAAGATAAACTGGAACGGCTCTCTTGAAAATGCAAAAAAAAGCAAAGACAAATCCTGCTGTGTTACTGTGTCAACACACCGTCCACCTTCCACTCCCCCACTTAGAAATAAACAGTCTCATGGTTCCTGACATCTGGATTTGTTATTGACTCCTTGTTTATTAATTAACAAAACTAATCCGTCAAATGAGCTCCCGAATGGCACAACTGGGACTCCGTACACAGGGTGTCACTTTGCCCTGATGTTCCCATGTGACTCACTCCGGGCTGCATTGTTTGCCTCCCTAATCGGCCACAAAAAAGGGTGAATTTAAAAAACGTAAGGGCATTTTTTCTGTGGCCGTGGGGCGTGAAAATTGGGACAGGAAGTGGTGAAGGAGGTGCAGATTTTTCGTCTCTTTTCAATTGTGTTGTTGTGCTTCTCTTTCACCTCGCATGCTTTTGTTTAGGGTGTTGGGTTAACTTTGCATAAATTCCCCATTTTCCTCACCTCGAAGGCTGCATAATGCAGGTGTTGATATTCAGGGCAAGAGATTGATTATGCTCACGGTAACCCATTAAAAGAATCGAATATGTCAGGGTACGGGTTCTGAATGTGTGCCGGTGGAGATTAAGCAGTATGTGCTGATGAGGTGAGAGTACAAGGACTCTGTCCCCTGGGCTCACTTCCCTCAGCCTCCCTCTGAAACCGTTGAGCTGCTGCATTTTCTGTCACTGTACTGTTGCTAAGGAAAAAATCAGCCGCCTGGAGGAGGAAAGGTAAAAAATAAATAAGTAAAAGTCCTGACAGCACATCCTGCGTATGTCAGTCAAAGTGTCAAAACTCTGTTCCACAGATCATAAAAAGAGCCGTGTGGGTTACAGAGCGGGAGCACGTGTGAATGGATAAGCTGACATGAGCACGACCCTGATTTGTCAATATTACTTTCGCTGAAAATCAGTTCAGGCAGAACGCACATGTCACAGGTTTTAACTATTTATTGCATCTGTGCATCTTTGAGTTTAGCTGTGTGGTTCTGCACAGGGAACCAGCAGTGTAGAGATTAATCACATGGAAAAAAGGCCACAAATCTGACCCACGATCATTGCAAGTGTCTGGTTTTATTAGCTTGAGCCAAGATGGCCGCTGAGTGACAGGACTTGAAGGGTTGCTTGCACTCTTGGCTCTGTATTTGCTGTAAAAACAACCGTCTGCATGCAAAGTGAGTAACGCTAACGATAGCAGCAAATGCTAATTATGAGCCAACCTTCTGGGCGCTAAAGCCGTGAGCTGTGTGTTTACAGAGAAGTTCACATTCAGTATGATGACACTGGAGGTAAACAGCATCCAGTCAGTCAGCAGAATTTTGTTGCTGACTACGTTAAAGAGTTTAAAGTTAAAAAAAAAGCTAAAAAGTTAACATAAACCTGCCTCAGTGTTTGTGTGGCACAAAACAAATTCCTGAGTCAGTATTTGAAATAAAATTGGATGAAGTTATTGATTGATTTTGGGTTTTTATGTTTGTAAAAGTTAAAATAACACATTTTTCTCACAACCAAATCGAATCGAATCGCAGCGTGTCTCATCATTAAACTGATCTGTATTGAATTGGAAACAGATTGTGGACTTTGTATCTGCAAAGGAGATTAAATCCCCTGAGAGTGAGATCTCAAATAAATCAGAGCAAACTTGGCAGGAACTGTCACCGAGCTCACGAAGTTTTTGATGAATATTAAAACTGCGAGGCTCCATTATCTTCCATTGTATTTAACTGTTCAAACAAAACTCAAGAATCTCCTTTATTGCCTTGACATAACAATCCAAACACCTTCAGGAGGCAGCAGGGCAGAACAATCCCACTCCTTCTTTGTTTAGCACAATTACCCCACTCCTCATTTCACACTAATACTTCAAGTTAAAGAGCCATCGCTCATAAAAAAAAGACTTTACATCAGAAACAGGCCAACAATCCCCCTCACACTTGATATGCAGCTGATTATCCAGGAATAAATAATGGCTCATTAAGAGTCATTATGAACTTATCAGATACAAGAGCATGTGACCCCAAAACGGCAACCCGAAAACAAAGCGGATTAGGGCAGCGAGGAGGGAAAAGCGGCAGATTCAGCCGTTGTCGGACCGAGATAATGAAATCACCGGCTAATAGAGCTGTAATCTGGGTGCGCGTCAACGCCAAAACCCACGCAACTGTGTCAGTGCCCACTCTTGCGGTGTGTTTGATGTTGACAGAAAGGGAGGCTGAGCGTGAATGCCTGGCTGTGTTTGGAGTGAGAGTGTGTGTTTGTGTATGTGTATGTGTGTGTGTGTGGATAAGGGGAGTATGTCAGGGGACAGGAGGGAGGAGGGTACAAATGCAGAGGGGAAGGCAGTAATCAAGGCTCAATCTGCACATCCTCTACCCCCAATTAGAGTAGGAGGAGTATAACAAGCAGTGTCTGACACCTCCCAGCGGAAAAATCACATAAACAAAGAGACACAGAGAGACAAACAGAGGAGAAGAGATGAGTTGTGATGATGGAGAGAGATATGCGAGAGGAAAAAAAGGAAAGAAAAGAGAAGGAGGAGGCAAATCAATTCTCAGCTTTATGCCTCGGGCCGGTGCATATCATCACATCTGTATCAAACCTGTCAGCAGCTCAGGGTCTACCTGTTGGCTGAGCGAGGGGGGGCTGCTGGAAGAAAGAGGAGGTGGTGATAGTGAGCGAGAAAAAACATAGGGAGAGGAAAGAACACAGAGGTAGAGATCCCGAGGTGGTGAGACAGAGCGGAAAAAGAGAACAAAGAGCAGGAAAGGTGGATGACGTTTCTGATTTTTAAGGCGGCTGGACTAAAATGTTTTTTTTGTTTGTGAGTTTTGACTCACTTCCTGTCAAGTCTAACTGTTCCAAAGACTAAAATTAAATACTGTGATTCTCAGAAGTAATAAAATATACATTATTACTGGTTACAATATTCGTTCAATCCAACAAATGAATGCTAAAAATATATTATATCAACTTAAATAGCTGCAAACAGCTTATAGATTATTAGTCAACAATAACTTGAATAAAGATTTTCACAACCATGTGCATGTCTGTTTTCCTTTTGTGCTCATTTTTTGTAATTTTGTGCCTTTTTGTTGTCATTTTGTGTTCCTTCATGATTGTTCTGCCTCCGTGAACTCAATTT
>JAPZDV010000017.1:7334559-7345662 GCA_029814665.1 Acanthurus lineatus | reverse complement strand
GCATGTCTGTTTTCCTTTTGTGCTCATTTTTTGTAATTTTGTGCCTTTTTGTTGTCATTTTGTGTTCATTCATGATTGTTCTGCCTCCGTGAACTCAATTTGTGTTGTTCTTTGTGGTTGTTTGTCTTTTGTTTTTAGTTGCTTTGCACCACTTTATGGTCAACTGGCAACAATTTGTATTTGTTTTTTGTCTAATTTTGGTTGTTTTGTCTCTTAGTGGCCATTTAACATGTCTTTCTAATTATTTAAAAACACTTTGCAGTTGTTTTGCATCACTTTGTGGTGATTTTGTGTCACTTTGTAATTATTTTGTCTCAATTTTGCACCGATTTGCATGTTTTTTTTAACCTTTTCATGCTCTTTAAAGGTTTAAAGGTTTCTTTATGGCTGTTGGATTGACCTTCCAACAGTAAATCTCAACAGTAACTGCAGTCACTCACAACCAACAGACCAACTAATTATCACCTTCTAACACTGACAGGAGGGGGCTCGAGGGTCTGTGACCCCTCTGGCTTCCCCGCTGCTCGGCTACAAACCTGATGAACAGTCACAAGCTAAATTGGCACAGTCAGATCTCTGTCCCTTCAAGTTCACAGAGGTCTGAAGAAACACAGGTGCTATAAAAGAAACATAAAAAGTTAAGTTATAACCGAAGCAAGGTGCCCTTTCAGGAAGATACTCCTTAAACTCACAGCCATATGAATGGTCACTACAGGATTTTTTAAAGGTATCGTTATATATAAATCTTCAAAACCTGCCTGCAAGCTGAACAAAAATGGACATCCAGCTGCACAAGATGACAATTAAACAGCGTGACACATGAATCACGGTCCATTTCTGGCCCTAAATTTATTCAGAAACACTTTCGATGGATAATTAAGATGAACAGCTGCAGTTTGAACATGTGAAGCAAAAATCTCAAACTTATCCAATCAGCTGCGAGAAGAGTTTATGTTTTAATGCTTGATAATCATCTGTCTTCACACCAAGAGCATGACAAACAGGAGCCAGAGCTCATAAAATCCAATCAGATTTCTTTTCTGTGGAAAATCAGGTGGTAAACAACAACTTTAGTCACTGGGAGAAGCAACCAAACTCAGATTATACCTTTCAATTTCCCTGTGCTTCCATTTTTAAATGAACTGTTGCCATAGCCTCACATGTAAAAGCCATGTTTAGACAACCAAGTTATTTATAATTGGCCCTCAACACGTGCACCTGAACACACCACGCAAATGTCAGGATAAAACGGTTGTTTGTCATCATCATTGCCTTCATAATCGGTTGAAAGTGCAAGTAAATTCACATTTTAAGCCTTTTTCAGGGTTTTTTTTAGGTGCAAAATGAAACAAATCAGCTTTTTTTACTAAGAGTGACGGGTTCCTACATTAAAAAGTACATTTGCTGCACAAGTTAAGAATAGTTTTTAGGGAATTTATCCACATTGTGTTGTTGTTTGTTTCCATATGTCATATGTTAGGATCAGATCTGGTAAAATCACACTCACCTCCACCTGCAGCCCTGATGAAACTGTTCTTTATTATATTTTTTTTCCCTAGATGTCTCATGTTACCGTTAAGAGGCTTTAAAATTCCATTTGTGTTTTGGCTACCTGAGTTAAAACCAGGTTTCTCCCAGATTGCTCCAATTCAAATGAGGTCACCTTTTCTACTGATCATGCAGCTTATAGTCGAGGTACAGAACCTGCATGTTTGTGTGTCAGTAATGACGTGTGTGCACATCTGTGCTTTTGACAGATGTGTCCTATAAGGTTCAAAATACTGAAGTTATCAATCGTCCCTTTGCTTCGGTGAGTGAAACTGAAAACTTTTTCAAATCTCTTTGTCATTTCTTTCAGTTTCTTTTGCACGTCTCCTCCTCCTGCTCATACACAAGCCAACACACCACCAAGATGTTATTTTTTCATCTCACTCGCTCTGTTGGGATTCTCTCTTGGGCAATTCTTTGACTTCTGTTTCCTCGTTGCGTCTGACAACTTCACAGCCAAGTGCTGAAGACGTGATCATCTTTCAATTAACCCGAGTCACACCAGAAAATCCTTCTTCACTTCTTCTTTCTCTTCTTTCTGCGCTAACTGCACAAGCTTTCCTGTCAAAAAACATTTCTGATGAGGTACACAGATCTACAGAGGAATTTTAGCTAAGTAACTTAACCTTCAATTAACCCACGTTCATCTACAGTGACGTTCAAACAAGTCTAGTTGTCTTTCATGCGATCCGAGTAGCTGGCACATCAAACTAAACGTTGCATTTTGAAGTTGCTGCATGTTTTTTGCACTTTTGCATCGATGATTGTGTGTCTGTTTCGAGAAATCCTGTCAGGCTTTTTGACGCTTCTTCATTTTGTGAATAAAATAGAAACATTTTGCATAAAAAAAGTTAAGTTTAAAGTAGTTAGAAGGTGGAGTGGAAAGGTAAATAATATGCTGTTTGGAACAAAGCTGAAGAGCCAAGCACAAGCCCTTAATGATATGAGCGAGTGGCATTTGCATCAGCCAAATTTTAAAATCAGTGGCGGCAGTAGCCTCAGGGTTGGAAGTCCTGGCACCGCTTTGAGTCCTCAAACCAGATGGGAAGACTGGTGGGACAAAATGAAGCAGACATGCTCCGCTCTGACTTGCATCACCACACTTCACTTCCAATTGTTCAGTCGCCAGTTTCAGAAGTGTAAAAAAATAGAGAGAGTACTCAGATGTGTAAATGTGTCCTGCTCTGCATTAAAAAACAGGCCTCATTATACTGTATTTATGTCATGTATGAAAAAACTAAATGCACAGAATGAAAACGAGGCCATGAGTTGAAATTATCAATATATATCACGATAATTACCCAGGATTGTCATTTTCTGCCTCTTGTTCATAGCATTTGTTAGTCTGAGGAGGAACTTCTGACTGTTTTTGCATCACAAATGAAATATTATAGCAATTTTATAATCTTTATATTGAGCTTAATAGTAAGCTTGTGAAAAAAGAGAAATGAGAAACTTGAAGCCTCTAACATTATGATTCTTATTTAACAATTAGTCACCTTACTACTTGCATGTGAGATGGGTTTTTACTGTTATCGCTCTATTTTTATCAAAGCAGACAGTTATTTTTAAGCAACAAAAACTCAAAAAAACAACTGGATATTCCCTTCATGCACATAAACAACAGACAAAAGCAGTTAGTAACTAGCTTGTGTATCAAGTGGCACATTTAGCAGCAAAAGAACTGCAATTGAAAGCTAAATGAGGACAAAACTTAGGAGAAACAATGCAAGAGAAGCCTGTTTGTTAACAAGGTCATCGAATTAAATTCAAAAGTAATATGACAGTTTTTATGTTTGATTTTATTTGGTTCTTCTTTCCAGATATATAGCTCACTGACACTCCAGCACACAAAGGCCTCCCACAGGTTTCATGTGCTGCTTCTCATGTGCTTTTTACCTCCCTCTTATGATCATGTATGTAGGAGTCTGACACAGAACAGCCAGGCACAAATGCAACACAGACTCTCTAAGTTCAAAGCATTTCCTGCACATACAGCCTTAAAAATAATGTAAGAAAGTTGTTATTTAGCCTTTTTTTAGCCAAATTATCTTGTTTCTTCGTGGCCTTGAAGCTGGCTATGTGTGGCCTGATATTCATCCAGATGTTGGGAACCTCTAGTCTCGATTGAAGCATTTAAAATCAACCTTAAATGCTATGAACTCTGATCCAAATATAGGACAGAAGAATTCCCTTGCAAGAGGTACAAACGAAGGTTGGTCCATCCAGATCTGTGGCAGCTACACGTGTTTATAGTGTAGCCAGAAGAGAGCAGATGTAAAAGCGGGAGAGATGATATCTTGGTGATTTCCCCACCCACTGGGATAACTATCTGCAGCAGCAAGAAACACACACACAGACAAAGATTTGAGCGAATACAACAACAGGCAGAATCAAGGAGGAAAAACTGTGGTAATAAAGGAATGGCGATGTAAAAGAGCTATGAGAAAAACAGCGTCTGATTGCCGGGCTGAAGCATTGCATTTGGCTCTTTTTCTTCACCCAAACAATACCTGCATACAAAAAATGTCCCCGAAAATATAATCACAGGACAACAATACTGACAAAACAACTCAATACTGATCTCAAATGATAACGAGCAACTGCAAGTTTTGCTGTCTTTTTACCTTAAAAAAGAAAAACAATCATGACTTCATTTTGCAGTTGCATTTAGTGTTTTTCTGCAAAATCGAACATTTTATCATCCAAAATCATCAATTGTCAACTCAGCGCCCTGTTTCTACGACTGTGCAGTCTCCTATCTAAATGTTGGATATCTCATTAGAATATAACTCGTTGTGTATGCCCTGTTGCTCAACCTCACAATTCTCTGTGGCATCCTCCAGCCCAAACTTGGCTCACTTGCCCTTCTTCCAAGGAGGAAATGTGGCACGGAGCTAGCCATTAGCGTAGCTTGTGCTGAGCAAACGTAATTAAAGCAGTGGCAGGCTGGCTAATGCTGAGCTTAACACAATCCCTAGCCCCAGTCCCCCCATGCTAATGCGATGTGATGTTTGTCGAGTTGTCCCTTATTGGCTCGTTAAAGACACCAGAGCCTGCGAGAGACGGGAGGAAGAGGGATGGAGGGGCGGCTAGAAACGAGCGGAGAGACAAAGGAGAGGAGAGCAAAGGGAGGATTCGCTGCTGAGATGAAAGAAAAGCAGTATTTCATGTCAAACATTTATTAAAAACAAGAGAAAGTTGAGTAAAAAAAAAAAAAAGTGAAGAAATGGAAGTGGATGGTGTAAAAGTTCAGCACCCAGAACAGGGGACTCTTTAACCAGAGTTCACTGCTGAGCAGCCATGATATTTTATTCATTCCAAGAGAGTAATTCTCTCTCTTTTAAGGCAAATTTAATATCTTTTACTGGAAAGAAATGCTTATATTAAACTAAATGACCCAAGGTAAAAAGAGAGATATGCTTCTTTTTCTTCTGGAGTTTCAAAATCTGTGTAAACTCACAATATGAGCTCTGTAAGTATCTGTCAAGAGAGGGACAGGAAAGAAAATGCATGCAAATGATGATTATATGTAGGAGAATGAGATAGTGACCTTAAGGTCAGAGAGACATTAGCTGAAGAAGATATGATACAATTGCTTTAAGTGTATGCACTCAGCTGGAGGATATTTAAAAAAAAAACTACTTAATGCATTTCAATGACGTTCGGTGGAGAGTTGTGTTGTGATTCAAGGAGGAAACTTCAGAAAAAAAACGTTCAGACCTCATAAA
Organism: Acanthurus lineatus; assembly: GCA_029814665.1. Classification (NCBI taxonomy): domain Eukaryota; kingdom Metazoa; phylum Chordata; class Actinopteri; order Acanthuriformes; family Acanthuridae; genus Acanthurus; species Acanthurus lineatus. The sequence goes on along the minus strand of JAPZDV010000017.1, from coordinate 7,340,383 downwards.
CAGTGTAAAAATACTGAAGTACCATCAGAAACCAGGACCAAAAGAGACTTGTAGCCAACCACTTTTAGCTTGTGCACAACAGTGTTGCCTCTCTTAGTTACACTTGGATCAAACATGACCAAAAAACACACATCTACACTCCAGAAACCATGATATCTCAGGGACTTAATGGAGAAAATGCACATTTAGCTCCTTTTGTGACTCTATAAACCTAAACTCTGTTAGCAGCTCGAGCTCTCATGTTTGGGCAGCGATCCTCCTTTACAATACTTGACCATAAAAACAGATGTAGCTTTTTCCACACAGTCACAAAGCTTTCTGTGAACTTACATCTTGTATCTGCCCGTGTGGTTGAAGTTCTGAGAGTTTGTGAAGTGACAAGCTCTTTACTGTTCCTGTGTGACAGCAAAACACAGCAGCAGAGAAGCACATCGCATACAAACCGAGCACATACAGTACAGATCATCCTCCTTTCTCCTCTCACGTGTGATTTATTATTTTAAACTCTAATGCAATTTACTCAGATGACCTTGAAAGACATTAAATAGTGAGAGTTCATATATCTGACTTACTTGAATTTCTGCACAATTCATCCTTTTGCAGAGACCTAAAACTTGCAAAGAATTCTCCAAAAGTCAGCATGATTATTTATATTTCCTCTGATCTGTAAGCAAATGCCGACTGCAGACATTTTTACATTATTAAAAAAGCTTATTCTCAGGGGTTTTGGAGTCTCGGCTAAAGTCTGTGCTCTTTGTAGTAATTTAATCTTATTTAGGGGAGATGAGGAAGTACAGTATGTTGCTTGAGTGAAAAAGTAGCTGATTTGCTCTATAAAACCACACCGTGCCTTTACGATGTCCTCTGCGTGACTTCCACTGACGGCTAAAGACATGAAGCTAACGTCTGCACCAAGTCAAGCATGTTCTGCTGGTTGCTAATGGACTGAACGGGAGCTGCAGCTCTGACCCGAGGAATTACCATGAAACATTGACGAGAGGCCAAATGCTCTCTGCCCCTTTAGAAAGGAGAGAAAAATGCTTCATTTCCCACAAGAAATGAACCACAAACTTGGTCAAGTACAGTAAGCACTCATTGCTCCGATAATGAAAAGTGCTTTGAAAGCATAAACAAACAGAAAATAATTTAAATAATAAAAAACAAAGTACATTTGTAATTCTATTCAGAACAGATGCCCTCTTAATAAAATAAAGGGGCTGAATATTACAGAAAAATGCCTTCAAAAAAGCCCAAGTTTACTATTGCTTTAGGAAAACAAATTGATAAATGACTCTGCATCTTCTGGTCATCTTCTTTTGTTAAAATGAAAATAATAAGACAGAGATGAGGGACATAAAACATGCAGAGAAGAAACTAAAAGTGTACAAGCACTTAAATAGGTCATATTATGCTTTTTTTAGGGTTTTTTACGTCTCATTTAAAACCAAATAAATAATGATGGGATTAGTTTGGATGATGGAAACGTTGTGTTAGCATAGCATTCATAGCTCAGTTAGCTTTAGCTTGCTATATGTGTGTCAGTGTTGTGTTTCTGTGTAAATTTACTTTATGGACATGTTTAAAGATAATGCTACATGCCCTTGATCTGTGATTAGGCTGATTAGCAATTTAAGATGCAAAAAAAGCAACAAAAACTGGAGATATGTGACTTTCAATAAGTAACATCAATATGCTTTCTGTCTGTATACATCTGTCTCTCATCATTAGCGCTCTGCGGTCAAAACGTGTGTTTAAGCCGCCACAGCGTCACACACATTTTGCTTTGGTTCTATCAAAGGTTGAGGTTCTTCTCCTCAGGCACAGTTTACTCACATCAGCGCTCTGATTAATTGTCTCAGTGTTTTTTTTCCACTTCTTTAGATGCTCCGACACCAGTAAAAGCGACTGTACATCGGGTTCATCTGTCAGCCTTTCACTTTGGATAAATAAAAGCTTAACAGAGATCACAGAAGAGGCAGACAGACGTGGGAAAGTACAAAGCTGTTTGTTGATTACAAGACAAGAAGGGACTTTTGCTATTCAATGTTAGGAATCGAGAGCAAAACGTTCCTCTGAACTAATCTCTTCTAAATCAGCTCAATCCTTGGTTTTTTGTTTTTTTTCTGAATGTGTGTGAACTCCCTTTTCTTCGAACACTGTCTGTGTGAATGTTATAACCTTCATTTTAAATAAGATCTGAGGCATCAAGGCTGCAGCATGGACCCTTATTAGCTACAAACCCACACAGCAGTGAACATTATGTGTCTCAACAGAGTGTCCTCTCCTTATCTTGTTACTCCGAGTCACTTTTGGTGCTTTAATGGACACCGTATCACGTTATATGCACCTCTTCTGGATCTGCCTTTTTCAATCTCAGAATATCTTAAAAGGTGGTTTTTACAGTGAACGAGCACTTAAAAAGTAAATAACATGTTAAAAAATTCGGCAGGAAACCAAATCTGACAGCGCAAGACTGTATCTGCCCCGTTTGAGTGTCTGCTCGCTGGCTGCCGCTACGTTTGCAGAATATATTAAGACAGTGTGCTGATTGATTTAACAGCTCTGCATGACCTAACTCTAATTATCTCTGTGAACTGTTGATTCTTGTGAGGCTGTGTGAGTCACTCAGGCAGAGTACTCTTTATGATTCTGACAGCAGCAGCGAGAACTGCAAGGCTTTTTTTTTATATTTATTTATTTACACTCCTATGTACACTGCCTGCATGCTAGCCTGCTGGTTAGCTAGCTTTGAAGTGTTTTTGTTATGGAGCCACAGGTCTTTAAGAATCTGATTTTCTCTTTTTTCTGTTTCCTCTATTATGAATATTAATAGATTGCTAAAAGACGTAAGGAAATGTTGCTGCATTAACGCAAACTGTAGAAAATATAGGTTATTTAATAAAAATAATATAGAAATTGATCCATTTTTTGCAGTGTTTGCTAATCATGAATGACACTGAAAACACTGCTGGTTTAGCATTAAAGCTGTGCAACTGCTGCAGAAACTAAGTGTATTTTTGTGAGGCTAATGCAACAAGTGATGAGTTTCTCCACTGGCTGTACCAGGGTCAGATCAGTGCATCCAGCCCCCCCGCCCCTGAGCATGCAGCAGGCTCTTCAGTCTGGCTGTTATGATATTTTTGCATCTAAACTTACACTTTGTGAGAATCTAAAAGTTCGATTCAGGTATTTCATTTCTTTTATGTAGTGAGCTGTTGTATCTCTGCACTTCACCTCCTTTTATCTTTAAGTCTTTACAGTTCCTCTCTGGGCGTTGATCAAACCCCCTCAAAATTCATCTCTTGTCATCAAAATTACATCTTTAGAAGTTTTTTTCTCTATGAAAAAAATCCTTCACATCTCACACGGGTTGAGTTTTAACTCTCCACCTTTGCCTTCATGCTGCGCCCGACTCTTCAACTCCGCTCATTAAACACACAAACCTCATCAGCAGCTTCCGTATCTGACCGTCTGTTTCGAGTAACATTTGCTCAAACTTTTCCTGTCAACACCCTGAAGGCAGATAAAATATCCCGTCAGCATTCGACGTGAATCATCATCAAATTAAACAGGCCAACATCCGGCACACTGGGGATTTGTTTGGACAAAATTAAGGGGTAAAACACCAGAAAAATAAATGTAAGCGCTGACCAAGATGCTGGCTCATACTCACTGTGTCCCCAGGATGAATTGATGCAACTGAGTCAGACTTTATTATTAGTTTTGTGGTAAAAAAAACTACTCCGGAAACAAGCAACTGCAGGCTCTTGGACTCTCAGATCCTTTTCTAACAAATAAAATTCACCATTTCTCTCTTTGCAACTTTTCAACCTCAGACTGAACAAAACTCTGCCATCACATTTGAAAAAAGTGAAACTCACCAACTAGTGACATAATAAAGATGCTTTTCATCTGATACCCCTTGTTTTAGCCCCACTGTTATGTTACATATGAAGCTCTAACTATCTGAATCCACATCTGTGAGTATATCTTGGTGCATACTGAGCTGGAAACACCCCAGCATGGTGTTTTCTGCTTATCTGCTCATGTTATATATTGCAGCAAACATAAAAATACTACCAAGGTTAAAAAACCTGATATCCATCAGAGAGGGTCTCTTAACTTTCTGTCTTATCTTTCCTGTAGTACGCAACTATGAAGAGGATACAACTTTTATTTTTGTAACTCAACCTCCTCCACTGCCCTCTTCTCTCATTATCTTTCCAGCGATGTGATACAATCAAATACTGAGCTTCATGGAATATTTATTTCGAGTCAGGTCATGGTCTTTTTTTTTATGTAGTCTTCTTCAGACTTTTCTCAGAGCGCCATGAACTTTTCAGCCTTATCAGAGTGAAAAAATGCTTAAATAAACTATGATTTTGTCTCTCAAATATATTGCATGTGACACTGAGTTGTAGATGAAATTTAAACCTTCAAAATATTTTTTCGAAAGTCTCGATATTTGCCCGGCGGGGTGTGAACAATGTATTTTAAAATGGGTGCACGGAACGGTAGAGGCAGTCTAAAGCAAAGTCAGCCTGTATTCATGTCAGGAAGTTAAAGAAGCAGGAAATAAGATATTTTAGAGCGTGACAATAAGCATCAGGACCGCAAGCAAAGTCAAATCAAAACCGCTCTATTAACTTTTAACTCAATTTGACAATTCCACCCTCCACAAACCGTGTTTTCCCTGTGTTTTAAGTATTGTTTCGTTCTTATCTGTGCAGCTCGATCTTATGATTGTTTGTGTACGTCCTCGCATCATCGGGCGGGTGGGCAGCAGAGGAGAGCGGGCCATGCAGGACAGATGGCTCACTTTGATGATGTGCCTTTGATGTGCATGTGTGTTGGCAACGCCTCGGCTCCCTCCAGCTCCTGACAGCCTTCAGCCGTCACAGTTAGGATGTAAAGGGAGAGCGAAGAGGAAGGAGATAAAAAAAATATACACATACACACATATACACACACACAATTGAGCATTACAGGCAATCGATGGCTTTTTTGATGGCTTAGGATTAAGGTATGATCCCTTTTTGACTGAAAGCGGAGGCTTTGTGATGATGCCAGGGCTGCTGTCAATGACTCGGAGTTAGGGGGGGAATTTTTCTCTAACCTGAGAGATTTGGGTTACATCTGGACCACTGGCATGGTTTTTACAGCTCCACTGCCAGAGGCGCTGCTGCTCTTAACAACAAATACACATCTGCCTCTTTGTGTGATTTGTTGATGGGTCTCATTCAAACAGCTTCTTATTTGGTTGAACGAGACACGATCAAAAACACGGCCCATGATGCATTTCCTCTTGACATTGGAGGCAAAACAATCATGACTCAAAGTTCACTTACTAACCTGATTGTGTCTCCTGTCAGCATGTGGAAGATGAGCTAAGAATGTTTTGTCCAGGGCTTTTTTCAAGGTTAAGTTCAACTATCAACTACTTTTATCATTAATTACTCAGCTGATTGTTATTTTTGAATCTACTCATGAATCACTGGGTCATACAAAGTTATATCAGTGACAAAAAGAACAAAAAATGTCATAGTATCTCATTAAATCCAACCAACAGTCCAAAATTCAGGATAAAATTTACTATCACATGAATAAAAAGCAAATCCTCACAATTTAGAAGCAAGCTACAAGAAGATCTTGCTAGTTTGGATTAATAATCATGTTTCAATTATTTTTCTCAATAGTTACAAATCTACATTTTCAATCAAGTGATCACATCTTCTGATTAACATGATGTAATGTGGTCATAAGCTCCAGAATAAACAAATAAGTTCACCTTAACATCAGATCTCTTAAAAAAAGATCGTTTCAC
>JAPZDV010000017.1:7323810-7334459 GCA_029814665.1 Acanthurus lineatus | reverse complement strand
CTTATTTTGTTGAACGAGACACTATCAAAAACACGGCCCATGATGCATTTCCTCTTGACATCAGAGGCAAAAAAATCATTACTCAAAGTTCACTCACTAACCTGATTGTGTCTCCCGTCAGCATGTGAAAGATGAGCTAATAATGTTTTGTCCAGGGCTTTTTTCAAGGTTAAGTTCAACTATCAACTACTTTTATCATCAATTAATCAGCTGATTGTTATTTTGAATCTACTCATGAATCACTGGGTCATACAACGTTAAATCAGTGAAAAAAAGAACAAAAAATGTCATAGTATCTCATTAAATCCAACCAACAGTCTAAAATGTAGGATAAAATTTACTATCACATGAATAAAAAGCAAATCTGCACAATTTAGAATCAAGGAACAAGGGAGATCTTGCTAGTTTGGATAAATAATCATGTTTCAATGATTTTTCTCAATAGTTACAAATCTACAATTTCAATCAAGTGATCACATCTTCTGATTAACATGATGTCATGTGGTCAGAAGCTCCAGAATAAACAAATAAGTTCACCTTAACATCAGATCTCTTAAAAAAAGATCGTTTCACTCGAGCAGGGATGAGCAGTTTGGCCTTGAACAACCTGTTAAAATTAAAGTTTCATTATTTTAGCTGAATCCCAAAGAATTCTCCATCAGGTGGAGCTGATTCTGGGTTGTTAAACAATCTCAGTACAGGAGTTGGATCGGCATAAATGGTTGTTAGCACATACTTAAGTGAAGTTGAAAACACCTGCTGAGGGAGTTATAAATAGTAATAAAATAAAGTATGATATAACTTTTTATGTTACATTTATATCTGTGTGGAAAATGATAAAAATCAGTTGCAGCTTCTACAATATTTTATGTTAAATTTTTCATAAAAAAACTAATGATGAGACGTGAGAAGTAAAAGAACATAACTGGACTTAAATGATGACAAATTGAGGTGAAACACATTGTTGTAAAGGAACATGTATGGCTACATATTCTCTACAATTTCCTTTCATGTTTTTTAAAATCTAACATCTTTTCTGGCGTAGAAATTACATGTAAAAGAAAGACGTTAATAGCCTCAGTCACTGTCAGAGCCTCGGCCTTTCTTGTGTTAATTGCCTCTGCTGCTCAGTGAAGCTGCCAAGCAGATACCCATCACAAAGCTCAGCCAACCATGAGACACTCCACGCTCTCATCTAGTTTGCTGCCACCTTTCCTTTCTATTTTCAACTCTCTTGTTCACCTGGTCAGTCGCTCAGGACAGTTCACCTGCCAACGTGACTCTCTGGCAGCGACACCTGAACCACAAGCCTGAAACACCAACAAATGCTCCCTCTCCGACTCCTCTTTCATTAATCCCTAAATATGTGAGTAATCTTCAATGTATTCTGGTGGGGGGGGGGACTCTCTTGTTCAAAGTTAAGCCAAATGAGCATGATCTGCTGTTCAGACTGATGAAACATCCTGAAAGAAAGCTCCGGCAAACCTACGCCGATCACACAAACATGAGCACAAATGCAGCCACATGCCTTTATCATCCCGTGATAAATTAATTTGGCATAGCTTTATATATCTGACAGCGCTATTCGTCACATCACATCCCGCCACAGAATAAATAGAAGCATCATACCTAATACATTTACACAGAGCCAAACTCCGTGTGGAAATAAAATCACTTCAGCTTGTTGTTTGCCACCCATGCGGCGGCTGTTGTCTAAAAGGCACTTCAAGTCAACACGCATCCATCATGAAACATATTGTTAACGCCACCGCCACCAATTACCGTGTGACACATGCTGTGATATAACACGTATGGTGTGAATCAGTGAAAAATGATACAGGAGTATAATTTGTATTTATATTTTTTTTACAAATTAAAGGGATTAGGAGAATGTCAACGAATAAACACTTTTATCTAAATGGAAATAAATGCCAAACTGCTGCTGATTGTTCAAACATAATTGTTTAAAATAAAGAAAAATGCTAGAAATTATAATCCCTTGGTTATATTTTGATAAAATAAATGTAATTAAAATCGGGGATATTTTTAGCCACACTTGTTGCCATGCGTGTGAGGCTGCGCTCAGTCAAACACTCTGCCAAGTGCTTTTCCTAATATCTAAACATTTATTCATAATCACAGCCCAAATGTAATTTGGATAAAAGTGTGGATGATATGGATATCCACTGCAGGAATATTATTTCTCCATCAAGTCATTCCTAAACAAATAAATATGGATTTTTTTTTCATGTGATCTTCTAATAAAATATGGTCCAACTGGCACTGTGACAAAATGTGACCAAACAGATAGAATAACCTCTGAGATATGTATATTGTATTAAGTCTATCATTCTCATTGTGTATGCTGAACTACTGCAGCCTGCGCAGCGCGATGCTCCTTCACTTTTATTCATCCAGAACTTAGTTTAGTTTTATTTTATAGTCAAACATATAAGTGCATGACAAAGACATGGCGGTTCTGACGAGGTATTCGTAGGTATTTGTCATTTACTGTGTAAGTAAGTCAGCTCATATTTGTTTTTGTGAAGTTGGAAGTTATTTATGCATCTCTTTTGAACAACAAGACCTTTGTAATTTTATTCTGTATTGCATTAAAAACCAAAAGTTCATCTCCCTTCTGGCTGTTCTGACAAATCAGACTTTTAAACACTTTTTCCATTCATAATAATGTAGCTTGCACTTGTATATTTATAATTTAAAGGCTCATTAGTACGGTTTTGTATTCATCTGTAATGTAGCACTTTGCTAACCATGCTACATAAATAATACATCTTCCTCAGCTCTGGACCTTAAACCATTTTCTGATGCCACAAAACGTCTTTTTAAATAAGCACAATAGTATCATAAATAGCGAACAACTAGAAGACAAGTGACTTTAAGTGAAGGTCATCAAGAAAACCCTCTGAGGGGGGAAAAGCCTGAGATTGAATAAATTTAAACTATCTATGAAAAAGATTTACACCAGAAAGTTCCCACGCATTTAATCAAAGCATGAAATAAGACAAAAACTTTAAGAGTTCATACATAAGTTCCCAAATTAGTCCTGGCTTGTCATGATTTGAGGGTTTATTGAACACATGCAGAAATAACATGTAGAGCGCAGCTCCAAACACACTGTATCTAATCTGTATCTAATCCTAAATCTATAACTTTGTGTTAGAAATCTACTTTTGCCTGTCAGGCATGAAAAATGTCAAATATTGTTAACTTGTTTCTTCAAGTGGCTCGGGGTTCATATAAGGAGAGAGTGTAATCACAGCATCTGAAATGGCTCCAAACTAACAGATTTCAATGCTTGTCTGGCAGATAAAGCTCTAAGATAGCGATCTGGTGAACCCTCTTAATTAAATCTAGCCAACTCCTGACTCACACTACTTTCATGTTTCATGACGTTGAAAATGGATTAAGACTGACCATAATGAAGCCTTCTGGCCCCAACCTGGGTTTACATTACACCGGCGAGGTGCAGCGGGGGGAGCAGGGCCCAGCTTCTGATTAATCTCATCCACGGAGGTGTTAATTGAATTGTTCCAACTGCAGCCAATAATGTAACAACCTGGAAATATCTGCACCATCCTGTCTTAAACACCCATTTCCATTTATCAGCGGGATGAGTCTCTTTGCTCAGCACACTCGCTTACACTTATCTTTAACTAGTTTAAATGTCTTTGTCACACATGCTGGTTTTGCAACAAAGAGGAAAATGTCATAATTTGTCTTACTGAGAGCTGATTACCTTAAGCTTTTAAGATGAAAAGTGCGGCTCTCATCAGCGAGGATACCAAGAGTCTTAAACTCCATGATGATATCCGTCCCATTAAATGCTCCTCGGTGAGGCTAACAAGACGTATTTTTTGAAACAGGAGCGAAAAAACTCTCACAAGTTTCCTCTCTGACTTTGTTTAGACGATAAATCTACTTGTCTCTCGGGTAAGTGCACTTTTGATGCGCGCTGAATCTTAATGACGGGGATTTGCATGAATGAAAAGCAATTTCCAGAAACCTTAAATGCAACACACACACATGCACAGAGCGACGGGTGTCTTTAAACAGCTGGCAAAAGTTGATAAGAGCCATTTTGTACTTCAAAGTCCTCGTATATGAACCGTTTTTTTTTTTTTTTTCTCAACATCAGCAATTTGTTCGGAAAAAGCAAGCTGTAAATTGCCCTTGGACACTGGCTTTGAAAAACCAACTATTTTTGGTATCACGCTGCGGTTTGTTGTCATTGTTGGAAAACAAACTCGAGGGGGAAAAAGCGCCCCGATATGTTGCATCGCCATAAATGATTCTGCTGTCTTGGGATATGCTAACCTTAGGGAATAACAGGCCCGAGCCACTTACTGCTTTAATTAAAGTGTTCAAATGCCAATGTTTATTTATGAGATTGATTTTTTTTAAAAGGAAACACCAAGAGTAGAAGGTTATACTGATATTTATTCCATTTTAAAAAAGGGAAAGACGTCGCTGAATGATGTAAAAATGACCGACTGAATTCATCTATAGACACAGTTTATCATCAATAAGCTGTGCAGACGCAGAGAAAGCTCCCCCCAAAAAACAGCTCAACATCTGTTTAACATCCAATAAAATGGATTTAACAATAAATATTTACTTTCCTTCAGCTGCAATCAAGCTGTGAGTGATATAAATATGAGGCAGTGCCCAAACCAGAGGGCTCTCATGCATTCACTTCTATTTTTTTTGCTCCTTGTGCAGAGGAACAGAAGGGCAAAGAGTTGAAATATCCTCCTGTCGAGCAGAAGAAATGAACTGTTGCTTTAAGCTGCCATATGTGGAAATTTCACAGTAATACACTGCAGTAACACACTGTATTAATCCTGGATCCATGCTGATAGCATTATGTGAAAGTTGAAGAAAAGCCTATGGGTGACGAAATGAATTTATTCGTGGGCACAATTATACATGAAATATGCAGGAATGTCTAGAAAAGAGCAAAGAGCCTATAATATTCTCTTCTAGTCGCATTATAAAGCTCTTTTACATAACGTCCGCTGCATTAAAATGATATTTTTCACAAGAGCAAGGCACAGTTTAGGTGAAAAGTGAAGTGGCTCACTGCATTAATAAAAAAATAATGATTCTTATATTTAAAAAGGACATTCTGGCACAGTTTTGTATTTTTACTGTAAATAAATCCCATAAAGAGACTAAAACTAGCCATTTGTTTATCTAATATTAATATTTTCAAATCCCACTCTGTCTGCGCACATAGCTGCAGCCCTTTTTGTTTTATTAAAGGTGTAAATCTTTTAAAACGAGCCCAAATAAACAGTTTCGTCCTAAAACCGCTGAGCCCTGTAACTTTAAGAAAACGTCACCAAACAGGAACATAAAGTGCTTTTTTTTGGGGACTATTTTCAGCTGCGGATTAAACGACCCATAATGTACGCTGTCACTGTCTGATATGCACGTTAATATCAGCAGGGGGTGAAAATAATTAATGTGCAGCAGCAGGAAGCAGCTCATAGAAATATGCAACACAGCAGCGACGGTTGTTATCAATTACTTTGACATGAGGCTTTTATTGTTGTAATAAACTCACTTTTTTTGTATTGATTCTGAGAAATCCTACAAATCCAAACTTTGTGAAGGAAGTACAGTTTTTCTAAGTTTCACCGAACGGTGAGGACACAGGAGCAGCACTTTAACGAGAGATCTAAAAATGACACCTACTCTGTCAAGATGACTAATAGCGCCGCAGTAACTTTTCCAGTGTCAACAGGTTCATATTTTTCAGGGACAAGTAGAGTTGGTGTGTTGATTGGAGTGTTGTTTGTCCACTCGTCGAGTTAATACGCCTCTTGACGCCTCTTCAAAATTAACACAAGTGTTACCAATGATAGCGTGGGCTATAAACATCATCCGCTGCCAATTTTTATACACATTTTATACCGTATGTATGCATGTAGATTGATATAATTACAGGGGATAATTGAGCTCTTTAAAAGTGAAGAGTCAACGCTTCTCTGGATTCTCGTGTTAGGAGGACTTAGTCATAAACTTAAGCTTTAAAAGTGTTTTGAGTATTAAAGTTTTTTATTTTCAAATGTAGTTACTTTGATTCAAAATGCACAACATGGCTGAGTGTGATATGGATGAAGGTGTGTGGATGTGAGGCAGCTTTCAGCTCGGACCCACTGCTTTTCTGAAACGGTGGAAAATTCTCATTTTTTTAGAGCTCTGTATTCTATCCCCCCCCTCCTCCTCCTTCCATTGTCTGTGTGCTTCATAAATACAATCACTGCTGTTTGCAGTAATTGAAACTTGTGCATTCATTCATATGCTACACACAATTATCCGCTAAACGACTCAGAGTAGCATTTTCACCCGTGATGCGCTCCCCCCTCATTTGAATCTGGAGGCTCGAGTTTATTGTGTGCCCGTGTGCCATTTTCTCCCAGAGTCTCTCTTCAGAGTCGCGTCTACAATCCATGAAATGAACAAAATGGCTCAGAAAATGAAAGGATTACCATAAAATTACATCCAAATAGTGCTGATTGCTTGATGAGCATCTGTGGTGCCAATTTCAAGCCCTCAAAATCCATGTCATCTCTCCACTGTAATGTGCTTCATTAACTACTCCCTGCTATATTTCCCAAACCGCCATCATTCGCTATAGAATATCCTCTCTTTGATGTGGCAGTAAAGATGATAGATTCTTGAAAAAAAAAAAAAAAAAAAATATGACCTCAATTCAGCCATCATGTGCTGATGGTGATGATTGGCTTTCTTAGAAGCGGAGTGGTCTGGTAATGTGACCCTGATCCGATTGCTACGCCTCGCGATGGAGTCCGAAGCTCCGGAGCTGCTCAGGGGGAGTTTGTAAATCAGCTGAAGGAGATCGGCGAGTACAGCCTGCTTTGTCTCATCACCTCCGTGTTCATATAGCTCCTGTGTGCATGGATTACCGACAATCAATATTCAATTTCGCCTGTATTGCGTCGCTTGTGGGTTTCAGGTTGTTTGTTTGCGCTCTTCGCCTCCGATGGCTGTTGGATCACAAGTGGATATATGAGGAAAACATGGAAAGACGGGGGGGAAAAATGATGGAGTCAGAAAGTTACACTACACCTGTTTTTGTGTTCATATAGAAAAATTATGACTAAAGAAACCACAACATTGCATTGAAAACCCCATAAAAAAATTCAGACTTCCTTCTTGCCCATAAAGTTTAATGGTAAGAACAAATAATTCTATTATATAAAAGGCCCAACTGGTTCTGATTAGGGCATTAAAACAGTTTTATGTGAGTGTGTGTGTGTAGTGTGTTGGGGGGGGGCGCCCTGTGGTGGCTTCTCTGCACTTCCTCCCAATCTGCTCAAACTCTTAATGGCTCATGCGTCGGCGTCTCTGCCGTCAGCTGTTTCATTTAGACATTTGACATATAAAGGGTGCAGAAAATGTTATGGCAGATGCATTTGTGAGCCATTTCTGAGGTCTGACCTGTCGGGTGTTTCCTGCAAATGTCTCTTTTTTTTCCTTCCATTCTGGGTTTTTCTTCACTCTTAAAGTGCCTCTTTAAACTGGAAGAGGAGGAGGCTTAAAGGTCGGAGTTGGAGACTAGATGTGAGTTGTATGAAGGTTTTACAGTTTAACCCTTAATATCTTTAATGAACATTAATAACAACACATTAAAGGTAGCTTTCTTTGAGCAACCCAAGTGGTTTGACTCTGAAAACAATGAGTTTGGGAGTTGGCTGATCAATTACTTTGGTCCAAACTGATATCATGGATGCCAGCTCTAATGGTTTTGTCATTTTAAAGAGTTCAAGAGTTAATTTCTAATCAGTTTACTCATTAATTTGATGCTGTTTTGATTGATTCAGGTGAGTTTATGGGCAGGACCTCGATGTATCATCTCTGAACTCCTGATTCACACCTGAATACATCACCAGTGCACCTTTATCAAGCTTATTTGGCTTCATATTGTGCAATGGGAGGAAGTAGAGAAGTGCATCCATCTTTATATAAAGTCAATAGCAGTGACTGGTGTTTATAGCGGGCCCTCTGCTGAGGTCATCCGTCTTCTGCCTTCACTCATTACCATCACATTCCAGTTTGTCAATTGGTTCAAAAAATCAATCTCAGTATTATAATTCTGTGTGTGGCCTTTTTTGTTGCCGGCCTTGAACCAGGTGCTCATTACTCAGCACCGTTAGAAAACATTATATAGACGATTCAAATGATAATATGAGTCAGAGATGGAGAGATGGGGGGTGTTTTTTTTGTCACAGGGAGGATTTTTTGGGGGGGGTTGAGCAGAGACACGGAACGTCAGAGTGACAGGTGATAAAGATAAGCTTGTCAGGTTACTGGAGGCTCCCTCACTACACAGGTGCACACACCTCACTTCTCTCTGACAGATACGCAATGGAGCGGTGCAAAAGTATAAAAAAAAAAGAAAAAAAAGTAAAGGACCACTGTAATTTTCACCTTCTCCTGATCATTTCATCCTTCTTTTCCTCCCTCGCAATTAACAGATGAGTGCATTCGCTTGTTCTATCTAATTTCAGGGAGAGGAAAGAAAAAAAAGAAAAGAAGTAGTGCAGTTACGCAGCCCATCAGTGCAGCATTTTGCCCAGAACTAATGAAGTCTCATGCCCATTGAAATCAGTTGTGTGCGTTGCCATGGAGATGGCGAGACCACCGCGAAGACCTGCCTTTGTTTCAAAGCGTTCCTCCGTCTGTGGCTGCCTCCTTGGGTCTGGCTAAGCAGCTTGTTTCTCTCGGTGCCGTACAGCGTAATAGGCTGTGACACCGAGGCGCTAACATATCTCTTTAATACATATTTGTGGACCAAATTCGATAAGAGCCACTGGATTTAACAGCTCGTGTGACAAAAGATTAGGGTTGAATCATGAAAACACTTGACTCCCTGGCTGTCTGATGTGTACATTCGGAACATAAAATCATAAAAAAATGATATTTTACCGCCTAAACTGACGCCTAGTACATTTGCTGTTAAACAAGCCTGACTGGTAATGGCACTGAAAACGAGCGCTGCATGTGCACGTTTAAGAGCTCTGACTGGTTGTTTTCCCGCCTGATTTACTCCCGAACATGTCAGTTATGTGCGTCTGTACCTTCCTGCACTTGCTGGTGCGCCTCAAGGCCTCTTTAAGCACGTATTGATCGCGGCCAGCTGATATACGGTGGTCATCGCTGACTGTCAGCAGAGAAAAGGTCACTGTCGTCCATCAGCTCCAGCCTGAGACCCCTGGCTGATACATCAATGTATTATAAAACACGGCTTTAGCCAGATCTCCCTGCCAACAGTGAGAAAAGAGAAGATCTATTGACCTAAATTGGTTAACAGGCGGTTTCAGGAGTTATTTTTATGTTATGGTATCAGAGTGGGAAGAGGAAAAATCAATACATGCTGGTATCAAAGACCCATAGGCTCTTATATATGATGCTGAAAGCTAATAGAGCCAACAGAACTTCCTCAATGACTTTTTAAGATGGTTTTAGTTTGAATTTTTTTGCAAAAGTTGCTGTAAAGCAGCTGGAATTCTTCATATAGTGCACCGAAACCCATCCATAATTAATAAAGGAACAAGTAAAAAGCATTAAGAATGAGTTTGATATTATTGCTTATTGTTTCTGTTTTGTTTTTCCTGTGGTCAAGGTAGGAAGTGGAGCATCACTTGGGGGGCCCGACACAGTCCGAAAAATGGCAGAAGGCATAACTCTCAGCTGGTGCTCGGACTCCTTTGTGCAAAAAAAAGCTTTTAATCAGGCCGATGCCCCGTCAAAAATTGAAACCAAATCCTTTTCTCTTCTTGCCTGAATGTGATTACAGCCAAGGTACAGTGCTTCCTTGAGCACGAGGCAGAGGCAGCACAAAGGCAAAGGATGAAAAATGAACACGCAAATTAAAGCGGTGACAGCTGCGGAGTCGCTGTTAGTGGATGTGTGTGTGTGTGTGGGAGGAGGGGGGGATGGTGTGTAAATGAATTGCTGTGTGCTTAATTAACACAAAATCCCTTTGTCTTCAGGCTCTGACCAGGGCAATTTGTGGGTGTTCGCTTGAAAATGCGGGAAAATGATTAATTAAGTAGCCCAAATGAAAAAAAGAGTGGAGAAAATGCTCCTGTTTTCACTTTCAAAGAAAAAAAGGAAATACAAGCTTCTAGGCCTCCATCCAAGAGAAGTGGGAAGGGAAACTCTGTGACTTGTGGGGCAAAAAAGGGGGGAAAGGACTGATAGTGTACTCACCTCTAAATGACTAAGACCAAAGGCCGCGCTATAACAGCTCTAATTACACTCTGGAAATTGCAGTCATTGTGCAGTAAATAAAAAGAGGCAACAAGGTCAGAGTGTATGTTGGAGAGTGTGTGTGAGGCGGAGACAGAGATGGAGAGGGGCTGCAGGCTTCCTCTACTGTACGTGGGGGTTCCCATAAATCTAATTTTCTTTCAATTATGCACTCACAAATGAAGGCAGGGCTGATAAAAACAAAAAAAAAAAGAAAACGCTGTGAGTTGAATTTGAAATGATGAGAGGACCATTAGAAGGTCCGGGTTATATGGTTTGCGGGGGGGGGGGGGGGGGGGGGGGGAGGAAAAACCCCCGGGTTATGACCCCAAAAAAACACAACCCAA
>JAPZDV010000017.1:7312387-7323710 GCA_029814665.1 Acanthurus lineatus | reverse complement strand
CCCCCCCCCCCCCCCCATGAAACCGCACGGTTATGAGCCAGCAAATAGACTCATCCCATTCAGAGCTCATTCACGCCGCGGCTTATCCGCACCAGTCTATTTACAGCGTGTCAAACGCCTGAAGGCGCTTTGATTTCCCCTTGATGGGCTGCTTGGTCGGAGAGAGGATGTTAGAGAAGTTTGACAGATGCAAAAGGAAGATTGATGCTACTTCAAAGCCGCTTTGGAAGCTGTTTATTGGAGTGGGAGATAGCACTAGTTAAATCAGCCATCTTTGAAGTTGTGCAGCGAGTGCAGGTTTGACGGCTAGAATCGAGTGTGTGTGTGTGTGTCTGTAGGTGTGTGCGTGTGTGTGAGGTGAGAAGCAGAAAAAGAGTGTGAGGAGAATAAAGTAAACAGTTGTTTAAGGATATTTCTGGCAACCTGCACCGACTGAACACACTGTGCTTTTGATTTGAAGTTGGTGTTGACGCTAACTGCTACGCTGCGAGTATTTAACTCCACACTGATCGTGCAACTTCGCTCACACTTTGCAAAGAGTGCATCATATTCAACTATAATTTATTGATTTACACTTGTGTTACACTGACTTCTTCTTCAAAGGATAAATTTGACTGCGTTGCACATAAATATGGTCATTTATGACAACTGGAACAGTATATTTGGTGAAACAATCACTCAATATCATCACAGGAAAGTTAGCATGTAAACTTCTGTTGCACTGATCTGTGCCATTACAACTGCAAGTGAACTCAGCATGAAGAGAAACCTTGTAAAATAAAAGTGATTGCTTATATCATATATATATATCATATGTAACACTGAGGACACCATGTTGCTAAAACAAAATAGAGGAAAAAATTAGCAACATTGTCAGATAGTTACCTTAAAAAATACAATGTTTTTTAGGTAAAAGAATGAGCTACAGAAACTATAAAAGATATCTGAAAATGTATTCTTTCCTCAATGTCACTGACTGAATTTGCAAAAGTATGAGTTAAAGATATAAAAAACATTCAATCTGATGATAATCTGCGTATCAGGGTTGTGTGGATGTGATTTGATCAGATTTCACTGAGTTTGTTCTTGCAATTTAAGCAAACAACAAGCAAATATCAACATGATTATGACTGAGGAGACTCTAGATACACTAGCTAATCTGAATGTACGACAAATTCCATTAAAAAGCTCTTTGAGTGTGCAGGTAAAGGCACAATTAATCATTTAGCACTCGCTTGTGTCCACACTGACACACACACACACATCTTTCTATAGAGCTGCTGCAGGTTTCTAGGTCAGATTGATCTGTGCGATCAGCCAAGATAGCCAGGAGTGCCGGCCACTTCTATTCACTGAATAAGTGCCAGGACAAGCTGTTCTTTCAGGGGCCAGCCGGGCAACAATGGGCCCTCTAATAGCTCCAGTTTGTCTCAGTTAAGAACAACAGTCTCCTCCCTCTTCTTCCACTGCTCGCACACACACAAACACACACCTTTCGCTTCACACCAGTCCGCCTCGTCGCTGTGTTGACCAAATAACTCCTCAATCTCTCTGTTTGGTTTCTCCCAGCTGCTGATTTTTATCACAGGGAGAATCCAGCGCTAATTTACTCTACAAATCACTGAAAGCATGAAACAATCCTCTGAATGACCCCGACTCTTGACTTTCCAGTGCAGGCATCAAGTGAATGACAGAAAAACCAACAATATCATTATTAAAATACATCTTATAAATACTAGTAAAGGATCCAGATTAACAGAATTGGTTTCTATTCTTGAGATTTCCTCTTAACTGTGGAAAATACTTAACAATTATTGTTTTTTTTGCTTTAATTGGAAAAAGTTTTGTGTTTTGACATTTTGTCTATGAATCTGAACACAAAGTTTGCAGGGATTTATCACATTGTTAAACTGCCTGACTGCAGTAGGGAAGCAGGGGGGACACCATGTTTTTTAAAGCTGCCCTAATACATATTTTATTAACAATGGATCACATGGCTGTGTGTAATGTGAGAGCGGTCGCCTGTAGTGAAAAAATCTGCTGAGATTTATCACCTGAACGGGGAAGCTCCCCTTTAGCTTCTGCTGAGCTTTTTTAGCATCATCCAGCTTAGTGTTTTGGTTTCAAGACCCTGAAGACATCAAGTTCACTCTCATGGTTCATACCAGCTTTGCTTCTGGTCTCCTAGTGAACAAAATATATGATAAATCCATAAATAGGGAAGCAAAAGAAAATTTTTTTTCAGCTGATGAGGTATACGATAGCTACCTGCCTCTCATGGCTGATACTGATAAGATTATGGATGATTCTACCATCCTGAATTTTTTCTAAAAAAGCTGACATTTGTGCACATGAAAAGGTAAAAAGAAAGGCAAGATGTGGAGAGCAAAGATGGATGATGTTATATTCCATTCCTAAATTATTAAAATTGGCAGAAGTACTTTTCCCTTCTTCTTGAAGGAGCCTTGAAGAATAAGAAAATAGCAAACTAAAATTGTGTTTTCTTCCTTTGAAACTGTAAAAAAACATCTGCAGCAACGACAATAGGTTGGATTTACTTTCTTCTTCTCTGTTTTGTTTTGTTAATATTGCAAACAAGCTTCGAAGTTAACTACTGAATAGCGCCACCTACAGCTCATTGTGCTGCCTGCAAGTGGTGAAAAATAATCTGTTTTTTACTCTGCTATGCATCAGACTTGGATTATTTGAATGACTGACTGACTGGAAATGATTAAAGAACGAAAGTTGATTCATACATTTAATGTTTACAGTTGTGCATCTGTTCATAGTAGCAGTGTGTGAAGGTAATACACAACTGTAGTATCACCAGGAAGAACAGGAACAGGTAAAAGGTTCACTTGTAACTTCACGCCTGCAGAAAATCTTGATTTTTGCTGCCCTCTGATAAGCTTGTTTAGGTAATGAAGATATATACTCAGTGCACCCGTGAAATCCAGAGCTCCTCTTAAATAAACACATAAAAACATGAACATTTATTGTTTCAAGCAGTCGAATCTTACAGGATTTATTTTTCAATCAAATCAACACATCAAGTTGATGTTTTTCTGACTGAATCTATGTCTGTTGCCAATAATCAGAAACATGAAAATGCAGCTGCCTCATTAAGTTTTTATGTGTACAGGATTCTGGCTAATAGTTCATATCACACAAGTGATACATAAAATCAAATTGGATTTAGAATGAGCTGTTGATGGACATCATCAGAGACCATAACACACACAGATACCCCTGCATGCATGAATAAACTGTCTATAAATGGATATTAGAGCTGAGCAGAGAGCAAGCAAAGGCCGCAAAACCCAACGGTAATTATGATTTAGCACATACATCCGTCAGTTTACACATCAGCATGTTCATGTTTACAATAGACATGTGTGTGTTTCCTTGTAATGTTCGCAAAAGGTTTAAGCTTTAAGGCCACCGTGCTGCCTAACTGGATTCCTGCAGACAGGATATGACATTTCCAAGCTGCAGCTCACAAACAGAATATCTGAGTATCACATATGGTGGAAACACTAATTGACAGAAGATGCAGTCTCCTTTTTTTTTCTTTTTTTTTCTCTCCCTGACACTGCAGAGATTTTTTACCGAGATTGTTTTCAGCGAGTGAAGTAGGCTAAAAGTAGGACGCGGCAGGCATGATGAACAGAGGAGGGAGAAATAGACAAACAAACCAATTACATGATTCACTTGTACAGAGAGGTAAGGATGAGCACCATCGACTAGCCAACATCACTTTGTTGTTTGTCCTAATTTCTGTTCTGTGGGATATGTGAGAGGACATCTGATGGTAAACAAGATGACGCACTTATTCTAAATGTGACCCCTTTGTTAAAATCAGAGTGCATAGATAATTAAATCAACTGTAAATTAAGCTAAAGCCAAATTAGTTATTATCAGTTGCTACTACACTGCTAACGATGGATGTAAAAACAACTTTTTTTAAGCTATTTTAAAAGTAAAGAAGCCTGTCAGGCAAATTCCTGGGTTAAAAAGTGTGTTTCTTCTTTGATCTCTAAGCAGATTTATGGATATGTGTCTGCAACTGACATTAGAGTTATTTATAGCATCCGAAAGTGGAAGTCAAGCTGACTAAAAACTATACTCATCATTTCTGTCTGTGCAGTTTTCATATTGTGTGATTTTTCATTAAAATGCATTGATTGGAAAAAGTAAGACACATAAACTCATATTTTTATAGTTAAAAAAATTACCGTTTTGCATGAAAATTACAGTTTTTCTACTAATGCAAACAAACATCAGCGGACATTAAAAAGAAGATTTTGCAGTTGTCTAGTTTTCACACAACGATCACAGATTGTGCCGTTAATGGCATCGATCTCGCCTCTTAGATCTTTTGATCTACTGAAAAAAAAAAAAAATCAATGTCTCCATAAGCCGTCGTGCATTACTGGATGAGCTCAGGCTGCCTTCATCCACTTTTAGCCGCTGAGTCGATAGGCTAACAAAAAGAAAAAAAACAAAAAAAAACCCCCATAACCCTTGAGCTCATGTGTCAATCACATAAGCACAAACACACTGATGGATCCGCATGAGGAGTTTTTTCCTCTGGGGATAATTTAGGTTCTCCCATCACCTGTCCAGTTGTTGACTTTGGACGCTAACACACCAGCTTGTCATTAGCTCACCGGTGCAGCTCTCACCTGCCTCTTTCCCTCCATCTACCTGCATATGGAGGCCAGCTAAGTGGCCACTTGACACTTATTCCTCTGACGGTGTTGTGTTCATGCCATTATTTTCTGTGCTGGTGAAATCCAGCTGCTCAGCGGGGCCAAGAGATGCAAAACTAGCAACACAGGAAAACAACCTCAACACTCAATGCAAGGAAAGAGATTTATTTATAAGTATATAAACTGTTTTCACACCGACTAATAACTAAGGAGCCATAATGGAGGTTTTGCATGTTGAGGCCTATTATTAACTCAGCTTGCACGGGGATAATAACCTGTTTTTAAAGCAAACTATATCTTTAATGAGATTTTTTTTGTCTCCTGTAGAAAGACTCTCTTAACATTTTCCTGTCTGTGCTTAAATGGTAATGTTGCTGTTGCACATGATTTAGTTTTAAAAGAGGCAACAATAAAAAAAAAGGGATGTTCTTGAAATATACAAGCCGTCTGTAGAAAATGTTTTCAACGGCGACGTCACAATTGATAACAGAAGACGGCAGAAAAGCAAACAGGACATGAATTTCAGGAATGTTTCATCCAATGAAATATTGATATCCCCTCTAATGCACCGACAAACACTCACTTCACGCAGCTAAATTCCCTCACAGTAATAACAGTTTAACATGTTTTGAGTCTCTGCAGCTTGATTTTTTCATTATTTACTGAAATAAAAGCTGAAAAGGCTGAAAAGTTGCAAATCCATTTAAGAACTTGCTTGTTTGGTGCTTTGGGGAGTGAGAGATTGTAAAATAAGCTACATGCCTACATGCAGTTTGTAGTTAATGGACAAACACACACACACACAGATACACACACACAGACTACTTGCATTCATGATGATGAGAAAAAGCCACAGGACAGATACAAACAAAGCCGAGCAGAGATTAAACACGGACCCTTGTGCTCTCAAGTCTTCTGTTTCTGGGAGTAATTTTAACTGGCCGTTACATCAGTGGTTTGGTTAAAAAAAAGGCACCGCCCACTGCAATCCTGATGTTTTAAATAACAGCAGAGAGCTGGCTGGCCGGCAAAGAAAGCTTAGAAAGCTTTAATGGATCCCACGCTTCTTCACATGGAGCCGCTTATGTGCTTTCTCCTGCAGATATAAGAGACACTGGAACTCTAACATACACTTGCACTTTTCTGTTTATTCTCCAGGGTTTGTGTGGATGGACATGAGCTTTAGGGCCAATATGGCTTTAGTGTCGGAGGTAAATTGCCACCTGTTGGTTCTGCATGCTCTTGATAACACTTTCATTATGTTTTTGGGCATTTTTAATCTAGACAGACATTCATTTTAAACAAGACTTTGGTTGAGAAGGTTTTTAGGAAGAAGGCACGGGATAGAAAAGCCCATTTTAAAGAGTAACTAAGTGCAAACAGATGAGGACTTAAACTCATGTTCATTCTCAGAATTATAAATTTTCAAATAAGAAATTGAATCAAAATAACATTAAAATCTCACGACTGCAGCCGTATGTCTTTAAACACCAAGTTTCTCTGCATCAAACAAGCAAAAACAGGTCGCTTTACAGAATAAAATGGCTTAAGGGAAGAAGGTAAAATGACAATGTAACCGGCAGGCTTCCCTCTCACCTGGCCTACTGAGAGCCATTACACTGTAATCCTCAATATGGGCCCTGACATCTCCGCTACCCGCAATACGTGGGCGGAGACAAACAAGTGAACAAAGGACAATGTGGCTTGTAATCCCGTAAAAAGGATTAAAGGTTCGGGCACACGCACATGCTTACGCACACACAAAAGGCGTCCACGTTTTGTTTGGAAGCGTCCTTCTGACTTACACTTGATCATTAACCCTTACAACCAGGCTTAACGCTTTTACACAAACAGCCTTAACCTCCGATCGACCTTAATTCTCGACCTAAGTGAGAAGCAGCCGTTGGCCAAGAAAACACTTTTTCAAACAGCTTTGCTCATCTTGGGCGTCGCATAAAAAAAAGGAAAGAAAGAAAGAAGAAGAAGAAGAAAGTCGACTCTCTCACAACCAACACAGTGTTTCATGAGCCTGCAGGCTTCGTACTTGACTTGTGGATGAACTCAGACTTCTTCTGCGACGTTCAATCAACTTTGTCGAAGGAATAATGCACCAGAATCAGCAAACAGATAAAGCTCTGCACACATACACACACATTGAAAAGCCACTGGAAGCTTGCAACTTTTTTGTTTTCCCCAAAAAAGAAAAAAAGCAAACAAACAACAGAGCAGCAGAGGAGCATCAGGCCATTCTCCTTTGCAATATGTCCGGATGGATTAGTCGCCACATCCTGGACATCACTATGAGTGAAAACTGGGAAAGATCACCTCCTTTACCTGCACACTGCCTTCCTGCTGCGCTAATGATCAGACCTGAAGCAGGAAACAGTGCAGAACAGAGCTCCTGATGCCTGAGGCGACAAAAAAACAAACCTTTGGAAGGGCTGCAGATGAGAGGAGTGTATCGTTATGCAGCTTGTGACATTGCCGGGGGCAGCGCTTCTGAGACTTCCACTTGAACTACATTTCCCAACGCCCAGTCATTTTGGAATCAGTTTAGCTGTTCCAAAGATTTCCCCATTTTGCAAAGATGCTTAGATCACACCTGCTCGCATTTTACCTCCGAGCCATGCGCTGTGACTCTTTGTTGGCTTTGCAGTCTGTAAATGCAGGATGAGGTGCGCGCCTGAATTAAACTTTCATTTATTCATGATCTCAATATGTTAAGCGTGCAGTTTATCAATGCAGCCGAGAGCAGAACAAATTCTAAATTATTTAAAGGCTATTTAGCCTGCATGTAGCCATAATTTAGCCCTGCTGGTTATTGCACTGTGGAATTGACTGGGATTCAGGTCAGTGAAGTCATCCTGTGCTTTTGAATTGTCACCTCATTTCTCTTGAATATCACTTCCTTTTTGTAATATCTCTGCTGAATTATCTGTTGTTGTTTTCCTTTTTCATGCCATTTCATTCTTCTTACATCTGCACATAACCTAAAGATGCTGACAATGTTGCGAAACAGCAACACAACATGTTCGATTGAAACATTAAAAATGATCAACGACATCTCTGCTGAAAAATTTATCCAAGAAAGAGTCACAAAAGAGTCCCAGCAGCGAGTCACCTCCACATGTTGCACAGCTGGAAGATATTCATTGACTAATCCAACCAACAGCAGCAGCAAATATAAGAAATGCTTTGCATTGTTTTCTGTTTGTTTGTCTTACCTGATGATGTCAGCAGATGTGGAGCATCACCATTGGCCAGCAGGAGACACAGGAAAAGATGTGCAGATGTCCCATTGGTCACAGAGAGAACATGGAGGAGCAGAGAGAGAGAGAAATGAAAAGCTCATTAGAGAAAGATAATCTACATTTTCTGAGCTGCATGAACATCAGTGTTTTCTTGTTTTTCATTTGAAGGATCAATCAAGTGTTAAGTGGGAAATGAGGCTAAGCTAAATCAGCTAACCACCCTATTTTCAAACAAAGTCTGTTGAGTCAAATTTTAAACACTAGAATACAAAAATTAAGGTTTAATCACAGAAAAAAAGAGAATGTGCATGATTTATACATATGCTGAACAGGAAAAAAACCATCACAACACACATATTTGGTGTCATAGATAAATAATATGTAGTTTCAGTCTGATATTGTCATAACAAACTAAGAGACACAAGTTTCTCTCAGTGTGTCAGCATTAAAGATAAGGCAACTCAGCCATAAAAGGAGTTTCCATATGAAAAAAAGTGTAAATCAGTCTTTTACAGCTTCAATATTCCTTCCATTCATTGTCTATTAGCTAGTGTGAGGTCGCAGTGACAGCAGGCTAAGTAAAATATTCCAGATGTCCTCCTCCTTAGCAAAGCTTTCCAGCTCCTCCTGGGGAATCCTGAGGCGTTCTCAGGTCAGATAAGATATGTAATCCCTCCAGCGACCCGAGGGTCCACCCCCGGGTCTCCTCCCAGTTGTACATGCCCTGAAAACCTCCAAAGGTTAGCTCCTCTCAGGACAGAGGTGCAGCCTTAGAGATAGGGTGGCATGGCTTCGTATTTTTTGCATTTTTTGCATTCATTTTTGCATTTGCAGATAGCAATGAAGCCAGTAATCAACCAGAAAGCTCCCTCTGGCTGCATATTGAAGAAACTGAGTTATTTTCCTGTGATAATATCATCAGTTGGTAACTTTATTTTGGGTAGAACATTGCAGTTGCCAAATTTTGTTGAAGCAGGCTGACAATAACAATTTTTTCTAACCTTTCCCCATTTAAAAAACATAAAACATACATTTGCCATCAACTGACAAACTGTAAGTGCATCATTAAAGCTGCAGGAATAAAATCAGACAGTGGAAACTGTAAGCTGGCAAATTTCATGCAGATCTGGCTTCACTCTCCGGTGTAAAACTCACACCACTCCAATAAAGCAAAGTTCACTTTAAAGTTGAGGCAGTTTAGACAAACATTACATTATTTGTCTGCCGAGCTCATTTCAGATTCACTGTCACTGATGCGCATCCAACTTTTGTCTCCTCTTACAAATTAGAGCCTCGGTTCTGCTGTTTTCTGCTCAAAGTTGTTGAGTTTTTCTGTGTTTTTCTAAACTATTAATGGAAAAGTCCTTCGAACTGTGATTCACCTGATTCTGTCGGACTGTATTTTCATTCTGAGTAATTAAAGACACTGATGTGTTTTAAAGCAAGGGAAGCAAGCAAACTTAGAAAGATAATCGATGTAAGGTCTGGGATGCTTCCTCAAGAAAAATAAAGCAATTTAAAGCAAATTTCCGACATTTAGACAACATCTCACCTCTTGAATTAAGTTAAAAAACAGCTGCTCGCACTAGTCGATACCTGCTCTAATGGAGGTTTAGGAAACAGCAGTCTGGGTCAGTTAGCTAATTTGTTTTACACAGTAAAATCATTGTAGATTAATGAAGGGTGTTTGTCCACTTAAACACCAGAGGGCTTTTAATTTGAAACACATACAGGAAGCTTTGAGTAACAAAAGCAAACTGCAGTAACTTTAAAAGGGTAAACAGGAGACGATCAAAACAAGTTTTCAGACATAAAACGACAAATTTACAAAAATATCAAACAGGGGAATCAGACTTTAGAGTTGAAGCTTTGGGTTTGTTAACATTAGAGAAATTTATGCAGGATCATAACTGGATTAGAAGTAAAAGTGATGGAATTAGCATGTGACAAAGAGGAATTAGCATGCAAGACAGGAAGCGAATATCATTATTGTATCCCCCGCTTTAGTTTTGGCAAATTTTTGCTCAAAGTTTTCAGTCAGAACTTAAATTACATGCATTTCCAAACTCTCTAATTGTTAAAGTTTGACTGTAAAAAGTAAAAAGTTAGTTAAATCTGATGCAACATGCTGATGTCTGCACACAAGAAATGAAGAAAGAAATGCAAGACCTACAGTATAATGGACCAAAGACCACACATATATCCCTCTACATATGCAATCAGTGCTCTACAGCTGCGTTCATGACTGCAGCTCAGTATTGCTATGTGTAAAATTATGCACATAATAAATCAGCCTTATTAAAAAGAAGATCTCCCTGCTCGTTTGGCTCTTCTTTAGATTTTCTCTTTGCTGCTGCTGTGCAAATCTACCAAGTTGAAATCCTGACATTCCGTCAAAATGATTCAGTTTTAAAGACCACGGACAAAGTAGTTCAACTACAGTAAAGCTCACATTTTTCCCATCTGGAATTTGAATATTTTACTTTTAGCATACTATGCTTTTCCACAGAGAAAAAAAAGGGGGCTAGAAAGCTCAATGTCAATGACATTTTAAAGCAAATTTCATCAATAGTTGTCTTTTAATATCACTGCATATTTGAAGGATAATTCCATTAAACTGATAGCTGATGAATGAAAAAGGACCAAATTTAAGCTAAAAAAATTGCGTTCTGGATACAAAATGTATCATTTTTCAAACCCAGGTCAAAGTATAACCTATAAAATAAAGGTCTTTTGTGCTGGGAGGTTCAGGCGGATCCACAGAGGTACAGTATGTGTGGATTAAAGGCTGCACTCTAATGAACTGAGCAGGCGGATAATGTGAACCATATGAATAACTTTCCTCGCCTCACAGATGCCAACACTCAGCGACAGCACCCGATAGAGACACCGCCAGCTCCTTACTTACTTACTGCTGTGATCCTTCATTGCTCGTCACCCCCAAACAAACCCTCATGTCAAAAACTCCAAAAAAGAGGGGGAAAAAAATACATTTAGAATGATGCTTCCTTTCACTATTGACTCAACTTCCTGACAGGATAAAACCGAGGATGTAAGCCCCCACTTCAAAGTGCGGTGTGAAGGGGTGCGAGCTTTACATTCTGTTAATCTGACCTGTGGGCACCGCTTCAGCCACTAGCTCTAATGTTAATCCCTTGACTGTGCTGCTCTTCTATCTGGCTCCCGCTCTGCACTGCACAGTCCACAGATCCCCGGTGTCAAATGGATGCTGAGCCCCTGAGACATTTTAAGTCGGCTTCTTGTTGTTGTTTGGAAACAACACAGACTCGCTTGTCTTTTTTTTTTTCAAGATATAATCAGGCTATGAATTCACCAAAGAGTCTTTATTTATTTTTTTTA
>JAPZDV010000017.1:7283680-7306226 GCA_029814665.1 Acanthurus lineatus | reverse complement strand
TCCTTTTCCCCTTCCCCCCTTTTTTTCCACCAGAGGCAGTGATGCTGTCAAGCCAAACTACAGCAGATCTCCGTCTCTGTCTCCCCCCTCTCCGTCAGACCCTCCTGTCTTCATTTCCTTGCCCATCTCCCTCCTCTTTTTTCCCCCCCTCTCATTTTCTCCCCCCCCATCCTTCTCCCAACATCAGCCTCTCCCTCATGAGCTGTGAATATCAAAGAGGCTTCATCCTGGCTCCCCGCCTGCACCTGCCCACCAAACTGCCTCCTCTGTGCCCAACTTTGTGCTGCCTAAGCGGTCATGCTGCGCCAACGTGGCCACCCCCACCTCACACCAAGGTCAAACCGAACCCCCCCCACACACACAGATGCGGAGATCTCTTCCAACTACAAATTAATTTTTTGGATGAACTGACAAATCGTTTAAGCCTGAAGTAGCGAAAAAGTGCCCATCAAAGATGAGGCCCAAGGTGACATCTTAAAACTGTGTGTTTTTTTCGCATAAGCATCCATCCAAAACCCAAACATTGTTAATTTACAATGAAATAAAACACAGACGAGCATCAGACCTTCACTTCTGAGAGGTCTGAACCAGCAAATGTTTGGCCTTTTGGAATATTTATTAGATCAACTGCTTCATTTTGCATGAATGCACATTTCTTCAAGTAATGTGTCCTCTGGCACGGTTGCCTTCGCTGCATGACGATGCTCTAAGTTTGTGCCTAAAACAACAACAACTTTTCTCGCTAATGAAAAGAGGATGTTTGCAGATACATAGTTCTCACAGAACAGCCATGAAACTGTACGTTATTCTTCCAAAATGACAAAAAAAACCTTAAAAAAAGGAAGAAATCCCAGTCTTTCCATTAAATCTCCATAAAAGAAAGCAGTTGGACCTTCAGTTTGAACACATATTGCCTCTCACTTCTTACAGTGTACATCTTATTATGTTTTAATATATCCATCTCTTCCTATACCAGCAGAGGTGAATTAAACTTAAATTTGCTGCTAAATCTGAAAAGTGCTTCTTCCAGCTGTGTGTGAAGGAAGTTAAGGTGCTTGGGAGTCATTTGGAGACTTTCAATAGGCTGTTTCTTTTATACTTTGAGGGTTTTTAACTTTGACAAGGTTTTCTTTTCCATTTTGAACCTCCAGACAGGAAGTGAATCAACCAGTCAGCCTGTTTGTCGGAGGGACTGCAAATAGTCTTTTCACAGGTGCCATTTCTTCAGTGAAAACTGCCCACAGTGACGTATGTGAGTACTCACAGCCAAACAAAGCCCAAAATAAGAGGGTTGATTGATAAATTGGCCTAATGTAGAAGAGGATGAGTTTTACAGCTCCGATCTCTTAAATTCACACATGCAGTTACTCTTGAAGTGATAATGCATAAAGTTTAAAGTTACTAGTTAAAGTTTAGTCTCTTTAGACAATTTGAATTCAGCATCACACTCCCTTATTATACAATAGGAAGCAGCAACCTTGGAGATCTTCTTTGAGGGAACCTTGAGTCGAGGTAAGAGGTGACAGCACAAAGTCTGATGTCTGAATTTTCAAGTAGCAACAACAGAAATACGACAAAAGTTATTAACTTTAAACTTTTTTTGCAAATAAAAGCGAAGATCTGAGCTGCATGTGCAAATGAGTAGAGCTTCCTGAGGCCAAAAACGTATCATTCTGCCTGACTACATGAACATTTACAGGTCTTTATCATTTTTTTCAGCATAACTAATGAGGCTAATGTGTTTGTACAAATCCTTCCCTGACAATCTGCTTCCTTTGTCTTCCGACCGCCGTCGTTTACCGCCACATCTGCTGTAGAAGCTGATGAAAAAATGTTCACAGCTGACCAGCCCTTCACCAAATCTTCTCCGACGCCGACACAGAGCGTCCCCACGCGAGTCATCCTGACATCCTTTTCACATCTGCTGTTACTGTGTTGTGTTTCTCTTTCCCGTATTTGACACACGTAATTGCATTTTAGTGCAGTTTGGGGAGATTTTGAACAGGTGCTGCACGACGATCTGAGCCTGATTGAAAATGATGCTTTTCTCTCACCAAGGGGTATCAGTCGAATTTTAAAAACTGCCCGATGTGAAGCCTAAATTCATAAAAAAAAGGTAATATTGATATCACATCTGTGGGCTCAGATGAATACCTGGTGTCCCGGAGAGATGAGAAATCTGCAGTGCTGAAAAGGCAGCGCTTTTTTTTTTTAATCATCTCTGTGGATCTTTTGGCTGAAGCAAAAAGCCAGATCCTTGAGAAAAGATATTTATGTGATGGTTTTAGACACAGTGGCGTGAAGGGAAATTAATTAAGAAAGTCTGCACACCAAAAAAAAAGAGAAAGGATGGCATAGAGACAAGAAATGATCTGTCACTTCTTAGCACATCTCTGGGCATAAGGAAAAAATCCACCCTTATGTCTCTTTTTGCTGTAATAAATCAGTAATTTGCAGTCCTCGCTCCACCTCAGGAGTGGTTCTGTGATTATCTTCCTCCACTTGAATGTGGGATTTAATACATTTCCCAGAAAGCCTTTTAATGCTGCGAGATTACACGCCTCAAACTGTTACATACAGCTGAACAGAGCAAGAAATAGAGCTGAAATAAGAACAAGATGATGAGAAAAAGCAACATTTGCATCCCTCATCTCAAAATATCACGTGTTGCATTGCATTCTGGTCTATGTAGGCTACTGCAGGTGGTTCAAAAAAAAAAGTTTTCTCTCCACTCTCTCTTCACTGGATTTCTCAAGATGTCATTTCGATGAGCTGACACCCTGCTGATTGCTGCTGTTATTTAAGACAGCTGAGACTGTTTTTCTGCCATTAAACTCAACACCCAGCGTTCTTGGAGGGATCTGGAATCACAACATCTCTATTTTTTCTGGGTATAAAAATAAAATGCACCATTAAGCCACAAAATGCAACCGTCAGTAGCTTTTTTTTTTTTTTTTAAACCTATTTTAGGGTGGATTGTTTTGTCTCTCCTCTGCTGCTTTGGGGCTGTGTTTGTCCTGGTGAATTAAAAAATAATTACAGTGCAGATAAAATTTAAAATAATCCCCCCAGCAAACTCAGCTAAGCATGGCGTTATCAGCAGCTATCATAAACGCTCGTAATGATAACTGCCCTTCATCTGAGGACAAAAATTGCCCCGTAAAGTCCAAAAGCTTATTTCTGGAAAGCTTTACTCTATCTTTAAGAGCTTCTGTTGGTTCACAAACCATCACTTATCCTTATCTCCTCTTCAGAGAAGTGAATGCTCGCCTCCCTGGGGTGGACAGGCTTCTTTGTCAGATTCAGAGGTAGATGGTATTTATCTTGTCATCAGAGATGGACAGGGGATTTATTTAAGGTGTTAAGGATGGTGGGATGGATGGAGGAAGTCGGTTGTTAAGGATGATTGTCTCGTGACCGGTTCATAAACAGCCAGGCAGGATGCCCTCATCGCGGAAAAAGGCTATTTAGCAATTTTATGTCTCACTGGATCAGGATAAAAACCAGTCGTTGTCGTCGTCGTGGGGGAGATGCTGCATTTTAGCATCTGCTGAATGCACCTGAAAGACTAAGAGACTTGAGATTCCAGTGTTGTCTTCTGTGTGTTTGTCTACCATGTTTCCACCAGGAGCTACATTAGCATCTTACGTATTAAGTTACTGAGTATACATTAAAATCACACATCCGTTAAAGTCACTGCTTTATTTAGAAAATGAGATAAATGCAAAGGTCAGTGGTTCAAAAGGTTGGGACCCACCTCAAGGGCCACAAGGTAAATGTATAGGGCCATTTGTGATGTAATTTTCTAAAGTTTATTTAGTTATTTGGCTTTTATATAGCTTTTTTTGCACTGCTAGTTTCAGTCGCTCAGGTCTCTTCAACCATTTCAAATAAAACTCCTGACACACTGGCAACAGTAGACTGCAAATTATTTGAATTTTGTCTGAAATATAACTGTAGCTGGTCCCAGTTTTACTTATTACACTGATAAAAACCTGAAAAAAACTAAAACTGCATTAATAATCTTTCGCTTGACAGCAGAGCAACAAACTTTAACGCCTTATTAAGCTGATACAAGATGGTACACCCAGAATACATGAAGTACCAAATCTGAGTTGAGTTTCAGGTCATTTAATGAATAAAAATCCAGTATTTAGTCCTTGTGCTGGTTGTGTTGTACAGCTGCTAACTTTTCCCGTCTCCTTTTTTAAGACTAGCTTTAAAATGTGCAGTTATCCAGTTAAAACAGCTGCCAGCTGCTGCTGAAAACAACATTAATGAGAGAACTATGAGAGTGAAGTAAAGCCACAAACTTACAAAATCAAAACAAACAGCTGAAAGAAGCTAAAAAGCTCCACACTGCATTAAAATCAGTCATTTTAAAGCAGCTTTAGGTGCCAAATTCAAATAATCCCTTCAGTTTTACAGGGTAAATTATGGAAGGAGCTAAACTCTTTGCAAGATACAGGATGTCTTCCACTCTGAGAAGTGCTTGAACTTTTTCGCCGTATATCACAGCAGGTTTAGAGAAGGGTGTAATAGAGGTATATTGTCTCCTCTGCAGGAGACACAAAAACAGATTTCACAGCAATTTAAACAGGCACAATAAACCGACAGAGCAGAGCGTGTCAACTCCAGAATCAGAAAGTAAAATGGATAAAACTCAAAAGACTGAGGAGCTGAAAAAAATCCAATATTGCTCCATTCTGGCATCTGTAGGTGTTGATGTTGCTCCAATCTGGCCAAGTGCCGTGTCAATGACGGGGTCACATTTTCCGTGACAAGCTGCAAGTTATTTTGGGCTTTCCACCAATCAACCGCTCAACACGCTGACCCCTTGTATTGCAAAAGGCTGCCGGCTATCGATCGATCGCGCCGCCTGCTGCTCCAGGTGTCCTTCCTCTCGTCCACTGAGTCATTGGAGTGCAGCTCGGGGAGGAGAAATGAACCCTTAGAGAATAAGTGAAAATTGCTCTCTGCATTCTCCACTTCCAGGTGGGCTTCCTCCTGTTGTGGCATTTCGAGATTTCACATCTGAGTTTCTCTGTTTTGTCCTTTTTTTTTTGGTCATTTTGATGCGATAGCTCCGTCTTTTCATCTCCCTTGGTTTAGTTTTCTGATATGTGAGTTTCTACGGCACAAAAATCGACAAATATGAAGCCGGAGGAAGCTTTTTTCCCATTCACATTGTGCAGAGCTTTCAGATTATCCTCCTCCACTAGACCAGAAAGTATAACCTTCATTTTATTAAGTGTGGTATTTCAAGCTGTAGTTATTTTTTCATTTCGCTTAAAGCTCAGAGTCTAATTGAGTTCACTCACGTCCTTAAATTATTCAAACTTCATTTATATCGTAATGTTCTCATTAAATGTGTGCATGTCAATGACTTTGTATCCACTTTCCCTGTTTGTTTACATGAGTCTGAATCCAAGGCTAAAAGTGTTTTATTCACCGTGTATTATTATATTATTAAAGTCATAGACGTGCTGGTGTATTGTGCTTTAATCATATTGCATCTTGGGTTTGAAAGCCTTTTGTATCTGCAATATAAATAATGACATTTCTGCCCTCACCGCTATTTTGTTTCGGAGAGTAAATTAATATGTAAATTAATCCCATTCAAAAGTGTATTTTCAGTTGTGCTTTAACACTTAATAAAATTATATTCATAATCATCTCTTTTTTTATTTTTCTTTTTGCCTGGTTTCTAGAGTGCAAAGCAAAGCTGAACCCAGTCGTGTAAAGATGGAAACAAGCACAGAAATAATGAATAAATTTGAATCCTTTTTTTTTTTACAGCAACATCTCTAATTTATGGCATTTTTTCAATTTTTTCATGAAAACAACTCAACAAAAACATAGTTTAGTAAGTTTATTTCAATATAAACACTTAATTGGAGCCACCTTTCCCTTCAAGATCATATCTGTTTTCTTATCTGATGAAAATTATTAACAAATCTCCATTTTTTATTGACATTGTCAAATTGTAGCCATTCATCCTGCCTCCTATTCTCTCCTTTAGTTAACTACAAAACATACTGACATTATATCATCATTTGAAGCTCTTTGTTTATCTCTAGATGGATGGTTATGAAATGTAGCTCCACTGTGAACTGAACGGTTCTGCAGCACCACAAACAAAGCCGTCATCACGATTGTTTTCAGTGGCTTTGCTCATTCATTTGATTTGGGTGCGACATATTGTTCCCTCTGCAGAGTAATTTATGATGGTGTTGCACAAACCAAAACCCTCTGAAAGGTCCTTTCAGCTTTTACAGCAGCGCCTTTTCTCACCAGAATGACAGCTCAATTTAAAAAATCCTAATTCTGAATCAATATGTTGCCTTTTTTTCCCCCCTCTTCAAAATAAGTCCTTGTAGGTTTTTTTCTTTATCTTCCTGTGTTGCTTCTTGGGGTGTCATCTGTGCAACAGATATTTGAGGAGTCGACAAAGACCCTGAGCAGTTTAGAAAATCTGTATTTAAAAAAAAAGAAGAAGAAGAAGAAGAGGGAAACAGAAGGCTGCTGGCTTGAATCAGACCGAGTCGTAGTGAATGTGTGAGTACGAGCATTGGCACAGATTTTGCAGGAGCTTCCACCTACACCCTGCTTATGAAATGAAAAGCATCTGCAGGCTATTATGACAAAGAAAAAAGAAAAAAAAAGGGGAAGGAGGGAAGTAGAGAGAGTAGCAGAGAATGAGAAGAGAGGTGAGAGTGTGGGTGAAAAGTCTGCAGGAGTGACAAAAGGAGAGGAGTGTGTGCCGTCAAGACAGGAGACAGATAAAGATGAGGCTTTTTTTTCCTCCCTCTCTTTTGTTTCTGGTTCGTTCCTACAGGTGTCTCTGCCTCTGATCCTTATGTGTGTGTGTGTGTGTGTGTGTGTGCGTGGCTGTGTGGAAATCAGAGGGTGTACAAGAGGTTTGGCATCCGGGGGCCTCCTTTAGTTACTCAAACTCCTCCACAATGAGGCACTTTACAATTCCCCTCCCATTGCACCCTGCCTAGCTTTTTAGCTTCCTATTCATGCAGCTCCCTCGTGTTTTGTCTCATTTTGTCTGTATACAAACATGCACACATACACACACTCTCATGTGCACACACACTGCTCTTTAGCAGGGGTTTCATCCTTAATCCCCCTTCTCTTAATGCTTGTTTTTTCCACAGTAAGCCTGTGTGATGTGGTTGGGATTCCATTGGCCCAGTCTCCTTGGTAGATATTACAGCTAATCCCAGCAAAAAAAAAAGAGAAAAAGACGGAGTGATGGAAGGTTTGAAAGAGAAGTGAGAGCGAAGATGAGAGAGGAGGGGCCAAGAGCTGCCACCGGCTAACAAGCAGTGAAATAAAGAGAGGAGGGGAAGAGGAGGAGACATCGCCGGAGTGTGTTTGGCTACTGATACCTCACTAATGCCCCGACAATCCTCCCTGACTTGTAGTATCGACTCCCGGCGGACAGCAGGGGCTTCGCTGCAGCAGAAATCTCCTAAATCCACAGTATTTTGTATCCACGTCACAGTAAATACATCTGTCTTAGCAAGTTTTTTAATACCAAAGGTTTGTTTTATCAGCGAGCTTGTGACCCAGGAGATGTAAGAGCTTTTGAGCTGCGCTGCTCGTTCACTGAGCTCTGCCGCTGAGGACACTGAATCAGCAACGAGTGGCAGTTTGTCGAGTGGTTAAACAAACTGTGTTGTAGGTTGTGACTGTGCGTCCTCATAGGCCTCGTCCATACATACACACAGT
Source organism: Acanthurus lineatus (assembly GCA_029814665.1). Lineage (NCBI taxonomy): Eukaryota > Metazoa > Chordata > Actinopteri > Acanthuriformes > Acanthuridae > Acanthurus > Acanthurus lineatus. The sequence continues at coordinate 7,298,483 of JAPZDV010000017.1, read as the reverse complement.
CACTTTAATGTGTTTTAATAAACTGATTCAGACCCTCTGTTTGCAGTGTTAACTGTGAACAGGGAAAATTGAGTTTTTGGCTTGTGATAATAAAGTGTTTGCTGTTTTATCAATTGTTTACATGGTGTAATTACGTGCAGTGTGAGACATGGCCAAAATAGCATTGATGCTAACCTTTCTGACAGAACTTTTTACATGTTAATACATGTTAAATGTGCGTAAATCTTCAGCTACATTAAAAAAAAAGAGACAACAAAATATGACAGTTTCTGCTGCCGAGGTCACTGGTTTTATATGAGGACTAGCTTACGTTAGCCCACTGCTAGTAGCTGTTTTTCAGGCGTCTGATTGGCTAACATGTTTTTGGGCTCACGGTTATATTGCCACCTGTTGGTCTGGCATGCTCTTGACAGCGCTTCCTTTGTGTTTTCTTATTATATTTGTTTTATTTTTAGAGGGACTTTAATTTCTAACAGTACTTGTGTGGACAACCTGGGAAAAAAAACAAAACCTTTAATTCTATATGCATTTTCCATTTTTAAGAATCATTATGTCACACTGGGTAATAGCTATGATTTGTTATGATAGCTATAATTACCTAAACAGCTTTGTCTTAAATCAGTGCTGTTTTAATAATTGTATTTAATTGAGTTTTTTTTGATGTTCTTAAGGGAGAAATCTGATGGAAATTTGGTTTATTGGTTGATTTCTTACAAATGTTAATGTCCTTATTGCATATCAGATTTTCTTATACAGGTTTACTCATTTCTTTTATCAGCTTAACATTGTGATTCTCAGTTTATGCTGCATGTAGTTTAATTTTTTAAAAGTTTTAATTTTTTTTCTGTTTTCAGTGCTGTTGTGTTCTTGGACTTGACCCCACTTTAAATTTGATGCAGCACTTTTCTATTCAAACAAAAGTTGTCAAAACAGCTTTGATGTCAATTATTTTCTAGAAAAAAGCTTAATTACTTTCTTTTTGCTTGAGATGATCTTCAACTTCTCAGTTTATGTTTGCTTCAAAGTGAGTATATGTAACTTTTTAATGAGTAAATAACATTCTTTTTATAAATTAATTCCATTCTTTTAGTAAAAACGCAAATTCATTCACCAACTTACTGTATAATATTGAGTTTTATTGTCTTACAGCTTCACTCGGTCTGTTATGACTAGTAGCTTGTTTTAGCAATGCTAGCAAACTTTATACAGAAATACCTGAAATTACTGAGAGAAGTTACTGTTTTGACCGCTTTCTTCTTCTATGGTTTATTCTTTTCTCTGCAACACACACTTTTAATCATAGTGGTGTACTTAGGCCTTGGCTATCGCTGCTGCAGCTGCTGTTCACACTGTACAGTTTTTTTTATTTTCTTTACCTCCAAACCAGCACCCACCTGTCTTCGCTCCTCCAGGGAAAGCTGTTATCATCCCTCCACCCCCCCGCTGCGCTGAACGGGTCGCTTCCGAGTGGGGAGTGATGAGCCAGGCCAGCAAATATTAACAATGTGCATATTTCACATTCGCATTATAATCTATTCTATGTGAGTGACTGAACTGAAGAACACTGCAATGCTAACGTTAAAACGATTCACTAAAAATAGATTTAAAAATTACTCTTCCAAACTTTTTTTCTTTTGCAGAGCTTTCACTCCTGTTTGCTGATCGAGTAACTTTAGAAAAGATTAGTCATATTTTCAAGGTCATGAGTGAACTTTGGATGCAGCTTTGGATGACTGACAACATTGTGATCTTAATGCACCTGATCTTCGTTTTTAACTATAGAAATACCAGTTTGTGACTTTTTAGATGAAAGCAAAGTAAAAAGAATATGACTTTCACTGTTGTCTGCCTCAAGGATAAAAAAAAAAAAATCAATCAGACACCTTGAAAAGCAACATCAGTGTGCAGACGTGGAAACAGGTGCTATCCCACCGTTTCACCTGTGCAGGATTTATAGCAGCTTTAGGTTCCATGTGTGTCCTTGTGTGCTTTTAGTATGGATTAAAGCTTTTATCCCAACTCCTGGGACACCAAACAAACACTGAGCTCACTCTCTCAAAAATGACCACAAATTCATGACAGTAATTTTAACTACAACTCCTGTCATTCTCCGCTGGTTTGAAATGAAAGTTTTATGCCCTAATGTTAGTTAATATGACAGGATTAAGGGTTTTTAAAGTAAAGCCAAAAGCAAAACACCAAGGCCGACAGGTAGGAGGAACAAAACGTGAAATTTAATTGCAAAAAGCTGATTCCAGCTAATAAAACTTGCATGTTGAGGGGAAATCCAAGAACTAAGCAAAAAATACAAAACTGAACTCAAATCAGGAGGACATGAGAAACACAGGCTGAGAAACTGGCGAGACACTGGAGAGAGAACTGGGAACAGAAGCAGACAAAGACCAGACTGAAAAACAGATGCAAACAAAGTGACATGCAGGAGGGAAGGAAGGCTAAAAAGCTAAAATACACAAATAAACACAAAATTTTAGACTTTTAAATGCAGGCAGTGACCCTATGAAGCACACTGGTTGCAAGTTTTGCAATCATTTCTTAAGGAGAAACGAGTAGAGAAAGAAACGCTGCCTGCAGGTTCTCCGTTCCTTCCTCCTCAGGTTCAGTATTAATTCAAACACACTTGAAAGCAGCGTAACGACAACACACTGATCAGAGGCTGCTCCTTTGCTCGACTGATCAAAAAAAAAAGAAAAAAAACCTGAGCCGGCGTGCAGAGGAGGACAAACATCGCAGCGTCTCGTCAGCAGAAGGCAAAGAGACTGATGCTGTCTTTGCTCTGTGGTTAAAGACAGTCTCAGTCTGCAACACCCATCGCTCCCCCAGCAGCCGAGATGTGTTATTGATTTATGTTTTTGCTTCACGCCAGCAATCCCTAAGAAAGTGGAAGTATTGGAACATTCTGGTAGACTGCATGGGGATCAGAGAGCGTGTGTCAGTTTGTATACAGCAGCTGTGTGTGCTGATGGCTGGTTGGGGGGGTTTTACCCGGTTAGTGTCAAGTGTTTTTTTTTTCATTGCAAAGCTGCAGGAATCAGACTAATACACAGTCGCTGGTGATATGGCAGCACAGCCTGCAAAGTCTAATCATAACATTTCCCCTCGGTCTGCTGGGGAGATTTTCTGGTGAATTTGACACAATTAGTAATGCACTTTTCCTTTTTTTTTCTTTTTTTTTTTTTTTGTTGGCCGAGTACAAGGGGCTCAGAATGAATCCCTGTGTGTCTGGCTGTGTTTCCTGGGAGCTGAACAACTGGGGTCTTGTGATGAACGGAGAGAGACCGTCTCTATGCGACAGTCGGGACTCGATGCTAGCTTAATCAGCTCATTCTTTCCCCGCACACATGCAACTTATCGAGGCAATTACAATTCTTTTAAGTGACATGTCTGCGGATCAGAGGTCCTTCCAGGGAAACGACTTGCTGAGGAACTACAGCGATAACTGCAAATGCCAGTTGGTTCATCCCACGTTTCAACACCACGTCTGTACCTTTTTCATCGTTGATATTTTCAAGTGCAGCTTTGTCTTTTGAGCATCATTCCATTTGGCTCTTTTGCCACTTATTTGATTGATTTAATCAAATAAAGACTCTGCAAAATAACTTTAAAGTTGCACCTGCTCTTCATAATAAAAGAGACAGATAAAAGCAGCTGACAGCAGATGTTTTTTTAGAAGTTAGTGGTGACATTCAAAGAGGTGATTATCAAGGTAATATTCTGCTGCACACAATTAATTTTATTTTTTCAGACTTTTTCCTGATGTTCTAATCTAAAATACTGCAGGGTTTCCCTCACTGACATGTCAGATTTAGTCTTTAATTGTGTCAAAGGAATTAGTCAAACATTACACTTTGATAAAAAGATCTATGAAAAGTTAGTTACATAATAGTGTGTAAATATGATCAGAACAATTCATTTTTTGTGGTAAAAGTGCAGAAAACCAAACAATAACTTCTGTGAGTGTCATAATATTACAAATATTGATCCTCATTGGATTATTAATGCTGATGCTTTCATGTTTAAAAGCATTTGGCTTTGCATTTGTTTTCCATCTGAAATCTTAAACTATTGGGAAACAGCAGCTGCCAGAAAACTGTAGTTGTGGGAAAAAATACAATGTTTTCCTCTTTAAATTAGTGGCATAGAAGGTGAAAGCAGTAAAGTTGAGGTGATGCACTATGAGACTTTGTGTATTGTGTAATCATAAGCAATGAAGGTTCCCTTACTGACCTGCAGCATGTTTTGGTCCCAACTCTCATTGGAAATCCATTTGTAATAAGTTTGATGACAATATTACCCCTCTGCTGTAAGCCCGTAAGGTTAAAAGAGGAACAAAGCAGCCGTGACAGGGTCAGACCACTGAAGAAAATGGAAACCAAACTGAACGGAAGAAGTGCAATGAGAAACCAAACGTTCTATTATGTCCACTTTCCCAGCATGTTTGTTCCAATCAGCACTTTTCACAGCCGCCCTATTTGCAGAGAACAAAAGGGAAAGTAGCACTCAGGAGTTGCTGCTTCAGCTTTCATATGGAAGCTGCATTAATACAACATGTGTTCAAAGTGAGAACATGCATGTGCAATATGTTTTTCTAAGCTTTAAATAATATATTTACCTCCATCCATACATGCAAACTGCAACCGAACCATTTGCTCTTCACAAAATGTAAAAAATATGAAGATGCACTCTATATGGTAGATATTAAAACCCTGAAAACGTTTACAACACATGAATTCTGGGACATAATTCTGTTAGTTTTCTCAAATCTGGTTCTTCATTAATGCATAGTGTGGTCTGCACTGACTTAGCCTGGCCTGATGGCTTTAAAAGTCAAAAGCCCCGTGCATGGCTGTTTTAGCCTCAGACAGAATCATCAGATTTTATGTTGCCATAAAGCAAAGGCTGCTCATATCTTTTTTATGACATTAGGGCATTGTGATTTACAGTAACTCTAGCTGTGTTACGGCTGTCCGAGGCACATTCGCTTCAGTTAACCAGAATGCTAAAAGAAGAGGTCCAACAGGGTTTAAAGATGTTTTATGGTAATTCCTTTTTTCTCATACGATGCACACAAGAGGTCTCCATCAAAAAAAAAAGGAAAACAGATTACAGTGAAGGTTTAATTAGATTCAGAGTTTTTTGGTCTTGGCTGAGGTATGCACTTGTGTTCACATCATTACTGATAATGGCATGTGTTTCTTTCATACAACCACAAGTGTCATTTTATAATTTCTAACATGAAAAGTAGTGACTTTAATTACTCAATTCCTCATAGAGGTTTGGAGCTAAACTGCTAGCTTGGCTACTTTTCAGCAGATGTAGCACAAGCAATGGAAACAAAGTTCCACAGGTAAGAAAACCTCATTCAAAACCCCACTGACATTTCTAATAGCACCAATAACTTGAAAATCCAGTCTTGGAAATGCTGGATTTGATGTGGAAAAAGGAGAATAATGTCTTTTACAGTCAAGATAAGGACCTCTAATAGTGTAACACAGTAACAGTTCATGCATTTGCTAAATAAAAAAGTGGATTTAGAGAAAGTTTGGGCAAAAAGGTGATTGGCAGGTTAAGTACTAAGCAAGAACAAAGGGACACAAAATCAATCAAATCACTTACTTGCAGAAGTCAATTGAAAGTTTCTCAGGTACAGTTAATGATGCAGACCACTCACTGTCTCATAGTAAACACCCGTGGCCTGTAAAACACCTTCATGATGCTGCAGGAAGAATCCACACACACACACACGATGCGTGACTGACAGCTAAAATACAAATGTGAGAGCTGTTGAAAATATTTCCCAGCATTTTCAGGCTGACTTGTTGTCTCAAGGGCCCATTTGGTACGAGGCTGATTCTCTCAGTGATTTAATTTGTATTTGTTTCTCTTGTCATCTCTGATGCCCCTCTAAAAGTGTGAGCAGTCTCTATGGAGACTGAGTCGTAACTCTGCAAAGTGCAGACACAATCTGAGCTCCAAAGGGGCCTCACGAGGTCCGCACCCCCTCCCCCTACAAACACAAATCAATCACTGATGAATTCATCCAGCGAATGAATTCTCACCACTGGTCAAAAACAATTTCAGATGCTATGAAATTGTTGATGATCTCTGTGGAGGAAGAACACTGGTGGAATATTTATGTGGCGTTCAGGGTCAGCGTTGCTACAAAGGGGATGAGACGACCTTCACTGATGTTAATAATCCTTTTAAAACAGCAACTAAAAAGTAACACAGTGTTGCGGCCGTGACAAATGTGACTGGTGTGAGATATGAAATCTCATGCGAGCTCTTCTGTACCAGCAGCAAACAATATTAGGAGTGATAGCCGTGTCCTGTTGGAGATTAGCATTAGCCATGCTCCTCTTGCGTTTTTCTGTTGTCCCGATTGGAGTGTATAAGCATGGTTGAAATGTTAGTTGCATTTGTATGCAGTCGCCATGCTGCTGTGACTGAAACACATGCTTTACACTCGCCTGCTCATTATGAACAACACGACGCAGTGTGACTGTTTCAGTAGCAAGCTAATAGCATTGACAATGATTCTATTTTTTGAGATCGACAATAGATTTGTCTGTTTGGTATTCATGAAAAAGTGCTGAGGAAAGGTCTTGAATGCCCTCACACACGTTTAACATGCATTTACTTTAGAGGATAGTTTGTGGTCTTTAAAGCCTGTTAAAGCATCCATTTTTTAGACAAACAGATTAGCCTCAAATCTGGTCCAAGCTCAGTTGCAAAGTGAGCATCTACGGATTTAAAAGGCTTTGCACAGAATCATGTTTTCCTGTTGCAATTCTTTATGGTCACAGGATAAGATCATAAGTTTTTCTTTTTTTTTTGAGATCTGCTTGCACATGAGGTAACAATCGATGAATGGGACCGGCCTTTGTTTGGAACCTCGCGACACTGTAGGCAGTCGCTTGGGCCATATTGAGTTGTCGCCAGAATGCGCTGCCGCCAAGAGAGCGGCTTTAAGCCCAATTAACTGATAAATGTTAGCCTGCAGGGAGCTGGCAGACAGAGAGATCAATGGGGCTGAATTGAGCTGAGCAGTGTTGGCCTGGGAGACCATCCTTCAACCGGATAAACCTGGTTACAAGCCCCCGGGATGGCAGACACTTGCCCTGCCCTTGAGCATAGACGACGAACGACTACAAGCTTTTAAACCAGAAACCGCAACATGGTGTTGAGTAAAACACTGCATCATAATGGCTGCAGAGCATCAGAGGATAATAAAGATAGAAAGTCTATATTACCCCGACCAAACTGCCTCAGCCATTATTATATTTATTTGATAAAAAGATTCCAAACATGTTCGTAGAAAAGCTGGACATCGAGACATGAACTGAGACCCAGAAGGACGACGCTCTCTGGCCGATGAAGATGGCGGTGCAGCCCGAGCATGGCAGGCCTGTCAGCACCTGAGTTAGTCATCCCGACATCTGCACACAACCACATCGCCTTCACCGCTGTAGCACTCCTCATGCATTATGGAGAAGCTTCAAAAACTTCAAGGGAGAGAGATGCCCAGGGCCTGTTGTCCACTGACCGAGCTGATGTCAGGAGTCACTTTTTTTTTTACCATATGTGGACATGTTTTTAAAATGTAGAGAATCTTATTTTACATCAGGGAACAGGCAGTACTGAGTGACTCAGAAACTTCCCATCTATCAATATTCTATGTGAAAGCAACAGTGAATACGAAACAGTTTTCAATACAATTTGACCAAAAACAAGTCTACATTTAGCTGCAAGTCTTAATATGTCACTTTAAAATGTGGAAAAAAACTAAATAACTATTGAAAATTGGCACATTAAACCTCAATATGTGGGAGTTTTGCTGCAGCTCCAATCGGTGACATGACAACCCATGTTTCCTGGTTGTCAGAGCAACAGCACATCTGAATGCACGCCAGTCAGAAAAATGAAAGGCTTAGTTACAAATTATACTATAAAATAAGCTAATATTAATGACCTCTGTGGGGGATTGAGAGGGAAATTAACAATGAGACAGATTTTTGGTCATTTTGCTAACAGGCAGGATAGCGCCCCCCCTTTACCTCCCCTCAAATTTCCTCCTGGTTGTATTATTTATTACAAAGCCGTGCCTTTACATGCATAGATCTTGTCCGCCCACTCCTGCAGCACCGATTGTTAACTAAGAAATGAGGACAAGGTCGCTGCTTTATTGACAGTACTTGTCACTGTGGATCCTCCGAGAAGAACACAAAGATGGAGATAAACAGGAACGAGAGGCAAACAAAATAAAGTACAGTGAAATGAAGGATGTTGTCTCATTAAGATTAAGTGGGGATTGATCCAGAAACCTTCAGTTTAATGACCTGTGGCCGCTGCATAAGCAGAGGGAAATACATAAAGGCGAATGAGATGCCTCTGCCCTGCTAAATTCAACAAAGCATGGCCACTCTCATGCAGTGAATGTTCCAATTACTAGCTGTCACAGGGGTGAAACTTTTCCTAACGTTTCACAGATCTCTATCTGTTCTTAATCATCCTTGAAACTTTTGTGTTCCCTGCTGAACAACCACTGAGTAATTAGTTATTTGAATAATTGCCCTGACTGAAACTGAGAGATTAGAGGAGCGCACGAGGAAGATGACCACTGATGAGATAAAAGACAATGGTGCTAATAAACAACAACAATGGCTTTTTTCCCAGGCTCTCCCCGGAAAATCAAAAGAGAAAGTGGTGGAAAAAAACTTTGCCTTTTTGTCTCTAATGAACTTAACCAAACAGATTGCCTCGGTTTCCTCCAGGAGGCCCCGATAGGGAACGTGGTTTCATTGTGCTAGAATTGATTTGTTGAGAGAGATGTTTCTTTGGCAGGGAAATACTTAGCTCCTGTGAAATAGGACTTGTAACCTCGAGCGGTCTTTTATATAACTTGTTGACAGCTTACAAATATTTTCTATTTATGTGAGAAACCACACAGCTAAAGCATTTCCTTGCAAATCCCCTTTTCTAAAAGGGTTCACTTCGATCCAGTATGAGTATAAGGAGCCAGTACTGACGTAATTCACTCATCAGACACTGGATCAATGTAACTGATTCACATATAAACCTAGATTTAATAATCTGATGTGCGTTTAATTACAAATACTGTATGAAAATCACTCAGACACAATAATTCCTGTCATCAAACTGGCCTCTGTCGGTCTCAGAGGCTGTGGTCAGTCTTGATCTGGCTTTGTGCCCTTAAAAGCTTTTGACTTTCATTCATTTGTAGCTTGAAAGCTCCCCTTTCAGTTTGATTAATCAAGCTAAAAAAAGCCACTAACTCTGCTAACAAGCTAATAGCAGCCACTAGCCAAACCCAAAGAGAAATACAGCAAAGATTACACTGAGCAGCAGTTTAAGATCACTGTGGTGACACGCTGACTCCATCATTTCAACATGGTTACTGTTTAAAATGTTGAGCTACTCACTGTTTAAGTTAATTTGCATGACTAAATAAGCGACGATAGTGTTTAACAGTCAAAACCTGCGATTTAGAGTCTTTTTTTTGATCAGATTTAATTGACAACATAAGATGACAATAGAAAAAAGGTTCAGATTTTGCAAAACCTTATTTATTTTTTCAAAAATTACATTTTTCCTACAGAGCTCCACTCATTCAAACTCATCACAGAGCTCAAATTAAATAGTCAAAATAGAAATATATCACATTAGATACCCAACATTGTTTTAACTTCATGTAAGAAACCTCATCTAATAGCAAAACCTGCAGCTTCAGAACATTAAGACCGAAAAGCAGTTTGAATTTGTTCCTTAAAACTGTTTCCTTCGCCTCACACACCAGTTGCATCTGTTAGATTGATGCATAATTTCGACACAAATGGAGAAACATCAGTGCAAAATGTGCAAACCTAAAGAGCAACAGTATTAAAGTGAGATATGTAAAGCACTGAGCGCCCGCAGAAAGAGATTTAATGAACATAACATGAAAAAACTCAAAGCTTTATTGGCAAGTGCTGAGCGATTGTGGTAAAGATAATCAATAAAGGCCCATTTAGCTGCAGTATTTTTATAAGGATTTTACGAGTCACGTTGGAGCTTGGTGCTTTGATCATGTGGGTTTTTTCAAAAATTGAAAATTGGAAAAGCTGCTGGAATATATTGGATTTTGAATGACTACATCAAATGCACTTTATTTTCCCCTCTCTCTCCATATGTGATTCACTGTTTAATAAGATTTAGTTTAAGTCCTCCGGTTTAATCCTTGAGGATTCGATTATTGGGTCTAATTTGAACCATCTAAGAGAAGGAAAGAGATCCAGGGGATTGTAATAATTAGAGAGGTGTAACACTTCTAGACCAACTTGTTTACAGATGTATTGAATGTGAGAGTGAGTAAGTGATGAGAAAACAAGCCCATTTTAAAGTAAAATCCCACAAGATTCAGAAAAAAGGTCCCTCCAGCAAAGATATTAACTCATATTGTTTGAAAACAGCATTTTCCGTCCAGATTTTATTCACCGCTTTAGAATGAAATGTACATTCTGCAACAGCTTCATACAATAAACAAAAAAAACACTGCACAACAGATGGCTTTTCAACATGTACTGATTTACAAAGGGGCTCTCATTGTGCTGTGTGTCCACCGTTGAGCGTAAAACTCTTTATTAGATGCCAGAACATCTTGTCTTAAAGTAAAACTCAGCCGTGGTGCAAAAAACTGTGAATGTGCATTTAGCTTGTGATGTAAATTGGCTGTTAAACTTCACAAACAAGTAAGCTTCTATAACTTTGTTTATGCACGCTGCCCTTATTTTTAAAGTGTGTGGAGGACGTACAGAACATTAACCGCTTGGAGGCTCACTTCATTTTACAGCACTTGAAAGCTTGAAACTGCAAATTCAATGAAGGACTTAACTCCTGCAAAGATTTTGTCTCTCGCTTTCTTTGAAAAAGTTCTCACCGAAGCAAACAAAACAAAACACTCAATCCAGTGCAGGTTTTTAGAACAATGTCTTATTATCTGCAAATGTAGAGGGTCCTAAGCCCCCCCAGGAAGGGAGTAAAGCCTCAAAGCAGATTTGACAAAGTGGTTAGACTGTATAAATACAAGTCATGTGATGCATTGTAGCCCAAGAAGACTGTCAATCTATGTACAAAGAGGCTCTAAAATGACAGAAAAACCTATAGGCCTCAGAACTCCTGCAAAGTCACTTGTTTTTTGATCATCAATTGATTCATTAGTTTGATAACATCTTAAAGTTTAAAAATGGTGCAAGGTTTAAGCTGTTTAATCCTCATTTAACTTGGCTCCACTGAAGATCCAGGTAGTTTTATCACTTAAAAGGTGACTTTTTGGCTTCATGAACAGAAATGAGCTTGGCCCAGGATCCAACATTGTATCTACATTTCTTTAATTCCTTAATTTTACCTTTTTTCCCTTAATTCACATTCAAAATTGTCATTTCCATAAATTTTACCATGCTGCACCATCATGTTTCTACAGTAGCTCAGAGAGGATAAACCCAACACTGGCTCTCGAGGGAGCCTTTTCATTATTAGCTGCCACTACAGAATCTCCTACACAATATAAATCACTAGGAATATTATACCAACCTATTAAAAGTAAAAGGAAATCAAATATAGTTCAAAGCAAGAAATTCATGTTATATACAAGAGTTCCTCAGTTTTTTTTTCCCATCAGACAACAGCTGCGTTGCTCTCATTTGCAGTTTCATTGAAAAGACATGCGCATGCTTTGCCCCTGACACTGCTGGCCTGCCTATTATATAATTAGATCAAAAAAACAAATGTTAAACCCCAACATCAAAGACTCGTTTTGAAAAATCCATCTCTCCAATTGTGGCTGATTAGGGATCCTCCAGAGGCAAACGTGTGCTGGGATGTAAATGAGAAAGACTGACCTCCTCTTGTTTTGCTCGAGATGCTAAAAAGAGACTGAGGAGACGGATCAGACACCAAGGTTCATCTCTCTCTTTGTGTATTTGCTCGATTCACCTCTCTGTTCTCCCTTTTTTTTCTTCTTCTTCTTCTTGGTTAGTATGCCTCCCTCCTCCCCACCCTCCTCTAAAGTCTCTTCCCACTCAGTCTCTCACTCTCCTCAACAGACTTGTTTTGAATTTGCCTGAGCAAACAAATGCTACAGCGAAGGGAGGTCATAATCGCCGGGTGGCTGTGTGGGGGCGGCTGCTCGGCCCAGACGCAGCCGGCTGACCAGTAACCCAAAAAAAGGTTGCTGGTTTCATCTGCGGAAACTGGAAACTGGCAGTGGAGGCTCTGCAGAGCGGTGGGCGGACGGTGCGGCACCATCCACATCGCTGAAGTGCTCTTGAACAAGGCAGCGAATCCGAGCTGATCCAAGTGTGTTTTCACACACATAAACATGACTGCTGTTCAATAAGGTGCATGTGTACTGGATGTGGGCGGATTAGCTGGGCTAATTAATTGCAATGTAAAGCTATTTAAGCTTGATATAAAAATATATATATTTTTCTCCAACATAACCATGTTTTTACATCCTCATTTGCAGGAGAATAACATCAGATAATTCAATCACATATCACCCCCCACACTTAAGACGACCTTTAACAGTATGAAAAGAAGTTTACTAATGATGTGCTCTAAGCTAGGAGGCTGTATGGAACTATACCTTAAAACAGTGCTTTTTATTTTAGATTTTGCGTAGATAAAACAATAAAACACTTAAAAAACTCCTTAAATGCAAAGTATTGATTGAATCTAAAGCAGGCAGACCTGTTTAGCTGCAGCTGCTCAGCTATACTGCTCAGTCTTTGTTATCAGAGGGGTTAAACTAAAGTAATCTAACTTTTTACTCTTTTGGGCATAAATCTTAAACCTGCAGAGGAGTTTTTTCCTTTAATAATATGCAAAGTTATTAATTAGAATGACAGCCACACAGGGGCATCTATTACAAGTTGATAATCCATGTAGCAACTTTTATTACTTTTATTAAATGCAAATTTCAGGTATTGGGAGTCTGATGTTTTAATAATGCTCCTGCTCGCTCTCCCACTGCTCCACACACGGTGTTCGAAGCTCTCCTGTAGTTGTTTTTACCTTTTAAATTCAATTATGCTCACTCTCTTATGAATGTGATTTCATTTTTCACTCAGCGACACAATACTGTGGTTCAAGGTAATAAGAGAAAAATATGGTGATTTGTCCCACACACCTATATTTTACCGTTCACTGTGTTATTTCACTGTGTAAGACGAGAGTATTCTGTTCCAACATCACAACCACCTTTCCTCTAAAAGCTGCAATCCATCACTGCAATAAAAGACACCGAAGCAACACATGAAATATGACTTGCACACTAGTATTTGCTGCATTAAGTTTATTTTGCCCACTTTTAAGCGCTGGGAATAAATAACAGTGTTCTGCTGAAATAGTCCCCAACAGACGCGTGAATATTAGTGTAATAATGCCACGCATGCTCCCCACATTTATCTTCTGCTTGCTATTTACAAGAATGGATTACAGCTCCGCAGCTCGCCGCCGCCCGAGCTGTGCAAGTTGTCTTTGATGTCAGTTGCAGCAGAGTGGGACACAGAGTGACACATGGAGGAAAAATAAATTGGAAGGGGGGAAAAAAAAAAAAGAAAAAAGTGTTTATGTGAAATTTACCAGCGCTTTTCTGCGAGCGTGCTGGCAGCGAGCCACAAACGACGCCTGGTGTTAAGTTTTTTAGAGCCGCTCCAGACAAATATGTCAAGCAACAACATTAATACGTACTAGTGTCCTTGTAGAATAAATCACATTATGGAGTTACAACACTGAGCCGCAGTCCATCATTGCTAATTAGGGAAACCACATTATTTTTTGCTCCTTATGCCCAAAGGGAAATCTGAATGTTGGCTATACAAGCAGAGAATGATGAATTAACTCAAAGCTAAATAGGAAAACACAAACGAGCTCAGCGTGTACATTTCCATTTTATAGCTGCTCTAATTGATATTTTTGTATCAACAAGAATACCGTGGAAAGTCTGACTCCTACTTACAAACCGACATTAAGCTAGCTCCTCTCAGCTATGAGTGTTGAAGAGTTTCAGCATCTTTCAGGTCACTGTTTTAGTTTTAAAGCATGCAACCTTGATGCTTTGACTCAGTCTAATGTCTCTCATTAGCAGTGTGTTTATTCACAGCTGGCTGCTGCTTTCAGTGCCTTGTAGCAGGTGCACAGCTAAAGAACGGCAGACAGGTGAAGTTAGCAGCTAGGTGTTGCACATGGTGGAGCAGTTAGAGTCAGATATTTCCTTCAGGAGTTGGTGGAGAGTGAGAATGAAGTAAAAAGTTTAAATGTTAGCCAACTAAGCAGGAACAAAACTTCATTTGAGGTGTTGCTGCATCTCTGCTATATATGCAAGTATGCAGCTGTTGTCACCGTCGACTCTGCAATGTTAGAAAATTGTGATTTGCTGTGTTTGCTGTGTTTTTGCACCGACTCCATGTTGTCGAGAACATCAGGATTTCCAATTGAGTCTTGCACCCAAAATCCAGAGAGCATTTACTGAAAAATAGAAGCTGACATGTCACGTTTTTAAGCCAAAACACCCACATTTAGCTAATTCAATTAGCTAACATCACATCAGAAACACAGTTACACTCCGCTAATGAAAAACATACACATCACTAAAGATCTCCATCTCCACAGCTCTCTGACCATCAGACCGGCTCTTTGTGATAAAATTGAGACCGATTGTACAGCACTTACACACTTTTGGGGGGGGGGGGGGGATAAATAAATAAATAAATAAATAAATAAATAA
>JAPZDV010000017.1:7253182-7283580 GCA_029814665.1 Acanthurus lineatus | reverse complement strand
CCCCCCCCCCCCCCCCCCCCCCCCCCCCCCCCCCCCCCCCCCCCCCCCCCCCCCCCCCCAAAATCAGTAAATAAAGATGAATCAGATTGCTTGAATGGCTTCCAAACAGTCATGCAGGTTATTTAGACACATCAGTGCTGAGAAGAGACTGCCAGTGGTACATGTGTGATAGCAGAGCGAGTACTGTACTGATGGTGTGATAGCACAGCAGTTGCTGAGGCGGGGTGGGTGTTGTGTGAAAGATTCACCGCCGCTGATGGCTGCATTCAGATAACAAGAGCCTGTGTTTGACTGCTAGATCAATCAGTCTAATCAACAATATAATCACTTTGATGGATGGATAAGGGGGAGTAAATAACTCGGAAAAACCACAGAGCAACATGAGTGATGACTCGCTAGTTCTTTCTCCATCTGAAAGCTCTAAAGTAAATTGTTTGGGAGTAGCAGTGACCTGCTTTAACTTTGACGCCTTAAATACTTGAATCACCAGCAGAAATAATGGATATTACATAGCAGGAAAGTGCTATTATGTTGGGTAAAAATCTGCACATTACTTCCATTTAGCACAAGATAGAGCTTTCAATAAAACTACAAAAAGAATCCTCTATTACGGGGATCATGAATCACCGCTTGATAGACACCTTTGTTCTTATCTGACGTTTCCAGCAGGTCTGTCGTTTGCTTTGTGCATCGCATCCAGACGTGTTACACCGGAGTGGCACCGGGAGTGAAGGCTTTGCATGGAGAAAAAACTGGCTTGTTGCGAGACAATCAATTTAACTGTGATTGTTTATGCACAGCTCCGATTAGGTGCTGAAAGGATGTGCACGAAATGTGTCAGCATTCAGGATGCTGTCAATTTTAAACTAATAGGAGCCGGTGCGGTGTTAGGAGCCGGGAGAGCGTTCAGCACCCTCATCAGTTAGGCGGAGATGTAAGCGGCTGGGAAAAAAACTTCATACCCTTCTGTGAATGTCACTCTCCGACTTTCCTGTGTTAAAAAATAAACTCTCCAGCTTTTCTATTTAAAGTCTCTCACTTTATTTATCACTTGGAATATAATGTTCTACTGTTCTTTCACTCCGAGGCCGTGGATGTTGCTCTTGTGCTCATTACTTGCTTGTCCATCAGTGATCAAGCAGGTTTGAGCTAATTCTGCAGGTTCACTCGCTCACTCGTGATTCACCTTGAGGAGGCAGAAGCGTTAATTATCACCAAATAGAAACTTAAACGCTGTAACCGAGTCGCAACCAAGTCCATCCACGCAGGCCTCCCTTTGTACTTTCTGTTCCTCTGATTCTTATTAAACTCACACAATTACAGAGCCATTAAACGTGATGAAATAAAGCGCGCCGAGATGTCATTAGTCTGAGAGCCGGCGTGATTGAGCCGGGCGTAAATCTTTGCAGATTAAGTAGCGTTGTGAGCGTTTCTGCCATTAAAGTCAGGGGTGTGCTGTCTTTGTTTTGTGGACGGCCATAAAACAATAGGGCACCTTGGCTGCAGCGGGAGGCCAACGCCACGTGTGCAGAAAACCACACATTATCACATTATCAGCCACAGAGTTCCATATAAAAGATATTATGACTCACAATTACTAATTACTGGAGGCAGTTGAAGAATTACAGCTGCCACCAGACTGATGTCAACTTAGTTTCACGCATGTGTGAGAAGAATTGGATGAAAGACGGCTATTATTGCTAAAACACATTCATTAGAACTAAAGCACACATTTGACTGACATTTGCCCTCCTTCCCTCATTTGAATTCACCTCTAATGTATGTAGCATTTACTAAAATGGCTTTTGCAGATATAATAGCTTTTCTCAGGTATAATTTCATCAATGTGAACCTTTTGGTATTCATGTCTGAATCGCTGCTATAAATGAGGTTATGAAAATCCTCTTTCTGGCTCCACAAAATACATGAAAACATGCGGTCTCTTGTAACAGTGAAGCTGCTGCAGAGTCAAAGATTTACTAAACTACAGAGAGGGTTTTATGGTCGGCCGTAGACAAAAGATACAGTACTTTTCTATGATGCAGGGTGGCTGTCAGCGGAGCAGCATTCCTCATATTTCCACAGGGGGGGATGGAGAGGAACACGCTGTTCCAGGACGGGAGGAGAATCGACAAGATGACAGGAAGGTCGGCGAGATGAGGATGAGGGGGTGGAGTAGATGGGGAAAAAAGGAAGAGAGGGACCACAGGAGAAGGATTACCTCGACGTGGTTAAACAGCAGGACCTTCATCGCCCCTGATAGGCAAAGGATTTCTGACTGTTTTATGGAAGTGGGATAAAGATCCTTGTGTTAGGCAAACAGCTGTGATGGCTATTTGTTTGAGAAATAAGAAAACAAGAGCAGAAAAGGAGAAAAGCTGTTTATATGACTGATATTAAAAGAAATCTTCTGAGAACATTGTGTACGACTGTACAGGTGGATAGTCAAACCTGTTCTTTTCAGTAGTTTCTGGATGCTTCTACTATGTATTTTGCAATTTCATGGGTATTTTTAAAACAACTGTCAATAATTGACTAAAAAAAAAGCATTATTGCAAACTGTATTTCTAAGAACAGTTCAAAACATAAAAATGCTCACAAGAAAACATTCAGAAGTCTCTGCTGTGTCTGTCTATCTGATAACAGTGAATCATCTCAATAAGAAACATAGAAAAGAGGCTCAGTATTTTTTCTCTGGCTGCAGCAGAGCTTCATTTTAGCAGAGAGTAGATAGTATATCATAGTTAATGTGTTGCGGACTCGCCCTCTTGAACTTCACCCAGAGTATATCATAGTCTTATCGTTACAAATGCCTCATTCGGGTGGGACCAGCTGTATGTCCCTCTATGAAAAATGTATATTTCATCACCTGCGAAGATAAATCACAGAGCGAGTAGTTCTCATCTCTGCTGAGGATGCGATGCACAGAAATGCAAGTAAGAAGTGCCAACTGCATTGATGGACTCCTGACGAGTTTTCAGCGTTCGGCGAGGAAGATCACAAGAGCGCACCAACGCCAACATAAGCAGGAAGTGTTAGCGTGCTTTTGCAGATGAAAGCCCATCTGCGCCCCAGTAAGAGACAGCACGAGAAATATCTGTCACTGCTAATCTTCTGCTTGTCCATGCACGGCGAAGCTTCACAAACAGTTCATCAGAACCAGTGAGTCAAATGCTTCTGACTGTGGCTCTGTGTGGGAGTGTGAGCATGCATGTGTGTCAGAGTGGGGAGCATGCATTTATGTATGTTTGCCTTGAGTGCAGACAAGAGGTTTTTTGAGTGCTACGTGGCTGTGACTTGAAGCTTAGGCGCATAAAAAAAAAGAAAAAAAAAGGCACATTCGCATTTCTGAAAGCACAGTGATGCTGCTTTTAAGAATACTTTGCTCCAGTAATTTAGACAAAAAGCAATGAAGGATCATTCTAGGAACATCTCTTTTGCTGTTGGCTTTAATTAAAAGTATATATACTCAGGCCCTAGGTAGTAAGTTGGAGAAATCGTCCATGAAGGAATAGTAAAAGGGTTTTTAAGGAAAAAAACACAAAAGATTCTGTCAACTGTATGAGTTTTTCTCCCTGTGTTGCATTAAACTACATTTCAAAACTCACTGAACAAACTACTGGAGCTTTTTTTCACTTCTGGAACAATGATTCTCTCCTCTGCACTCAGTGAACGTGTTGACCTCCATTTTTTGAGCTTGGTTTAATGCAAAGAGAGCCAGATGTCCTTGTTGTCATCCTACAACGTCAATGTCTCTCCAAGGGGGGTCCTCGCTGAGGCCAAACAAGCGCATGAGCAGCTCAGGATTACATGCACTCATTGAGGTTTCACTCAAACAGGGCCATGGACAGGACATGGTAGCACCAGGGGGTGCCTCCTGTAGGCTGCCAATATCTCACCCTCTCCACGGGGGTATCAGGCGGTGTGTTACCCGGGGTGGGAAAAACAGGCCACTTTGAAGGTTATCGACCAGTCAGGAACCACAGGGAGGTTCAGACCAGAAGGCTAACAGACGCGGCTATCAGCTGTTTCCACAAAAAATACAGTTCCTTTCCTGCTTTTTCTTGTCGGCCACATTTCATTTTCATAGAGCGGAGCACTTCAGTGGAGGGACTGTTGATTTTCTTATGTCTCTTTTGACTTTGCTACAGTCTTTGTTCTTTTGTCAGCGGCAAAGTAATTAATGATCATGTGTCCTTCAACATATCGGCTGTGAACTACGCTTCCTTTCATGCTGCTTTGCTTTAGAAGCTGCAGAACAAAAAACCTTGTGACTCTAAAGCCCAAAGCACATGAAAAAAACTGAGCTCAGTGAAAATATCTGTTTAATGATTCCATCAATATTGATCATTTAAAAATGTTATTCTAGAGACAAAGTTTGTTTCTTACTCAGAAAATCACTTTACATTTTTATGCAGTTTATTTAGTGTTTCAGCTTCTATTTGATGACAATTGACTACTCTGAGGAGAAATGAGAGGAGACCAAGTAAGCTAAGCCAAATCTAATAATCCCCAGTATAAATAGGGCTAAACTGTGAAAGTTGATACTGTACTTTGACCCACAGTATTTAAACAAACTGAATCCCTGCCAATGCTTCCACAGTGCAGCACGCCATATCTGATGAAATCAGAACTTGAAATACAGCAGAGCAAGCAAGAGATCCTTGTTCGGAGACATGAACATGAGAAATGTCCCTATGAATATTTTAGTTATGGTGTCATTTTTGCCTTCAGTTTCTTTCTCTTTCTCTCCAGAGAATCTCCTTCTATTTTTGTCACTGCAGCCGCTCTCCAAGCACAGATCTAATGTCAAAATATCATGGTGGAACACAAGATAGGTACTGGACAGGATGCCTTGAAATTTAATGAAGATATTTATAGCCTGTAGAGGATAAACCCCACTGATTTTGGATACGGGAAACATGATTTACTAAATACAGCCATGCTTTAAAGAAGAAAATCCACTTGAATTTTGCTATTTTAAGACAATTTTTTGAAGCATATTTCTTTACAGTAGCAAAACGAGCATTGCAAACAATAAAAAAACACCATAAAACATGTGCTAGCAATTAAAGCTATGATTAACGATGATCTTTAAGGCTTTGAAGCTGAAGCTCTGTAAACAGGGCGACCCAAGTAGTGCATGTATGAAGGGCAAAACATCCATCCCTGCACCATGTAATCATCACACCATTCTGTAATTATTTACTACAGCATGCATTGCTATTATGAGACAAAATATGCAACGGTAACCAGTAATTAAATGTGTGCATGCAACATGTCCACAGGGGTCATAAAAGTGCAGCAGACACACTAACACAGTAAGGCGTGTGTGCTCAGCGCTCAGCATTAATTAAGCTGGAAGTGCAGTGTTGCTGTCTGTTTTTGAAATTTAAATTAAAGAAATACAAACA
Organism: Acanthurus lineatus; assembly: GCA_029814665.1. NCBI lineage: Eukaryota > Metazoa > Chordata > Actinopteri > Acanthuriformes > Acanthuridae > Acanthurus > Acanthurus lineatus. The sequence goes on along the minus strand of JAPZDV010000017.1, from coordinate 7,278,166 downwards.
GATGTAAAAATATGTAAAAAGTGGAACATTTGAGCATCTGCTGGTATTTTTAGAGTATTCCCACCTTTATTCCTCGTGAGACAAACTTATCCTCACCTTGTGGGCTAAAAATAGCGTAATCTCCAGGTGAATGCTAGCTCCATTTAGCTTAGCGTCGTGCAATATCATTATGCTTGCCATCCAGCTCAAACTGGTTCCATGCAGATGCCAACAACCCATTGGAATCCACATTGGCGAATGGTATTTCTATTAGATTTAGTCACACTCCTGTGGTTCGCCCCCCTGCTTTGTAGCAGTGTTTGCACTTTGTCCTAATAGAGCAAAAAGAGCACCCCTTGTCTGAGCAATTTAAAAAAGCAATTTGTTCTCTTTCTCCCTCTGTTTGCTTTTACTGTGTTCTGGCCCAGTGCACTGGGAGCAAGCTAACCTTACATAAATTACTCCTAGTGCCTATGAAAATGTCAACAAGAGTGGCTAGCTCTCCTGCTCCCATGATAGTCTGTGAGAAAGACACATGTGTGAGATAACATGTACATGCATATGAGACTGTCTCTGATATCATTGTGTGTGAATATGAGAGTGTGTGTGAATGTGTCAGGTGTCAGGCTGGAGGAGGGGGGGTGGGGGTGGGGGCCGCCGGGTGGCCCGCCGCCCATCTGACGAGGATGGATAGATGAATGTGAACATCTCTTTCACGCTCCTTTCACAGCGACTGGGCTGATTCATCTGTCTGAGATGCTGTTGTCATTTCGCTTGTCTGATGTGCACTCCAACCACTCCCACTGATGGATCATTCTGAGCCCCCCTCCTGTCTATAGCCACATGTGTGTGTGAGTGTGTGTGGGTGGGTACGTCGCTCCGTCCTCTCTTAAAACGTTCCTCTAGCTGTGCGTACGGGTGCATGAGAGCCTCTGTGGTGCAAAAAATGTGCATTTGTCAACGCGAGTGGACGTCCAGCTTCTTCTGCGATTGTATTCTTCATTGAGACAAGTGGTGTTTTTCAAAAACAAGTGCAGAAAAACAAGTGCAGAAATGTGGTCTCATGCTGCTCGTGCCCACTACAAATGGTATCTCTCTGCAGGCGGGTACCTTCTAGCCCCTGTCACCTGCTGTTTTCTCCCACAAACTACCTCTTAAGCTCCTTTTATCTGTCGGCATCATTTAGGTGGCAACTCATACACACATACACCCTCTTTCAGACTTTGTTTTACTTTGTTTCAGTCCTGTGCCAGTAAAAGATAAAAACTGCAGTTGAAAGGGAATTAAAAACACCGATTTGGTCCATTTTTCACTGATCAGTCTTTAACTCCACAACACTTTTTAGGTATAATCTGTCATGTTTGTCATTGCCGTGTTACACCTTTATAAGATACAGCAGTTGACCAGATAAGATGTAGCGTTAGTGTAGAAGGAAGCCAATCGGAGGTGACCGCTGACCAGAGTTTTGGGCAAAAGTAGGCTTTTTTTTTGCTGTGAAGCATCCTCAAGTCGGGCTCCAACATGGATTACACTCAGCTGATATCTACTCCCACACTGGAATGAAATAAAACTCTGGAGAGAATGCTCGTCCTGGGACTTGACATCTTGTCAAATATATAAACACTGTAAAAGACAGAGTAATACCGTATGTAAGTAAGGAGTCTGGGAGAGGAATCCCTCGTGGAGTTATGTGAAATGTGTGTGCATGACTTGTAGCGAGGGATGAGCTTTTATCACGAAATGACAGCAGTAAAGGTGGGACCTATTAGAGCCGTGAGTTCAGCACCAAGGACAGCTCCTGCAGGCTCAACAGGAACCACAGCTCTGACTCAAACACACTGTCATGTTTTGGACATAAATCTGAATAGAGAGTTAAGAGTTTAAGTCAAAAGAGTCTCTTTTGGAGATTCAGCTTTTTTGTTTTATAAGGATTTTAGCGGCTCCTCACTTTGAGAAACTGCAAAGATTTTTTTATAGCTAACAAGGTGACGCATCTCAAACGAGCAAAAACTCTGGTGCTGAAACATAAAGCCAACATGGTAGTGCCGAAAAAATGCAACTTTAAAGCAGGAATCAACGTTTACAGCCTGGTTCGAACATGGTTTTGGTTTCTACTGCAGTTTTTTCATCCATGACAACAGTACGTGGGGTCATTTTTATATAATTAACTTATTTAAATCATAATAAGCTTTAAAGTTATGCATAATGAATGTAGAGTACAGAATGACAGCAGCCTCCAGCTGTCTGATAGGCATCATAATCTCATTAGCAGCAATGTTAACCACCCACAACTTCGGCCTCTTGTCTAAACAGCATCACCTCTAGCTCAAAAAATCAAGACGACAATGGCCATAATGCCGCAGTGGCTGTCAGGCTCGAAGTGGCTGATGGCTGAGAGACATTCAGAGTCATTTATACCATCTGAGGAACAAATGAGCTCTTAACTGTGATCAGAGCTGAGGAGGTCATCATCTGATCCATCTATTGGCTCATCATGCTTCTCTAGGCTTCAAAACAGTATTTCACAAACTAATAAGTTGATGTTACCCTGGAAACTGTCTTCTATTTAATTTACTGTTTTTTTATCTCAAAATGTCTTCCTTCCCTCAGTACAGAAAAATAGAGTAATTTAAATACACTGAATAATAAATATATTATACTTGAATAAGGCACCTTGGTAAGAAACTCCGAAACATATCTACTGCTTTTTGAAACAAAACCATTTCATTATAACCTTGAAAGCTTTACAGTGTCACATATATTTATAATCACATTCATCAGTTTCTCTGCCTAACCTCATAATGTATTTATGGCTGTGAGACAAGATGTTCTCTACATTCTCACCGTGTTCCTGACAGGTTGAATGTCTCATTTGTTCGCATCGCACGCCGCATGCGACGTCTCAATCAGCTGAATTAAAGGCAGTGGGGGGAGAAAAAAATACTTCCTCAAACCAAGAGAATGTAACTCTCATGTGTTAGTGAGAAACAAGCGGGATGTTTGGCTTCTATATGATGGCGACGGGTTGAAAAAAAAGTCGCCGGGGCAAAATATAGAAGCGAAGACGAAGAGTGACACCACGAGCACTTCTCTTAGACGAGAGTTGTAATTACAGTCTTATCTACTATTCTGAGCAATTAGTGAAATGGAGGGGAACCCATGCTCACACACACATAGACTCTTAATCTACATAATCACCAGAGGGTCAAAGGCTGTGTGTGAGTTCTTCTCTTTAGCTGATTACGTGAGCGACTCAGAGTGTGTGTGCATGTGTGTGTGTGTGAATGGTTTAACCTGTGTGACCACGGACAGGGCAGCTCAGTTAATGACAGTATGATGGCTCGAACGAGCACCCTTGAATTATCGTCCTAATTGGGCTGGTGGGGACAGAGGCCACTGATGACTGTCCCCGAGGGAAGAGAGGATACGTAACCCTAGTTCAACCTCCCTCACCCTCACAGGCAAACACATACACCGCATCTGGTCAAAAATAGACTTTACAATGGCAACACTGTTTTATCTCTAGAAAGGAAGAGAGAAAAGAGCAATTCATGAGAATTTCAAGTGCTCACGAGTGTGTTGATTAGAACAAAGTGTACAAAGAAACAAACAGAAGCCACTTTCTCCCCATAATCACTGAACGTAGTGCTGCGATTTCTCACATATTAGGCAAGTTTTCATTTACCTCAACTCCAGAGCAAATCAAAGAGTGTATTTAAAAGCAAACACACCTATTAAAGAGAGAAGAGAAGTTGTTTTGTTGTTGAGAAAACAACAAATTACTGAAATTCATTTCTTTAAGATGCAATGTGTGAAAACCACAGGGGGCAGCTTCTCACCAGAGTAACTTCTAACTGCAATACTCACAATAATCTTTGTTGCAGCTCTTCCCTGCAAAAAAAACAGCCAGACCAGAATAAACACAGCCTCCAAGAGCAACTGAGGTCAGTTTGAAGAAAGGGATTACAGGACTGGATTGATTTACAGCAGCTCCGACTGGGACTCTGAGTCTGAGGACCCAGAAGACACAGAACCCCTGGACATTAAGTCAATTCATCCCTTTAAGTAACAAGACTGAAGTCATAGTTCAAAGTTTTTAAAGTCAAACTAGACAGTTGAAGTCAGGCAGAAATGTTCACAGACAACGTAATGTGTTTAAGTATTATGTTATTTTTTAGTCACATTTGCTGATTTATTTCCTTACCCTGGAAGTTAGCAACAGGCAACAAAATGAAATGCACTGTTAGCTTGAATACACTTATGTTTGAATATTGTTGGAAACATTTGGTATAATCTAAGTATACGACTCATCAAGGAATATAAAAATCTGTTAATTTTCAGACATATTAATGTGGAAATTTTACATATTGTGGGTTAAACATCCTTAATTTTATCCTTTTACTTTGTATGATTTGACTTTAAAAAGCTGAGGGATGTTTAAAACTGCATTAGGGGTGAGCTTAATAGTGCTGCAAATGAAGTGTTGTAAAAAGTGCAGCTGATGAATGGAAACTGTATTTCTGGCAAAAAAAAGGGTGTTGAATTCTTGTATTTTTTTCCTTTGACAGAATAAAATCATTGTGCTAGGTGATTTACATTCTTTTGCTTCATGTAGACCCAAAAATTCGACTCCGGCATTAAAACCACATTCCTTTCTCCTTCCATCCCTCTTCATTCTGAACTTCTCCGAGTCTACTGGTACTTTCTCATTTCCCAGAGCGCATTTCTTTGATGAGATAGCGGCCACGGTGAAATTTCTTTTTGAACCATCGCATTAAGTGTTCTTTTCATCACTCAAGCACATCATTTCCAATGACAAACAGTGAAAGAGCAGTCGTGGGAGTGGGGGGGGGGCCTTGGCTTTATGGCCCACTATCCAGTTCCTAAGAAGGGGAAGCTCAGAAGCCTCATTCAGAGCATCAGATCAGATGGGGGGAAACATGCTAATTGGCTGCCGCTCACTTGTACCAAAGAAATTTTTTTCAGTGTTTCCTGTCTTTCAAGCCAACATTTGCAGGCCTGATAAGAGAGTGTAAGGAAAATGTGTTCCGGTTACGCATCGTCTGGCAAGAGTGTAGCTTAGTTTTTGTCAATTTCGTCTTCTCCTCTTTATGCATTTGGTTTGTGACATTCAAATAAAACCGAGAAACTCCCTGCAAAGGCACACACACACACACACGCACACACTCAGATCTACACACCAAGGACCAGCAGGGACCTTAAGGTTCACTGAGCAAGTGCATAAATAAGCTTGAGCTCTGCATGTAAGTGCGTAAGTGTGTGTGTGTGTGTGTGGGGAGGAGAGTCAACTAAGAGAAGCATGCGTCTGTCTGTCTCCTGGGTACTGATGTGTGTGCTAACCACTGTCGGCGTTTCCCCTCACTTCCAATCGCGGCTCAGGTAATTGGATCCCCCCTCCCCTGCCTGCCTGGGTGCGAGGTGTCCTTCCGCAACACAGAGGAGTGTGTGTTTACATCGCCACATGTCGGTCGGCCCGGTGGCCTTAACGCTAGTCGGAAAAAGGTGTTTGGCTCGCCTCTCAGAACGCAGCAGAGTGTGGAGATGATTACCTGCGATGATAGCGCCTCGGCTGTTGACTCCGCACAACAGGGGATGAAGCCGCGGCTGAACTAAAGCGAGAGTCGCAGCCAACAGTTGACGGGCCTCGGTTTGGCTCGGCTCACTCTCAATAAAAATCACAGCACCTAAGTCTGCATTTGAAGCAGACACACATGAGAAACCTGCTAAATTATGATTACAAATGAATGTATCTATTTTTGGGAGGAAAGGAGGGGGCAGGGGATGCACCGCAAACAAACACGTGGAGGTGACAACTGTGTAACTTTTCATTTGCACAACACAGGAAATAGCACCTCTTTCAAAATAAACTGCAATTACCAGGCTTTTAAATGCATGCAAGAAGAGTCCTTTATGAACAAGAGCCTATTCTGAGTGCAGTTAACCACATCATTCTCCACTTCATTACAGGTGATGAAATTCACAATTACTTTACTTTGATTTGTATCTGAAGTTAAATTGGCCATCTCTCGTTACAAGCCAAGAGCAAGTCAACTTATTGTTTATCTAACAAGCCCTGCTATATCAATTACTGCACTTTCTCACAATAATGGCTTCTAATCTCTCCTGCAAAAGAGAACTTATCAAAGTACACCTAAGGGTTTGTCTTCCTCCAAATGGTGTGTAGCAGCACAGATCTATGGATTTTTTTTCCTTTTATTTTTTTTCTGTATAACAATCATCACGCAAATAAACAGATGCAAAATAACACAAACACAATTATTTCTGATTGGCTTTTGTTAGCTTTTGCTATGCGTGATTCACATGTTCGACTGGTAAATTGCATGGGTGAGGAATCCATTAGGAGTCGTGCATGCAAACAAAGCAGACCACATGCAACACACTTACACTGAAAAGTACTTGGAGCAGAGGAGTGTGAATGATGTCTTGTTGTCAGCCGATGACTAATTCAGTGGAATAATCTCCTGGAAAATCTCAAATTACTGAAATTTTCTCTCTGCAGTATCAAAATGAAGTCTTAGCTTCACACACATCTTTACTGGTTATTCTCACAACAACACATTCAGTGGTATCTCACCAGAGGCCTACTTGCTGTGTATGCACAATGCACGATTAATAAAAACAGCCTTGAAACGAGCTTTAGCTGACTCCAAAAGTTGGTATCTGAAAACAGGAGCTGTGTCAGGAGACTGTGTTCAGAAACCAGTGTGAAGCAAGTGAAGCCAAATGTTGTTCATTTATTTGTTTGTTTGCTTTGTTTCTTGCCCATGAACTGCACTTGCAGAAGCTAGCAGCATTGAAATCTCTGGGCGGCAAAACAATGACAAGTGTTGTTTTTGCGTAGCACCTTTCATTTGTTTTCAAGTCAATTCTCACAGCTATGATAGAATTAGAAGAAGTAGAATGAGCACAGTTGCCACATAAATATTCAGTGAGACATAGTGAAGTTTATTTTCCACATTTAACCCATCCTTCAGGAGCAGGGGGCACCCACTATGTGGCACCCTGGGAGCAATGGGATCAAGCAGGCATGTTAGCACAGCGCTAACCATTGAGCCATGTGCTGACATACAGAAACATACGACAGAGAACACAGAGTAGCAAACAATACAACTAACAGTCAGCATGCTAACATAGAGCAAGTTTTATTGTTTGCCATTTTCAGCATCTTAGCTTACGGAGTTAGCATATTAGCCTTTGCTAATTAACTTTAAATACACTGTACAGCTGAGGATGATGGGGATTGTCATAAAATTTGCAACTATTCAACCAAAAGTCAAAATATTAATAAAACCAAAACTCCACTTGCATTGTTGGTAACGCAGACACCAGATTTTGAGAAGCAAGACGAGTGAAAAAACGAGGAAAAAAAGAGGATATTTCTGCCTCTGTGGCATCAATTTTGGTCCTTCTTTTAAAAGAAAATAACTATCATTAGTGCGATAATGTCAAAGGAGCATGTTGCTGTTTCAGTGGAGTACTCTTTCAAGCCTTTCAACCTTGAATCTTGTTTTTCTGAGAGTTTCGTTACAGATATGTGGTGTATAAAAACTGAATGCTACTTCTTCATGTTTGGTTTTGACCCTGGCCCTCAACTGCTCAGTGCTCCATAAACCAATAGCCTTATTTCAATACCAATTCTTGGACACCCAGAAAGTCAGTACAAAGATCTGAGGACTTGACTGATGTGTTACACTTTCTTGATCCAAGTGAGGACTCTCTCTGCGTTCTGATTCGGCTGCTGTCTGATCTTTGTCTGACTTTTTAGAGACACCATTACAGTACCAGAGTCTCCAACAGATAAAAGCACGGATATGTTTTTCTAAATCCTACAGAGACATTAGTTCTTTTATTCTTGATGTATGATTAAGGTGAAAGAGACTGAGAACTTGAAACACTCTTAATGTAGATGTTTAAATAGAGGTTCACTAAAGAGCCAGATGCTCATAACTGGCTGTAAACAATAAAAGAGCTTTTGTTTTTGTGCAAAGAAGAGTGAACATCAAACCTCTGCTTCCATTTAGAGTCACTGTAAAAACCGTTTTTGGTCTAAATTTCTCCAGTTTCTTAATCAATAACAAGCTGCTTTATATGCAGAGCAATACTCACAATTACCATTTCATTAAGAATTTATTGTTAATTGTGGGAGTTAATGGGGCAAAGTACAGGGCTCCTGTACGTGCACAAATTATCAAACTACTTCCTTATAAACTGGCTGTACATGAACATTAAAAGGTTTTACAAGCCAGGATGCTTTTCGATTTTTTTTGTGCATGTGCTCGTTGTGGAGTCGCTGCACAGCAATGAGATTTAGTATTGATTTACGCTTTAATTAAAACATTCATAATACTGTAACACCCACTGCCCCGGTGACAGTGGATATAACTATCATTATCCAAATTTTGACAAACAATGACCACATCGACAGCCTGCTTTGTATTCAGCAGACATCCAGCTCTGAGCAGAGTCGCACGCTGTTTGCCAACATGTCCAACCATCAAAGTGAAGACTCGCCATCAAAATCAGCCAGTGACAATAGTCCAGCCCTTATTTCTATTTTTTTTATTATTTTTTTTTGTCCCTCTGCTTTTGATTGGGATACAATTCTAAAGAGCCACTTCTCCAAATGACTTGGATTTGAAAGGGACAGGGACAACAAAGCGGGCAGACGAGACAAAAGCTGCAGCTAATCCAAAGCTAATCATTCGTAATAGCAGACATTAAACACGATCCATTGACAGCCGCTGAATGCGAACCAAAACATACCTCGTTTATCTGCTCTAAGTCAATACAAGGAAAATGTGTGGACGTACAAAAGGCATATCTCTGTGCCTGTGTAAACCCACAGCACATTTCCTGTGTATAATTAATAGAAACCCAGCGTTCATTGTTCAGAAACGGGGTAAAAAAACAACGTAATTAAAAGTAAACACCCCAACTGCCTTGGTCGCACTGTCTCTGATCCTTTGCTCAAGCACACACACACACAATATAGGACAAATGCAAGCATGAACACACACATTTGTGCACAATCACACATTCATGTCTGCGGTTGTGCATGTACGTGCACTCTGCGATGGTGCTGGCACCCTGCAGAGGGGTATCGGCGCAGCAGCAGCTGGCGTTGCCCTGGGCTCTGGGACTCTGTGGCTCCGAGCGCTGTGTTTAAGACTCACAGCCTGGGGCCCCTGCCACCAGGAGCTGTCACTCAAAGCCACAGGGGAGGGGCTTAGCGATGGGAGGGGATGATGTCACTTGTTTATTCCCTATAGAGAAGCTACGTCTAAAGATTGGAGGGGGGGTTCACATCTTGACAAATATATTTGGAGGAGTTTAATTCGATTTTGCAGAAACGCAGTAATCCAAGTTTTATTTTAACCAGCAATGTTGAACTTTACTCGAGGTAAAAATTTAGAGCTACACTAAAAAAAAAAAAGTGCACAGCTGAACTACTTTAGCTAAATTTTCAATGTCACTTCCCCTCCCTTAAGGTTCCAAAAAGAGACATTTCCTCTGCAAAGGACCTGCTAAAACATGCAGCGAAGGAAACGTCAGGTCCCCCGTCAATCTGTCATCAAACTTTCATGTGTTTAAAAAAACCTTTTCACAGTCAAATATGGATGAATAAAAAGGGGGAAAAAAAGGATCCTGCAGCATGAAAATATGTTATTCTGCTCACAAAAGGCGAAGACATGATGCCTGTCTGGTGTTTCTATGCTGATGCTTCACTTCCTCTTATTTCCTCACACTGTTTCTATTTACTTTCTCTGTTGCCTGCCTCTCATCTCTCACCCTGTTCTCTCCTGCCGCATGGTGAGCTAAGCAGTCGCTGTTTTCTAACCCGACGAAGGATACCGAAGGGCGAGGCGCCCCACTTCCAGCTTGTGACCTTGGACGTCTCGTCTTGGGGGGAAACAAGATTGTTTTGCGGGAAAAAAAAAAAAACAGGTTCGCTTCGGCTGACGGCGAAGAAGACACGATCCGCCCGCCGTGTCATTTGACGTCTACTCCTATTGAGATTGCACTTGTGCATTTACATACCCTTCAGCCCCCCGATAACAGATTTGCAACTTTGGAATACATTTCCTCTCTTTGCAGTGGCATCTCTTTGCCTTCAAAGTATGAATTATTCAAACCTTTACTTTTTATATCATCACTCGGGTACATATACTCAGAAAAAAAAAGAAAAAAAAAAAGAGTTGTGAGGTGATTTCAGCAGACACACACTCAGACACTTCATGATAATTCATTGTTACTGCTCTTATGCCTCATTTAGAGTCAGATGCTTGAGCTTGTAGCCAGAGGTTAAATGAGCAAGCATCAGGCTGGCGTCTGTGTGCGCTTGTGTGTGTAAAGTGGGGGTAGCATTTGCAGTCATTATTGAACAATCCATATCCAGCACAAGCCTGAAATCTATGTGACAAATAGAATTTTAACCTAAGCATGACCTCGGGGGGGAGTTTTCTATAGAAAGGAAATGTGTAAGGTTAAAACATTAACCACGCATGTTAAATTAGTCTCATCACAGAGCCGCACAGTCCCTTCAGTCTCCATTCACATATTTAAAATTGCTATGAGGGAAATTTAAAACACAACTGAGAGTAAAGTAGTAAAAAAAAAAGACTTTTACATCAATATTTAAAAATATTATTTAAGTGTCAGAACTGTTTTTACTGCTTTACTTCATTTTTATTCTTTTCTTTTTTCAATTTTCACATGCTTGCATGGTTGTCATTCCTATTGCACTGCATGTTTTTATCTTGTTTCGTAGCTTGTTTTTGTTGCTTGTTGTTGCACCTAATATTTGGTGTCTATTGTTGCTTCATTCCCATTCATACTCTCTGTTTTGAGACAAGAAGACACAATATTTTGTTGCTCTCTGTGCTGTTTTACACTGTGTGCAGATGGATGACAATTTAGGACCTTATTTCATCTCGAACTCTTCTATCTAATCTCAAACTTAGTAACACCCTTGAGGTTATTAGGTCAAGTAGTAATAAAATCCTTTCAGAAAACTTTGTAGGGACATAAAAAAAGGTCAAGATAGAGGCAAAAAAAGCTAAAATATTGTGATGATTTCAACCAAAAATGGCTTAAAAAACTCAACATTATTGTTTGTTAAAGCCGTTTTTCCTGATTAAAAGCCAAATTTGTTCATTTTTAACACTCCTACACTATAACCAAGGTTTTGTCAATCAGTCATTTTAATTGTTGAGCTGAATCAGGTCCTTTTTTTTTGGCTTTTGGCAAGCTCTCCTCAAGAGCCACCAAAGACATTTTACAGCTTTCTTTATGGGCTCATCTGTTCTCCTTGTGACATATAAAAGGAACCCAATGTGTGAAAATGGTGGACTGTCCCTTTAAGTTTCTTCTTAAGAGCACTTTGACAGTATTCACAGACACTATAAATTGTAGGGCTCTAACGTTGAAATCTCCAGACAAAAAAAGAAGAGAAAAAAGCAGAAAAACCTCAGCAGTTCAAATCTACGAGGTTGTAAATCATCACATATCAAACGAACAGGCAGCATTAGCTCTGTGAGTCACTGTGGCGGCGTATGAGACGCACTGTACGTGACAATTACTTAAGCTTCTGATTCCATTATCTACATGACAGATAATGCTGATTTACCAGCTCAGAAACCCACTACGAGACTTTCAGGCGAGTAATCAGGAGGTGGGAGACTGGGGTGGGGGGGGCTAAGTGAAAAAGACAAGGCGCTCCAGCGGAGGAGCGTCGTCCTCTAAGGCCTGTCAGCTTCTTCTTCCCACCAATAAGATCAGCAGCTGTTTTTTTTTCCCAACAGGCCTTTGGGCTCTGAGCTTTTGGCCTATCAAAGTTGTTAGCCGCTTTTTCCACCTTCTCCCCCCCCCTCCGGAGCGTGAGGCCTGTCACACCTGTCAGATCGCCACACCACCACCATATATACACACCAACAGCCTTCTGGCAGTTTCCATATAGCATCTGCAGCGGATGTGTGTGTGTGTGTGTGTGTCATGTTTGCAGGCGGACAGGTGAGGCTTCAGTCAATAAAAGAGCTGCTGGCTTTGCTCGTTTCGTTACTTAAACATGCGAGCGCTGCTCTCTCAAAGAGTCTGAGCTCACTTGTTCATTGTTTACTCTGTTTGCTTCCAGTTTTTATGCTTTGAAATCTCAAAACTTTACAAACGGCTGTTCAAAGTGTTTCGAAATAAATTATGTAAAGGTTTAACGGCGGAGAACTGTTTTATGCAGCCTGTAAAAGCACAAGAGCTGCTCTGTTTTCAAGACACCGATGTGATGCATGACTGCTTTGGCAACTTAACAAGCTTAGAAAGAACATTTTTGGAGAGAAATGGAGGAAAACAGTCGGCAACGTTGGCTTACAGTCACCTCAGGTGTATCACATACATATGAGCCCCTGTGCCTGCAGGGTATCTGTCTTTAGCTGGAAGCGTAACACAGATGTTGGATGCACTGGTGGCTGCCACAGGCCCGATGGTAACCCATCCGAAACACTTAGAGCATGTTTTTAACTGCAGCACTCTGAGCATTAAGGGTCTTCTGAGTGAAACAACATTGTGAATGCACAACAACACATGCTCTATCTTAAAAAAAGGGGAGAAAACAACAAAAGAACTGTAACTACAACAAGGTTTCTACTAAACATGTAGACTGTAATCTGATAACTGGCAAAAACTGGGAAAAGGAGAAGTTGCCACCCTGTTTATTCATTATCACCTATTCAACACGAGCAAAGCTACAGTTTCTTTTTTTAAAAGTTTGTCTCGTGATCAGTTCAGGATGCCAAAAAACAATTAACAGCTTTACAAATATGAACCTGAATTTATATCACGTGCAAACACATTATAATCAAATCTGAGGTGAGAGATAATGAGGCTGAAAGGATGTCTTATTTTTATCAATGTCTTCATGTAGAGGTAACTTTTGATTTGTAAATCTAATTGGTTGACAAAGTCTCAAATTGAATTTAATATTTGTCACCAGAAACCCAAAAAACATCACTTTAAAACCCAAAATACAGCTAAAATGCTTATTAAAGGTGCATTCAGTCTCTTTTTTGGCCATTTATCATGCAACCCCTACTACTGATTTAAATAAATAATCGCCTATTAAGACATCCATGTGGAACATTAGCATCCATTTGGTTAAGCTTTGGGCTGTAAAACCAAAATAATCAGCTAAAAGACACTTAAATGCAAACAAGAACTGCACAGTCAGGCGATATTTCACCTTATACTTGCCACTACATCAACACCTGTCACATTACAAAGTGTTCTGTCCTGCTAGGTAATATAAGAATATTGATTAGCGCGGCTCTAAATTACACTGAAAGCTCGTCACAAGTTGTCCTGCTTGCAAAATCGCCCTTAATTAAAAAGGAAAGAGGGAAATTTAAAGTAAAGAGTGAAAAAAGTGAACCTAAAAACAGGCTTTGTGCCAAATGATATAACTAAAGGGGTTTCACACAATATTTCCTTCTGATTTGAACCATAAGAGTTTAATACAAGTCAATATTCATTCTTAATTTTTTTTGTACTGCCCCTCTCCTAAGTCAAATATGAATCTACCCGCCATGAAGCTGCAAGAGTTTGCACACAGTCCTTGATTCTCAGCCCTAACCTTGATTCGGGGAAGTGATGAAGGTTGCCCCGGCCTCCCCTGAGGGTCACTGACATATCTCACACCAACAGAGTGTGAGAGCCTGTGGGGTGCTTTGATTTATTACCCGCCTAATTAGGTCACCCGAGGCCAAGATTCATTTGACAGGAAACAGATTCAAAACCGCATCTTTCACCAGCTTCCATCTCTGGCACCCCGTCTCCTCCCACCCTCCACCAGCCATGCTAATAATACACATTAGCTCTCGGTGCCCTGGCCTCGTCTGGTGATAGTTTTAATATATGGAGATCTCCTCCATACATATGGAAACCTATGCTAATTGGGCTAAAGCTGCACAATTACAGCATTAAAGCTGTTGGTGGAGACGGTGCTACAAATCACTGTAGTGCAGCAACAGTAATGATCCTCACTGGGGGGACTTAGCATGATGTAGCGGGCTTTAAGAAATCATAAACATACTGTATACGGAGGAGAAATTGGCTTGTTGCACACAGTGAAGCATTCAGCTTAAGAACAGATAGAAGCCATAAACCCATGAGTGTTGTATCGTCTAATTTGTGCTGTCTGAGAGAGTGTGCCTGATTTTTTTCTCGCAATTCAAGCAGTGTGACGGGTGTGTGAGAGTGCATAGAAAACAGAAAATCAGGGGGAAAGAAAATAAGCTATCCTGTGAGTGCAGTGCACAAAAGCAAAGCCTGGATGCAGATGATGCATCTCATTCTGTGTGTGTGCAAATACAAGGCTGGCTCGGTGCTTTCTCTAATACAGTACACAGAATAAGCTCTATATGTCTCTCTTTGTGTGATGCAATAAGGGGATTCGGCTCTCGCAGTAGCAGCAGGTCTCTCCTGTTCAGCGATCCCAATACTGCTGCCACCACGAGTCATCAATAACCCCGCCAGCAGCTGCCAAGAGTACGACTGTGCTACTGTGTTTCCACCACATGGACACCTGCCCTTCATTCCCCTGCAACCGACAGGACGAGGTGCGTTTGTGTGGGAAGCAGATCTGGATATAGGATTTGCACATTTGTAGCCTCCGTAGGAGTCTTTGATTTCGCTGCGAGCCACGTTGAGCGACTGCTGTGCTGCATCCCTGTGATATAAAGGATTCTGGCTGTAATTATTATCTATCAGACAAGGATTTAAAGCCTCGATAGGCAACTTTCCATGCTGGCAGCCTGTAGTGAAGAGAGGCAACTGTGAGAGCTATTTCCACTTGAATAGCTTGAATTTGTCGCCCTAGAATATGATGTCAGTGAGTGCAACACCCTGGTCGGTCAGTAAGTACATGAATGGATACAAAAGGGGACTAAAGGAGCAAAAAATTTAACAATTTGTCTCAGAAGAAAATTAGAGAAGCCATTCATATTTCCAATGTAATGAACCTAGATTTCTTAATTTATTCAAACAACAGCTCAAGACGCAAAAGTGTTTCATCACATTTAAAAGAGAAGAGCCTCAAATCCTCACATTTATGTTGGAATTACACAGTGATCATCAACAAACAAACTGCAGATTACTTTGGTACGATAAAACCATATTTAGCGACATAAAGTGGATCAATTGTTGAGCCTGGAAGCCAAACTCTCCTGCAATTTTATTCAATCAATAAGTAATCAAATCTAGTCTAGATATGAATATAATCTTTCTAAACAGGGCTTTGATTCATCTTTCGTGCACATTTGGTAACTTTTGCGCCCCATTTGCACCTCATGTGTCTCAGTCACAATATGTTTCAATTACAACGGGCGCAGCTGTTTACGAACGTGACGGCTCACGCTTCACTCTGGTTTTTTGTGCATAACTGAGACGCAAGGCATTTTTTTTTCCTCTCAAGTAATTAATTCTGTTTCGTGTCAAAGCACATGATTGGTTAGTGGGCTGTTGGCTCAGTGAAATGCTTCTGAAGCAAAAACGGTGTTACTGCGGTGAAAAAAAAGGGACTTAGTTTAGACAATAGCAGCTGTTGATGTTGCGTTGTCGAGGTGCTGCTGTCGCTGCAAGTATGTTGACAACATGTAGATGTCACTTTATTAAAATTGTCTGGTTGTGGGGCGAAAATTCTCAGCTACTTTTAACACCAAGATCTGTTTCATATCTTGGCAGTCAGCTGATTCCAAGAATAATTTGGTTAAATGCTTATTTTACACAAAAGTTTCAACTGTAGTCATTAGCATTCGCTGTAAATACGTTCAGTAGAGAGAGGACGGATAGGAAACTGCTCTATATGATACAGAATAAAATAATTTTTCCTTATAGGTTATCAAAGTCCTTAATATGAACTTCTATGTTTCTAAATGCAAATGTCTCAACAACATGGCTAAAATCTTGCGATAAAGCCGGCCTCCCCGCATGTTGAGATCCCCCGAGGTTGCAGCCAAACAGCGTGCGACTGGAACAAAGCTGGAGAAAAGAGACAAATCACTTCTTTCAAAGCCCCCCTCTGGGACGGTGACTTGGACGATACATTAAAAAAAAAAAAAAAAAAGAGGCTACCGAGGAGGCACCAAAGCCTCGTTGCTGCTTCAAAACGCTTCCAACTGTGGCTCATTGTTTTTCCCACGCGTCTCTTTTCCCTCTCCCACCGACCCTCGCCTAATTCTCACCCTCCCCATCCCCTTGTTCCTTTAATCACCCCCCCTGACTCCCACTTCCTTTGCTTTCCTGCAGGTCCAGCGGGTGAACATTGCTCAAGTCTCCTGAGTGGAGGGATGAGATTCATGGGGAATCTTTGCAGGAGGTACCAAAGCCACGGGGGAGCGAGACAGAAGACTTCTGACATCGGCTTATCAACCTCCATTCCTCTTCCAAAAAAGCCTGACTATGTCTTTAAGCTCGAGAGCAAATGAAGGAGAAGGTAGGGAGACAAAGAAAATAATCACTGTGAGAAAGAAAATAAGTCCGCGGATCCTTTCGACTGGCAAAGCAAGCTGGGAGGAGACGAGACAAAGTGCCACTGACTGCACTTGTTTGACCACATGATTATGCTTCGCAATTAGTTAACCCCGGAGAAGGCGGCAACAGAGGAAACAGCTAACTGGCTAGCTTCCCTCCTGCATTATTCACAGCTTCTTTTTAATGGCCGTTTTACAGGGTTGTGAAATTTGGCACAAAAGCACAGTATGCAGCCTGCCTTTGTTCCAGAAGCCTGTGGCCATATTTCAGCTATGATTCCGGCTGCCAAAAACCACTTCAGACTCAAGTTGTCTTGCAAGTCGAGCTCAGTGTTTTGACGGGTAATTGTGTTAAATTTGTGAGGATGTCTTTGTCTACAGTCTTTGAATTTTTTTCAGAGTCACTCTCGACGTAAAAAAAACGGGTCTGACGTCCTAAAATCCTCAGCTGAACTGAAGGACGCCACTTTCATAGTAAAGTCATTTTTTTTTTCCTCTTAAAAAATTAGTAACACTGAGGATGAAATTCGGCAGAGTCGGTAATATTTAAGTAATGCAATAAAAAAAAAATTTAAAAAGGCTTTTTGTTGACTTTAGACTAGGCAGATTTTGGTGGTGTATCTGGAAATGGAAAAAATTTAGGCAAAGTTTACCTGCTGCTTATAACTACAAAAAAATGTAAAATTATCTCTTTGTTTTTATTCTACTTGAGTGTTTTCTGGAACAGATAAGTCTCACACAGCCAGCACTTTCTGCCTCCATATTATTAGAAATATTATCACTGATGCATGATGGGTAACACAGTTTTAAATGATTTTACTTCATATGTTGTTCAGTAGTTAAAACTATGTCAATGCATTTTTTAAATCATGTTTCAAAAGTGACATAAGAGTTCCAGTGCATCTAACTACCACGAATCCTTGGAAAACCAACTTCAGGTCCAAAGCCTGTGTCCTTATTACAACCTTGATTCTAAAGAATGTTAACATTGTGCAAAACATAAATAAAAATAGAACTTTTGTGTTTAGCAAGAAGGTTTTTACAACACCACGATGCTCTTAATTTTACCAATGAACCTGTTTATTTGTAAAATGTTACAAACAGATGTTTTTAGAGCAGTGAGCATCTATTAAGGTTGATGAGGTACAACATTAGTGTTTTTGTACTGCTTTTAATTGAGAGTGTGGCAAAAAAAAAAAAAATTAGAAAAAATATCATTTGCTGTTTTTTTTGTTTGTCTTACACACTGTACCACCTTTATTGGTTGTATATCAGCTGTATTCCTCACATACAAAAACTGAAAGGGTTAATACTCAGGAGGTTATTATCTTTTATTTACTTTCGAATTCAGTCATGCTGTAATTGATTTATACTGGAAAAAAAACACTCCACAAAATGTCCAACTTCGTAGATTAATCTCTGCTGCGCTTATTAGAAGTTCCAACACCTCAATTTCCATGTATGAAGACGGATTAAGGTATCAATCAATCAATATTAATGTCCTTAGTTCAGACTGCAAACATTACCATTAGTAACGTTTGACGTTCTTCCTCTGACTCTTGGCCCCTTTGTTGAAATAGATTTTCCATCCTCTCATTCCAACGTCCCATTTTTCACATTAACGATGTGACACCCCTATAGTTTAATCTAATAAGAATGAATCAGTTGATTGATACGGTGCTGTCAGAGAGAGGACTTCTAATGTGACAGAGACGATAGCTAATTCAATATAGCAGCCTTGCAGAGCTCAATGGCACGAGCTCGCACTTGGTACGAGATGTTGAGTACTTTTGTCTAAGAGATCGTGTTTATTAGTGAGCGTGTGTGTGTGTGTAAAAGGGTGTGTGGGGAGGGTTGCTCGACACTCAATGGGTGACTTTTAGAGACATCTGACTTTGTGTTGTCCTCTGCGGCGTCAGTGGCTGTCAGGAAAAAAACGACAGGCGCTTATCTCCTCCCGTCTGCCGGCTTATCTACTGCTCACCTACACATCGATGGGAAATCAATGGGGAGCCTTCAGCGCACCGTCAATATAACAAATGACCAATTCAAACTAGCACTTGTGAGCGCTCCTGAAGGAGGCCCTTCGCTCTCAGCAGCCGTGAGGCCCAAGGCTGAACGGTGGCGAAAAGAGCACAGGTTCAGCCTCCTCTGGGCGGATGCACACAAGGGTCAAACTAGAGGATCCCTTGTGACGATGTGGGATACTGCTGCAGGGCGTGATGTATGGAGGTAAATGCAGACCCTGCAGACAGCTCAAGGGCTGGGGCTAAAATTTATTATCTTCCTCTTGAGATGCCTATAATATATATAAAAAAGGAGGTGACTAAATGAGATTCTCTCTCAAAAAAATGCATCTATTGAGTTAATTTAAGGGACAAAATGATGTAAAAGTGGTCCAAAGCTTAAACAGGAACAAAAGGAGATATAGTATGTTGCTTTTTTATGTGGTTTTGAGTGTTTTTAAAAATCTGGTATCTTTATTGAATCCCAGTACCACATCACATCACATTAATCTGCTTGACAGGTTCATTTCAGTGTATTTTCGTCTGTATAAAATGAAGAAAAATGTGATAAATGATTTTATTTTGAATTAGGAAAACCAGAATTTTACATCTATTATTTATCCTTTTGATTACTTTCCCACAGGATAGAAAATACATTTTTTCTTGTAACTTTTTAAAAGCTAATGGAAAAAGTCCCAGAAAAGGTTGCCTCCTTTTGTTATTTAGATATTTTTTAAGACGTTCTGTATTATGCATCCCAACAAAGTGAGTCTGAGCGTCCCAGCATGAGTTGGCTGCACAAAATTCTCTCATAGAAATGTCACTGACCCTGAAAGTGTCTCCGTCAGTGAAATCTGCCCTGCATCATATCCGCCCAACCCTTCGCACATCTCCCCACTGCCGCACTCCCACTCTGTCTATTTCACCCGTTGATTTTCTTTCCTTTAACATTCCAGCAGAGCGGCTGTCAGAAATTGCCGCGTTCGATCCGTCTCCCTTGTTTGCCGCAGAAACATTCCTCAAATCATCCTTCCTTCAAACGTGTCAGGCTCGCAAAGTCAGGGCCCATCGCAATTGACCTTCTGTGTCTCTAAGAAGAGAAAAGCAGAAAGCTCGGCGAGAGGACGACACTCCAGCTGAGAGCTCAATCAATACAATACCTGGGAATCAGAAAATGAGTGAGTGGCTTCCTCCTCCCATAGCAGAGGTGATCTTGAAACCTCGTTCTTCGGGAGAGTTTACTCTACAAGTAGGACACTGAATCTCCTTTGAGTAAAACCAGGCAGAAGCAGATGTGGGTAGTTACATTTGCTCTCTTACGTGCGGTTTAGTGACTTTTTGAGCTGACTTTACTGGTTGTGGTATTAAAATAGCTTACTGATTACCCTTACCTAAAAGTATTTTGGGAAAAAAATCTATAACTTTAATTTATTTTCATGTCAAACTAAGTCACGACTGATCCCCAGTTTTCAGCATCACTAGCAGTAATATAATATAAATTCAGATATGTTATATATGTAATATAATGACACATAATGTATTATCTTCTGTCTGAAAATAGTTTTTAAATGGTGCTAGCAGCTAATGCTAATAAAATACAGTTCAGACTACAATGAGGTCTGAATATGACTGCTGGTCTGAGGTCAGTATGTCAGAGATAAATGCCACTGGCCTGTGCATTGGTGCCATACTTTTAACACCATGGAGATAAAAGGGACAAACACAGAGTAATGTATGCACATAGGAAACAGGAAAAAAAAAGGAGTCTGCTGTCATAACACATGGACATAACTGGAAAGGTGTCAACCATCAGCATTCCTGAGGTGAAGCTGAGAAAGAGAAAACATCTGTATTTTATCATTAAACAAAGCTGAGACGTGATTTAGCTCCTAATTAATTTGCATCAGAAATGTTTCAACAGCTTTTTCAGCTTTTACAGACCGATATGGCTCATGTTAAATTCATTTCTCAAGTGTGATCACATTTAATGAGCAAATCCACACCGATTTGTTTTGACGCCTCACACTTAAACACATACATTCCTGTTGGCATTATGGTGTTAAATGATTAACAAGAGCTGTTGAATAGCAACATTAGCCAAAACAAACAGGATAGCTACAATTATTCACCATCACAAACACGCCAGTAAAGCTGCTAGCTTAGCTACAACACGGAGACTTTCTCAGAGGTCATTTAAGGACATAAATGAGCTTCCAGTGACTTTAAAGCTCCACCAGACTTCCTGCCTTTCTAGTAAAGAAACAAAGAGTGCAGCTTCTCATGGCTGGTTAGCTCTTAATAATGGCTACACTGCTGTCCACGCTCCAGTTAGCCATCAGCAGGCCCTTCACCCCTGTGTACTGCCCTCTGCATTATAACTGAACATCCCCATAGGCTTTTACATCATTTTCAAAGGTAAAACACGTTCATTTGTTTACTGTCAACTGACCTTTAAGGAGCTCAGCTGAGGCTCAGTAAGAGTATCAGCTGAATGCGAGACTTATAATGGCGGCCTTGTTCAAGAGGAGAGCAACAAGACACACTCTGCCAAGTTAAACCCCTTTTGGCCAATGCAGGCGTCAAGTTTATGATCTATTATTGTTTCTTAAACCTCCAGGCCAACCTGCTGCCACATGATTCAGAAATGACGCTGGGAATATTAAACCGACCTAGAAATATTGTCTTTCCCCGAGACATCTCCATCATGACAGGACTACCAGGAAAAGGAGTGACTGCTGAGCTAACTCCCATCCATCTCGACCTACTTTAACATCAGGATCAAACATGCAAATCACACCCCTTTTGTGAGACTGAGATGAGTTTCTATGCATCTTTAAATACATGATAGAGACATGAGAAAGTCCCTGCTCATGTGATATAAGCTTTAAAGAAATCAAAGACAAAAAAAAACTGAAAGAAGTGCGAAGGTGGAGTGCAGTAGTTATAGTGCTTTCTCAAATGACCCCCCCCTTTGTTTAAAAAAAAAATGCCTTCAATATATCTGCAGCCAGTTTAGGCTTGGATGAGAGCGTGTGGCAGTAAAAAAAGCACTTAGTGCAGTAATGTGTGATCTTTGAGGATAAAAGGTAACCTCTCTAACTCCTGGGGAAGGAAATTACAGGACAGACAGTAAATTCTGGCCCCCGTATGATCTGCCATTAGACCGGCTGTGTTTGAGGTATTGCACAATGGAAATGTAGGGACGAATGTCGATCATAAACTCACAAATGTCACTTCAAAACCAGCTTTATCCTCTGCGGAAGTGATGGAGCCATTATGTTTTGATATAAAAAGAGAAAATGTTTTTCTCGGCTGGTTCAAGGTTTGACTGATTGAGGTCATCTTATTCATTTGTTTTTTTTCAGATGTTCCGATGCTTCGGTGCTGAAGGACTCCATTAAAATCTTTGAATCTCTTTCGCATTGTTCTGTTGTTTGTAAATCATCTAACAGCTCTTTCTTCGCCTCTACAGTCGTCTCCTTTTGTGTGTGTGTGTCCCAAAAACACTGATGTCAGGAGCCCAACAAATACCTCCAGAACAGCTTGCAGCCCATCCAACCATATTGCCAAATGAGAGCTGGTGGCGGGCAAAGTGATTACTGTTGCTATTAACTGAGGTAGTGCTGCGTGAGTGCAGCAAAAGGAGTCCGATCATTCTCGGGCCCCCGCATTTAGCAGAGGACAAATCACTGACAGAGAGTTTAGGGAAACTAATTAGATCATTAGAGGGAAAATGGACAAAATACAGCGCTAAATGAGAAAGAGAGAGAAAGAAGAGAGAGGTTGAAGTGAGGACAAAAGGATTCCTTTTTTCGTTTAACTGACCCTGCAGGCTGCGTTTGTCTTTACAGATTAAGTTCTGCTGACAGGTATGTTTAATTTCTTTCTGGACAAGATAAAACATGACAAACCAGCATCAGATAAACTCAAAATTAACTGTAATATTACAGGTAAAGAAGCCTTTGAAAGCAGAAGTTCTAAACATCTTCTAGAATAAACAATTAAATGATTAACCCTGAAAATAATTGTCAAAAAAATTTATATAATATTTGATGCAACAGACTGTGAATTATCTGTAAGTTTAATGATATAGATCCAAGTCACCAGATGAGCTTTTCACGTTTAATGACTTATTTAACTTGTAATTTACACATTTTTTCATGCATGATAATGTGATGATGTTTCACAGTCTTCTGTTCTGGTGAAAAAAATTTAAACGACTTAATTTTAGATGTTGTTTTCCCAGAAAAAATAAACAATTTTACACTTGCTTGGTCCCAATTAGCCTTGAACAACCGATCAGATTTAATTTGTGTGTTTTTGTTAAAGTTAAGCTCCTCTTCAGGTCACTGAAACCTGTAATTGTAGTGAACTTAAGAAGGGCAGAAAGAGAGTAAAATCGATTTTAAAGTTCCTTGAGTCAGACGGATTGATTAAGGCTGTTAATAGTAATACAGATAATGATATGATGACTCTATTTTCTCTACGAAAAAATGTGTAGTTGGTTACTTTTTATAAAAAAGCTCTTCTGACATTAATGAGAAAATAGGTGTACAAGTTTTCTAAATGTGTCTCTTATTATCTGAATTGGCATTGAGAAAGTGTATCATTGTGAGCATCTAAAATAGCCTTTTGCTTTTTGCAGCTTGCAGAAAGATCCAGTTCGTCACTGAAATAGCTAATGATACTTCAAACAAAAAAAAGTAGTTAAAAAACTATCCAATGATGCAGTCACATTGCCTGAAAGAAGCAACAACCGCTGTGAACACTACATCCACCAAACCTCATTACAATTTGTTCAGATTTATGGTGGAAGTGTTAATAGAAGTGGAAAGCCCTGCCTGAAGTACAATCTCAAGCTGCTTCCTGATGGAAAATGTGCATGAGCTTATTTCTGCCACAAAAAATATTTAAAAAAAGAGAAGAGAAATAAAAGAAAAAAAACTTTCTACTCCTCCACATCCCATCAAATGTTTAAAGCAGTCTGTGGGCAGCTTCTTGGATTTTTTTTTTCTTTCCAAAGGTGATAAAAATTCATTACAGGAGCCAACGCTGCAACAACACGTGCGTACACTGAAAATGTCATGAGCTTCAATCAAAAGCCCTCCCAGTCACAACCATTGTAGCACCACAGCTGTCAGTGATGAATTGCCCTCTGCATTCATTCTGAATGTCCCCAACACCTTCGTAACAGGATGCACACATCTGTCATACTTGAAACTGGAACAACAACATCTACTCTGTACAGCGGGGACCCATATGTGGCGCACAAACCTGCTGCACAGCCATTAATTACAGTACGTTTAAGAAAGACAGGATCTGTAATGCAGATGGTGTAGGTGCTGTAAAAACGCTGGCAGCACAAAGACAAACAATGGCTGGAGGGTCGTGTGTGTGTGCATGTGTGTGTGCATGTGTTGAATGACAAGCACAGCAGTTGACTTACCTACGAAGTGAATCCACACGAGGACAGGTGGCATGAAACAGAAAGAGAAGAGGGAAGCGATTATTAGTTCATTGATCATCTCTTTCAGCACAACATCAAGCAATACAAAGCGTTATTAGTAATCTGTGTGATATATTTTTTCAAATATTAGACTTTCTTTGATCTGAAACTATCGTTGGAAGTCCCACAGCTTCAGCTCACACACACAAACAGTGGAATCAGCTTTGTGTATCCTACCCCGCCCCCCCCCTCCCCATACCTGTCCTCGCCTCGCCCCTCCTGGGTGTTTAGGTACTCCTTAATGATTTTTACTCCACTAGTCAAGAACAAATTAGCATCTTTGCTAGCGCTCCCACAATGAGGTCGTTCAACTGGGAATCATCAGGGTGGAGAAGAGGGGAAGAAAAGCAGTCTGAAAGTTTACTTTTCCCCGAGTCGTGATCGATGGAGGGGAGTGAAGGATGGTTAGCGGAGGGAGAGGGAGGGCTCCAGGGGGAAACGGGCTATGGCACATGTGGTAATTAGCAAACTTGTAAAATAAAGCAAGGCAGGAGGGATAATGATTACCGATATAGTTCTGATGCCCCTGTTTTGTTGTTGGCAGATTCTGAGGGGAAACGGAAGATGATGTTTAGAGGAAGAGCTAAGTGGGTTTGAGATGCGAGGGATGGGGGCCAAACACACTCGAGGCAGAAAGTCAAAGAACAATGAGTTAAAGATGTAGTATTTTAAGTAGAAATGACCTGCTAATTCAGTGATTGTACAGAGGCACACTGAGCAAACTGTGAAACTGATGATGTAATGGTCTGATCAACAGAGCTCCAAACTAATATGGGGAAATTTTGGAAGTAATTCATCTTGACTTCAAGCTTAAGGGGCCTTTTTGATAATGTTAGACGCAGTAGAAAGTCAGAGTGAAATGATTTTTCTATTTTATTATTTAATTCACCTCTAATATTGCAGGGCTACTTTTTTAAATATTCAATTTTCTTATGTA